>JAVXUO010002441.1:0-692091 GCA_033065855.1 Escallonia rubra
AGGCGACTCCTCCGGGACACTATCTCTGCCAGGGAGCTCTTCAACTCCCCTTCCGCCAGGTAGACGGCTCCTCCGGGATGCTACCTCGGCCAGTCGGGTAGACGGCTCCTCCGGGATGCTACCTTGACATGCTCCGAGTGCTCCGGCATAAGGACTCACCCGCGGGGATAGGCGACTCCTCCGGGACACTATCTCTGCCAGGGAGCTCTTCAACTCCCCTTCCGCCAGGTAGACGGCTCCTCCGGGATGCTACCTCGGCCAGTCGGGTAGACGGCTCCTCCGGGATGCTACCTTGACATGCTCCGAGTGCTCCAGCATAAGGACTCACCCGCGGGGATAGGCGACTCCTCCGGGACACTATCTCTGCCAGGGAGCTCTTCAACTCCCCTTCCGCCAGGTAGACGGCTCCTCCGGGATGCTACCTTGGCCGGCTGGGTAGACGCTACCTCCGGATGCTACCTGGCCTGCGAAAGAGACGACTCCTCCGGGACACTATCTCCGTCAGGGTGCCTGCGTGACTGGCCTACGTGCTCCGGCACTGGGGCTTGCGTCGGCACCCCTAGGGACTATGACCCCCGGGTCACTCCGAGACGGGAGCAGGTCTTCGGAGGGCATCGCGCCTAGTTCACCTGGCAGTTGGGCGTCGGGTCTTCCCCACCGCTGTCAGGCCTGTGGGACTCCGCAAGGGCTTGGATTGGAGCCTAGATCAATGGGTTCTCTTGCCACATCGATGCGGTGGGAGCCAGTCGTTTCAGACAGATAGAGCGACGTTGTGAGGAGCATGGCGGTTGAATATGCAATCCGACAATCCATGAAGCACCGGCACCAGTAGCCCCCCGGTGACGTGTCATTCCCGGGGAGCGCCACGTGTCGATTTATGACATCATCATCTCAATCTCTATAAATAGAGGTCTTGAGAATTCATTTGAGGATATAACATTTGGACATTTTCAGAACATTTTCACTTTCTCACTCTAGAATTCTAGAGAGAGAAACATACAGGACCCTGACTTTGGACCTAAGCATCGGACTGTGACTGTCATCGTATATTCATCTCGCGCTATCGCCCTCGCAGCACTGCCACCCTCGAGCTCTGTCTGGGAAGCCCTTGGTCTCTGCCCTTGTTCCACCCTTGCTGTCTCTCACTTGCACATACTTGGAAGCTGACTCGGACTGCAGCCTTTGTGGCACCTCCACGTAAGTACGAACCCACTTTCCTTGGCATCATTTTGGCGACTCCGCTGGGGAGGTGAGCATCGTACTGCAGTCTGTCTATCTTCCGCACTCAGTCTCCATGCCTAGACAACGAAAAGCTACGAGGGCTGCCAGCCAGGGCCTTATCCACACCGTACAAGAGGAGGATCACCTCGGCGAACAAGAAGGGACTAGTGCTATGCGTCTCCAAGACCAGCCACAAACTACCGCACCTGACATACAAGTTGCAGTCAACGCGGCCATCCAGCAGTTTTCGCCCACTATAGCCACTCTTATGACAGCCATGGTGGAAATGCAAAAATCAATCCAAGTCTTGACTTCACAATCACCGATTTCCCAAAGCCTTAGAGCTCCGCACCCTGTGCCCATTACTCACCCCGTGTTATCCCAAGATCCAGGTTTGGCCCCTCCTGCTCATATCCAACCTTCAAGGCCTGGGCTAGTTTTGGACACTGCTCAGGCCCCAGTGTCGCGACCACCGCTGCCTTGGTCCTCCGGGCCCTCGACAGTAGGACTCGCGGCACCTCAGCCCCCGGCGCCACGCATTGCCCTTGCTCGAAGCACTTCGGAGACTCACGAATCAATTGAGATGGAGCCTAACCCGAACATAACTAGTCAAAACCTAAACACAAGTCATTCCCCCGACTTATTCCAGTCGACCTTTCCTGACGACCGGCCTCCAGCAGCTGACACTACCCATGTACAAACCATGCCCCAACAAGTTGCTCACCACCACCAACCCCTCTCTACCATCGTCATCCCCTCAATGCCTCAGGTTGTACCGTCTGGGGGCTCTGGTGCTCGAATCATCATGACAGGGCACAAGCCCTCACATGCGTCGTACGTCACCAAGCATGACCTTGATGCCCTTCTTCACCGTCTCAAACAGTCATCCTTACCCCACACCCCCTCTAAGCTGTCAGGCCATGCTCCCTACTCTAGCAACCTCGCTACCAAGCCTTACCCCGTCAAGTACAAGCAACCATCCTTCACATTGTTCAACGGCAAAGAAGGCAACGCCCGCGAGCATCTCACCCGTTTTGCTGGCTCCCTCGAGCACTACGGGGAAGACGACACTTTGAAGCTTCGGGAATTTCACAAGTCCCTGACTGGCCTCGCCTACTCTTGGTATCATCAGATTCCTGACAGTACTATCCACTCATGGTCCGACATGGTCCAGCTCTTCCTTGACAAGTTTCACTATGAGACGGAACGTGTGACCATCGTTGACATTGCCGGGATCCGCCAGAATCCTGGGGAAGACCTCAACACCTATGTTACGCGATTTCATCACAAGTGCTTGGAGTGCACTGACTTCAGCAAAGATGAAACCCTTGTACCCATTTGCATCAAGAACATGAAGGACACCTACAGGGTCTACCTTGAAAACCTCCAGCTTCGGTCTTGGAGACATCTCAAGGAGGCTGCACGACGCACCTATGACTCGGTCGGTCCGTCAAAGACTCCAAAGCCCCAACCTCATATTGCCTTGGCCACGACGACGGAAGCAGCTAGTAACGACGACAACAACCGCAAGCGTCAGTCCCAAGGAAGGGACGGGCGTCCTGACAAGAGAGGGCAGCCGATGCCTGCCCCGGAATACCCGTGTGACTTGAAGACTGTTAGAGATCTCCTTGAGACATGGATCGACGACAATGCCATAACCCTGCCCAATGTCGACAGTGAACCTACCCCGGAAGACTTAGCCCATCACAACTACTGCCCCTATCATCGGAAGGTCGGTCATGGCCTCAAGTGGTGCAGGGGCCTCAAGTTTGTCTTCGCTGACAAGATTGCGTCCGGAGAGCTCAAACTCTAAGTACGGGCCATAAGGGCATGCCTTAGTGCATTTTCCACACTTGTAATTTTTTTTTTTTTTTTTCAAGTTTCCATACCCATGTATCAAGGCATGTTGCCTATCCTTCGTTATCAATGAAGTTACATTTTCCAGACTTAGAAAATTTTCAAGCTACATTGATCTTGCACAAGTCTTTTGATATCACCCTTCTTGCCATCACCCACTCCCTTGGGGGCTTCACCCCTTCCCAATCCCTTCGGTCTCACATTGCAATGACTTGGTACGTGGTGCGCGGGGTGGCTCGAGCCGCGCTACTACGGTCGCATCATCATCCTGCATTCACTTTTCCAACACTTAGAAAAAATTTCATTTTTTTCGCAACCGGTCATCGATGATCATCCTCAGTGGTCTCCCTCGGCATCCTTGTCTCAGCCCAACACTTAGAAAAATTTTCATTTTTTTCGCAACCGGTGATCAATGACCACCCTCAACGGCCTCCCCTTAGCATCCTTGCCCGAACTCAAAAAAAAAAATTTCAACACTTAGAAAAATTTTCAAGTTTTTCATCTCCCCACATGCTCCCCACATTCATGCTCTCATCACTCTCCCTCTCACATTTTCCTCTCCTCCCTCACCATCCAACACCCCATCACCCTTTCCCCACTTCATAAACAACTTCTCTCTTTCTCATGGAAAAGCTTCATTCTTCTCCCATTCCATTTTCTCTCACTCTCATCTTGCACATTGTGAAAATATTCTTGGGGGCTCCCTCCTTAGGGCTGCCCAAAAAAAAATTTAGTTTTATTATTATTTTATTTGAATTTCAAAAAATCTGGGCAGAACCCTACCCGCTAACCCGAACGACCCGCGCCCATTCCCTCTATGTGATGTACCCGACCCAACCCGGATCCAGACCCGTTTTACCCGAAAAACCCTAATTTTTCTAAACCCTAATTTTTTTCCCCATCTCTTTCTCTTCTTTTTCTTCGCGCCGCCCAGCCCCTTTGCGGCGCCGCCAACTACTTCGGCCTCCTGCCGAGCATCTCCCTCGCCGGCGACGACCCCCCCGACCGCACCTCCCTCTATCTCTCTCTCTCTCCCCCGCCCTCCTTCCCCCCGCCACCAGCCACCCGCGGCACCCCGCCGCCGCCGCTTCCCCTTCTTCTTCTTCCTTTCCCCTTCCTTCCTCCCTCCTCCCCCGCCCCCCCTCGGCCTCGGCCTTGCCGCGACCTCGGCCCTTCCTCATCCTCCATCTCCCTCACCCCCAAACTCCCTTCCCACCCTCGGCCTCGGCCGCCACCGCCCCCTTCTTTCTCCCCTTCTTTCCCCTTCTTCCCCTTCCCTTCCCCTTTTCCTCCATGGCCAACCCAACCTCGGCCTCCCCACGCCCTTCCCTAGGCCGACCCCGCCCCCCTCCATCCCTCCTTCCCCGCCTCTCCTTCCCCCCTCGGCCTCGCGCCTTCACCCACCACTGCCGCCCCCTCGGCCTCGGCCTCGCGCCTTCACCCACCACCGCTTCATCCATCTCCTTCCCCCTCCTCTTCTCTTCCCCTCGCCCCTTCTCCCCAAGCTCGGCCTCGGCCACCTCTTCCTCTCCCCCCTCGGCCTCGGCCTCCCCATCCCCTCCCCTAGGCCGACCCCCATTCCATCTCTTCCCTTCCCCCGCACCGCAACCTCCACGCCACAACCAAGGCCACTCACTACCTTCACCCATTTCCCAACTTCATATCCTTTGCTTCACCCACGGCAACATCAAAGCCCTTCCATTCACCACCTTGGCCTTCACCTTCCTCCCCATACTTCGGCCTATACACATTTACCCAACGACCGAGCCCCGACATCCAAGGCCAAGCACTTCAAAAAAAAATTATTTTTTAGTTTGCAACATCGATCGCCTTCCATTGCTCGCGCCCTTGCGCCCGTCGTGGACTACCCCTGCATCCCCTGACATCAACGTATTTGACCAACGCGCATTGCCCACGCCCGTGCGCCCGTCGTGGACTGCCCCTGCATCGCGACGTCCGACCGCGCCCTTGTCGCACCCCTCATGACGATGTCCCTCGACATCAACGCCCTTGGTAGGTGGTGCGCGAGATAGCTCGAACCACTTACTCCTATTCATTCTCTAATGCTCGTCGCCAGCGCCCGCGCGCCGTCTTCACGACGCTTGTCGCCCATCGCCCGGGTGACGTCTCCGCGACACTCGTCGTCCGTCGCCCGGGCGCCGTTTACATGCTCGCGCCCCTGCGCCCTGTCATCGTGCCTTGGTCTCAACCCCCAAGCATTCCAAGCTTTCGTAGGTGGTGCACGAGGTGGCTCGAGCCACCTACTCTTCATCATCATCATGCAGACGACCTCAACAACACTCCAGCCAAACAACATAAAATCTTCCTAAGTGTTTATGCGTGCGGTGCCCGCTCGGGTTACCCCTCCGCGCACACCACACGCAGGGGGCTTATGTTCCCAACCTATTCTGGTCGCACCCAAAAGGCCCACTACGGTCCCATTTTGCATGACACGTCCGCACAAGCAACAGACATTTTCAACGCTCACAACCGGTCAAAGCATGCACGCTCAAGGAACGTGACCAAGCCTCATGACGCTTCGATCGTCGCACTTCGCCCGTCGCCCGTCGACGCGCCATGACACTTGCCCAAGGGTTGGCCTTTGGTCTCCATACTTAACATTTTTAACTTCTCTTCAAGAGACCATGCAACCTCGCGACGTCCGTCGTGCATCACCTTACGGACGTTCGTACATCAACCTCGCGACGTCCGTCGTGCATCACCTTACGGACGTTCGTACATCAACCTCGCGACGTCCGTCGTGCATCACCTTACGGACGTTCGTATATAAACCTCGCGACGTCCGTCGTCCGTCGTCCATAAACTCCGCGACCCCCGTCGCCCGGACACAACTCCGCGACCCCCGTCGCCCGGACACAACTCCGCGACCCCGTCGCCCGGACACAACTCCGCGACCACGTTGCCCGGACACAACTCTGCGACCTCCGTCGCCCGGACACAACTCCGCGACCCCGTCGCCCAGACACAACTCCACGACGCTCATCATCCGTCGCCCGGACGTCGTCTCCGTGACCCCCGTCACCGACGTCCGGGCGTCACACTCCAACACTTCGCCCTCGCCCGTGCACCGCGCCGCTGATGCAGCCATGCCCCCAGGCTCTCTGTCACACTACCGTGCCCTCGGCACTATACGCACTATGTCGCGCCCATGCGCCACCATTGACACCAACGTGCCCCCGGCACCTTACGCACTCTGTCGCGCCCATGCGCCACCATTGACACAAACATGCCCCCGGCACCTTACGCACTCCGTCGCGCCCATGCGCCGCGCCATTGACATAGACGTGCTCCCGACACCTTACTCACTTCATCGCGCCCATGCGCCACAATCATGTCATCATGCCCCCGGGCACCACACTCATTCATCACACCATGCGCACCTTGCCTTGGTCATGGAACATGCTTCAACCCACTCTCCGGAGTGTACATCATCCGCGGGGATAGGCGACTCCTCCGGGACACTATCTCTGCCAGGGAGCTCTTCAACTCCCCTTCCGCCAGGTAGACGGCTCCTCCGGGATGCTACCTCGGCCAGTCGGGTAGACGGCTCCTCCGGGATGCCACCTCGGCCAGTCGGGTAGACGGCTCCTCCGGGATGCTACCTTGACATGCTCCGAGTGCTCTGGCACAAGGACTCACCCGCGGGGATAGGCGACTCCTCCGGGACACTATCTCTGCCAGGGAGCTCTTCAACTCCCCTTCCGCCAGGTAGACGGCTCTTCCGGGATGCTACCTCGGCCAGTCGGGTAGACGGCTCCTCCGGGACACTATCTCTGCCAGGGAGCTCTTCAACTCCCCTTCCGCCAGGTAGACGGCTCCTCCGGGATGCTACCTCGGCCAGTCGGGTAGACGGCTCCTCCGGGATGCTACCTTGACTCGCTCCAAGTGCTCCGGCATAAGGACTCACCCGCAGGGATAGGCGACTCCTCCGGGACACTATCTCTGCCAGGGAGCTCTTCAACTCCCCTTCCGCCAGGTAGACGGCTCCTCCGGGATGCTACCTTGGCCGGTCGGGTAGACGGCTCCTCCGGGATGCTACCTTGGCCGGCCGGGTAGACGGCTCCTCTGGGATGCTACCTTGGCCTGCGGAATAGACGACTCCTCCGGGACACTATCTCCGTCAGGGTGCCTGCGTGACTGGCCTACGTGCTCCGGCACTGGGGGCTTGCGTCGGCACCCCTAGGGACTATGACCCCCGGGTCACTCCGAGACGGGAGCAGGTCTTCGGAGGGCATCGCGCCTAGTTCACCTGGCAGTTGGGCGTCGGGTCTTCCCCACCGCTGCCAGGCCTGTGGGACTCCGCAAGGGCTTGGATTGGAGGCTAGATCAAGGGGGTTCTCTGGCCACACCGATGCGGTGGGAGCCAGTCTTTCCAGACAGACAGAGCGACGCTGTGAGGAGCAGGCCGGTTGAATATGCGATCTGACAGTCCATGGAGCACCGGCACCAGTGCGCCCCCCCGGTGACGTGTCATTCCCGGGGAGCGCCACGTGTCGGTTTATGACATCATCATCTCAATCTCTACAAATAGAGGTCTTGAGAATTCATTTGAGATAGAACATTTTTGGACATTTTCAGAACACTTTCACTTTCTCACTCTAGAATTCTAGAGAGAGAAACATACAGCACCCTGACTCTGGACCTAAGCATCGGACTGTGACTGTCATCGTGTATTCATCTCGCGCTATCGCCCTCGCAGCACTGCCACCCTCGAGCTCTGTCTGGGAAGCCCTTGGTCTCTGCCCTTGTTCCACCCTTGCTGTCTCTCACTTTACATACTTGGAAGCTGACTCGGACTGCAGCCTTTGTGGCACCTCCACGTAAGTACGAACCCACTTTCCTTGGCATCACCCATCTTCTTGTGTTGATGCATCTGACTCACCTTAGAAGGGGTTACTAACGGGTGATTGTGTGTCAGTTCCAGGCTGGTAATAAGCCAATGATTTTGCTTGGGTTTATGGCTTACAAACATCTGGACCTGGCAATTCGTGCGCGCAAAGTAGTCCCGTCTTCAACGTGAATATCCTATTTCATCATCACTGTCATCGTTGCCTACACGTGTCTCATTTTGCACTGGGTTTCTGCCCCTATGACACTCGTATAAGCGAGAGCATATTTTTTTTGTTATGTTGCTTGTTCTTGTAGTTTTTATTCTAATGCCAAAACCAACCCTCAATGAATACGCTCGAAAACATTCTTCGGCTTCTTCCAATGTTTGAAATGTTCGTCCTATATACGGATCACTAGCATCTACGGGGGTGTTGGAACTCGCCACAAAATCAGACATTGTGAAACAAGACCTATGTAGAAATAGACTACGCTTAACAATCAAATGGCATTTCTAATTGAAAATATTACCTCAAAATTATCTTGGCGAATAGACCAATTTAGGATGACAAATATACCATATACATAATGTTAAAAGAGTATCCAATTTAACAATTATTAATTTATTGAACATAACAAATTAAAATTACTAAGATAAATAGACAAATTCATCATGCCAAAATACAACAAACATATCTTAAAAAATTCGAATTTAAATAGGATAAATTTTTCGAAGTTAGCGAACCTCAAAAAAATTGAATTTAACTATAATGAATTTGTTTAAAGTTAACAAATTAATTTCTAGAACATCACAAAAAATCTATACTTTTTTGTCCATATATATATATATATATATATATATATATGAGAGCTGATCCGTTGAGAGCGTTAGCAAAATAGGAGAAGTTGCAAGCGCGATCTGGCCGTCCATCCTGAAAGATGGACGGCCAGATCGCGCCTTTTTGGAATACTGTGGGCCGTCCGCGATACAGTATAGCGGACGGACTTTTTTACCTTTTTGCCCTCTGACCCGTCCGCTATACTGTATCGCGGACGGTCCAAATTTTTTTTTTACGTTTTTTTTAAGTTCGTCCGCTACATAATGTAGCGGACAGAGGCCTCATACTTTTTCCTGACTTTTTCTCTTTCCTTCTCTGACCATTTTTTCTGACTCTCTCTCTCTCTAAAATATCGTCCGCTACATTATGTAGCGGACCATATTTCAGAGAGAATTACTTCGTCCGCTACATTATGTAGCGGACAGAGGCCCCATACTTTTTCTGACTTTTTCTCTTTCATTCTCTGACCACTTTTTCTGACTCTTTTTCTCTCTAAAATATCGTCCGGAGAGAATTGATGTTGGTAAACGTAATGGCAATGCTTGTCAGGGTTTTCGGTTACCACATGCAAACTCCAGGTGTTAGCAGGTTCTTCATAATGGAGCAAGGGAACTTGCTCCTTTTGACTGTTTATCCATTATCCATTATTTGGTGGCAAGTTCAGTACACTGCAAACTTAACCGGTTAAGCGATTCAAAACAAAATCAAACAATCCAAGTCAAACTCCACTCTCATCCATCACCAAACCCAATTACATGTCAATTACACCAAAATTAACTAAACAAATCTCATTCAAAACTGAATAGTGATACAAATTGGAACATTGAGATAGATCTGAAGAAAAGAAATGTGAAAAAAAAACTGTATTCTCAACTACTAGGGCTGGATAAAGGGTAGATAAGGTGGTCGGAGATGGTGGTGCGGCGGCAAAAGATGTGGTGGCGGTAGCATGGGCTACCACTAGATTTAACAGCGACGATATGGGAAACTGGCAGATCTGGTGGAGATGGCGGCAACATGGGAGATGGGCAGATGTGATTGCGATGGTGGTGGCATTGGCAATGAGATGCGATGGTGATGGCATGGGGAAGAGAAAGTGCCGGGATTGATCAGCTCCGCAGCGCCGCCGCCGTCGTTGCTCCCTCGGAGGCGCTTGACGGAGAGCTTCTCCAGGGAGGAGCAGTGGCCGAGCACGGTGGCCACTGTCCGAGGAGGAGGAGTGGACAGCAGCAGCGTCGATCCATGTCAGAGGCGGTAGCTGAGCTTCCACACCTGGAGCTTGTCCGAGTTAGAGAACGGGGTCGCGAGTGAGCTCAGCTGAGTCACCCATGTCAGATCTGGGAAAGACGAAGCCATCTTTGTCGAAGCTGCCGCTCCTCCGGTGCCTCTCTCCGCCATGACAGCAGATCTGCCATCTTCAAAGAATGGGTACGAGGGAGAGGGAGAAGATGGAGATGACGAGAGATGAGGAAGAGAGAGAAAATAAAAAGAGTTAAATGAAAAGAGACCTCTTTTCCAGATCTGACATGGGGTCTTTTCAAAAAATTAATATTCATCCGCTACATAATGTAGCGGATGAAAGGAGAGAGAAAAAAATGTCAGAGCATTAATGAGAGAGAGAGAAAAAATGTCAAAAAATTCAGTCCGCTACATTATGTAGCGGATGGGCTCGAAGGGTATTTTTGTCAAAAAACCGTCCGCTACATAATATAGCGGACCGGCTTAAAAAAAACTAAAAAAAAGTCCGTCCGCGATATAGTTTAGCGGACGGTACGGAGGGGCAAAAAGGTAAAAAAGGCCGTCCGCTAAACAGTATGGCGGACGACTGACAGTATTCGAAAAAGGCGCGATCTGGGCCGTCCATCTTTCAGGATGGACGGCAGATCGCACTTGCAACTTCTCCTTTTTTAATAACGCTCTCAACAGATCAGCTCCCTATATATATATATATATATATATATATATATATATATATATATATATATACTTTATCAGTCAATCCATAAAGAAAACTTCACAATTCACAAACTTACCTTGCTTGAGTAAAGCTTGAAGCAAGTGTTACTCGAAGCTTGAAGGGAGCTGAAAATGGAAGCAAGTGAGTCTGAAGGAGAAGAAAATTGTGCTGAAATTGTCCACGATACTGTATAGCAGACTGCATTCGCGACAACTTTGACGTGTGCAGAAATAAAGGTACGGATATTAATGGAAGTGTGTCAGTCCCGTCAGTCAAAAAGTTGTCCGCTACACAGTGTTGCGGACATCTTTTTGACTGACGGTTGTTAGGATCAATCAGTCGTCCGCTACACAGTGTAGCGGACGAGGGAGGAGGGGCAGTATGGTAAAAAAGGCCATCCTCTACACTATATAGCAGACGACTGACAGCTTTTGAAAAAAAAAAGATCTGGTTCGTCCATCCTTGGAGGATGGACAGCTAGATCGCGCTAACAAAATCTCATATTTTGCTAGCGCTCTCAATGGATCAGCTATATATATATATATATATATATATATATATATATATATATATATATATATATATATATATATAGGGAGCTGATCCCTTGACAGCGCTGGCAAATGGAGTTAAGTTGCCAACGCAATCTGGCCGTCCATCCTGAAAGATGGACCGCCCAGATCGCGCATTTTTCGAATACTGTCAGTCGTCCGCGACACTATATCGCGGACGGACTTTTTTACCTTTTTGCCCCTCCGCCCCGTCCGCTAAACTGTGTCGCGGACGGACTTTTTTTTAGTTTTTTTAAGCCCGTCCGCTACATAATGTAGCGGACAAATTTTTTGACAAAAATGAGTCTGTTACGTCCGCTACATTATGTAGCGGACGAGTAGACAGAGTCTACTTTTTCCTTCTCTTTTTTTTCTCTTTTTTGGTCCTTTCTCTCACTGCCTAAAGAGATGGCGATGCGACATCGGCGATGGTGGCCATGGCGCTGCGGCCAATCACGGTGGGGCGGATCTGGAGTAGATCTGGAGGTTGTGACCACTAGCATCACCGTCGCGAGGAGCTCCGTGCCGATCTGCGCCAACCATCCAAGCTTCAGATCGCGGTGGCACAGATCGGGAGCTGGACGGTGTTTGGGCCTGTGGCAGAGCTGCGTTGGCAGCGGGCAGTGGTTGCGCCGGTGTTTGTCGGTACAGCGGCGCCGTGGCTTTCCCGGAGGTGCGGTGTTTGTCGGTACAGCGGGCAGTGGTTGCGCCGGTGTTTGTCGGTACCGCGGCACGGTGTCATGAGTGCGGTGAGTTCTCGACGACGGCATTGGTTTCGTAGGCCACGATATATGGTCAGTAAAATGGGTGGTAATGGCACGTAATGATCAGGAAACTCAGAGCACCCCTCGTTGCATTGCAACAGAACATGGAAGCTCCTGTTGTTGTCTTTTACGCAGTCTGGCATGGGTATCGAAACCCAAGTCTGGGCAGCGGGATTGCAGAGAAAGAGTGAAGTCTGGTCTTCGGTGTTCTTGCAGCAAACCAAGCCGTTGTTCGACGCCAGAACCTGGCCAGTGTTTGATAGGTGATAGAGTGAGCCCGCGGGCACCCCACACGAAAGGCGATCGGTGTGCACCAGAGAGTGCAACTCCACCGCACTTGGGAGTTGTGGGTGATGGGTTCAGCGGTGGTGGCAGAGTTTTGGTGGTTGTGGGTGATGGGTTCAGCGGCGGTGGTGGTTGTGGGTGATGGGTTCGGCGGTGGTGGTGGTGGTGATGGGTTCAGCGGCCGTTTCTCTTTTCAGCCATGTGAAAGGACAGAGAGAGAGAGAGAGAGGGGAAAAGAAGTCAGAGGATTAAAATGAGAGAGAGAATGTAAGAAAACCCATCCGCTACATAATGTAGCGGATGAGAGAAAGGACAGACCAAAAAATGTCAGAAAACTATCCGCTACATAATGTAGCGGATGGGCTGTTTTTAAGTTTGAGGGTATTTTTGTCAAAAAAATCGTCCGCTACATTATGTAGCGGACGAACTTAAAAAAAGTGCAAAAAAAAGATCTGGACCGTCCACAGATCGCGCGTGGACGGCCAGATTGCGTTGGCAACTTAATTCCATTTGCCAGCGCTGTCAAGGGATCAGCTCCCATATATATATATATATATATATATATATATATATATATGAGTAAAATGTTTATTGATAGATGATCTCATGGTTTTGTTGGGTAAATTTGATAGACATTGCAACGTTAAGTTTTAAATTGGGCCTTAGAAATTGAGCTTTTGGTCTTAGTAGTTAATGGAATATAGGCGAAAATATTGAGTTTGATACTGTCTTGAGTAACAATGTGTTTGAGGTATTAAGATGTATGTGGGTATACAATTGAAGAATTTGACATTGGAAATTAGAATAAGTATTGTTATGTTTCTAAGGTTGATAAGATGGTTGATACTTTAGGCATAAAGTTTGATTTTTATGTTGTCTTAAGTAACCGTATGTTTGAAGTACTGGGTATAGAATCTTGGGATATTTGATGTTGGCAATTTGATCAAGTATTATCATACTTGAAAGGCTAATGGTGTGGTGATACATTAGGCAGAAAGTGAGCTGATGAGCTTAACAATTTTAGTTACTAGTTAGTCTCAGTTGTCAACGAAATTTTATTAAGAGAGTATTGAGATAGATGATTCAATATGTAGCTTTTTATAGCCATAAATTTTAATCACCTACATGATATTATAAGGTTCGGGTGGAGAAGAGAATTGAAGTTAAAACTAAGTTCGGATCTCGTAGAGTACAAGTCATATGTGAGAAGTGTTTAGTACTTGGTAGGCTTGAAGTTAAGCGTGTTAATATTATGTAGATTACGCAAAGCATATGGTTTGGTGTATTATCAGAGTAGCACAGTGGAGGCGTGATGGAATGTAGACTGATTTTAGTTAATTCATATGCATTGAACTTGAATAGACTAATTTCATTCACTACGTTTCGTATGTTAGACAAGTCATAAATACTTCGAGGTTGAAATTTCATTCAAAAGCGGAGGAATGTAATGACTCGTGTTGGAAAGCAAGAAATTAGTTTTGATGATAAGGAGGAAGGATTCAATTGAGATGCTTGCTAACTTGTACATTCGAGAGATTCTTAGATTGCATGGAGTGCTCTTGTCCATTGTGTCAAACAGAGATCCGAGATTTACTTCACATTTTTGGAGTAGTTTGCAAGAGGGCATGGGTACAAGGTTGAATCTTAGCACAGCTTTCCATCCACAGACAGACGGACAATCTGAACGGAGTTTTCAGACATTGGAGGATATGCTTCAGGCTTGTGTTTTGGATTTTTGAGGTAGTTGGGACAGTCTTCTACCATTGATTGAGTTTGCTTATAATAATAGTTATCATGCTAGCATTCGGATGGCACCATTTGAGGCTCTCTATGGGAGAAGGTGTCGATCACCTATATGTTAGAGCGAGGTTGGGGAAAGGAAATCAATAGGCCTAGAACTCGTCCAGATTACTACAAACAAAATTCTTGTGATTAGAGACAAGCTTAAGACTGCACAAAATCGACAGAAGAGTTATGCAGACATGAGGCCTCGTGAACTCGAATTTAATGTTGGTGATCATGTATTTTTACGAGTTTCTCTGTGGAAAGGTGTGTTGAGGTTTGGAAAGAAAGGGAAATTAGCTCAGAGATATCTTGGACCATTTGAAATCTTGGAGTGAGTTAGTACACTTGCTTATCGTCTAGCTTCATATCCTAAATTTTCAAACATAAGGTCTTTCATGTTTCGACCTCGAGGAAGTTGAGTCAACTTGGGTACTCGAGGAAGTTATGTGAGAAAAGCATCCTCAACTTTTTGATAACTAAGTTACGTTCAATTCCGAGGACGGAATTATTTTTAAGGGGGGAGAATGTAATACCCGGAATTTTGCTAATTATGTGAACACTGATTAGAAAAAAAAAATAGTAATATGTTTTGATCTAGAGTTAATTAATGGAGTTTAGAAAATTAGGTTGGGAACTCTTTTAGTGACAAAATTAGTCTTTGGTAATATTTAGTAGCTAATGAAATGGCATTAGATATTAAAAGAGAAATTTTAATTTATATTAGCAATAATGACTTTTAGTTGTGTTCTAATTACACTAGCAATAATGACTTTTAGTTGTGTTAAAATTTCACTAGAAATTGGGACTTCAAGTTATATTAGAATTAAATTAGTGAACTATATAAGGGAGAAAAAGACATAAGAGTCTTCATATTTTTTTGAGACAAAAGAGAGAAAAGAAAAAAGAGCTAGTGCATTCTTTTGGATATTCAAGCAAAAAGATGATAATTGATCAAAGATAAAGATAAGATTTTTGACGTTATATTCATTACTTCGAGGTAAGAGTTTTTATGCACTCTTTTATCTTGATATACATTATCATTGTACGTGTTGTGATGTAAATCAACTTTCGTTATTGGATTTCTTTGTTATCCATCGTTATCGTACGTTTTTTTGTGTTGTCGTTTCTTTTATCTTCTATAGTTGTAAATTTATCTCAAAGATGGCCTCTTCAAATAACAGCAAAATACTATTCACGTTTTTTTAAAAAAATCTGTCAAGACATTATTTCTTTTCCTCAAATTTCAACAGCCACGTGCCACTCTTCTATTGGTTCTTGACTAATGTTTATAATTCTATTCTATCCAGACTTGGTTCAATCGTGTACTCCTTGCCACGTGTCTTGTTTCTGGTAGCCCTTCAATTGTTGATGATCTCTTTTCATTCTATCGATTAACGTGCCTTTAATTTTGACCCGAAAACTTCCTTTAACTATATATCATTCATTCGATCTCCGATTGAGCTGATTTTTATTTTGTTGGATTCGTATTTTTGTTCTCTTCAGTTTGAATTTACAATGACTATTTTTGGACTTCAAATTAATATTCACTATATTTATCAAATTACTTTGTGGGTGATATTTGTCTTTGAAAGTCACTTTTAATTATCGTGATTTATATGTGACGCGCCGGCCTCAATATGGTATAACCATGATTTGTGATGCTTAATAATAAGTAATTGTGTATGTGACACTCACAAGACTTGGTAAATATATTTTGATATTTGACTTATTGGTTATGTAATCCTTTTTTTTGAGTTGATTTGTTATTCGTGTTTGAATCGGTATTCGACTTATTGATTATTTAACCTCCTTTTCGGTCGCTTCTATTATTCGCTTGTCAAATTCGATTAAGTTATCTGAATTCCTATTTATTGGTTCTATTCAATAACTCAAATTTGTTAATTGTTTTTTTGTGGTAACCTTTTTTTGGTCACTTTCGTTATTCGTTTGTAAAATTTAACTGAGTTATCTAAATTTCTATTTATTGGCGCTATTCAATAACTCATGTTTCGTATTCGTTTTGGCCCTCTGCATGTAAAAACTTTTACTGGGCAATTCGCGCTCACCTCTTTGTTTTTCGTTTCCTTCCCCTTCCAGGCCAAAAGTAGCATGAAGGGCGAGATATTAGTGCAGCGGTGATAATTGATCTGAATTCTGATATTGAGAATAGAGCTTATGATTTCTTTAGCCGAAATATTGGTTAGTTGATTTATATTCTTTGGATAAAGATATTTAGTCTGAGAGATTTGTAATAAAGTTTTGAAGTATTTTGGAGTTAAGTTTTTGAAGGGATTGTATTTAAGTATTAGATTATTTTTTTGAAATTAAGTTTTTGAGATTTAGATAATTGTGTTTGTGGTATCCTAGATGCTCTGCTCTACCTTTATAATAGTTATGGCATCGACGTATTTGAGTTCTGGTTTAAGGATGTGCTCGGACCCTCGGGTTTGGGGCGTTACACATGGATTAGCCAAAAATACTAGGGTCGTGTGACATTACATGAGTTACATGGACTAGGCTCATTTGTGATGCCTACCACTCTTAGCGTTCTCAGTTGAAATTTGACACTTTATACCGTCATTAGATATGCTAGGAGACATACCCAATATAGAGGATAATCCAGATATGGCTTTTCACTTTGCTGGATAAGATGGGGCGCGGGCAAATCCAAGGTCCCAATTTCTATTTACCCATTTAGATTTTAGATAGTATCAAAATTTTGCGCACTTGAAAGAAGTTCTTTGTTAAATTAACGATCTTAGTGCTACACATATTTTTAAGGACAAAAATCCCTATAACGATGTGTACGTGGCGAATATAATGACGTTTATAACGCCATTAGAATTTTTTCTTTAATTGTAGATTGTTGTGCGTACCTTAGCACTGCATGAACTAATGTCAGAAGAGGTAATAAGTGATGAATACATCTTATAATGTAATCCATACTTGTCAAGTATCAAGTATCTGTTACTAATATAGTTGTTTCGTGCTTGATGAGCTAGTAAATATGATGTTATAAACACGAAAGGCAAGGCTTTGGTTTGTTGTCTCTAGATTGCGGAGATAACTACGTTTATAACGCCATTTGGTATTTTCTTTAATTTTAGATTGTTGCGTGGGTCCCGTAGCACTGCAGAACTAATGCTAGTAGATGTAGTAATTAAGCAATGAATACATGTTAATATCTTATAATGTATACTTTTCAAGTATCTATTACTAATATAGTTCTTTCGTGCTTGACGAGGTAGTAAACATGACATCATAAACATGAAAGATGGTCTTTGCTTTGTTGTCCCTGGATCTCGACAAGGCAACAGGCAAGAAGAGGCTAAAAAGGGTCGTGAATGGTAGGCTAGACAATTTAAGAGAAGTAAAGACTTAAAATTTTGAGTAAGGACGGATCAAAGAAATGTAATTGGAGGTGGTGGAACCAAAAGATAACAAAATTAACAATTAATATAAAAGAATAAGAAAGGTTTTGCATAAAACATGAAAAATAAAAAAATATTAAATATGGAAACTGTAATATCCCGAACTTCGGGAGCCAATTAAAATAACCATTGGTGCTCTAAAAAAATAGACGGGCGTTAATTTTGGGCTATGCCCGAGTATTACTAGCGTATTGGAGCTTAAAGAATTTTGGGGCAAAAATATAATTTTTGAAAATTTGGGGGCACTTTTGTAATTATGAAAAAAATAGGGTTTAAGTGTAATTATACCAAGTTTGGGGGTTTAGTTTGCAAAATTCAAGAAGCGAGTGCACGTGTGTAGGTGTGGATGTGTACTGAGTGGGCAGGGTTGCCACCTCCTGCTTAAGAGGTGACTAACCCAATTGCTTCAGGTATGGATATACCAAACAGAGGGGAGTTTCGGGCATAGGAGAAATGAAAAGAGGAAGAAAGAAAAGTGAGAAAAATAAAAGAAATAGAGGGAGCTCGGACAAAGCTAGAGAGAAATTGAGAGATTTTTCTAAGGGTAATCCCTATCCCTCATGTGTATGAAATTTCATTATGTGTGTGTGTGTGTGAGTTCAGGTGTGTGAAACTGTGCGTGTGTCACCGTGAGTGCCGAGTGTGTCTACGGTTATTGGGTGTGTGTGTTTATGTCGTGAGAATTTTGGGTGGGAAATTATATGTGTATACGGGTGGTCATGTTAATAAGCTTTGAATTTGTGTGTGTTAGGAAGATAATGAGTGGAATTTGTGAGTTTTCAGGGTGGTTGAAGGAGTTGTATGTGCATTGAGTGAGACAGCGTGATAGTGTGTGTGTAACAGGTATGTTTTTGTGTGTTGTATTGAGGATAAGGTGGTATGGGATAGATTGTGTGTCTAAACTGTGTTAGGATGTGTCCTTTTGATGAAATTAATCTTATGAAGGTTGTTTGATGGATTAATGACGAATTTAGTGGGTGTTGGGTGAGAATCAAGCAGCCATATGCTTGGGCAGTGAAGGAGAGAGAGGTAGGGGACGACTGTGTGTGTAAGTGTGAATTAGTATGTGTAGATCATGAATAGTAACTGAAATTGTCACTAAATATGGATAATTAATTTGGGCAGTTTCCATGAATTTTCAGAAACAGTTAGAGCCACAATTAGGTAAATTCCAAAACTGTAACCCTCGATATTTTCATGAGATGTACCCTCTGGAATGTTTTTGGGAATTTTTGGTATCCGTGAAGAGCGCTAAATGAGGGCATCAATTTAACAGAATTAGCAAATTATTTAACCTAGTAAACCAAGTTATTTTAATCTGAAAGTTTTAGTAAAATCTTATTTCACTGATAGGTATCAGATTCTAAAATTTTGTACCATTCTGAGGCCGATAGGTATTTTTCGTGAAACTGACCTTTTAGCGCTCGGTCCGGACACCGGTTCGGAATTTTAGGACTCCAATTCTTTAAAATGCTTTTTAGACCAGAAATGATATCAGGATGCTTAAATTAGTGTTTTAAGATATTTTTGAGATTTTTCTAGTGCCGAAAACCCCTAGGGGCATTTTGGTAATTTGCCACCTCGAAGGGGTATTTGGTAATTTGACCTAAGAAAGGTGTTTTTGCATGAATTCACATATGGGAAGCTTATTTTAGTGATTCTACTTACGAGAAGGCCATTTGAGTTATTTAAGTCCGAGAGGGGCTTTTTGGTAATTTTACATATACGGTGAGGGAGGTTCATTTTGGGAGTTGTGTAAGTCTGTATTAAGTTTATAATATTGTATTGTAGGCTGTATTCTGATGATTCGATAATTCCATTTAGGTTAAAGCTAAAGACTTTCTGGTTAGGATAAGCTAGCTGCGGATGCAGGTAAGAGATTCTATCTGAACCCTGGGTAAGGACTTTTGTCCGAACCTTTATTTTGATAACTCGTACTTGTAAGTACTCATTGATTTACTTATGGCTAATGCCGAACTCTGAATTGTGTATTGCTATCAGCATGTTATTGCCCAGAAAATCTCAATATTGAACCTGAATCGATTATTTGGAAATCTTTTGATGCTCGCCTGTTATTGTGTGCTGAGCATATTTGACAATTGTCTGTATCCGTCCTTCCGGATTGTTGTGCTTAAAACTTGATAATTATCCGTAATCGTTTTTGTTGTTTATCTGTGATTTTTCTTCTGAAAATTCTGATTTCTTCTGAAAATTCCGAATGCTGACTTGTGTCAGTATGATTATTGTTATTGGAATCTGAATTGATTTCGGTGATTGAGCTTATGTTAATGCTCATTGATATTGCTGATTTTCTGTTGACCTGGGTTTCCGTTCTGTGGGAGGGCGTAATAAGGCTGGTTTGAATCCTGCAGGAAAAGCAGGCTAGTACCTAAGTGGACTAGTATTTTGGTACATCATGCATGTGTACACTACTAACTTTGCCTGAGTGGCATTGTTACCGCCTAGGATCAACATTGATTTTTGATTTTCTCTGCTCTGTCGTGCCTGTTATAGAAAATATTTCTCTGTTGTACCATGATTTTTGCGGAAATGAATAAGAAAGGATTAACTCAATTGGTTTGGAATACCTCGAGAAAGCTTTGTTAAACTCTGGAAATGATAACTTCGGAAATGATTTTATTTTCATTGATTGTTTGGAATCCTTCGTGTTTGTATTTGTCTATTTTGGCATTTTATTTATGATGAATTATGATCCTTTTGGAAATCTTTGAAGTGTTCTGAAAATTTTCGTCAGATGGAATCTTTGGAATCATTTTGTAATCCTGTTGGTAGTCCTTGTACGACCTTACTGAGCTCTCAAAAGCTCACCCTTCGTTTGATTCCCTTATGCAGGTGACGATCAGTTGTAGCATGTCCGGGAATGGGTTAAAGTTTGTGTGAGATTCCGGTGAGCCCACCACTACTGTGTAGTGAGACCCCTGCGCGGGTCTGTACCGTCGATTCATTTTACCAGGTTATTGAGAACCTAGGTTTTAAACAGTTAAGTTTGAACTGTTATGGAAATCTTGTATTTTAAGAAATTTAGATCGGTGTTGGATCAGATACTTTAAAGTATGTGTTGGTGAACAGATCTGACACAATTATTTATTTAAACACTGATCGATCTTAAACGAATGAAGCTTAACTAGTACCTTCGTATTTGTATTAGTAATGTCATTATTACATTATATGATGAGAAAAGTGCATGCACAAGTTAATATACTCTAAGAATTTAAATTCAGAAAAGAAAAGAAAAAAGCTAGTCTTGATATATTCTTGTACTTTGTAATTTGTTTTGAAATTTAGAAGAACGAAAATAGAGTAAGAGAAAACTAAAGACAAAAGTTGTGACGGCTGGCGGCATAAACTGTCAAAATCGAACAAAAAGAAACCTCAATACATTATAGTATAATAACATTTTTGTAAACGTACTAAATATGAGAACCTATTATTATAACATTTACAATTCAAAAGGGATACGTAATAGCGCCAATATTTTTAAATTACAATAATAATTATATTTGCTATTTAACTCTATATGACACCGGCACCATATTCTACTACTCAAAGTGTTAAGACAATATTCGTTTGAAATGCTTACTTGACAATTTAAAACAAAATCTTAAGGAAGGTAAGTATCTAGCGGCTTCACTGTGCCGTTATTATTTGTCTATCGTCTTACAATATAAAAAAATTACGGACAAATATACATGTATATGCAAATATTTCATAATAACTACATGTATCATAATCAAACAAACAATGTTATTTAATACTCGAAAGTTAAGAATATTGCAAGCGAATTAAAATTTTGATATTTTACTTAAGGTAATCGTGATTAAATTAGGTATACTAAGGTTATTTTTTACAGTCAAATCAGTTTCTTATTTATTTATAATATTAATATCCTTTTTGTTTTTCGGTATGTGAAACGCATAAAATATTTTTTAGAACCTTATAATATACGATATTTTATAAACTGGTCCGAAATTTACTCAAGTTACTGAACTAGTTATCATAAAAACTAGAAGAAATTCTGAAAATTCTGGAGGTGACCGTGGTCCCCCGCCCCTTCCGTTGGTCCACCCCTGATGCTCAGAAAGATCATATCAATCCAACGAGACCCATACATTATCCATTGACTCAAGGATCAAAGTCTTCGTCTTTCGTTCTTTTAGGAGTTTCCTGTTTACCATTCCACTCCTCTTTTCATGCCTTCCACTCTGTGGAAAGAATGCAAAAGATGGAGCTGTACCCATAAGTTCACGGTCAGGAACTCCACTTGTTCAATGGCTAGCAATGGTCTCCAACGGCGAAGGACCAGCAGTGTCCCTCGAATGTTCCAAGGATTACAGCGTAGGACTAATTCCATATCGGAGTGACTAGAAAAGTGGAATGCAAAGAGATGACCAATGGATTCCAGCACCACTGATCCATGAAGATGCCCATCACCCAAATTAATATTACTCTGTCTCATTCTTCTCTCTTCATTCGTCCACACACGACCTTCGTACACACGCCTTCACCGTCGACACCGCCACGACAACTCTTGCCGTTGACACACGACGACATTTCACCGTCGTCACCGCCATCGCCGACCATTATCGACAGGTAAGCTTCTTCTCCCGTAGTTCTCTCCATCATTTCTCTTTTGATCAATCTTCTCTCTTCTCCTTCGATCTCTGTCTCTCCATCTCTTTCTCTTTTTTGCCTTCTAATGCCGAGATCTGTTGATTTTCTGAGTGATTTAATCTGAACTGTTGTATCACAAGTTAAATTTTGTCTGCTGTGTGTAAAATTAAAAGACCCCCCAGTTGTAAGAAATGTAATGCAGAAGGAAAATGTCTGCTGAGTGACTTCTTGAATATGCCCATCACATGGTGGCTAATGCAGTTCGTTTCCATGTTAACTTGTGATATAAGAGAGATTATGCAGTTTAGTCTGTTCTTGTCGTGTCTTAGAGTATATGTATTTCGTAGCTGCCAAGTGCTGGAGCCGTTGGTGTTGTCATTGGAGAACTATGCTGTGCAGGGGTTTTCTGTTTATGGAAATTTTAAACATGATTCTGAGCAAAGCTATTTCCTTATACATGTATTGCTGGAATGTTTTGGAAGGACGCCTATTGAGATTCAGGGGTGTGAGATGTTTAAGCCATGCCAGCCTATTGAGATTTTTGTTTTCTAGTTTCAAAGTTTCCTGAACTTACATTCTGTTCTTTTGGTTGAAGAAGAAAGGGTTTTGGCAGCTGTATTTTGAGGATGATGGTTTAAGCATATTATACAAGTTTTTGAGATTCAACCTTACCGTACTAGCTATAGATCTTTGTTTCCCAAAGTAGAAGTCTAATTATGGAGCATAGGTAGTGCTTGACCGGCGTGAAAGCTGAAAATTTGCTACTAACATACGCAAGACCCGTACATAAATTTCTCCCGGTCAAATATAAATTACATGTAGTGGATTACATAAAAATGTGTCCGTGAACTTGGTTAAGAGCAGTTCATTTATATAAAAATGTGTCCTGTGGCAGAGTTGCAGTAGGTCTAAGCTGTGCCATCCATCTTCACTAAGTTGATGTTGTTAAGCACCAAGTGGCTGCAGGGAACCGTGTCACTGCAGGCAAATTTCACGGCCTTCGCAGTCTTTGTAGTCCCACTGACGTTCTTGCACATGACTTGGCTAATTGCCACAGCTGATGTCTACAAAAAGCGAGTGAAAACAAGTTTGTTTTAAAAACTGTTGAAGTCTTAGTGTGCACACACGACTGGCTATGTGACTTGTCAGTAAACCTAAAATTTGTTGTTTATCTTTTAATCTTTTTTTTTTCTTTTTTCTGGAGTTGTTCACATGTTATACGTAGACTTAGATATTTTTTTCCCTTTGTTTTGCTTTCTAATTAACTGTCTATTTATTTTTAAAGGTTTGCATGATGCCGACGAGGAGGGGGTTCTCACCGAAGACTTCTCACACTTGTTGGTTTCGGGAAGTGAAGGTGCTTCAAATGTGATTGTCTGAGTATAATAGGCTGCATTTATAGGGCAAAGTTTGCACTCCTTTTGTTTCACGCCTTCTTTTTCATTTTTATTTGTTCATATTATGTTTATGTCTTTTTTTTAAAGATCTAATCATTCGAGATGAGTGCGTAACACTTTCGATTTGGTTGTAACCATAATACTATATTTGATCTTTTCATGGAAAGTAGCTTGTTTTTACAACTCTTCTTTGGCACAACTGGAAGGAAAGAAACAAAGAAGTTATTGAGGGGAGGTCTTTTGATAAGTGGGCAGCTTGGAATAGAACCCTGCTTTTTGCCAGGGAACTAGATCAGGCCTTCGCACCTCTCAATGCTGGCCCCTCAAGATTACCTAGACTGATTAAATGCATTTTGCCTTGTGCAGGTCAGGTTAAAGTAAACACTGATGGCAGCTCAAATGGTAAATCTTTGGGTGGCTTTGGAGGGTTGCTACGTGATGATGGAGGCCATTGGATGGGAGGATTCTATGGCAGATTCCCCACTAGCGACATCCTTGAAGCTGAACTGCTAGGAATTTTCCATGGCCTTCAAACCATAAAAGAGAAGAACATTGCGAGAGCCATGGTGGAAACCGATTCTCTAACGGCTAAGCAACTCATCACTGACAGAGAGATCAATAATTTTCATCTAATGATCAACTTAATTAGGGATTGTCGTTTTTTGCTCGTTGCGACAGAATCCAGCACCTCTCGTGTGATGCGAGAAGGAAACCAAAGTGTTGACCTACTTGCTAAATTGGGTGCTCACCAACAAGGGGATTTTGTTTATCTCGATCAACCCCCTGAGGTGATTGGTAGTCTACTAGAGGCGGATATGAGCGGGGTTGAATACCCCCGTGCCTAGGTTGTATTGTTCCTTTCCTTTGTAATAATAATAAAAAAATTTATCAAGTTTAAACTAAAAAAGTAAAGATGAGTGCTAACTTATTATTAGAAGTGTAGACGTACAATTTATTATGACAATATTATTATCATTTCTAAGGAAAAAAACTGAAATATTAAAGTCAAACAGTCAACGGCCAAAAAGTCAAAAGTCAACGAGTCGGGTCAAAATTGGGTCAGTCCAGGTGCTGTGTTGGGTCAGGAACTGGGTCGAGAGAGAAATTGTCAAATTAGTTTGGGTCTTGGTAAATGGGTCATGTTGAGATAATGAGTTAAATCAACTCATTTAATGATTGACCCAATTAACCTATAAATAAATGGGTCTAAATGGGTCAATCACCAATTTTACCCAAACCCATTTGACTCAAATCCAAACCTAACCCACCCACCCATTTTGCCAGGCCTAGCGCGAATCAAAATTCGGCCGATTAAGGTATTCCGCCAAAGCAAACGCCGGCGATCCACAACTTGTTGATCCAATCGCACTATACGCCCATAGGGCGCGAGGCTATCGGGCGCATCAAGATACCACGACTTGATGTTATCCGAAGCCGGCCATAAGAAAAACGTAAGTTCAATCTGAAAAAGCAAACCCAACGACAGAGACCAAACCAAGAACACAGAACACTAAATTCAGACAAACCAATCTAAGCTAAACAAGAAACACGCTAGGCCAAGGCTAGCAGCACGATGTCCGACGACTCACGCCGAAGGTGGAAGCACACGAAACCTCATCACCATCACTTGACGCAAAGAGGAATAGAGCTCTCACGAAGCTTCGTCCGGACTGTAATACCTAGATAATATTTTATAGGGCTAATTACACCTATGTCTCTCAGGTTAGGGGGTAATTACAGTCAAGGACACAAAGTTTCAAAATGTAACATTTCGTGACCAAAAGTGTTTCAAATGTATCACTCATGTCCATCCGTCAGGGTTCCGTCCAAAAAGTGTAATTTTCATCATTTTGTATTTTAAAAATGACAATACTGCCCTTATACAGTATATCCTGAATACTTTTTATAATTTTTAAATTAGGATATCAAATCTTAATTCTTTAAAATTAGGGTTTGAAACTAATTTGGAAATTAAGCTTTTAAAATTTGCAAATTAAGCTTTCAAATGTCCAAATGATTTAATTAGGGTTTAAAAATCAACCCTAATTTAAAAGTTAGGGTTTTGAAACCTTAAAATCAAGGGTTTCAAAACCCTAATTTTGAAATTATGGTTTTTCTTATCCACATCCGGAATCTTGCCGCCGGCAGCCCCAGCTCCCTCATTCGACCCATGTCGCCAATAACCCAAGCCCCCTCCCCTCCCCCAAACCCACATCGTCACATGCAGTAGAGGAATCCGTGTTAGCTCTCAATGGATTGTAGATGTCAATGTCAAGTCAAGACTTGCATGAGACGAGTCCTTTGTGTTTGCTAGTCAAGCTGTATAAGTCTTTTACGCGGAGGACGTCACCAATCCCAAATCTCATTGGTATACAATTATCAAGTCCAAGAAATTGCCCGTGACATATGACAGTGAGCTAGACTCCTTTCAAGCCGACCAACCACGTGTGTTGTTCCCTGTTGAGGTCAATAACGAGGAGGATGATCTTCCTCTTCCAACAACACTTATTGTAGGAGAAGAAGTCGTAGATGATGACGTGGAAGACGTGAAAAGTGTTGGAGATGATGTGACCGAGTCTACTGATGAAGAGGATGAATTAGAAGATGAAGAGGACGATGAGTCCCACGAAGAAGAGGACGACGAGGAAAGTGATGAAGATTGTTAGCCCTATGGTTGGATAACCTAAGCTTACATCTTATTTTGATGATAACTACACATTGATTATGTTCTAATGTGTGCTTTGAGTGTATTCTTAGTAGGTATATACATGCACACTCATGAAGACACATTTGAGAAGTTGGATAGATGGATTAAAGCCAAAGAAGCTTAAAGCTATGGTGACATGCTATGGAAGCTTCATCAAGTCCAATGTCAAAGAGCAAGAAAGAATGCATCGGCTAAGTTACTATCGATTATAATTGATCTTTCCTAGTATGTAACTAGTCTTGGTTTGATGCTTGGATTGATGACTATGACCTAAAAAGACCTTAGGACACCTTGTGCATTGCATGTGAGTTCATAACCTTTCACACGAGTGTGGTTCTTGAAAATGAGTGAACTTTGGAGCTCACTCAGATTTTTCTCAAAACTGTTTTTGGTGCTAATCTTTTCATATCTTGATAAAACTTTTCATTAGTTTTCCAACGCAAAAAATGGCACCTCAATCCGATTTTTCTAGAGAAAGTTATGCCCAAAATAGGAAAGGGGGTTCCGTGAGGCAGCCGATAGGCAGTAGGGTATTACAGTCGACTGTAATTGAATACAGTCGACTGCATTGGTCAATGCAGTCGACTGCATTGGTCAAACTTCAGTTCCAACGGCTATTTTCGAGGACAAAACTCCAACGGCTATTTTTGAGGGATTACAGTCGACTGCATTGGTTACAGTCGACTGCAATGGCAGTTTTGCCCACTTTATGCCTATAACGGCTATATTTGATCTCTTCTCTATATAAATGATTTGGGGCTTCATTATACACCATGGAAACCACATTCTAAGCCTTCATTCATTAGAGAAACATTAAGGCTCATAGATTAAACTTTTCTCTCTTCATCTTCATGATTTTACATCATTAAAGAGAGCATCTTTGTGAGCAATTCTTTGATTGAGAGTGAGCATCCTTCAAGTCATCAATTCTCTCATCTCTCTATTGCACTAGAGCTTCATTTGTACTCATTTCCTTTCAAGAAGGTTTCTTTGTACACATTTGATCTTTGTAAAAGGATTGTGATCAAGGCTTGGGTTTGTCAAGTCTTGGGTGAGCTTTGTGGATTCAAGGCTTGTGCTTGGTGTGGGGATATCACCAAGTGTTGTAAGGGTTTTGATCTTGACCCGGAAGAAGATTGTTGCTAGTGGATTCTAGTGCTCTTGCAAGGGACTTCCTTGAAGAGGTGGATGTAGGCTTGAGGGTATATCAAGCCGAACCATTTAAATCTCCTTGTCAAGTATCTCTAACTCAATCTCTTTACTTATTGTTCTTTAATTGTTTGAGATTGTTTAGTTAGCATCTTCATTGAAGTATTACTTGGTTTGTTTGAGATTTATGATTGTGCTTAGTTTAAATTCCCCATTATATTTCAAAAACCCTATTCACCCCCCTCTAGGGTTGTTTTATTGGTTTCAAAGATGATTCGCAAACTGAAAATGATTAACTTGTAATGTTGTAACATCATGGGAAAAATGTAGTAACATTTTAGAACTTGGTGTTTATTGATGTGTTTTTGCATATCCGTTCATATATATATATATATATATATATATATATATATATAGTGCCGATGATGATTTCTGCCAAATTATTGTTTTTAATGTGTTAATATCTTTGTAATTTATCTATATGAAGTCAGATATGGATAGGATACAGGCTATTCGTGACCGGGCTGGACGCCGAGCTGCTTCCTCCCCGGTGGGTCCCACCTCGTCATTGCCTACTGATGACGAGGCACAGAGTGATCGCGGACAGCAGATGGGGCCCTAGCCCCAGTCCCAATCCCAGCCCCAGCTCTAGCCCCAGCCCCATCCCCATCCCCAGCCGTCGCCCCAGCTCGACGCAGATTCATCCCACACTCGCGTGCATTTTCCATCTTCCGTGGGTTCTACCTCAGGTATAGTTGATAACGGTGTTTAATACATTTTTGCTAGCCTTATATTTAAAGTATATTTGAACTGTATTAATGTCTGTGTTTTGTAGGATCTCGATGAGGCCGTGGTCCGACACGCTGGGTACGCATCCACCCCCAGTGTAAACAGAGAGTTACGCTCACGTAGGAGGGCCTGTAAGTACTAAAAATATCACCTCATGCCTTATTTAAAATTTTGGGGTGTTAATTTATATTTGAACTGTATTAATTTATTTATTTACTTCTTTGGTAAGATCCTGGAGGATCAGGCGAGGACGAAGATCGGCGTTTTTGTGAAGGGCCGATTCTTCGAGCCACGCATGTACTGGAAGGACTGGGATGCCACTGCGAGGGAGGCCCTATGGGAGGAGTGGCTGATACGGTGAAGTATTTTTTTCAGCGTTAGTATATGTTTAATTATAGTTTATTTTCTGTTGTTAATTTGTGTTATTGAATGCCTTACAGGAGGGGTTCACGTTTGACACGCCTCAGCAGCAGGCACTGGGGCAACATGCCTTCTTTGCCTACATCGGCAAGAATTACCGCCGATGGCTCCACGATGCACGGGACTGGGCGAAGAATTGTTGCCCGAGGGTGTCCCGATGACGGAGATGACGAGATATCCCCCACATTGGATATCTCACCGTGTATGGGGGGGGGGGGATGATAGATCAGTGGGCTACGGATCCAGGCTGGGACGCCAAGAGTAAAAGCAGGGCCGAGAACAGACATAACAAAGATCCGACGCACACGGGGGGGTTGGTGCCACACGACATCGTCGGACACATGAACGCGGTCGAGCACCCGGATCTGGAGGAGGACGAGGTCATAGCTCTGACCTATAGTCAGACGCACGTTCGGAAGAAAGACAAGGACGAGGCGCACCAGGCGGGCGACTATATTTCAGATATTGCCCGGCGGATCGATGTGAGTCAATTTGTTTAAGTTGTTAATGTCTTGTCTTTCTATCCTCACTGTTCGTTTCATTAATTAATGCCCTAACACATCGTTAAACCACTGTTTTTGCACGCCTCATATGAACAGCTAAGGGGGTCCGAGCAGCAGTCCGGACATCCATCAGCGTCCTCTAGTACGGCTGCAAGTATTGGGGGGTTGAAGCGATGGCTGGATACGCCGGAGGTCGTGAAACGGCCGAAAGGCCGCATACGCGGCCTACCTAGCACAACTGCTCGCACCGTGATAGAAGTGTCCTCACCCCTTCCTGCCCCTCCACAGACACCGGCTCCTCAGCGTCAGTTGGACGACGAGGAGATCCAACGCATTGCTACAGTGGTGGTGAGGATGATCAGGGAGCATGGCGCTGCTGGACATGCCGAGCCGGCCCCGGATCAGCAGGATCCAGATCGGGGACTCGGTAACCCCTGATGAGCCCCTTCCCGTGCCCGTTCCTAGCTTCCCCCCCTGCGCCCGGCTTGTACTCTTCTCCCCTCCCCTAACCGGCTGTATCCGGTTCCCGGCTTGTACATAATGAGTCTTTTTTATTATAAACATTTTTTATGATTGTTTATATATATTTCTTTGTGTATTGATTATTGCGCGTTGTTGTTGAGAAATGAAAATTGTATTACAGGTCTTGGTAATTGAAAAAAAAAAATCAAAAAGTTTTTGACTTTTGGCGACGGATTAATTTCGTCGCTAAAAGTGGTCCTACAATCAGTTAATTAGTGACAGAATATTCCGTCGCTAAAAATCTTATTTAGCGATGGAATATTTCGTCGCTAAAAAATTTATTCCGTCACTAATTTGATAAAAAAGAAAATAAATTAAAATACTAAAAATATAATTAGCGACGGATATGTCGTCACTAATTAAAACAAAATCCGTTGCAAAAACTTACCTATTTAGTGACAGATTTAAAAATTCCGTCGCTAAACTATTAGTGACGGGCTTTTATACGACGGACTTTTAGCGACGGTGAATCCGTCGCTAATTGTTTTAGCGACGGATTTTAGTGTTCCCTCAGCCCCACCTCGTCGTCGCCGTGACAGATCTCCACCTTCGCCGCAGATCTCCCATACAAGCAGAGTGGTTTCAGCCGGCGTGGTGAAGTTTTAGCCGGCAGAAAAGGGGTGTCGTGGCGATAAAAGAGCGCAGTTACTGATCCGGGGTGGGCGGTGACGGGGAAAGGGGAGGCAGGCGGGGTGCGACGCCGGGGAAGGGGAGGAAGACGGGGTTGGCGGGTGACGGGGAAGGGAGAGGTAGGCGGTGACGGGGTGACGAGGAAGGGGGAGGTAGGTGGGGTGCGGCGCCGGGGAAGGGGAGGAAGAAGAGGTGGGTGGGTGACGGGGAAGGGGAAGGGGGATGCAAATGGGGTGGGTGGGGGTTGGGGGGGGGGTTAAGAGTAAAGTAAAGATGAAGTATTCTTTTTTCTTAATGAAGTAATGGCATTAAAAACAAATAAGGTTCCAACTCAGGGGCAATACAGTCTTTTCATTCAAACCGTTAAGATCTTTAGGGCTCCGATTGGTCAATGGACACAAGTGTAATTTGTCCAAACTATTGTCCTTGCCTGAGGGACATATGTGTAATTAGCCTTATTTTATAATAAAATGCCATACTTTTCAAGTTTCTATCTATCTATTAATAATAAAGGCCGTCTTTGCTTTGTTGTCTTTGGATCTCGACAAGACAACAGACAAGACAAGGAGAGGCTAAAACTGGTCGTGAACGAAAGGCTAGACAATTTAAGATAAATGGAAGACTTGGCCGTTTGACTGAGTTTTTTTCTCCAGTTTTGTAAACTAAAAACAATAAACGAGTTTGGTGAACACTTTTTGTTTTTTTTTCTTCAGTTTAAAAAATCAGTTTTTAAATCAAGGCTGCTTTTAAAAACTCCAAAAATAAGTTTCGGTTTTTATTTTGACACCACCACCCACTTACTGTAGGCAGCCACCGCCCACCGCCGGCAACCACCGTCGGCCGGCCACCACCACCGTCGGCTACCGCCACGCCCCACCACCGTCACCACAAACCACCACCAAAGAAAAACTCAGAATAAAAACTGGGTAATAAAAAAAAAACTCAAAATAAAAATTGGGTTATCAAACACGCACTTGTTTTGTAAAAAAAAAAAAAAATTAAACTGATTTTGATTTTGATTTTTTTGGAAATAGAAAACCAAAATTGAAAGTGTTGTCAAACGAAGCCCAGTAGCGTTTAAAAACACTTCCACTTTTGATTTTATGTTTCTTAAAAAACAAAAATAAAAATCAGTTTAGTTAATTTTTTAAAAATAAATAGGTATTTAATTACCCATTTTTTTATTTTGAGATTTTTTTGTTGTTTTTTTTTTTTTGTGGTTATTTGCAGTGGCGGTGGCAAAGTGGCCGGCTGCCGGCGGGTTGTGGTTGCCGGCCCGCTGGCTTTGGATACTCAGAAAGATCATCAATCAAACAAGAAAGATCAAACTCTTTTCGTCTTTAATTAATCTTTTAGAAGTTTCCTGTTTACAATTCCGTCCTCTTTTCATGCCTGCGCCACTCTGTGGAAATTAAGTACTGCGCTGGGATTACATATACACTTGCCATAAGCTCAGATTGGCGCGCACACAACGTACATACAGAGAAAGAATGGGTGTGCGTGGGATGGCTGTAATCATGCTTGTCTTTCTGTTCACCAAAGCAGCAGCGCAAGCCGTGCAACCTCCTGTACCTGTAGCGCTGCCTGGTTGTCAAGACACGTGCGGCAATGTTAGCATACCATTCCCATTCGGTATCGGAGCCGTTTGCGCGGCCAACGTGTCCTTCGTGATACTATGCGACAACTCTTCTGATCCGGCGAAGCCTTTCATTCGGAACACCAGTGTGGAAGTAGTGGAAATATCGCTGCGTGAGCGTACCGTTAGTGTCAACAATCTGCTCAACTTTTCGTCGAATGGCCATTTATTTTTTCCGGACACCTACACTCAGTTCGTGTCCGTTCTATCTTGGACTTACAAAAATCAGTACTGCAATGGCACCGGAGTCTATTGCGGGGAAAAGGCTAGCTGTGAGAATCAAACCAACTGTTACTGTATTCGTGGTTACGAAGGTAACCCATTTCTTCAAGATGGATGTCGAGGTATACTTTCTCGTCATTTTTTGCCTTCTTTGACTCGTCAAAGTTTATTTATTTATTTTTTCTTTCCTTATATTTTGATTACTAAATGTCTGCTGCGGCTAATTTTAGTTGTTCAAATTCCAGGGTATGTTTTACCAAAGATTTATAGGGACACAAATTGCAGTTTACACTGATTTAGTTGCTATTCGTGAGTTTTGATACTTATAGATCAACACTTCAGTCCCTCCTCTGATGACTTTCGGTGCCAATTCTCTATCAACAACTTTGAATGCGAAAGAGTTGCTTAGATTTTAAATGCATTTACTGTTAGTTGGAATGCTGAAGCCTTATTAAATTATTCGTTAGGGATTCCTCTATACAAAACTAAATAGAATTTCTACACAAAGTGTGCTAGACAGAAAGCGGGGCTGGATCATCTACTTCATCATCTGCATGCATTCCTCCACCTGTCGTTGCTCTTGTTCAAAAAGTTTGGCATTTCTCTCATTCCATTCCATATAAACAACAGCTGACAGATTCGAGCTCTAAAACTTTTGCCTTGAAACTACTGAGTAGCTGCTTCCAATATTGTAGGGGTAGATCTATACTTCGTTTGAGCAACGCTTTTGCGCAAAGATATTTAGTGTATGTGCAGCTCCCAAACAGGTGGTCTACATCTTCCTTTTGTACAAGACGTAAGGAGCATGAATCATCTGCAATACCATTCCACTCTGTTAATATGGCCTTTATCCTCAAACCTCCTTTCTTCAATTGTGCTAAATTTTTTGACTCGTTGCACATGAAGGGTTGTCGGAATCGAGTGTTAGATGTGTTTAATACCCTCGTACTGGTGAAACAATTTTACCATGCCCCAGTGTTCTGCCCTCTTATTAGACTGCTTAACTTAAACAAACAAGTTTTGCTCAAAAGTCAAAACCAGTTAATCGTCTTTAGTGACACTTTACAAGTGATTTCTGTACTAGCACCTTCAGCAACGAGCTTTAAAGTTCACTAACTTGTGCTTCCAAAAGAATTACTCAAGTTCATTTCTAGCAATAAAAATTGGTAGAACTTCTTTAAAAAGGTAAAAATAAAATTTTGGTTATCTTATTGTCACTAGTAATTTTATAATTGTTATTAGGCATACAAATACAAGATCTCTAATAAGTATTTTGATAATTTTTGTTCCTGTGTGTAATGCACGAGATCAAAACTAGTGTAATTTGAGGTGGAGGGACCAAAAAGATAACAAAATTAATAACTAATACAGTATAAAAGAATAAGAAAGATTTCACATAAAACATGAAAAATAAAAAGTATTAAATATAGAAGCTGTTCATCGAGGCTTCACAAGAAAGGGAAGAATTACAAATACAAGTTTTCTAATTTAAATTAATCAATTGTCAAAGAAAATTTTGACAAAGTAAACTCGTTGCACACGAAGGGTTGTTGGAATTGAGTGTTAGACGTGTTTAATACCCTCGTACTGGTGAAACTATTTTATCATGCCCTAGTGTTCTGCCCTCTTCTTAGACCGCTTAACTTAAACAAACAAGTTTTGCTTAAAAGTCAAGAGCATTTATTAATCGCAGTTAATCATCTTTAGTGACACTTTACAAGTGATTTTTGTACTTGCATCTTAAGCAACGAGTTTTAAAGTTCGTTAGTTTGTGCTTTCAATAGAAAAAAAGAAGAAGAAACTGCAGATATTCAACGACAAACTAACGAACTTTCTTACTCTCTCCTTTTTGGCAACACTAAATTACATGTCAGGTGTTAACAAATGCTTAGAAGCACGAATTTATACGGAATCCGACAAGGAACCATTGAATGGTAATGCGATCTGTTCTAGATCTGGAGGAAAGTGTGTTAATACTGAAGGGGACTACATCTGCATTTGTCCCTTTGGGTACTTCGGCAGCCGAGATGGTTGCTACAATATCAAGAATAGGAAAGCGCAGATGGCTATTATAGGTATGTAGTACCCCCTTCAAAGACCTTTTCAAACTGCATTGCCTGGATCTAGGCGCTGGAACAATTGCTTAGAATGGATAACAGATATAGATCTTCACTTACAACAACAGGTACATGCAGCGGACTCGGGGCTCTGTTTGTCCTTGTTTGCTCGTGGTGGTTGTACAAAATAATGAGAAGAAGAACGAAAAAACAGTTAAAGAAAAAATTCTTCAAGCGAAATGGTGGGTTGATATTGCAGCAACAGCTATCTTCTGGCGAAGACGGTAATGTAGAGAAAACAAAAGTATATACCTCAAAGGCATTGGAGAAGGCCACGGACAACTTTAATCAGAATCGAGTTCTTGGCCAGGGAGGCCAAGGTACGGTTTATAAAGGAATGTTACTGGATGGAAGAATTGTGGCAATCAAAAAGTCTAAAATAGACGACGACGACGAAGGAAAAGTTAAGCACTTCATTAATGAGGTCGTCATTCTGTCACGAATTAGCCACCGGAACGTGGTTAAGCTACATGGCTGTTGTTTGGAGACGGAAATACCTCTACTGGTTTACGAATTCATCCCTAATGGAACGCTTTTTGAATTTATCCATGGCCAGAATGAGGAGTTACCACTTTCCTGCTGGGACATGCGCTTGCGCATTGCTACAGAAGTAGCAGGAGCTCTTTCTTACCTACATTCAGCTGCTGACGTCCCAATCTACCATCGAGACATCAAGTCGACAAACATAATCTTGGACGAAAAATACAGATCAAAAGTGGCAGACTTTGGAACATCAAGGTCCATTTCCGTTGATCAAACACACTTAACAACAAGAGTACTGGGGACTTGGGGATACTTTGACCCAGAGTATTTTCGATCAAGCCAATTCACTGATAAAAGCGATGTTTATAGCTTTGGAGTAGTGCTTATAGAGCTCTTGACGGGACAAAAACCCATCTCATCGACTAAATCTGAGGAAGCGCGAAGTTTAGCAACCGAGTTTATTTTGGCAATGAAAGAGGACTGTCTGTATGATATTCTTGATGCTAGAGTCGCAAAAGAAGGTGGAAAGGAAGAGGTTATGATTGTCGCTAACCTAGCAAAAAGATGCTTGCACTTGAACGGGAGAAAAAGGCCTACAATGAAAGAAGTTGCAATGGAGTTAGAAGAAATCAAAAAGTGGCATGGAGCACCAGACACACAACACCACAAAGAAGAAGAGGTTGAATGTGCCATTGATACGGAACAAATGGGCACGTGGGACACCGCTTCAACTTCAACAAAAAGTCTTCCTAGTTTATCATCATCTTCGGACATCCAACCTCTACTGTTTGACTGATCACTGTTTGCAGCCTTGTCTTTATGACTGATCAGAGTTTGTGCTCTGGGGCAGTCAGAATAACAAGGAAGGCCCTTTTCAATCCACCATTTGAACCATTATATTGCTGTAACTATGCTTGTAATGATAATTGTAATTATAAATTAGTGCATTTGTTTTACTGTAGAAGAACTCGTCCAGGGTAATCATAATTGCGTTCTAATGTTTGGTTCGATGAATGCGTAGTGTAATGCAAATCAAAATAATGAGAATGATATTTATATGTACGAAAGTCATTCAAACCTTTTCTTTGGTACTGTACTTTAATTCTTTGCACCACATTTCACTAAATTTACAAAAAAGAAACTTACGATGAATTGCAAAATTACAATATATTTTTTCTATCCTAATAATAGCAAATATTAGTGGCATTATTGGATAATATAAAATATTTGGAGAATGAAAATGTACGCAAAATTGATGTTTAAAAATCATAGAAAACAAGAAAAAGGAATCCAAAAGCAAACAAAAGAGGCTGAATCTAAACAACACAAAAGCTCGCCTTGGGTTTCCATGAGCTTAATGAAAGCCCCAAGACAGCAAAGGATACACCTTATCAAGATAGAAGTATCTTGATCTAGAGAATGATTATGAAAGAAAATTACAAAGCAGTCCACGTGACTCATCAATGTTTGCAGCCTTGTCTTCATGATTGGAATGACAAGTAAGATCAAAGTTTGTGCTTCGGGGCAATCAGAAGAACAAGGGGCCCTTTTTGATCCACCATTTGAACCATTACATTGCTTGTAATAATAATTGTAATTGTAAATTAGTGCATTTGTTTTAGTGTTGAAGAACTCATCCAGAATGTAATCATAATTGCATTCGGATATTTGGTTCAACGAATGCGTAGTGTAATGCAAATCAAAATAATGAGAATGACATTTCTAAGTGCAAGTCATTCTAACCTTTTACCTTTTTTGTCGATAACCACAGACCAATCTTTTGGCACCGTATTTTAGTTTTTTGTACTCATATTTCACTAAGTTTATAAAATTGAAAGCTTCTGACGGTCAAACATTGATTGACAAAGTCACCAAAAGAATTAATAGCTGGACTGTGAAGCATCTATCATATGCAGGAAGATTATAACTTGCACTCTGTATTATCTAGCATGTAGAATTATTGGTGTTCATTCTTTATGCTGCCTAAGCAGGTCATTACAACCATTGAAGCAAAAATTAGAAGCTTCCTATGGCATGGAAAAGAGGCTAAATGCTTTGGTGCTAAGGTAGCATGGCAGGATGTCTGCTTACCAAAGAAAGAAGGAGGGTTTGGTTTGAGGAAAATTCACGAGTGGAATAAGGCAGCCATGGTCAAATATCTATGGGACATCACTACCAAGAAAGATAATCTATGGATTAAATGGTGTCACACATACATCATTAAAGACCAAAACTTCTGGTATTTTAAGCCACCATGTGATCAATCTTGGATTTGGAGGAAAATCATAAAGCTTGGAAGCCTAGTACAACCTCTCATATAATATCAGATTGGGAATGGCTGTAAGACATGGTTTTGGCTAGACAACTGACTACATAATGGTCCTATTGTGAATCAATATGGGCTCAGAATTGTGTATGATGCTGCCAGCTACCTGAACTTGAAGGTGAGTTAAGCAAAGAATCAGGGGCAGTGGATTATACTTACAAGATCATCAAGCTTAAGGATGTTAATCTCCCAACTACTAGCTTTTTATAATGCTGATGGAAATGAAGATCAACTTAAATGGTTGGCCCACCCCACTGGTAAGTTCAGTATTAAATCAGCATAGAATGCTATAAGGACCAGCAAGCCTGAAGTGCCATGGTGGAAAATCATCTGGTTTCATGGGCACATTCCCAAATGTGCTTTTATCTTATGGCTGTTATGCAAAGGAGATTAAGGACCAAAGACAAGCTTAAAACATGGAATGTGGTAACTGAAGATCTATGCAGCCTATGCCTTAAAGGAGAAAGAAACCATTGAGCACATCTTTATGGAGTGCAATTTGACAAAGGAAGTATGGTTTCAAGTCTGTAGGAAAATACAAACACAACCAAATTTCAGAACATGGTCTGAATTAGAACATCATGCCTGTCACACATTCAGGGGGGAAAAGCTTCAGAGCAAGGTTGAGTAAATTAGTCTTGGCTGTAACAGTTTACAGTATTTGGGAGGAGAGAAACCTGAGAACTTTCAGGAAATCAGCAAAGGAGCTATGAAATCATTGCAAAAATCCAGAAATGGGTGGTCTACAGAGTGTTGAGCTGGAAAAGAAATGTGCCAAACCAAATTAACAAGCAGTTCTGTTGCAACTGGGAACTGCCACCAACAGTATTACAATCTTAAAGTTTTGTGATGTAATTTTGTTTCTTTTTGAAAGTATAGTGACACACTGATATAGATGTAAAATGTTATGAGTTCAATGGTAATAAAGGACCTGTTACAAAACAAAAAAAAAGTTTATAAAAATAAAAATCATGATAAATTGCAAAACTACAATATATTTTCTTTATCCTAATAATAGCAATACCAGTTGCATCATATGAGAATACAAAATATTTGAAGAATGAAATGTGTACAAACATTTAAAGAATGAAAATGCGTACAAAATTGATGTCTAAAAGTTAAAGATAACAAGAAAAAGGAAGCCAAAAGAAAACAAAAAAGGCTGAATTTAAATAACACAAAAACTCGTGTGATGGGTTTTCATGAGCTTAATGAAAGCCTCAGGACAACAAAGGATATGCCTTTTTAAAATAGAAGTATCATAATCCAGAGAATGATTATCAACGAAACAAAACAGAAAACTCCTAAAGGACATGTATGACATATAAGGGGGAACCTAACACTACTCATTACCAGAGGTGAATCATAAAGAAGATGATAGACAGAATTTATGTATGAAAAATAATATAGATGCTAGAATGACTATCGTGAGAAGAGAATTACAGAGAACCCCAGACAAAAATATAATAGGCTGAATAAATGACAAAGAAGATAACAGCTATCTTGAAAGTCTTGAGAGGGAAATCAAAAGGAACCCCTATACAAAAATGCATGACAAAACAAAGATAGCGCTATCATAATTATCATGAGAGGTGAATCACGTGAAGCACCTAGACAAATGTGAATGTAGAGTATACATGACAACGCAATAGACCATATGCATGGAAAAAGGTAGATAGCGCCTATCATGACTATCGCGGGAGGGGAATCACAGGGAGCACCTAGACAAAATGACACTAAAAGAGAATCAATAACTAAAGTCTATTAGGCTAACAAAAAAAACGAAATTGAAAAAATTCATATTCATTACAACCATAAATCGCGTGGGGCATAACATGAGAAGCCCCTAGACCAGATGATGGGGCATAACATGAGAAGCCCCTAGACCAGATGAATGTTAGAAAAAGCGACTGGATCCTACTATTACTATTACAAGACGGGAGTCGCAAAGGGCCCGTAGACATATGGATGTCGACAGGGAAGAACTCATATCAACCATATCCAATCCAAGAAAATGGGCATACTAGTGGAAGCCCTAGACGAGTAAGCAAACAAGAGATGACCTCAAACTACCAAGACGTGCACTTTGTATAACAATGAAAAAGAGAAAACTATCCTCGAACGCTACCATAAAAATGGAAACAATTGAAGTGACATGCATGGAAATTAAATGAAAAAATATCCCATATCACGAGAGGGCATCATTGGTGAAGCCGCTAGACAAAATGAATATGATAAGAAGAACTAAATCTTGCATGACATTGGTCAATAGGGGAAAAGAGATGAAACCCTTTGGACAAACACATGACTCCAGGGAAAAAAGGATCCTTTAAGTTACCACGAAATGGATATCCCGAAGAAAGCCCCAAGTGGATATTCACTCTTTGGAAAATATCAAAACGATCAACATAAAAGGGAACTTTTAAATAGTAAAAAAAAAATGGAGTTGAGATGCTTAAGGCCACTAAACATCTATACCATGAGTGAAATTCACTAAATGATGGAAGCGCTAACATGTGGGGGTAAAAGCCGGTAAAGAAGAAAATAAATAAAGACGTCGACAAAAAAAAAACTTGGGGCAATTAGAATATCCTTTGCAACGTTGAGAGCCATGCCCGAATTGAATTCAGAGGCATTTGGATTGCCCACTATGATAAATTAACCATTCACTTCAAGACCTACTATCAAGTTTGGTACAAATCATTTTATGAGTAGAATTTAAGGTAATGGTAGCCACTTTGTCGACTAGTCTATGCCTACCACAAGAGAGGAAGTGCGCTAAAGTTTTTGATTTAGAACATTCCAATTTTTTGTCACTAAATGCCATGAAAATTCACAGAAAAAAAGTTGGTTCTTGATTTAATCACACATGTTTGTATCTATAAGACTACAATGGAAAAATTGGGCACCATGGCGTGTGTGGTGTGGATTTAAGTTAATACAAGCGCATGAGCTGAAGTGCTGATGTGAACTCGGCTCGTGAATCAAGCTGACTTCTAAGTGCGCGACAAAAAAGTCATAATTTGCAAGACGGAGTCATAAGATATTTGTATTGCAAGGACCATTATCATTTTTTTAACCTCAAATGTGAAAGAGCATTTGACTATTCTAAACAAGCATAACCTCCGGGGCATTTGACTATTCTAAACAAGCATAACCTCAAGGTGAATTTTGTAAATATACTATTATTGATGATTGTACGAGATTTTGTTATGTATATTTGCTTAGAAGCAACGATGGAGCCTTGGAAGCATTTATGCAATACAAAATTGAAGTTGAAAATCAACATAGCAAGAAGATCAAAATACTAAGAAGTGATAGAAGTGGGGATTATGTTTTTCCTCTTGAAAAATATTGTACCGATCACGGAATCATTCATGAGACCATGACACCATATGCGCCTCAGTCAAATGGAATTACTGAGCGGAAGAATCGTACTTTAAAGAAAATGATGAATGCTTTGTTAATAAATTTCGGACTACCGGATAACTTGTGGGGGGAGGCGGTTTTAACTGCAAACCACATACTTAATAAAGTACTCCACATGAAGTTGCAAAAAGACACCATATGAGCTATGGAAAAGACGTCCTCCTTCTTTCAAATATCTCAAAGTGTGGGGGTGTCTAGCAAAGGTGGCAATCCCACCACCTAAAAACGGTCGAAATAGGACCTAAAACTATTGATAAAATGGTCAAACCATAGTTCTGCATATCCGTTCTTAGTACATAAATCTGAAGTTGATGACATACACGTCAACGCCATAATAGAGACAAGGAATGCACATTTTTCCAAAATGTATTTCCTAATAGAGTTGCAAAAGAATGGAGTTCTTTGGAAAGAACTGATATGGACCAAGAACCTTCACGCAAGGAAGATGAACCAAGTCGTAGCAAGAGAGCAAGAACGTCTACATCTTTTGGTCCTGATTTTCTGACATATTTGTTAGAAAATGAGCCTCGTACTTACAGTGAAGCTATATTAAGTCCTGAAGCTCCACATTGAAAAAAGGCTATTAATAGTGAAATAGAATCCATCATGCAAAATCATACGTGAGAACTGGTGGATCTTCCTCCTGGAAATAAACCCTTAGGGTGTAAATAGATTTTCAAGAAAAAGATGAAAGCTGATGGAACGATAAAAATATATAAGGCCAGGTTGATTGTCAAGGAATATAGACAAAATGAAAGTTTTGATTATTTCGATACATATTCACCAGTTACAAGCATAACATCCATTCGAATATTGATAGCTATTGCAACTATTAATAATCTTGAGATACACCAAATAGATGTGAAAACATGGAGATCTAAATGAAGATATTAATATGGAGCAACCCGAGGGGTTTGTAGCTCCTGATGAAAAGAGGAAGGTGTGCAAGCTTGTTAAGTCACTTTATGGACTAAAACAAGCTCCGAAACAATGTCATGAAAAGCTTGATAAGGTAAAATGGCTTTAGAATCAATAAATGTAATAAATGTGTCTACGTTAAAGGCACTGGAAAAGGATATGTAATTGTTTGTTTTTATGTGGATAACATGCTCATTATTGGGAGCAATAGTGAGTTCATTACAGCTGCAAAGAAAATGTTGACCAGTAAATTTGATATGAAAGATTTGAATGTGCCTGATGTTATACTTAGTATGGAAATTACTAAAATATCAAATGGACTAGTCTTGTCACAATCTCATTATATTGAGAAAGTTCTAGACAAATTTAAAAGTTATGATGATAGTCCAGTGAAGACTCCACTAGATATAAATTTATATCTAATAAAGAATACTTGTGAAGGAATATCTCAATTAGAGTATTGGCGCATAATTTGTAGTCTAACGTATATCATGAATTGCAAGAGACCCGATATAGCATATGCTATCAGTAAACTGATGAGATATACTAGCAATCCGGGGAAGAATCACTAAATAGCTATTATAAGAGTTTTAAGGTATTTAAAATATACCCTAAACTTTGGGCTGCATTATACCAGATATCTAGCTGTGTTAGAAGGATACACTGATGCTAATTGGATATCAGATTCTAATGAAACAAAGTCCACAAGTGGCTATGTGTTTACATTAAGAGAAGCAACTATTTCTTGGAAATCCTTTTAACAGACTTGTATTGCCAGATCCACTATGGAATCTGAATTCATTACTTTAATAAAGCAGGAAAAGAAACGGAGTGGCTTCGAAATTTCTTGGAGGATATTCCAAGTTGGCCTAAACCTGCCAATTTGCATACATTGTGATAGTCAATCTGCAATTGGAAGAGCATAAAATAGTATGTATAACGGCAAGTCTAGACACATACGTCGCAGACACAATACCGTTGAACAATTGCTTTCTAGTGGAATTATCTCTATTGGCTATGTGAAGTCAAAGGATAACATTGCAGATCCGTTAACAAAAGCTTTGACTAGAGAGGACGTAAATACATCATCGAGGGGAATGGGTATTAAGCCTATGGACTAAAGAGCTGCCATAATGGAAACCCTACCTAGCTGACTGGAGATCCCAAGATCTAGGTACAAAGGGAAAACATAATTATGTAAATGCGACTCAGACGAAGCATGAGGGGGGGGGGGGGGGGTTAAAACCCTCGTATCCATTCCTATGATGAACAGATAGTGCCACCTACAAAAGCTTAGGTTAAGCTATGCTTTTAATGTAAGAAGTCACCTATGCGAGTAAGAAGTGGGCCGCTTCTATGAGAATTGTAAGGCTGAATTCTCAAAGAGTACTCATGAAAATCAAGAGTTCTTCAGGGCCAAAACGAACACAACAATAAGAACCTCAAAATAATGTTTGAGCGGTACTGTGTGAAGGTTGAACAGTTCAAGACATCACGTTCACTGGTTACCCAGTAAATTCGATAGTTCTCACTAAGGAAGGTTCAAAGCCAGTGACTACCTATCCCAACCCAGTGTCATTCTAATTGAACTCTTTCTAGTGTCAGCGTTCTTTACGTATAGTGTCTAGTCAAGTTTTTATACATGTGGCGGATTGTTGGCATTTGGGTTTTAAACTCATTATTGAGAAGCCATCTTTGACTCAATTTTCAAATGAGGTTCACACCATAATTTGGTTAGAAACAAATTGATTTGTGTTCATCTATTGGGGTAGATATGATCATAGTGTAGCACAAGTTTGAAAAAAATGAAAGCTATCATTGACTCAATTTTTAAATGAGTTTCACACCATAATTTAGTTAGGAACAAATTGATTTGTGTTCATCTATTGGAGTAGATGATCTTAGTATATTCACAAGTTTAAAACAAATGAAGAATGAATGAGAAAGTTGAAGTTAGTAGTTTAACTTGTAGGAAAAGAAGAGAATCTCACATAGAAGAGATTCCCTTTTTGCCCTCACATTCCGCTAAGTTTACAAAAACAAAAACATGATGAATTGCAAAATTACAATAAATTTTCTTTATCCTAATAATAGCAATACCAGTGGCATCATATGAGAATACAAAATATTTTAAGAATGAAATGTGTACAAACATTTGGAGAATGAAATGTGTACAGAATTGATGTTTAAAAGTTATAGATAACAAGAAAAAGGAAGCGAGGGTAAAACAAAAAGGCTGAATTTAAACAACAAAAGAAAATCACGTGATGGGTTTCCATGATCTTAATGAAAGTTATAGATAACAAGAAAAAGGAAGTGAGGGTAAAACAAAAAGGCTGAATTTAAACAACAAAAGAAAATCACGTGATGGGTTTCCATGAGCTTAATGAAAGTTATAGATAACAAGAAAAAGGAAGTGAGGGTAAAACAAAAAGGCTGAATTTAAACAACAAAAGAAAATCACGTGATGGGTTTCCATGAGCTTAATGAAAGCCTCGGGACAACAAAGAACATACCTTTTCAAAATAGAAGTATCTTGCTCCGGAGAATGATTATCGACGAAACAAAATAGAAAATTCCTAAAGGACATGTATGACATATATGGGGGAACTTAACACAACTCATTACCAGAGGTGAATCATAAAGAAGATTATAGACATAATATATGTACAAAAGAGAATATAGATGCTATAATGACTATCATGAGAAGGGAATCACATGGAGCCCTATTAAACAAAAAATATAATAGGCTGCATAAATGACAAAACGAAGATAACATCTATCTTTAAAATCTTGAGAGGGAAATCACAAGGAGCCCCTATAGAAACATGCAAGACAAAATAAAGATAGACGCTATCATAACTATCATGAGAGGTGAATTACGTGAAGCACCTAGACAGATGCATGTAGAGTATGCATGGCAAAAGGTAGATTATACATGACAACTTTTTAATTATTAACGAAATTCCATTGAGTGCGTGCGCGCGCTATATCATCGAGCTATCAAAATATATTATGATTCATATTTTAAGGGTATTGACGCTGGAGTGGCAATACAACCAAGAGTGGAGGAACACTTAATGGCAATAAGTACTACCGGCTTGCCCGTGATGTACTACCGGTGCAAGCCTACACGATTGCTTCAGAGTCGTGTTTTCATTAAGCGAGAGGGTGTTGGATGACAATAGGAGGCATCTTTGTCCTGGATTATTCGAGTTATATATTTGTTGGATGGATTATGTTGATGCAAAATACCAGGAGTAAGATAAACCAATTGATGATAGGAAGAACACTAATTCAAGCATCGAAGATTTTTCAGGTGATTAAGAATTTCTTTTTCTTTATCTTCTCGCAACATTTTAGAACATATTTTTCTCAACGTATAGTTTACATTGTCGCAATAGATATTTATTAAACAAATTCAATGTATTTAAAGTCAAAAATACGTTTGAACATGCTTCACAATTTTTTGGACAATAATTTTTTTTACATATAAAAAATAAGTAATTTCACATGCTTGTTTACCGATCCTAAGTCCGGATTAAAGAGGAGGGCATATAAACAAATTTATGATAAATTTAAGTTTATTACAAAATTGAGAAGTTTAAAAAGATTTTTCTAATCTAAAATTAATTCTTTTGGGCTAACCTGGGCCTGGCCCAAGCCAGCATTGAATTTGGGGGCCAAGGGCTCGAATCAGGACTGGCCCTCATATTCGTGAGGAATCCCGGCCTGTACCCCATGGACTGGGCTGGCCTGACCGATTCTGTTTGAAAAGCCCGTAGAGATCGGGCTGGGCTGGCCTATGCCCGACCCATTAACATCTCTACATATGCATGTTCAAGGTGACTATGGGGAAGCCATATCAACACTAGCGCAGCCGACTGAATTTTGCAGGGTCATGTGCACTTGGAAATGGCAGCACATGGATTAGGCAAAAATGCTAGGGTCGTGTGACATACCCAACATAGAGGATAATCCAGATAGGGCTTTTCACTTTGCATGATAAGACAGGCCGCAGGCGCATCCAAGGTCCCAACTCCCAAGTTCTATTTACGCGTTTAGATTTTAGAAACCATCACAATTTTGTGCACTTGAAAGAAGTTAATAATTAAATTCACTATATTACAGCTACAAATATTTTTTTTTTAAAAAAAATCCCTAAAAAGTTGTGTAGATTGCGAAGAGAATGACATTTATAACGCCATTTAGTATTTTCTTAAATTATAAATTGTGAAAGTCAGTCTTTGCTTTGTTGTCCGTGGATCCCGACAAGACAACATGCAAGAAGAGGCTAAAAATGGTGGTGAATGGTAGGCCACACAACTTAAGAGAAGTGGAAGACTTTATTTTGAGAAGGGACGGATCAAGGATATGCAATCAGAGGTGCGGGGACCAAAAAGATAATAAGATTAACAATTATTATAAAAGAATAAGAAAGGTTTCACATAAAACATGAAAAATAAATAATATTAAATATAGAAGCGGCTCATCAAGGCTTCACAAGAAAGAGAAGAATTACAAATATAAGTTTTCTGATATGAATTAATCAATTGTCAAAGCAGAACTCGACATTCTTTCTACTCATGAAAATCATCAACGGTCGAGTCTATATTGTACGTCTGCACAATTATTTATTTAATTTGGTAAGATTAGTCAATAATAAATCACTGATCGATTTTGCATGAAGGAAGCGTAACTAGTATATTCATATTTGTATTAGTAATGTCATTATTACATTACATGATGAGAATAGTGCATGCACAAGTTAATATACTGTAAAAATTTAAACTCAAAAAAGAAAAAAAAAATTAATCTTGATATATTCTTGTGCTTTGTAATATGCTTTGAAATTTAGAAGAATAATGATAGAGCAAGAGAAAAGTAAAGAGAGAGGCTCTGACGCCGGCGGCATAAAATGTCAAAACCCAAAAAAAAAAAAAAAACTCTGATACATCGTAGTATAATAACATTTTTGTAAATGTACTACATATGAGTACCACCTATTATCTTAAAAAGACTAGAAGAAATATGTGGAGGTGACCGTGGTCCCCCGGCCCCTTCCGTTGGTCCACCCCTGATGCTCAGAGAGATATCAATCCAACGAGAACCATTCATTGACTCAAGGATCAAAGTCTTCTTTTTTCATCCTTTTGGAAGTTTCCTGTTTACCATTCCACTCCTCTTTTCATGCCTGCCCAACTCTCTGGAAATTAAGTACTGCGCTGGGATTACACATATTTGGCGCACACACAACGTACCTACAGAGAAACAATGGGTGTGCATGGGGTGGCTGTAATCATGCTTGTCTTTCTGTTCACCAAAGCAACAGTGCAAGTTGAATTACAACCTGCTCTACCTGTAGCGCTGCCTGATTGTCAAGACATGTGCGGCAATGTTAGCATACCATTCCCATTCGGTATCGGAGCCAGTTGCGCGGCCAACGAGTCCTTCGTGATACGATGCGACAACTACTCCTCCAATCCGGCGATGCCTTTCATTGGGAACACCGATGTGGAAGTAGTGGATATATCGCTGAGTCCGCCTAGTGTTAGTGTCAACAATCTGTTCAACTTTTCGTCCAATGGCCATTCATTTTTCCCGGACACCTTCACTCAATTCTTGTCCGTTAACGTTCTGTATTGGACTTACAAAAATCCGCACTGCAATGAAACCGGAGTCCGCAGTGATGAAGGGTATCTCTATTGCGGGAGAAAGGCTCGATGTTTGAATCAAACCGATTGTTCTTGTTCTAATGGTTACCGAGGTAACCCATTTCTTCAAGATGGATGCCTAGGTATACTTTCTCGTCTTTTTTACCTTCTTTGATTCGTCGTCAAAGTTTTTTTTTTCTTTCCTTAGATTTTGTTTACTAAATGCATGCTGTGGCTAATTTTAGTTGTTCAAATTCTAGGGTATGTTTTACCAAAGATTTATAGGGACAAATTGTAATTTACACTGATTTAGTTGCTGTTCGTGAGTAATTTTGATACTAATAGATCAACACTTCAGTCCCTCCTCTGATGACTTTAGGTGCCAATTCTCTATTGATAACTTTTAAAGTCTCATCGAATATGCAAAAGAGTTGCTTAGATTTTAAATGCATTTACTGTTAGAAGTGAAAAGAATCTTATGTTAGATGAAAAAAGTCACTCAATTAAAATCAATTGACAGTGGATGTGAGTTGGAATGCTGAAGCGTTATTAAATTATTCGTTAGGAATTCCTTTGCAAACACCGAACATTGGGATGGGACACCAAAATTAACTTGATTCATCCATTCCTTCGATTTGTTTTGGGTAAAACGTTCATTTTATTCCTGGAAACTCCTAATCACAACTCACAAGTAATCTCAACAGAATGTACTATACAACACACCTCCTCTATACAAGACTAAATAGAGTTTCTATACAAAATGTGCTAGACAGAAAGTATTTCATCAGAGATCCCCCATTCATTGCAAATCGGTTTGTCAGTTCAATGAGCTGGAACTTTTTTTTTCAGCTTCGAACACGCGGCTGGATCCATCTACTTCATCATCTGCATGCATTCCTCCGCCTGAGTAGCTGCTTCCAATATTGTAGGGGTAGATCTATATAAACAACAGCACAGCCACAGCTAGCTTACAGATTCGAGCTCTAAAACTTTTGCCTTGAAACTTCTGAGTAGCTGCTTCCAATATTGTAGGGGTAGATCTATACTTAGTTTGAGCAACGCTTTTGCATAAAGATATTTAGTGTATGTGCAGCTCCCAACAGGTGGTCTTTTCATCTTCCTTTTGTACAAGACGTAAGGACCATGACTCATCTGCAATACTCTGTTAATATGACCTTTGTCCTCAAACCTCCTTTCTTCAATCGTGCTAAAAATTTTGACAAAGTTAACTCGTTGCACACCAAGGGTTGTCGGAATCGAGTGTTAGATGTGTTTAATACCCTCGTACTGGTGAAACAATTTTACCATGCCCCAGTGTTCTGCACTCTTCTTAGACTGCTTAACTTAAACAAACTAGTTTCGCTCAAAAGTCAAAACCATTTAGTGAATCGCAGTTAATCATCTTTGGCGACACTTTACTAGAGACTTTTGTACTTGCGCCTTCAGCAACAAGCTTTAAAGTTCACTTGTTTGTGCAGGGCGGATCCAGGAAATACAATTGGGGGGACCAAAAAAGGTTATAAAAATTTGATGGCTAGCATAAAAGAATTCGCGTCGCTATTGAATATGTTAAGTACAAAATAGATTGCTCAATTTGACTACTAATCATATAATTTCATTATTCATAGTGATTTATTTAAGATACTAAGGTTAGCCAACAACAATTACTAATTGTATTGAATATGAGTTAACATACTATAAGAATTTAGAATAAGCAAGAGAACTAACCTTGATCTCTTCGTGTTTCTCTTATAATCTGAAGATATAAAATTTAAAATTTGGAAGAATAAAGATGGAGTAAGGAAACGAGAAAGACAGATTATGATGGTCAATGGCACAAAAACTCAAAAAACACATTAAAATAAAATCCTAATGTATTAATGTTACAATATAATGGTATTTTTATAAATATTTTAAATATGATTTCCATTATTCGAAAATTGAAAAGGAAATTTTCAATTTTTCGGGGGGTGCCAGTGCCATGGTCCCCTTGGTCATGAGTAATAGTGGAGGATGGCCGGATGTGATTGTATTTTTGTTCACATTTGCTTGTTATATTCTAGATTGTGGGTGGGAAATTGGGTCATTGTATATAATACGTTAGCAGCTGATTTTATTTTTAGTTTGTAGTTTCTGATTTTTGTGAAATTGGTATTAGTTCTAACAATCAAAAAAAAAATAACATATTAGCTAGAAAAGCAAAAACAACAAAAAATACCTAAAGAGAGAAATTATGTTTTATTAAAAAAATTAAAAATTAATGATTTACCCGCGGGTAATACCCAATCCGCAAGGGTAGGGTACGGATTTAGAAAAATCCTATCCGGAAAAAATCAGGTAAATTTTCTCTGGCCCGTTTTTACCTGTACCCAACCGGGTTTTATCCGTACCCGGCGGGTATATCCGTTTGCCAGGTCTAGTCATGACGTGGCTCCGGCCCTAAGCTTGTGCTTTCAATAGAAAAAAAGAAGAAGAAACTGCAGATATTCAACGACAATCTTTGACTTTAATCAAGCATTACCTTTCCAACCTTCTTACAGGATATTTTTCCTTAAAAAACAAAAATTGTTTTTGGTTTGCTATTAATTGTTGTCATATATATAGCAATGATGCTTTAGTTACAGTTTTTTTAGTCTTCTCCTTTTTGGCAACACAACATTACATGTCAGATGTTGACGAATGCTTAGACGCACGAGTTTATTCGGAAGGCGGCTTGGGACCAGTCAGTCGTAATGTGATGTGTTCTAGATCTGGTGGAACCTGTGTTAATACTGAAGGGGACTACTACTGCTCTTGTCCCTCTGGTTACGTCGGCCGTTATAGTTGCTACAAAAACAAGAATAGCAAAGCTCGGATGGCTATTATAGGTATGTAGTACCCTTTCTCGTCTTCCCCTTCAAAGATACCTTTTCAAACTGCATTTTCTGTAGGGGTGGCAATGGACGGGTTGGGTTGTGTTGGGTCAAAGAAATACGGGTCAGAAATGGGTTGGGTCAGAAACGAGTTGGGTCAGGGCGGGTTCAAAATGAGCTGGATTGACGCGGGTTGGGTCAGAAACGGGTCAGACACTGGACCCGACCCGACCCAGATTTTTTCCTCCGTTTTTTTTTTTGAAAAAAAAATTGTAATTACTGTAAACATATTTTATGCAATCACTTAGTATTTATATCCATTTTTACTTGGTATTCACATCCCATTATATTACAACTAATTAGATTGGATACCTAGATCCAGAAAATTTTTCTGGATCTAGGCGCTGGAACAGCTAATTAGATTGGATATTTGTTGCATCTTCACTTATAACAACAGGTACGAGCAGCGGACTTGGGGCTCTGTTTGTCCTTGTTTGCTTGTGGTGGTTGTACAAAATAATGAGAAAAAGAAAGAAAAGACAGTTAAAGAAGAAATTCTTCAAGCGAAATGGTGGGTTGATATTGCAGCAACAGCTATCTTCTGGCGAAGAAGGTAATGTAGAGAAAACAAAAGTGTTCACCTCAAAGGCATTGGAGAAGGCCACGGACAACTTTAATCCGAATCGAGTTCTTGGCCAGGGAGGCCAAGGTACGGTTTATAAAGGAATATTACCGGATGGAAGAATTGTTGCAATCAAAAAGTCTAAAATAGACGACGACGAAGGAAAAGTTGAGCACTTCATTAATGAGGTCGTCATTCTGTCACGAATTAGCCACCAGAACGTGGTTAAGCTACACGGCTGTTGTTTGGAGACAGAAGTACCTCTGTTGGTTTACGAATTCATCCCTAATGGAACGCTTTTTGAATTTATCCATGACCAGAATGAGGAGCTACCACTTTCCTGCTGGGACATGCGCTTGCGCATTGCTACAGAAGTAGCAGGAGCTCTTTCTTACCTACATTCAGCAGCTGCCATCCCAATCTATCATCGAGACATCAAGTCTGCAAACATACTCTTGGACGAAAAATACAGATCAAAAGTGGCAGACTTTGGAACATCAAGGTCCATTTCCGTTGATCAAACACACTTAACAACAAGAGTACTGGGGACTTGGGGATACTTGGACCCAGAGTATTTGGAATCAAGTCAATTGACTGACAAAAGCGATGTTTATAGCTTTGGAGTAGTGCTTATAGAGCTTTTGACTGGACAAAAACCCATCTCATCGACTAAATCTGAGGAAGCGCAAAGTTTAGCAGCACAGTTTATTATGGCAATGAAAGAGACTTGTTTGTATGACATTCTTGATGCTCGAATTGCAAAAGAAGGTAGTAAGGAAGAGGTTTTGAGGGTCGCTAACCTAGCAAAAAGATGCTTGAACTTGAACGGGAGAAAAAGGCCTACAATGAAAGAAGTCGCAACGGAGTTAGAAGACATCAAAAAGTGGCATGGAGAATCAGACAGGCGACAGCACAAAGAAGAAGAGGGTGAGGAGGTTGAATGTGCCATTGAAATTGAACAAATGGGCACAGGGGACACTGCTTCAACTTCAACAAAAAGTTTCCCCAATAATAGTTTATCATCGTCTTCAGACATCCAACCTCTACTGTTTGACTGATTTTGCAGCCTTCAATTTGTGATTGAAATGACAAGTACGATCAAAGTTTGTGTTATTTCTTTGGGGCAGTCAGAATAACAAAGGGCCCGTTTTGATAGTTTTAATTATGCTTGTAATAATGGTAATAGTAATTGCAAATAAGTGCTTTTGTTTTACTATTGAAGAACTCATCCAAAATGTATTCATACTTAAGTTCGAATGTTTGAGTCAAGGAATGCGAGTATTGCGAATAAAAATAATGAAAATCATATTTCACTAAGAAGTTTAGAAAAAAGAATAACATGACGAATTGCAAATTTACAATTTATTTCCTTATCCTAATGATAGAAATATTAGTGGCATCATATGAGAATATAAAATATTTTGAGAATGAGAATGCGTACAAAGTTGATGTTTAACAGTTATAGACAACAAGAAAAAGTAACCCAAAAGCAACCAATGGGCTTAAAGGAAGCCCCAACACAACAAGAGCGTTATCAAAGAAGCAAGAGCTTATTTGCGCGACACATTATTATAGAAATATGGCTTCTTTACATGGCACGTCATCACATTACGGTTTATGTGAAATAGAATTGTAACTATTATATAAGTGTCCCTAAAAGTTTAAAATATTATCTTCGTTGGGGTTCTAATTTCTTGATAAGTTAATTTCCATATTACTAAGTCTTATATAAGTAAAAAAAACTAACTCTAAACGTTCTAAAACTCTAACTGATTGATAAACTAACTTATTAGAACTTAATTTTGACTATTGTATCCTTAAAACTACTCTCCAACATGTATATAACAATTCATATATTTTAAAAAAGAAAATAACATACTAAATTTAGAAGAGAAAAAAATGATGTTACATTTGAGAATATTATCTTGGATGTGTTTCTTATATCTTGATAAATTAATTTACATATTACTAAGCCTTATATAATTGAAAAACTAATTCTAAACATTCTACAACTCTAACGGATTGATGACTAACTTATTTGGATTTAATTTTGACTATTGTATCCTTACAACCACTCTCTATTATGAATATAAAAATTCAAATATCTTAAAAACGAAAATAACATACATTTAAAAGAGAAAAAAAAATGATGCTACAAAATGATAATATATCTTGGACGTATTGCGCAAAAAATGATGCTTCTTTGCGCGACCATCATCACAGAAATATGGCTTCTTTACTTGACGCGTCATCACATTATGTTTTCAATTTGAAATAGAATTATAATTATTATAAGTGTCACTAAAAGTTTAAAATATTATCTTAGACGGGGTTCTAATTTCTTGATGGACTTCTTATTTCTCGATAAGTTAATTTTCATATTACTAAGCCTTATATAGTTGAAAAACTAACTTTAAACGTTCTTAAACTCTAACTGATTGATGAACTAACTTATTGGGACTTAATTTTGACTATTGTATTCTTAAAACCACTCTTTAACATTAATATAACAATTCATATATCTTAAAAACGAAAAAAAGCATACTATATTTAGAAGAGAAAAACAATTATGCTAAAATTGAGGATATTATCCTGGATGGGGTTCTTATTTCTTGATAAGTTAATTTTCATAATACTAAGCCTTATATAATAAACAAAATAAGTCTAAACATCCTAAAACTCCAACTGATTGATGAACTAACTTATTAGGACTTAATTTTGATAATTGTATACTTAAAACCACTCTCTATTATGAATATAAAAATTCATATATATTAAAAAAGAAAATAACATACTTGATTTAAAAGAGAAAAAAAAATGATGCTACAATCGAAAATATTATCTTGAATGAGCTTCTTATTTCTTGATAAGTTAATTTTCATATTACTAAGTCTTATATAATTGAAAAACTAATTATAAATGTTCTAAACTTCTAACTTATTGATGAACTAACTTATTAGGACTTAATTTTGATAATTGTATCCTTAAAATCACTCTTTATTATGAATATAAAAATTCATATATCTTAAAAACGAAAATAACATACTTGATTTATTAGAAGAGTGAAAAAAATGATCCTACAATTGAGAATATTATCTTGGATGAAATCCTTATTTCTTAATTAGTTAATTTTCATATTAGTATGCCTTATATAATTGAAAAATTAATTCTAAACGTTCTAAAACTCTAACTTATTGATGAACTAACTTATTAGGACTTAATTTAGACTATTGTATCCTTAAAATCACTATCTATTATGAATATAAAAGTTTAAATATCTTAAAAACAAAAATAACATACTAGATTTAGAAAAGAAAAGAAATGATGTTACAATTGAGAATACTATCTTGGATGAGATTATTTTTCTTGATAAGTTAATTTTTATATTACTAAGCTTTATATAATTGAAAAATTAATTCTAAATGCTCTAAAACTCTAAATGATTGATGAACTAACTTAGTAGAACTTAATTATAACTACTGCATCCTTAAAACTACTCCCTAATATAAATATAAACATTCATATATCTTAAAAATGAAAATAACAAACTAGATTTAGAAGAGAACAAAATGATGCTACAATTGAGATTGAAACAATAAAAATTATGTAATAATTGTTTAATTATTTTTTTAAATAATCAAATTTGCTTATAGTAGTTGATGTAATGATTTGTTAATATAGTTAGTAACTTTTAGATTCCTTTTGATAAAATAAAAATTGACTTTATTTTTTCGATGGAACCACACAAATAATAAATGACTATAGAATTATTATTCATTAAAATTGTAACAATAATAATGCTTATTCATAAATTTGTTAGTTGAAAAGGATTTTAGGCTATATACTAAACATGTAAATGTAGGTAAACGTATGCAAATATTATTTTTAATGTGATCCCTATTTTTAAGTTTATTTAATTTTACAGGAACTATATAAGGGCTATACGAGAAAATCTTATATAATGCGAAAACTAATTCTAAAACTCTAATTATATGAAATTTTCAGATTTAATTTTAACTATCGTGTTTTAAAAAACTAACTGTCTCAGAGAAAGAAAGAAAAATCACGTATGTAAAAATTATAACTTATGGATATGTAGAAGAAAAGAATTATGTTACAGTTAATTTAAGTTTACACACACATTAGATATTATGTGGTCGTTCTGTTAAATTTATTTTTACAAACAATAATAACTTGAAAGTAATAAGATGTATACATAAGTCCTGTTAAATTTGACATGCAACTTTATTCCATATAAATTTCTACTTAATCATTATAATAACCTTCGAAAAACATGTAACACCTCAAAATTTTTTGAAGTTGAAGAATTATACTCATATATAACATCTACAATTTAAAAGGGATACGTCATAACCTGACCACTTTTTAATTTCAACCACAATCATATTCGTTATTTAGCTTTATATGGCACCAACATGACTATTCTACTACTATAAGTGCTAAGCCAATATTCATTTAGAATATTAATTAACAACTTAAAGTAAAAACTTAAAGAATGCAAGTGTCTAACGGCTCCACCGCTATTCCTTATAGCCAAATAAGAATTTTTTTAAATAATGTTATTGTCTTTTTTATCTCACGATATGTGGTACACATTAATACACTCTTTAAGCTCTTATGATATATTATATTTTATAAATCGGTCCAAGTTTGACTCGGGTTACTGGACTAGTACTCTTTAATTAAAATTGTACAATATGACATGGAGAGGGAACCAAACACAACTCACTAAGAGAGGTGAGTCAAAAAGAAAATTCTAGACAGGAGGTACATGATACAAGCTATCTCAACTTTCACGAGAGAAGAATGACACGAAGCCACTTTCGTGGGGTGTAGTTGTGTGTGTTTTTGTCTTGAAAAGACATGTTTAGCCCTCCATGTGGACAATCATTCACCTTTTTCTTAAGGAGATAAGATTTTGGGTTTAATATAAATCAATCTAAAAAGTAAGAATTTTATGTGATGCAATTGAAACCATAGCGCTTTAAGTGGAAGAGTAATATAAACCTTAAAGGGTTGAGTGCAATTTACCGTACAGTCTTTTCCACACACGAGATCGAATCGCTCCACTCACCCATCACGACTACACCACAGGTGTGCAGCTTTGTGCTAATCATGCTAATTGGAGTTCGACGAAGCCCATCACTGTCGCCATCGGCAAAGCTGTTGCCGCTCCTATTCCTAAGAGGACCTTGCCAGTACGGTAAGACTCAAATAGAGTGTGAACAAAGCTAACCCAATTAACGATCTATCAAGTCCAAATCCCTGCTGCATTTAACACTTCTTAGACTTATATACATGCCACATAAATGTATTATAAGAAATTGGACAACTTCAATATGTACACTTCACATTACGTTTTATGTGCATCAAATTGCTTTTAAAACATTTTCTTTACTTATATTACTGCAATGCCATACTTGTAGTGTTTGATGAGCATTAAATATTTTAGAAGATGTTTGAAATTGATTACATGCCAGTGTACCTTGGGTAACAAAAATATAACATGGAACATATCATATTCTCTTTAATAGTAATTTGATGTTAAAATATGATAAATAGTACGGAGTAACAAATATTGCGGGTAATTGGCATTAGCAATTTGCATTTGAAAGTAAGACCATGTTTTCTCCAATGAACTTTTCATACTTCGAGTCTTTGATTAGCAATTTGCAATTAATTTACTATTATGATTTAATTAAGATTATCGTACTATTATGTTTACTTATGTTGTTTACTAAGGTTTATAACCTTTTTATTTTATATCATTACTTTGAGTGTAAAGCACATGATTCTTACTAGTGAGTTTAAAAGAGCATAATAGGCGACTGTCTATGTGCCCAAAATGGATAGTCCAAGACGGACTGGGACTACAACAACAATCCCATGCGTTCCTTTATACAAGTAAGCAATTGAACAATGCACTTTTAAGATGCAGCAAACGTAAAATTATGGAACTCAAACTTCATCTAAGCACAAGAGAATACACGACACACATCACTTGTTCTTCGGTATGGAGACTTAAAAAAGTAGCTATACCGGTAAAGTTACTTTCACTTTTTCTCGAATAGATCATCAACCGTATAGATAAATAGTAGCGAATAAAAAATTATCAAACATAAGATCCCAATAAATCCCGCTCCAAAATTGAACTAGACCATGCCATCATGTTTCACATCAACTGTTCAGCCTGGATTGAATAAACTTTGGCTCATATTCGGGTTGTAAGAATTTTTCTCCAACCCCGTGTGTAGTGACAATTAATAGTCGCAAAATGTTTCTAGTGACTTTTCTTCTAACACTTTCGACGACAATTATTAGCAACACTTTTTTAGCGTCACTAAATAAAAGTCACTAAAAACATTTAGAGACGATTGATTGTCGCTATATATAGGGTAGGAGGATGATTTCTCCAACCAAACATTTTTTCCCGCTTGGATTAGACTGGCTCAATTTTGGAGTCATATCGTCGTCCCACTAGTTATGTCAGGTGAGAATATGGGAGATGGCATAAACTCTCCTTGTTTATTTTTAAAAGTGCTTTTTCCAAATGTGCATGTAGAAGTTTCTAATAGAAAATCATTACAAAAACCATGGAGAAACTCAATTTTCAACGGTGGGCCAAACACCATAGTCCAATAAGCAAACATCTTAAACTCCACTCGTCCAGACTAGAACCTCTTTCTTCTCACCGTAGTCTCTGCAACTCCTACAATAAACTCTTGTTAATAAAATGCTTACGACCAATTTAATCAATTTTGACCGATATTCAAATGCAAAGTCGAATCTTTCAGGAGTGCACGTTATAAAAATTAATTATAAGAGATTTTTTTTTGTTGCTACAGAGACGTGGGGTAAACCTTGCCGATTATGTCTCGAACATTAATTAACTAATAGCCGCCAAGCTTGCGACGCTGACTCCACAGGCTCATTCATTGTTGTAACTACCCGTTTGAATCAGTTTTTAGAAGATAATATAATTGTGCCGCCTACAATGACCAGAAAAAGAGAACAAAGAGTTGTTGCGGGGAAGAGTTTTCCTTCTTTTTTTATTTTTCTTTTAAAAGCTGTAGTTTCTTTTAAAAGCTGATCAAGGTAAGTTTTCATCTTCCACATAATTCGCTCCCACTCTCCCCCACAACTCTTGAACACTTCAAAGAGAGAGAGAGAGAGAGAGAGAGAAACAATGGTTATGAAGCCGGTGCTTGGAGGCATACTAGTATTGTTGCTGATCACAGCAACAGCACAAGCATTATCTCTAGCCAAGCCTGGTTGTGAAGAAACATGCGGCAACGTTACTATACCATATCCATTTGGTATCGGAGCCAGTTGCTCTGCCAACGAGTCATTCATAGTAACTTGTAACAACTCTTTCGGTCCAACAGCAGTACCTTACATCAGGAGCATCAATTTGCAGGTGCTCGAAATTTCTCTGCTAGGAACCATCCGGGTTAATAGTCCAATAATCACATCAAACTGTGCTGATAGGGGTCATAGTACTCTAGAGATGGACTTTTCAAGAACCCCTTTCTCGTTCTCAGACGCCAAAAACCAATTCACTGCCACAGGTTGCAACAACCTTGCGCTGATTAACGGCCAAGATATAGAAACCAGAGGGTGCACGTCGTACTGCAACAGCTCTTGGAGACCCAGAACTTGCTATGCATCAACTGTTGCCAGACGAGAATCCCTTCCTCCCTCAAGTACATTAACGTGTCGTTGAGAAGCATCTCTCCAGAAAATGATGGGGAAAGTTGCAAGCGCGCATTTATGGTGGAACAAGGCTGGTTTACCGACTTGACAAATCCGTTGGATGTGCAATCCATGGAAAATGTTCCTGTTGTGCTGGATTGGACAGCAAACAAGACATGTAAAAATTCCATAAGAATATACAACGACATAAACCAGTACAAGACAGTGTGTTCTTGTGGTGGGGGCGAAGAAGGAAACCCATATTTGCAAGGCGGATGTCAAGGTAGATCTTCCCTCTTTAAGTTACTCCCTTCAAGTATAATACTACGATAACTGCAGCAATCGAATACTAAGATACAATTGGATGAATGCAAATTTAATTAGATAATTACTATAAAAAACTACAATGATCTAATCCTCAACTGCTCCAGATGCATGTCGGCAAGCAACACATATACTTGTTGTTACTTGCGAAATTTACTCGTTTTGTTTGGTTTTTCATGTCAGATGTGGACGAATGTTCAAAGCCATCTACTAATGATTGCGTGCACCCATACATCTGCGTGAATCATTCATCGGGTTATGGCTGCTACCCATAGAAAGGTAGCAACAAAGCCCGAATGGCTATGATAGGTATGCTCCTTTCTTTTCTTTGACACACAGGTACATAAATTTGGGCAGCAAGTGCACATAATATAACATAAGCAAAACTAGCAGATGGTTAAATTAGTGTTGAGTTTGTGCATCATTACTGTGTCGTGTCATTGGGAAGTTGTACATGGGCATGGAATCAAAAAGTCCCAGCCAATTGGAAGATCACTGACATGGAACATACTAGGTTCTTATCCAAATGAATGTACAAATGACCCAGCTCAGTTTACCACGTCATCCATGTCCCCTAGAATGAATATTTTACATTAGTAGTAATTTAAGATCCCAGACAATGATTGAACTTAACTATTAGAAAATGGTGGTCCCTTAAAGAGCACTGCAAGACTGTAAGCTCAAACTAGACACCTCCATCTGAAATTACAGATATATATTTTATTAACTGGATCAATAGGGGAAGAGTGTGTATGTGTATGCGCGCGCATGCGTGAGCGAGCGTGTGACCTATGGAGATTGAATTATTAAGCGAAACACACACTTTGCACATTAAAGCATAAATTGCTTTCATTTTTGTCAAAGTGATCCTAAGCGTAAGCCTTCGCATATTGGTAAAGGTTGTAGGACGTCACGGGTTCGAAACACCAAACTAGTCCCTCCCAGTAGCGGGGGTAAGGCTGCATGCGCTTCCTAAACCCCCAATGGTGGGAAGCTTTTGCATGGGAGCCACCCCTTTCGTATCGCAAAAGTGATGCTAATCCTGTTTGGGTGTTATAGGTACTACAAGTGGTCTTGGAGGATTACTTTTGATTGTTGCTTTATGGTGGTTGTACAAAATAATCAAAAGAATAAAAAAAAGGAAGCTGAGGGAAAAGTTCTTCAAGAGGAATGGCGGTTTGCTGTTAAAGCAGCAATTGTCTTCTGGGGAAGAAGGAACTGTTGACAAAACCAAAGTGTTCACCTCAAAGGAGCTTGAAAAGGCCACCGACCACTACCATGAGAGTCGAATTCTCGGTCAAGGAGGACAAGGGACTGTGTATAAAGGAATGTTGACGGATGGAAGAATTGTGGCGGTTAAGAAGTCCAAAATCTCAACAGCAGAGGATGAAGGCAAACTCCAACAGTTTATTAACGAGGTGGTCATTTTGTCACAAATTAACCATAGAAATGTGGTCAAGCTATATGGGTGTTGCTTGGAGACAGAAGTTCCTCTCCTTGTTTACGAATTCATCCCTAACGGAACCCTCTATCATTATCTCCAACATCCAAATGCAGAGTTCCCACTTTCTTGGGATATGCGTTTAGGAATTGCAACAAAAATTGCGGGAGCTCTTCAGTACCTTCACTCGGCAGCTTCCTTACCTATATATCACCGGGATATCAAATCCACAAACATTCTCTTAGATGACAAATACAGGTCAAAGGTGGCAGACTTTGGGACTTCAAGATCAGTTGGCGTTGATCAAACTCACTTGACCACACGAGTATCGGGAACCTTTGGCTACTTGGACCCAGAATATTTCCAATCAAGCCAATTTACAGATAAAAGCGATGTTTACAGCTTCGGAGTAGTTCTTGTTGAGCTCTTAACAGGAAAAAAACCCATATTGGAAGCTAGATCTGATGATGGGCGTAGTTTAGCAACACATTTCAAGTTGGCAATGAAAGAATGCAATTGTTTCGATATTTTTGATGCCCAAGTTATCAAAGAGGGTGGTAAAGATGAGATCATGAGGGTTGCTAACCTTGCGAAAAGATGCCTGAACTTGAACGGTAGAAAAAGGCCAACAATGAAACAAGTTGCAATGGAGTTAGAAGGAATTAGAATGTCAAACGGAGCCCCTGCAGTTCAACAACAGTACGAAGAGCTTGAATACGATGAAGCTGAATTAGTGGCAACTTGGGACACTGCTTCAACCTCAACGAGTTCTTATGTGATTAATAATGCAGTTTCACCATTATATGTCCAACCTCTGTTGTCAAGTAGAACTAGATAGTTTGTTTCATATTTAAGCCATTGATTGGCTGCGAGCAAATTGAGTACTTGCAAATCAAATACATTATGTATCCATGTACCATCTATCTCTCTCTCTCTCTCTCTCTCTCCCCCCCCCTCCATCTATCTATGTTGACATTCTACACCATATAATCCGAGTATGATGCTACTGCGGGAAGAAGTCATGTTTAAAAATGCATCCTATAAATAACCTATGAAGAGGAACGCTAAACCCACACAATCTTATGCTTTATCCACACCGCATTTGTAACTACAAAGTGTCTTAGCAACCGATAGAGAATTGATGAGGATGACCAAATCAAGTTTAGACCAAGACTACTCCTAAATCATATAGCTACTCTTCTCTACTGAAATCAAGAACACCTAGTTATTTTCCATCAAATGGCAGACACAAAAATTGCATTCAAGAACATATATTCGTTGTCATAAATACGCTTTGAACCTTCAATACATTGTACACCGAGCCAGAGTTTGCATTAAACAGTCACAGAGGAAGGAAGCACTAACCATCATTTCCCATCTGAAGTTTCGTGTTTCCTTCGGAACAAGTGAAAGACCGTGAAAAGAGGTCTCTCTCCGGCATTTCCTCGAACACCTTGTGTGCTTCATCTGCTACAGGCAAGATGTAAACCAAAAGGCATTATGCTAAGCGTCCATTTCTAATTACTCCATCTGAACATGCTAATAAATGCCAAGCTGGGAAGAAAAGGAAGTACCTTAAGAAGGTGCAGTCGAGTTCAATGGCGGTTGTCCTCTCCGTTCAGACCATCGGATGGTGAAGCGTAGGAGAAATGGGAAAGGGTACTTAAAAAGGTGCATGGAACTCTGTGTCGGTTCAGTATGGTGTTAGCTGAGAAGTTGAGCAGTAAAAAGTGGAAAGCGTACAGTCGAAGCCTCTCACACTCTTGTCTTTGAGTGTCATTTTTTCCCCCAAAATTGTACTATATCGGGGGTAGTATCCTTGCAATAACATTATACTTAAATACTATACTACGTAACAAAGAGCGAAACTTTCAGGTGTAGTACGTTTACAGTTTTTGTTTTCACAATGATAGTGAAAAAGATGTTTTTTTATATATTTTTATCATTTTTGTATTCATTTCCGATACAATTATCCAAATAGTGTCAAAAATCTAAAAACAGCCCAATGGTGTTTTCAGTGTTTTCTGACCAAGTGAAGTCAATGTCAGAAAAAACCAAACCAAGTCTCTCACTAATCTGAGTATCTGACACATCAAATTCCTACTCCCTCACCACTATGGCACCACCTCAAAGAACCAGACCCGTCATTGAACCACCACAAAGAATCACACCACAGCCACCATGCCCGTCCAATTCTAAAGGTCATATATGAAGGCAATAGCGGTACAAAAAGCAAACCATTAACGTTGAAAAAGCATCCGCTTTTCGAGACTTGCTTCTGGAATGTCCAAACTTGATGGCGTCGTGGGTCAAAATTGAACCATCAAGGTCAGGGGCGGAGCCAGAAAATCTAGTCGAGGGGGGCCAAAAAAGAGTAAATTTTTTTGATCATATTATAATTAGTATCACTTCTTAAATACGTTGAATGCATAATAAATTATTCAATTGACTACTAAACATTTTAGTTTACTATTCCAAGTGATTTATTTAACTTGATAAGGCGAATCAATAACGAATTATTAATCTTGCATGAATGAAGCTTAACGATTATAGTAGAGATGTATTATTAATATGATTATATGAGTACAATAGTGCATGTATTAGTTAACATTTTACAATAATTTAAACTGAAAAAAGAGAACAAATCTTAATCATTCAAATTCCTCTGTAATCTGAAAATTTAAAATTTGAAAGAATAAAGATGGAACAAAAAAAGAATAAGAAAGAAAAAGACTATGACCGCCGATGGCATAAAGAGTTAGAAATACAATAAAAATAAAATCATAATTAATTATTTTACAATAATGATATTTTTATAAATATGTTAAATCTGAATATTATTTATATAGAAAACTAAAAGAGAAATCTCAAATATTATTCTCTCCTTCACTGTCAAACCCAAAGGATGTTTCATGGGTGTGCTTACCGTGCCCTCTTGTTTGGGTATTACTACTATCATATCATGAGGGAGTGAGGTGGTTTCTACGAAAGGATATGTTAGTGGGGGAGAGGAGAAAGCAACTATAGATCTACGAAAAACTAACAGAAATCTGATCCATTTGCACAGATGTAAAAAGCGTGAAAAAAACAAGACCAGTGATATAAGGTCCGGCAATGGAGGTGGTCGGAATCATCACCAGCAGCCGGTCAAAATTGGGGCGGCGGCAGTCAAGGGCATCCCTTCATCAACAAACACCACCTCGTACTAGGTGTTGCCGTTTACACAAACTTTTATTTTGCTTGGAAAAGATGATTCAGAACCCAACACCTAAACCAATCGCCACCCGTTGGGGACATCCACAAGCACCACCACTACAACCCAGCAATACCACCTTCGCCAACTATGAACATCCCAATATCGCCATTACCCAGATCTGCTCCGGCTATCGCGCTTTACTAGTTGAGCTTTCCCGTATCATTTATGATCGGGGGGGTGCCGTGGCCCCCTCCGGTCAGGCGGGAGTTCCGCACCATCAAGGTCTTAAAATGCAAAGGGTGGCAAACCTCAAGGGATAAGTACCCCAAGTATTTTTAGTTGCATTTGCTTGTGGATACCGTCTTATAACAACTGAGTACTAATTGCACCTGTGAAGACTCATGACTTTGAACACCTGATTAGAGGTTGCATCAAGGTCCTAAAGTGAGATAGGTAAGCTTTTTCTTCCTTTTTGGGTCATTAAAAGTGACTACATCCTAGTAAAAGTAACACCAGCTCCATCAGCTTGGGACAGCTCTCCGAACTCCTTTTGTGTATGACTCGGTACGCTAGTTAGGCAAAAAGTAGACCGGTGATTGTTGCTCGTTCCAATAAGGCATACACGTAGGCTGTGTTTGGCGCGCGGGATAAGACCCCAGATAGGATAAAAATAATCCTATCCGGCGTTTGGACACGCACTTAGTCCCCGGATAAGGTATCATTTGGACTTGTTTTATCCCCCTTGAGTGGGATAAAATAATACCTGGGGGGGTGGTATTAAATTAGTCCAGATGAGGTCGGACTAAAATGAATGGGACCCACCTCACTTTTCTTCCTCTTTCCTTTCAACGCCATATATACATATACATTGCGCGTGTGTATATATATATATACAGTATATATATACTGTATATATACATATATATATATACTGTATATACATATATATATATACCTATATGCTGTGTATATATATATATATATATATATATATATATATATATATATATATACACAGCATATAGGTATATATATATATATGTATATATACAGTATATATATACTGTATATATGCTGTATATATACATATATGCTGTATATATATGTGTGTATATAAGTATATAGGTATATATATGTGTATATAAGTATATATATATATATATATATATATATATATATATACCTATATTGTATACATATATATTGTGTATATATATATATATATATATATATATATGTATATATGCTGTATATATACATATATATATATATATACCTATATGCTGTATATATATGTGTATATAAGTATATAGGTATATATATGTGTATATAAGTGTATATATATATATATAGGTATATATATATTGTATATATGATGTATATATATATATATATATATATACCTATATGATGTATATATATATATATGTGTGTATATAAGTATATAGGTATATATATATATGTGTATATAAGTATATATAGGTATATAGGTATATATAGGTATATAGGTATATATATATATATATATATACCTATATATATATACACCTATATACATACATATATATATATATATATATATATATATATGGGAGCTGATCCCTTGACAGCGCTGGCAAATGGAGTTAAGTTGCCAACGCAATCTGGCCGTCCACGCGCGATCTGTGGACGGTCCAGATCTTTTTTTTGCACTTTTTTTAAGTTCGTCCGCTACATAATGTAGCGGACGAAAAAAAAAAAAAAAATACCCTCAAACTTAAAAACAGCCCATCCGCTACATTATGTAGCGGATAGTTTTCTGACATTTTTTGGTCTGTCCTTTCTCTCATCCGCTACATTATGTAGCGGATGGGTTTTCTTACATTCTCTCTCTCTCTCTCTCATTTTAATCCTCTGACTTCTTTTCCCCTCTCTATCTCTCTCTCTGTGTCTCTGTCCTTTCACATGGCTGAAAAGAGAAACGGCCGCTGAACCCATCACCACCACCACCACCGCCGAACCCATCACCCACAACCACCACCGCCGCTGAACCCATCACCCACAACCACCAAAACTCTGCCACCGCCGCTGAACCCATCACCCACAACTCCCAAGTGCGGTGGAGTTGCACTCTCTGGTGCACACCGATCGCCTTTCGTGTGGGGTGCCCGCGGGCTCACTCTATCACCTATCAAACACTGGCCAGGTTCTGGCGTCGAACAACGGCTTGGTTTGCTGCAAGAACACCGAAGACCAGACTTCACTCTTTCTCTGCAATCCCGCTGCCCAGACTTGGGTTTCGATACCCATGCCAGACTGCGTAAAAGACAACAACAGGAGCTTCCATGTTCTGTTGCAATGCAACGAGGGGTGCTCTGAGTTTCCTGATCATTACGTGCCATTACCACCCGTTTTACTGGCCATATATCGTGGCCTACGAAACCAATGCCGTCGTCGAGAACTCACCGCACTCATGACACCGTGCCGCGGTACCGACAAACACCGGCGCAACCACTGCCCGCTGCACCGACAAACACCGCACCTCCGGGAAAGCCACGGCGCTGCTGTACCGACAAACACCGGCGCCAACCGGCGCAACCACTGCCCGCTGCCAACGCAGCTCTGCCACAGGCCCAAACACCGTCCAGCTCCCGATCTGTGCCACCGCGATCTGGAGCTTGGATGGTTGGCGCAGATCGGCACGGAGCTCCTCGCGACGGTGATGCTAGTGGTCACAACCTCCAGATCTACTCCAGATCCGCCCCACCGTGATTGGCCGCAGCGCCATGGCCACCATCGCCGATGTCGCATCGCCATCTCTTTAGGCAGTGAGAGAAAGGACCGAAAAAGAGAAAGAAAAAGAGAAGGAAAAAGTAGACTCTGTCTACTCGTCCGCTACATAATGTAGCGGACGTAACAGACTCATTTTTGTCAAAAAATTTGTCCGCTACATTATGTAGCGGACGGGCTTAAAAAAACTAAAAAAAAGTCCGTCCGCGACACAGTTTAGCGGACGGGGCGGAGGGGCAAAAAGGTAAAAAAGTCCGTCCGCGATATAGTGTCGCGGACGACTGACAGTATTCGAAAAATGCGCGATCTGGGCGGTCCATCTTTCAGGATGGACGGCCAGATTGCGTTGGCAACTTAACTCCATTTGCCAGCGCTGTCAAGGGATCAGCTCCATATATATATATATATATATATATATATATATATATATATATATATAAATATATATATACACACATATATATATGTGTGTATATAGGTATATATATATTGTATATACATATGTATCTGTATATACGTGTGTGTGTATATATGTATATACAATATATATATACCTATATATATATATATATATATATATATATATATTACTTTGTAAATTGCATATCTGATTTATAATCCGGACTTGGTCCAAACGCTGAATAGGATTTCTTGCTTATCCGGTCTTATCCGACGATATAGCTTGTCCGGCCTTATCCGACGTTATAGCTTGTCCGGTCTTATCCGCCCTTATCCAGTCCTTATCCTTATCCTTGTCGCCAAACGCAGCCGTAGTCTCCTATGATGTCTAGGGATTGATTCACACTGAATAATAGTAGACATTAGTTTCGCCTTAGTGGTGGTGTAAGATAAGGATTGACGAAAGTCACAGGGCCTATCTCCATGGAGCTCGTGATGGGCTCGAAATCTACTAGGGAGTGCTATAAATGTAGGGGTGGGTCACTACTTTTACACTACGAGCTTTTCCATCCCACCAAGGAGAGCATTCAAAATTTGTGGAGAGAGTAGAAGATCTAGTTCACACACGTGTTTTAAAAGCTCCCTGGTTACCAAGAGAGTAGCACAATGGGCTCTGATACGTGTAGACATGCCTGATGGAGGATCTGATAGCACCAAATAAAAATCTACAATCCGTACTGAGGTTGGACAAGGGATGTAACGGATCAGACTCCTTTCTCATAACTTCTTTTGTGATCCTTGGGTCAGTTTCAGCAATCGCTTTCAGTTATTCCTTCGTCTCTAATCAATTGCAACCTTTTAATTACCCAGGTAATTTTATTTTCAACACGTCTCCATTAGTAAGGGTGCATAAAATCCTCCCAGTCGATCAATTTTAAATCAGTCCTCCAAATCCACCTTTGTTTCCTTCCATTGTGCATCCGTAGTTATTGATCTTCAGTGTATTCATATTAGGACACAACCAGGATAATAGTTTGGGTTAATTTTCTTTCTTGCTACTCTTTTTTGCAAAAGTAGTAGCAACACCTTTTGCATACTCAAAACAATCTTCTAGGCATACATCGCAAATAGTGTAGGAAGAAGATAAACCTCCAAGGAATATCCATGAACTCGACCTGCTTTATTTTTTCTTATATACTTAGATCAACCCAACGCGACATGAGTACTCGACAAGAAAGATTTCAAGATCAAAGCTTTAGTTCACGAGCAAGACTGCGGATCGGAAGGACCAAGTCGGGTTGCTCGAGTAGTAGTGCCCGGCAACAAAGGTCCCAATATTTGAACTTTGTTGCCCAAAAGCGTGAGTCGCGACTTTGCGAACCTCATGTTGAATCTATTTCATGAGCATGAATACTCGACAGATTCAAGATCAAAAAGCAGTGTCCCCCAGTAGGTGCGCCCTGATAACACTCATGTCCCCCCAATAGGTGCGCCCGAGAAGAATTTCTCGAGCTATTAAAATAATAAACGAAAACAATATATGATGCGTTTGGAGTCACCATCTCAAAACCAATCGGAGGCTTAAAGCTATTGATTCTAGACACCTACTTCCTCAAGTCAAAACTTTTATTTATGAAAGTAGGAATATTAGACCACCACTAATGCTCTAACATGTGTCTCCTTGGTCAACGCAGTCAAAATAAGGGTAGCCCCTAGTCAAAGTCAACCAAAGATATTAACTTTCCTTGCAGGAAACAAAGGTATATGTGCAATATTAGACCTAGAGCTTATTATACTAGGCTTTATGACGCCTACCCTATGTATAGGTAGACGTCCAAAAGTGCATATCACATTTGAACGCAGCCACACAACCTATACTTTTCTCGAAATGTTTCTTTATGTGCTTGTATTGTGACTTGAGCATCGCATAAGTCAGCGTTGGATCACATCCCGTAGTTAAAAATATATTTCAAAATAGCTAAAATTTGAAATTTTCTTCTATCAACCCCCCCCCCCCCCCCCCCAACCACAACCACACACCCCCCTCCCCGACCAAAAAAATAAAAAGAACTTTCTAAAATAGGAATTAAATATTGCACCAGGTTCACCAGAGTCTTTGGAATTAAGCTATTTAATTCCTTCGCGAAACTTCTTCAACTATCTATTCAATATAAAGCTTTTCACATGGGGATGTCAAACTCTGTGGACGTATACAAAATTGTGAAGGTTGTCGATGTGGACGATATTGTATATACCTCGCCCTTTTGTTTCTAATTGTTTTAGTTTCGCACATTAGGTACAGGCAAGTTAGAAATCCTAGGGTTTTGTGCAAACACGATGGGTGAAAAGACTACAAAGGATAATCAAAAAATGGGAAAAAAAAAAGGAAGAAAAGAAGAAGATTCACCGTCATCTATACATGTAACTGGGTTTTGTGGTTCAGCCACAGAACATTTTGTGCTTTGGGCTTCTTTTTTGTATGAAAATATTTTGGATACTATTTGAGTTGTAAGACGATAGTTGTAACAACTCATATAGTGACAACTAATGTTCGTCAAATGTTTTTAGTGATTATTATTTAGTGACACTAAAACAGTACTGTTAAAAGTGTCGCTGAAAGTGTTAGCAGAAATGTCATTAACTGTATTTCGCGATCATTAATTGACATTATATAAGGGGTTGTACCTATCGATCTACGATTCTTATAGCAGCAAAAACTTATTTCCTTTTGTACATGGGTTCTCCCCTTTACAGTTCCTCATCCGAGTAAAAAAGGATGACCGGTGATTGCAGTATCTAACTCAATACCGGAGTTTAAAAAGCACTTGGCTTATATTTGATTAATAATTCTCTTAGATTTGGGTTCCTTATAAAGGGACACAATGATCTTATTTTACCAAGTCAAAAGAACATTTATAAAACGAAGTATTTTGTCTCGTGCATGCGTTCTTGCAAAATCATGTAGTCTCTTCGTGGTGCAAAGTGACATTCATATCAAAAAGTGATGTGACTAGCATAGTTCTATAGATACCTGAAACAAAGTTAGTAACCTAAGCGTATTAATCCCTTCATGTAAACGTCTTCCCTTCTTTACGCTTCCTCTTACATTCTCCTGCATGCATGTTTCACATCGCGTCAGCACCAATAACCTCCCTCACGTTTTTATAGGACAACAACTTGGATGGACTGGACGGGTCCAATGTCAGATCATGTCAAACCTACTCTCAAAAACTCGTGCTCGTACCCAGTCGAACCTATTTACGGGCCGAATAATTTATGTTCATGCCCAACTCATGAAAGCTTTGGTGGACATGGACTGGCCATGAGATGCCCACGGCTTGCCCACAGTGGCGGAGCCAGAAACTGTTCACGGGTGGACACCTAATTAACAAAGGAAAAAAAAATCATGAACTGTGACAATGTATTAAACCCAACAAACAGACAACTCAAATAAGCGTAGGTCGAAAAGGAACGAGTAAACCACCCACAATTTTATGAGTAGCCAATTCATACACTCACTTCCTACCCCTTGGTAAATCAAAGGGTAACCCAAAAATCTGAGTGCCAATTTAATTCCAGATTACACATAACTGTACTTTACTGATCAAAATAGACTTCCTAATTTTTGTGTCCCACCTTTTGTCAAAACATGATGAGTCTGTAAGTAAAGTATGAGCACAAAGAGGTCAAGAGGTGACAATCTTATACTCAGTAATAATTTATTCAAATTTGCTATACACAAGAGTCAACACTTAACAAGACAGTTATATTAAGAAAGCAAAGAATGAGACGACTACAGAGACAAAGATTGGAGTTGCGTCAACAAAATATAGTATAAAGGCCGTTTATTTTAATGTCATTCTTTTAATGCATCTTTTACTATGATCCCATAATTTAAGTGTAATTTGTTAGAGTGTCGTATTTTTCTAGGTATTTTAGCAAACGTCACACTTCATGAGCATTTTTGGAATAAACTGTCCATCTTTTATGATCGTTTACCATAACATCATATATTTGTACCATTATTAAAACACATGGCGCTCTTTCTAAAAACACATGGCGCTCTTTCTAAAAATCATGACCGTTAATTTAATTAATGGTTGAAATTTATTCAAGTATTTAAATCCATTCCCCTAAAACCCACCTTCCAACCCTAAACTACCACCTTAAAAACCATCAGTCGCACTTCTTCCCCCCCATGTCTGGACATCACTATTTACAATTAGCCCCCTCATCTGGACATCACCATCTATAACCATTTATGAAGGAGGCAGTAGGTGGGCACGTTGTGCCCCCAGCTGCCTCCGCTACTGCTTGCCCATGATTCATGTTAGTTTTTATTTACTTAATTTTAAGGCATATCAATTATCATCCAAGTCTACTAGTTAGTCATGAGTTTTTGTTACTTTGCGTAGAAAGCTTTTCAGCTGCTTGAGATTGGTTGGAAGAGGCATAACCTCCTAAGTCTCCACCAGAGCCCGAAAAGGATGGCAAGTTGAGAGGGAAGATTTTCTTTTATTTAGTTTTTAAGCATATCATTTTCCATGGAAGTCTACTAAGTAGTCATGATAATAAAGAAGAGTATAGTAAAGTCTCAAGATGGATTTAGTTATAAGTATGAAAATAAAGTTTCAGGACAAAATAAACGAAAAAGAAAAGGTAAGGGTTTCGAAACATTCTTACGAAGTCTAGTTCTGAAATAAGAAACAAGGAAGACAAAAGGAAGTTTTCAAAGGTTTCTAAACGCATATGATTAGAAGATTTCAAAGACTAAAAAAAATCACATATCTTGTACACATAAAATTATATATGGAATTCATATATACTATAAAAGTTTGATAGGCTGGGTTTCCCACAAGTTGGACAGATTTTGAAAAACTTTTACCCATGTCCGGTTCATATTCTTTACGGGTTAAAATTTTGTATATGCGTCTACCACGATCACTGTAATACTAAGGCCACACTCATTTTTTTTACGGGTTGCCCACAGGTTGTCCCGCCCAAGTTGCACCTTTATATTTTTATAAGAACTTGGCATTTATAATTTCTTTTAACTATATTTTTTTGAATGATTATAAATTGTATAAACCAAAAATATCCTTATAGTATTACTATTAAAAAATTTATTTGACCGTCACTTTCTAAGAATTTTCTCATAGTTCCAAGTGTCATTATTCTAAATAGGTAGTTATGTAACACCAAAAAAGGTCATTCTCTTTATATATACGAATCATTGTGGCACATGCGATGCGCATGCAAAAATAAAATAAATATCAATTTTGTTAAAAAGAAAATCAAATATCACGTATAAATGTTTATTATGGCATTCGATAAAATTAATTTTAACTATTAGAAGCCAAAGATATCCTTATAAGTAGTTATTTACTTATTAAAATTTTTATTTTGTGTTATTTTTGAGAAACAAATTAGAATGTCAAGTGTCAACATTCTAAATAGGTAGTTATGTAATAGCAAAAGACCCGTTACACCAAAAGACCTATTCTTTTTATGTAGTATAGATAGACTAGTCAATTGGCACACACATTGAGCGTGCAAAAGTTAAGTTTGTAGTTGAAATTTTGTTCAAAAAATCAAACATCATGTATATTTGTTTATTATCACATTTGATATAATAAAATTTATTTTATGAAAATGAAACTTGTCGTTAGGTAGTTATTTAATATTTAAGTTTTTGTTTTGTGTCATTTTTTGAATTTTGTTTTATAGAATGTCAAGTGTCAACATTCTAAAGAAGTAATATTACACCAAAAGGGCTACTTCCTTTATATATACCATAAATATATAGTATAAATTAGTTGTCGTGGCACGCACTATACGTATGTGAAAACAAAGTTAGCAATACAGTCACGCACACACACAACCCATACACACACAGTCTAAGATTTTTGAGGTGTTACAGATACCACCTTGTCATGGCCCTAGAGTTTGACAAGCACAACTCTACCATCATGAGCGGCACTCAGGCGATTCACCCCCGTGGATTCCTAAGTCAGCCTTGGTCACCTACTTGCGTGTCTCGACAGGTCCCGAGTCAATCGCTTTTTTTCCCAAGACCATATTTGTCAGTCACCCAAGCCTTTGGGCAGTTAGACATTTGCACAATGACAAAGTTTGCAACAAGGAAAGAAATGACAATATGTTAGACAATCTCTAATTGAAATGTTGGTGAGTATCTGGTGGATGAATACAACTAAATTCATACTCCTTATTTATACTGCCAGACCAACTCACCTCTTCATGACAAAGTTCGCAGTAAGGAAAGAAATGACAATATGTTAGACAATCTCTATTTGAAATGTTGGTGAGTATCTGGTGGATGAATACAACTAAATTCATACTCCTTATTTAGACTACCTCACATCTTCGATGAACGGTGGTGATCAAGTCTATCTAACAGCTACCATTAGGATTCTAGAATCTCACCTAGAAATATCTACAAATCTACAGGCTTCCCTAACGTTCTAAATTATGGTACTAGAATATAGATCATTACAACAAAATGCAAAATAAACCTATGTCATCTTAACATATTTTGAAGTCCTTACATGCAACATTCTTGTAAGAGCATGGGTGTTATCGCATTGAGTGCCTAGTCCCACTAACCAAGCCAACCATAAACTATTCTAATAAAGAATGGTAATCTAAATTCCCCCCAAAATTGGATTTAATTGCACTTCGCACTCCAAATTTTTTACGATTCAATTAATTTTTATGAAGTAATGGACGATACAAGGCTTCAAAATTTGGCGGGTTGTGACAGTTAGCATGAAGTAATGGACGATACAAGGCTTCAAAATTTGGCGGGTTGTGACAGTTAGCTAGATTTAGGGAAAGTGACAGATGTCACCTTATCGACAAACACCAGTGCACCGCGCGATCGCCACCATTGCTTAGAGCCTAATTTTAACCACTATTAGCACTACCTCAGAATCACTGTCAGCGGCCAAAATGTAGGTATAAGCAAGAATATCCTTGCCGCTTCACGATGACCTGCAAATAAAGGAGAAGATACAAAGGCCAGACCGTGTCGGTTATTTTGCATATCCCGCGCGCCTCTTATTCTACCATGGTGCCACTATCACCCTCTTAACCACCCCATCAAGCCTCTCTTCATCACCCCCACTCCCAATGTCGTGAACCCTTCCTTTGCCAAATCGATCAGAATCTTCCTTCTGGCACGTGTCTCAATTCCGATTGCAATATGATGCCCTTGTTTTCCTCGTCTTCTCAGGAATCATGTTGTTGTTGCCTTAACCGCTACAAAGTTGATCGACATCTCTTATCACAACTTGAATATTGTTGCTGCTAAAAACATGCTCCGCGTACATTACGAAACCCGAGTCGGACCGATGACCTGCAAAACAGAAAACGAGTGACCGCCGGGTGGGGTTCCCGGCGGATAACTCTCTGATGCTTAAGTCAGAACGCAGCTACATGATAATAACTCTGAAAAAGCATGAATTGTGTAATCCCCATACCTGGAGGGGTAGACCCTTTATATAGCTGTAGGAGGAGAGTCCTAGTAGGACTGGGCCGTGGGCCAGATGTGCTAGGATCGCGTTAGGATCCTCGAGGATCACGTCACAATCCTTAATAAGATAATAATTGATCTCCCAGTTTGACTGGAATTGCCGGGTATTCCTCAATTATTGGGAGTTATATTTGAGCTATATCATAAGCCCCCCACTTCCTTAGCTAAAAATGTTTGGCATAGGAAGTTTATACCTGGTGTCTCAAGACACGCGTCAGATTTGTAAGTGATTCTCATCCACTTGTAGGGGTAACAATATTTCTCTCTTCCATGTGCTCCGACCTAAGCGGGAGCTTAAGCCTTAGAACTTTGCCCAAGTAGGGCGCTAGAACCCTAGCTTTCGAGAGCCAAGTCTTAGAATGTCACCTGAGTAGGCTATTCGGAGTCATCTTTAGGAAGACGAATCATGGGATCTCGAGATCCTTTAGAGGCTGTGCCCCATGGTAGCCTAACACAAAGCTGTGCATGCAAGTTGTTGCATGTGCTAAGTGTTTGAATGTCCCCTCGAGGGGTCACCTCTCCTTGGAGGGTGTTCATTTTGTGCAAGTGTGTGTTCTTTGGCTCGAGCCGACCACATCATGCTTGCGTTTTACTTTGTCGCGAACTCTTATCATCAGCTAAGAGATGGCAAAGAAGCCTCGCACTCACGCTTGGCTGGGTTTTGAATTGACAAAGAATGGTGGGGGGATGAAGTCCCATAGTCCTTTGCCGTTTCACGGGTTAGAACTGTAGCTAAACCGTTCGGATAGAACTCGAGCTCTATCATGTTGCCCTTGGGGGTGTTCGTCCCTCGAGGGACCACCCTTGAGGTTTGACGGAACTTAAAGTCCTCATCATACGTGCCCTCGGGGGCAGACGGAGCGCAAAGCTCATGAATATACCCTCGAGGGTTTGACGGAACTTTAGAGTTCTCATCATACGGGCCCTCGGGGGCGGATGGAGCGCAAAGCTCATGAATATACCCTCGAGGGTTTGACGGAACTTAGAGTTCTCATCATACGCGCCCTCGGGGGCGGATGGAGCACGGAGCTCATGCAAATACCCTCGGGGGTTTGACAGAACTTAAGAGTTCTCGTCGTACGCGCCCTCGGGGGCGGATAGAGCTCGGAGCTCATGCAAATACCCTCTGGGGTTTGACGGAACTTAAGAGTTCTCGTCGTACGCGCCCTCGGGGGCGGATAGAGCTCGGAGCTCATGCAAATACCCTCGGGGGTTTGACATAACTTAAGAGTTCTCGTCGTACGCGCCCTCGGGGGCGGATAGAGCTCGGAGCTCATGCAAATACCCTTGGGGGTTTGACGGAACTTAAGAGTTCTCGTCGTACGCGCCCTCGGGGGCGAATAGAGCTCGGAGCTCATGCAAATACCCTCGGGGGTTTGACGGAACTTAAGAGTTCTCGTCGTATGCGCCCTCGGGGGCGGATGGAGCACGGAGCTCATGCAAATACCCTTGGGGGTTTGACGGAACTTAAGAGTTCTCGTTGTACGCGCCCTCGGGGGCTTGACGGAACTTGGAGTTCTCGTCGTACGCGCCCTCGGGGGTTTAACGAAACTTTAGAGTCCTCGTTGTTCGCGCCCTTGGGGGTTTGACGGAACTTGGAGTTCTCGTCGTACGCACCCTCGGGGGTTTAACGAAACTTGGAGTTCTCATCATACGCGCCCTCGGGGGTTTAACGAAACTTTAGAGTCCTCGTTGTACGCGCCCTTGGGGGTTTGTCGAAACTTTAGAGTTCTCGTTGTACGCGCGCCCTTGGGGGTTTGACGGAACTTAGAATTCTCGTCGTATACGCCCTCGGGGGTTTCTCGTCCTTGTTGCCGTGGTGCTAAATAAAAAGCCGCGGGTCATGGAGCCCGTAATATGGTCTCTGTGGCGAACCTTTCTGTCTGATAAGACATAAGGCATTAAGCCTGTATAGGAATGATCTCATAAAATATAAAGCCCCCCGGCCTTTGAGAAGGCATGGATATATAAAGACGGCTTTTCAGTTCATATGTAGGGCCCGGTTGCAAGAAGACATGTACGAGCAATATAGAAGACTGTAATCCGCCTGCTTGACTGGATGAGCATATAGAGCTAGAGAACACGGAGTCCGTCGCAGTTTATCAATATGCTGAGAAGCAACTAGATTCAGTTTGCTGGTCGCATGAGCTTGAGCTTGTAGTTGTACCGGCATATTAGTGATGCTTATTAGCAGAGGCTGACGATATTCTCCGATCGAGGTCATTGTGTGACCGAGTATCATGAGACAATAGGTACTGCCGAGTCGGCAGGATGCTACAGCGGAAACCTAGACGTGACTTCAAGTCGCAGGGTGAATTTATACGTCACCGTTGATGCTCGTGGGCACAGTTTAAGCCCTTGGATAGGATTACCCTTCTTTCAACCGACCGAAGTGCAGGGAGCTGGTGCTTTAAGCGGTGCCATCGCCGTTTGCTAAAGGTGGACGACGAGACGTCGGGAAAGGTCGCCGGCGTGACGGCGGCAACGGTGCAGTTGTAGATCTGCAGCGCTGTCTTCCGCAAGGCACCGATCGACTCGGTTGCGACTCCGAGCAATGGCATGGCGTCGCGGTAGCTCGGACCTCTGAGCAAACAGGTGGCAGCCAGATTTTGCGGCGGTGCAGCAGATCTGAGCGCCGGTAGCAGTGAGATGGCTACGTTCCGGCAACGATGGTGGAGATGGAGTCGACCGTTAGTCACGGTGGTGATGGCACTTGCCGCGGCGGTGGGAATGGAGCTGATTAGCGATATTGTGCCGGGCGCGGTGGTGCCTCTGCGAGTTTTGCAGTGATGCGATGGCGCGTTAGCGATGCGGCAGTGGCGCTGACGGGCTAGCAGCGCTGCTAGCCGTGGTCTCGGACGGCGATCTTGACGGAGTGGTTGACTGGTGGCGAGTTGCTGTTGACCGTGGTGGACGGCGTGATGCCGAAAAAGGTCACTGGGTGCGGCGCCGGTGCTTCGCCGGAGGAGATGACACCACATCGGCGATCTGCTTCATCTTATCTTTTCACGAACAAAGAATAACCACGGCTTTCAGAGGTAGATCTGAGACGGCAAGCTGAAGCTTCTCCTCTGCTCCGGTAGCACAGATCTGGACCGACGGCATCGACAGACGGTGAGGCGGTTGCGCGACGATGAGGTGGATCTTCCAGCTGGTACCGGTGAAACGGCGACGGCGCCTATTAGAGCTTTCGCTCATCGCGGTCATGACGGGGCTGATGGGCACTGCCGCTCGTCGCGGTAGTGACCTCTCGACGGCGCGGGCTGACGATGCGCTGCTGTGGCGACGTCTTCCTGTTCTTTTTTTTTTTGGGTCAAACTTTTGAGATGTTTCCGATGTGTGGCTGCTCCGGCAGCTTAGCAGCGACGGCGGCGGATTGTGGTGAGGGACTCCGGTGGTTTTGGACGGCGAGCTGGCCGTCGTTTGGTGCTGTGGGGCAAATCGGGAGCTGGACAGCGGCCGATGGTGACGCAGCTCTGGAGGGAAGCCGCGATGGTGCGGCAGCCGTGCATTGCTAGAGGGCCTGCCATGGTGGCGGCGCGGTGGCGGCGACTCTACTGCTAGGGTTTTTACCCATAGAGCAGCGGCGGCGCTATTGCCTCTTCTATCTCTCTCTGTTTTTTTTCTTTTGGGATGCTGTTGATGCTGCTCCGGCAGCCTTGCGACGGCTTTGTGGCCATATCGGCGCGACGTTGGGGAAGGTCGCGGTGGACGGCGCTGATTGGTTTTTCTGAGGTGCCGTCGGTGGCTCGGCGGCACTTTGTTGGTTGTGAATTTTGTGACGATAATTCAATTTGGAAACTTGTGGCGGCGGCGATTCTGTCAGTCGTTCCGACACGTCGTCGCCGGTAATTTGGGATAAACTGTTGAATTTTCTTGAGATCAAACGGCTAGGCTGGCGGGTCCCACGGATGGCGCCAATCTGTTGCTGCTAAAAACATGCTCCGCGTACATTGCGGAACCTGAGCCTGGACCGATGACCTGCAAGACAGAAAACGAGTAACCGCCGGGTGAGGTTCTCGGCGGAGAACTCTCCGATGCCTAAGTCAGAGCGCAGCTACATGATAATAACTCTGAAAAAGCATGAATTGTGTAATCCTTTTATACCTGGAGGGGTAGACCCCTTTATATAGCTGTAGGAGGAGAGTCCTAGTAGGACTGGGCCGTTGGCTAGATGTGCTAGGATCGCGTTAGGATCCTCGAGGATCACGTCACAATCCTTAATAAGATAATAATTGATCTCCCAGTTTGACTGGGATTGCCGGGTATTCCCCAATTATTGGGAGTTATATTTGAGCTATATCAAATATAAATATTTCTACAACCAAAGAACCCCACTATTCTGACAGTGCCGATTAAGGTGGCTAATGGTGTTACTCATCTTGCTTCATGGTGATGTGGTGGTCATCGTGGATCTAGTTAGAATATGCGTGTAGTGGTGGGCTTAGATTGCAAATTTGTTGACTGTGGATGTAGGCTAATACTTGTGCATATATGGTGGTAATATTTCTCTACCGCCATTGCTAGGGGCGGAATCACGTGGGAACTAGGGGGCTAGTACACCCCCCGGACTTTTGAATAAAAAAAATTGGGAATTACACCCCAGTCCCCACCTCTCAGTTCTCTCTCCCCGTCCCCTAAGACCCTGTCCTCTCTCTCCCTCTCCCCCCCCCCCCCTCCCCGACTCACTCTGACCGTGACGACGGTGAAGCACCATCGCCTCTCTCTCTCTATGCCCTACTCTCTCCCTCTCACCTAGACCGGCCAGACGGTCAGACACAGTGAGACACCCACTCATCGACGGCGACGGGCGACTCCGCCCTGCTCTGTCAATCTGATTTGAGGCAGGCCAGGTGGTCAATCTGATTTCTCTCTCTCTCTCTCTTCCTTGATTTGAGGTACGCATTTCTGCAATTCTACCAATCTGCCTCCTAATTGATTTGGGTTTATGTTTCATCAGTTAATAAAAGGTTGTTCCATTTCCAGCATGAAAATAAGCTCAAAACTCAAAAGCCCCCTGCTTTCGGTTTGTTCTAAAATTAAGCTTACAACTGATGATTTGGAATCAGATATTTATAGGCTCGCTCTTTTTACCTGGTCTCCAAAAGTGTAAAAACCTAGGGTTTATGCTTGTCTCCCATCCCCCCAAAATCTAGGGTTTATAAACACTCACCAAAGAATGAATAGACCCATCTTCAGAATCATCCAAAAATGCCCAACAATGCATCTAGTTGTTGATTCCTCTAAAATATTACACATACCCAGCGCACTATCTTTGGTCTCACTGAAAGCTGTAATACCAATGGCTAAAACCAGACCAAGAAGCATAACTAGGACGTTTACACCATCAAAGGCACCAATAAAGTCGTCAGAGGTAGATTTTATTTGCATATAAGGGCACACATTTGCTTGTATTTGCACTCGTATGTTTGTGTGTTCGTGTGTGGATGTAGTGATTAAATGTGCGTTCTTTTGACTGTGTTAGGTGTTTTTTGAGCTATTGATTATGAATCTGTGAAATGTTTTTGAGCTATCTACTTGTTAAATTTCATGAACATATGCATTCTGAATTTCTGATTCCTAAACAGAATTTTAGTAAATTGTGTGTTGTGAACTTTTGTTGTACAATATGGTTATATGGATGTAAATCTCTCTAGCATATCTAACTATTTTTTCCCAGTTTTGCTTTATTTGCAATTTGAATGATTTGTGTTATGGGAAGTGGAAACTTGGGGATGTATGTGCTCTGAACTCTTTTGGAGTGTTGAGAAATGGACAATCTGGATTGGATGGAAAAGTGTGGAGAGATTAGAAAAGTTCTCTGAATGTGCTTGATAATATCTCATCAAACCTAAAAAAAACCCTGTCAATTGGTTAGGGTAGATCCAACAAGATCAGCCTAGGAATCATGAAATTTTGGTAAATTCTTCATGAACTCCAACAAGATCAACCTAAAAAAATTTAGCGATTTCAATATATATTTTTGCACCCCTTAGAGTGAAATCCTGGTTCCGCCACTGGCCGTTGCAACCGGTAATTTGGTGGCCGCTTATAGCTATTTGGTGTTCGCCTCTGTATGAGATTTTTCAGTTTGATAATTGTAGTTGAGTCTATTCCAACATCGCAACGGTGGGTTGGTCGCCGGTCAGATCGACAGTTGAGCAGGTTATCACTTGGAGCCTTGATGAGCTATTAAGCTGAAAGCTTTTGCTTTTGGTTTAATAACTTAACTACCTCAGTAGGCTATTACAGTATTAGTTAATTGAAAGATTATTGCGGTCTATTTTCAATTTATGTTACAATCGGGAACTGAAAAATATTTAGAAGGGCGCGGAATGTAATTCTCATACTACATTGTTTAATTAAGACAAACTTTAGTTTTGTCAATTGTCATTAACACTTCAAAAATTCGAAACGGCGTACTTCTTTCAAACTTTTCAACATGGCGTCCTTTCGCTACTTCCTAACGTCTTTGGACATGAGACAAACTTTCTCGTATATGTGACTCGGTTTTCCATTTTACCCTTGCAATCCTTAGTCGTAATGATAACAAGTGGTTGCACCAATTTGAAGGTGGGAGTTGAAACTTGAAAGTTACAAAAAAAGGGGGGATATCCAAAAGTTGAAGTTGTTCCAAGAAGTAACTGATGTCTTGCCGCAGGGGATGGAAGGGTATCAAGAATATATTTACCGGCGACACAACTCATTAATTAGCCACCTAAAGTGATCATTATGTAAAGAGTTTTTTCTTTACCATTTTATTTTTCAAAACTCCCCGAAGCACCGGTGGCGGGTGGCTATGTCAATGGCGGTAGTGGTCTCAAAACAAAACCCAAAACTCAAAATTTGAGTTTTCAAAAACAGCTATGTTTTCAAAACTGGTTTTCAAAACCGAAGGGAAAAAACATAAATTGCCTGTCAAACCGATTTTTTTTCTTTAGTTTTGAAAAAACAAAATAAAGAAAATGATACCAAACGCTGCCTTCGTTTTTAATGCCTGATCCGTGTGGATAGTATATTCTTTTTTAGTAGACTTCAACTCATTTTTGACCAAAAAAGGCATTTACATAAAAAACAACAATACTTAATCAATGGAAAACTGAGGCTCCTGCTTCCAGAAATGTGGAGGATGCCCACACGGTAACTCGCCAACTCTGGGTAGAGACCAACAAATAGTCTAAAATGGGGTGCTGAACATTTAAGTATAGTGATCCCATTCAACAGCCATGATTCGTCAAGCATTGCTAATACATGAGAATTGTAATCTTAGATTTTTTGTCAACTTAACAAAGTAGAATGGATGGGTTAAGGAAATTCCTTGATCAAGAAAAGTCCTGCTATTTTCTGTATAATATCCGGAAGTATTCCCACAACACTTGCACACACAAACACACAGTACACAGAGGGTAAAATGATTATGCAGTTGGTACATCGAGTCGTGTTAGCGCTGTTGCTAATTCAAGCAACAGCTCACGCATTATCTCTGGCCAAACCTGGCTGCCAGGAAAGATGCGGGAACGTTGTCATACCATACCCATTTGGTGTCGGAGCCGATTGCTCTAGCAATGAGACCTTCACCATCGCTTGCAACAGCTCTTTCAGTCCAGCAAAACCTTTCCTCAACGCAATCAACATGGAAGTACTTGAAATTTCTTTGCAAGGAACCATTCGTGTCAATAATCCTATAAGTACTTCAAACTGTCCCAATAGGCCCGATTCTACTCTAAAAATGGACATGTCGAAGACCCCTTTCTTGTTCTCGGATTCCCAAAGCAAATTCACCGCCATGGGTTGCAACAATCTTGCACTGATAAACGGCAAAGACGTAGAAACCGGAGGGTGCACTTCGTTCTGCAACAGTTCGTGGAGACCAAGCACTTGCTACGGCATCAACTGTTGCCAGACGAGGATTCCTCCTTCCCTTAAGGTGATTGACGTTTCTTTGACAAGCATCTACTCGAACAATGGCGTAGAAAGTTGCAAGCGCGCATTTATGGTGGAACAAGACTGGTTCGCAAACTTGACAAATCCGTTTGACGTCCATTTTATGGAAAATGTCCCCGTTGTGCTGGATTGGACGGCAAACGCAACATGCAAGAATTTCACCGAAAGATACATCAAAGATCAGTATGAGACCGTATGCGCATGTGATTGGGGTCGCGAAGGAAACCCGTATCTGGTCAATGGATGTCAAGGTAGGCAAAATCTATCTTCAAGTTGATATCACACCCCTCTGCATATACATGATTCCCAGAAAATTCGCTTCATAAGAATAAAAATCAGTTCCCTATACAATGGAGATACAGAAAACTAATTGTCATTGACTCATGGGCAATACATAATATATGCATGAAAACACCTTTTGAATCATCCAACTAGCTAACAGAATCAAGCAATGCTTATTTATATGTAGCCATTAGTTGTAAGCTTTGTATGTTGGTCTTTTGTTGCAGATATCGATGAATGCGCTGACGGATCCGCTAAATGCACATACCCAAATGTCTGTGTGAATGCTCTGGGAGGTTATGGCTGCTTTCCGCCCAAAAAAAGCAGCAAGAAAGATCGTGCGGCTATCATAGGTGCGAGCCCTGTTCCTCACACACCCGCGCACACACTGCTGACATAAGCACAAAAGATACAGCACCTGGCTTAGTCCAGCTAACTGAATTCGTGATGAGTTCGACCCTCCTTTACAAGAAAATATTTGGTGTTTATTTGACATCACGTCATCATTTTAAGTGATATTAGATTATCACTTACCTGACAATTTGCTTAGTTGGCAAAATATAAGTGGTAATCTAATACTATCTAAGCTGGTGATGTGCATGGTGTTAGACAACCACAGAATATTTTCTCCTCATTTATAATGATACTCTTAGTACTCTTTTCTTGTCATTTTTCACTTCGGATACAGTTACTCTTAGGCGGAAAACTTGCTTGTACAAGCATACCTTTGCGTAAATGCGGAACGCCTAACAAATTTTGGTCGTTATCCGGGTTGTAAGAATCTTCTTCCAATCATGTATATAGTGATAATTATTAGTCGCTAAATGTTTATAGTGTCTTTTCTCTTAATATTTTCGGTGACAATTCTTAACAGCATTTTTAGCGTCATTACACAAAAGTCAGTATGAACATTTAGCGACAACTAATTGCCGATATATGGATAGTAGGAGGAAGACTCCTTCAATTCGGATAATAATAAAAAAAAAATATTCCTCCCATAAGACTATCCTCTAATTTAGATATGTATACATGTTTCTGCATTTCAAAGCCTCGAGTGCCTGAGTTGACACACTGACCCTTTCATACTGACTACAGCAGGTGGTTTCACGGCGCTACTTTTCCTGCTTGCTGGTGTATGGTGGTTGTACAAGCGGATTGAAGCAAAAAAGTTGCAAGAAAATGAAAAGTTCTACGGCGGCTTATTACTACAGCAGTTGTCTTCCGAGGAGGTCGAAATTGCCACCGACATATCAAACGAGAATGAAACATATCTCGAGTTGTAAATGTAGGCACTACTTAACTTTTTTTTTTGGTACAAAAAAAGGCTGGACCGTAAGACTCTAATTCAACCGGCAGGGAGTATTGCGCCTCGGGGACCTATAAGGCCGCCACATACATCTGAGCCCCCGATTCCCGCACCTATGTCAGGGCCGAAGCGCACAAGGACCCGTGTGTGGAGCACAAGCAGGGCGATGACGTAAGTTTGTCACCAACAAGTGCGGCGGGCAGGATTCGAACCCAGGTGAAAAACCTGGATTGGGATCCTGACCGCTTAACCAACCCTTGTTGGCGTAGGCACTACTTAACGCACATGCATATGTTCCCGTAATCAGATTGTTCGTACTCCCTCCGCCTGATTGGATATTGTTTCTTTAATTTTTTGCAAAAATTTTAGCTATATTTTGCACATGTAAACATTAGATTAAGCTCATACATCAATAGTAGGTTAATTATGCAAGTCAATTCGGTCTATAGAAAATGTTTCTACACATTAAATCTATCTTAGAAATTTGCAAAAAAGTTAAAGGAAGAAGATTTGACGAAACGGAAAGAAAATTAAGCAAGAGGGACTAATTATTTACTCGTAGCGAAGCATTGATCATTCAAATCCAAATTTAAAATAAAATAAAAATGAAAGAGCCTCTATGTGAGAAGATTTCCCATCTCCATGGAGATAACCTTAATCATTTACGAAAAGAAGACAGTTGAATGACGTCTTGTACGGGCATGTAATCAAACAACTCGATGGCAACAAATGACGTTGGAGGCTAGCAGGTCAACTTAAGCGAACGCGATGTTTGCGATTCCATGTAACTTTGGTCAATCGATTCAGGAATATTATCGACAACTGAATAAATAATGATTGTGGAAAGATTAATACACTATCTTAACATGAATAATGCGAAATGAGTTTGGGCCCAATTTCTCAGGCTCGCTTGAGGCTCGATTAATTGCATTAACGTATCGCTCTTGACCAGCTATTGCATTCGTCTAGTTAGCCTTGAAAGAGCGTCGATTCCTGTAAACAAATCGAGACTTAGTAGCATGCCACCCTAATGTGTGAAATTCGACAATCTTCTTGTTTATATTTGAAATTCCATAACAAGGCGGCACACTTGTAATATTTCACTATCTAACTCTTCATATTTGGAGTTCAGAGTTTCTTAGCGTAATTTCCTTATATAATTAACTATCAGTTGTTTAGCGTTCAGAAAAATTATGAAACATCATTTACATGATATTACTCCTACCGAAATGTAAATACTTTAAAGCAAGAGGAGGACCGACTAAGGAAACACGCCTAAATGATGAGAATGACACCAATCGGAGAAACAAAGCATCGTATGCAACGGTGAGCAACAATTACTCGTATTAAAATCGGTGGGGAACGAAAAAGGCGGCATTCACCAAGAAAAAAAATTTAAAAATAAGCAGTAAGAGAAGACTTTGATTGCCGGATGTCAATAATTGAAACAAGACACACGTATAACAACAACTATAAAAAAGACAAAAAGATAACAAGAAAAAGCATGTGATCAAGTTTCCAAATATATGCTTTGGTCAATGTTCAAGCCGATGCTATCAATCACCTGGACGGTTTCCCCGATAACTGAGGTGTTTGGCCCTTTATTTATTTTTTGTTTTTATTTTTATTTTTTTTATAGAGCGTAAGAAGTTAAACCTTTATAATTGTATCATGTTCTATAAACGTGTTACAAAATGTACTTAATGACATCTTTTTATAACAAAAAATAATTCTATTCCATTTAGGAGACCAAAATCCTCTTTTGTACACTATATTTTACTGTAACAGCTATAGTGACAAAAAAAAATTACTAGAAATTTTTTTAATCTTCTGAAAATTTATAGTAATTTGTCGCTGAAATACATATAACGGTACTTTCTCATTACATATATAGGTGCTGTCTTCTGGAAAATTCTGAACCAATTTTAGGTCGCTTGGTACCTCTTTATCTGAACTCTTGTTCTGTGGTGTATGAATATGATTGGCCTGCTCCTTGGTAGACTTCTGCTTCTTATTTGCCTCCTGAAAGATTAGACATTCTACTTTTCAATTGTTGCCTTCGGCTGTGAACTTCTTATGAAGAAGCATTCTTTCACACACAGAGCTACACGCAGAGATGGATGCTCGGTGGGTGCCTCGAATCATGTTAGTCTTGTGGCTGATCAAAGCAACAACACAAGCAGCATCTCTAGCAAAGCCGGGTTGCCAAGAAAAATGCGGTGACCTTACCGTACCGTTCCCATTTGGCATCGGAGCAAATTGCTCTGGCGACGAGGGATACGCAATTAGCTGTGACACCACTTTCAGTCCAGCAAAAGCTTTTATCAATAGCATCAACTTGGAGGTACTTGAGATCTCTCTAGCAAATGGTTCCCTCCGTGTCAATAGTCCGGTCCTCACGTCTAATTGTTCTGATAGGCCTAATAGTGTCCTAGACGTGGACTTGTCAGCGAGCCCTTTTTCGTTCTCGGACACTGATAATCGTTTCACGGCCATGGGATGTAACAACCTCGCGCTGATCAACCGGCAAGCGACGACTATTGGAGGGTGCATGTCTTTTTGCAACATTACCTCGAGGGACAACACTTGCTACGGCATCAACTGCTGTCAGACTAGAATCCCGCCGTTCCTCAAGTTCATTAATGCGTCTCTGGGAAGCATTGATATGAACAATGACCAGATAGGGTGCAAGTATGCGTTTATGGTCGACCAAGATTGGTTCACAAACTTGACAGATCCATATGTTGTTCAACGCATGGACAATGTTCCTGTTGTGCTGAACTGAAGGCCATATGGGGTGTGCAGGTCCTTTGGAGCGTTTAATTACTCGGCTACTAATAGCTCCAGATCTTTGTGCAAGGCTCAAGCTTTCTGCGCAAATCAAAGTTTGTGTTCTTGCAATCCGGGCTATGATGGAAACCCATACCTGCCAGATGGGTGTCAAGGTAAAGATTAATTGTTCTCTTTCATTGCTTCATCAACTTCTGTTGAGCCTTTTCCTTTCCATCCTAGGCATCAAAAGATATAAAACAGAGATTTATGTAATGTAACTGCATAAGTTAAACAGAACCTAACCTATGTCGAGATGAAAAGTCAAGTTTTTGTTCATTCCTATCTGTGATTGATGTTTGTTTGGCAGATAGATGCCATGAGTTTTGCCTAAAATGGTGCGATAATTCATGTTACTTGAGAACAACTGAAATTTGGTAGTGTATTGCTCGTAACCTGACCTACTCTTAATAGGCGTTTAACAGCACACGTCTCAGGTTTACTTCAACGCGTGTAATACGCACCAACACTGCATCTCTTTGCTGATTTTGCTTGATTTTCTTGTGCGCCAGATGTGGACGAATGTGCAAGCAGTCTATATGCCAATGCATGTCCGGGAACAGGCTGCGTAAACACAAATGGAAGTTACTTCTGCGCTTGTCCCGATGGTTACACATATAGGGCCGACCTGACATTTTCCGGCTCGGTTCGCTCATACATGTGCTATAAACAGGCCAGTGGCAATACAAGAAAAATGGCTATTATAGGTATGACACTCTTTCCAAATGGGGTTGGATTTTGGCACAACTAAGAGTCTTGGACTACTTTGCCAAGTCATATATCATGCACATTTTATCAGATTTGAAAAGAAAATAAAGAGTGGCAATCAAATACGAACCAAGTGACAACTGCTTATGCGGACACTGACCAAGTGACAGTATATGCAGGGACTAGCGCTGGTCTTGGACTTCTTCTGCTACTTGTCGGAATATGGTGGTTGTACAAAATAATGAAGAAAAGGAAGAAAGTCAAGCTCAAGGAAAAGTTCTTCAAGCGAAATGGAGGTTTGCTATTACGACAACAAATGTCTTCAGGCGATGCCAATGCTGAGAACACCAAGCTCTTCACTTCAAAGGAGCTGGGAAAGGCCACTGACCATTATAATGAGAATCGAATACTTGGTCAAGGAGGTCAAGGTACAGTTTACAAAGGAATGTTGACAGATGGAAGAATTGTCGCAGTTAAGAAGTCCAAAATAGAGGATGAAGGACAACTCAAATACTTCATTAACGAGGTTGTCATTTTATCACAAATTAACCACAGAAATGTGGTCAAGCTACATGGGTGGTGTTTGGAAACTGAAGTCCCTCTGCTCGTTTACGAGTTCATCCCGAATGGAACCCTTTACCAGTATATTCATGACAAAAGTGAAGAGTTCCCCCTTTCTTGGTTTATGCGCTTGCGCATTGCCACAGAAGTTGCAGCTGCTCTATCCTACTTACACTCAGCAGCTTCCATGCCAATTTATCATCGAGACATCAAGTCCACAAACATCCTCTTGGACGAAAAATACAGAGCAAAAGTGGCCGACTTTGGGACGTCAAGATCAGTTTCGGTCGACCAAACTCACTTGACTACTCGAGTACAAGGGACATTCGGATATTTGGACCCCGAGTACTTCCAATCTAGCCAGTACACAGAGAAAAGTGATGTTTACAGCTTCGGCGTAGTTCTTATCGAACTCTTAACTGGACAAAAGCCAATCTTATCAACTGGATCCGAGGAAGGGCGAAGTTTAGCTACACATTTTATCATGGCAATGGAGGAAAATCGTTTGTTTGATATTCTTGATCCTCGCATAGAAAAACAGGGCAGGAAAGAAGATATTATGGGGGTCGCTAGCCTAGCGAGAAGATGCATGAACTTGAATGGAAGAAATAGGCCTACAATGAAAGAAGTTGCAATGGAACTCGAAGGGATTAGAATGTCTAATGCAGCACCTACCCCTCAACAAACTTATGAAGAGGTTGCATATTCCATTAATGAGCCATTTGGGCCTTGGGATACTGCAACTCTGACAGCGTCTCCGGCGGAATCTAATATCTCGCCTTCGTCAGATGCCAAACCTTTGTTAGTTGACTAATTTCGATAGACTACGTTGACTCGTTATTCTAGTTTAAAGCATCAATCGTCCAATACACATACAGTTAAGGTATGGAGGATCGGATCTTATACAATAATTTCAGTGAAGTTTGTGTAGTAGGACATCCTAAATTGCTATATCGTTTATCATCGTTGGAAGTTTGCTAGTTGGTCATGAATGTGGTCGCCTTAAGGTGTCGGAAAGTATAGATTGGTATGCATCTAGACCCTTAAGATTATCAACACAATCACACACGCACACGCATATGACGATTGTAATTGTAATAACACATTACAGTACATATTGCACCATTAGTCCCAAAAGCTCAAAACCTATATAGTAAATCGTCAAAGTGGATTAACATGAGCTGGATTTCGCGGTAAAAAGAGAAATAACTACCCGTCTATTAAGCAAGCATTCGTCGTCCGTGCCATAGCCGTAAGCAGAAAAAAAAAATTGGTTCCTTGGTCCACTTCCGAGATTTCAATTTCATGAATGGCCTAGTTGATTAAAAGGCCACGAAAAGATAAGTCTCTTGGACATTTGGTCGAACACCTTGCTGGCTATCAGGAACGCAAATCTGTAACTAAATTTCACCGGCCTGGCGCCTAATTGGTAGAGTTGTCAAAAGGGCCGGGCGGCCCGCGGGCTGGCCCGACCCGGCCCGTTTCTGGCCCGGGCTGGCCCGGCCCTCTCGGTGAACAGTGACGGCCCTAAACAGTTGGGCTTGGGGCCAGGGCTTGGACCAGGCCAAGAAAATCTGGAAAAAAGCCCGGTTTTGGCCCGGCCCGGTTATGGCCCGGGTCTGCGGCCTGAAAACTGGCCCAGTTCTGGCCCGGCCGCGCCCGGCCCCGTTAGCCCCCCCCTAAATTTTTTTTCTTTTCTATTTTTTTTGAAGTCTATTTTATTACATTATTATTTTTTTGATATTTTGGATCTTTTTAGTTAAATTAATAGTTTTTGAGGTGTTATTGAATTCATATGATCAGTATTTTCTTTAACATACGCAGAGAAGTATGGGTGTGTAGTGACTGTGACGTGTTTTTGATGATTTCTGAGTGGGCTTTCATTTAATGTATTTTATAGAATTTGCTTTGTGTTCTACATCACAAGTTAAGGGAATAATTATAAAAACAATTATCATGTATTCTAAACATAAATAAAAATTATGTATTCTTTTTGTTTCAAACCAAAAGAGGTGAATTGAATTCTAAATTTAATTTCATGAAGTGGGTGACGTGTTAAAGAGCCTTGAAGAATAATCTCATGTTTCTTTAAATGACCAAAGAATTTGAATGTAACAAGAAAAGATGTTATTTTATCTTCATCGATCTCGTTATTGTTTTTGTTTGATCTACTCTATTTTTCTTTGACATTTACAGGTTTTACACCATATTACGAAAGAGATTGAATTTTGCACTTAAAATCAGTATGTGTGGGTTAGAACAACTAGTTTTTGTACTTAATCCGTGGTTAATGGTCAATCAACATCAATTTGCCTTTTCGAAAGGGGGTTAATTCGTGAAAAAGTGATTGTATACTCAATGGTCCGTTTACAAAAACTTTGCCCTTTGTTGAAGAAGAAGTCTTTATAATAAAAAGTTGGGAAGAAAGGAAAAAAAAAATTTGGATTGGGCCCGGGCCCGGCCCAAGCCCGGCCCTAAATATTGGGCCTAGGGCCTGGGCTTGGACTGGGCCCATATATCCCAGGTTTTAGGCCCGGCCCGGCCCGATTTTCATTTGTGAGGCCCGGCCCTGGCCCGATTTCATTGGAGGCCCGCTGGGCCTGGGCCGGGCCAGCCCAAGCCCGGCCCATTGACAACTTTACTAATTGGTTAACCATTAGAACGAAGGCAGATACGAGATGGTTAGCTTTAGTTCTCATCACACTTGGGATGGGAAGAGTACGTGGTTAGTTCTAAAGTTATTGCTACTAAAAGGTCCTCTAATGTTTAAAGCGGTGCCTCAGAAGTTCCGAAAAAACTTCAGTCCATTGTTCTATGCTTTTCTTCTATAGATCCCAAATGAACCGAGCTGTATATAAACGGCCCTAATTCGTTTGCCAAAAATTCATTATTGTTCGTATGCATAATGAGTAGAGATAAGCATCAAATCGTTCAAACCGATCGAATCCGAACCATCCAAAAATCTTAACAGTTCGGCTTCACATTTCTCAAACAGACCTCGCTTCGGTTCGATTCGGTTCGGTTTGCGGTTCACTTTTCTTAAACTAATTACAAACTGAACTAAACCGAACGAGCTATGATATACTAATTTATTTTTAGTAACATTCATTGATAATTTTCATGTGCACAGTACTAAGCAAATCCAAATAAATAAAATCTTAAAAATTGGAAGAAAAGAAAATAATGAGACTAGTTATTATAACATAAAAGTCTAATGATCAATATATGTTGTAGATTTGTTCTTTCTTTCTCCTGCAGTAATGATAAAGAAATAATTGAGTTTTTATTGTAATATATATCTTGAATACTATTTATAGCTTATGTTAAGACAAGCACTAAGATATCGAATGAAAGAAGATTATGTGTAATTTAGAGAAAATATATCTTCAACTTTGAATAATATTTAGATTCAATAGTAGGTTGTGAAGCGGCAACTTTTTTAAATGGGCGCAAAGAGATCCAAACCAAACCATTCAAACCGACTGAACGGAATCGTTCAAACTGATAATGTTTTGTTCGGTTCGATTCAAAATTTTAAAGATCAAGAGGGAACGGTTCGGTTTGCGGCTTGACCTCTAAACCGAACCGTGCTCATCATAGATAATAAATGAACATAACATTAACACCTATTTCAAACTCGTTTATCAAACAAGCCGATCATTAACATATAAAACTGTTAGTCAAAAAGTTTGTGAACAACTCGTTAAGCTTGGAGTGTTTTATAAGTTTTCTATGTTAAATTAGCCCTGAAACCCATGCCAAACTTATTAATAGTCTTCTACATAAGAAGCTTTAAATTACAAAATAAAACCTAAAGATAGTCACGTTAATTTTAAATGGGTGAACTTCTTTTTAACAAAATAAATTAGCCCATGTGGTGAAATATCAAGAAGTAATGTATTTTGTGCACATAACTTTCTGATTTCGTGAGCTGTAACCATACAGAGAAACAAATATTAAGTTCATCTAATGACAAAAAGGGAAAGAATGTATACTCCACTTATAAAATTTTGCGGAGATTATATTAGATCAATTTTTTTATTGCATGAGACATGTTTATTGTGCTTGTGTAATTATCTTTTGAAAACAATTTGTGCATTTTAGTGTCATGCCATAACGTTACTACATAGTAGTTTAATTTTGGTAGAGAAAAATTCTGGTGTATATTTCTTTTCATATCATGTGGTTTATAAAAGTTAACAAGCACAACTAATTAAGTAGCATGCTAAATCCATCAATAAATGTATAATATTACTACATTATTGCATGTGACAATTATATAAGGTTCAAAAAGTTTGACCAGCGGGGCTAAAATATATAGCTCAAAACCGCGTGGTAAGCAAATTGTCGAACAAATTGTTTAGCAAACATGCTTAACAAGTTATGACAAAGAGACAAGGGCACGTATGACAAAGAAGCGGCGTCAAGGCATGGCAAAGGGCAATGTGTCTGGGGCACTTAACTCAAAGACAGAGCTTAAGCTCGGTCGGACTTCATGGCGCTAGGGCGCAGCGCGGACACATGCATCATTCTGAGGCCACGTGTCGCGTATAAGGTGTCGGTCGGGAGTCACAGCACTCGGGCAGGGTGAAGGGAATCATGAAAATGACGCTTGGGACTGTCAGGCATCACAGTACTCGGGCTTGGTGACGGGCGTCACAGAGATGGGCGTCATGTCGGGTGCACATGACCCTAAGACAGCTATGGATGCATTAGGATTCACAACGCTTTGGCGCGATAACGGGTGTCATGGAGACAAGTGTCATGACGGGGGCACATGACGAAGAGAGGGCGCTTGGCCCGTGTCGGGTGTTCAAAGTCCTTACAACGCCATCTGATGTCTAGGAGGGTTGGAGGAAGATTCCTACAACTCTTATAGCTGACAAAATTTCTTTGTTTTGTTTGAGTCTCTCTCTCTCTCCCCCTCTATTTTCCCCCATACACGAACACCACCATACCTACTGAGCAACAGCACCCTTCACACCCGGACCCACCGAATGACCCACCTACCAACACCATTCCCAACCGCACCCATTCACCAACACCAGCTTTGAAGATCAAATTTAAAATATTGGATTAAATTTCAAAAAATAAATATATCCCAAAATAATATTTATACTTACTACGTGATGACACAATTTTTGGGCTAGAAATTTAGCACGAAGCAAGTGCCATTAAATCCCGCCATATGAAGACGCTTATTATTTTATAAAGTGGATTCATATTTCCAATTGATTTAAGGGAAATTGTTAATTACATCCCACAATATAGTGGAACAATCTTCAAATAAAGAAACGAAAACAAAGCAAAAGATGAAACATTAAAAAAAATTACAAATTGCATTCGATACTTGTGGTTTGGCGGCAACACTGGTGATGATAAATTCTGCAGCTCTACGACCTGGAGCTGGGTTCGATGAGCAGCAGTGGTGAAATGTGTTCGACGAGCAGCGGTGACAACATGGTTTCAAGATCCGGCGGTGGCTAAGCTATGATGAGTTCGACTCAGGCAATGGTTGAGCTTCGATGGGTTTGACGCCAAAAGTGGTTGAGCTGCTATGGGTTCGACTAAGGTAGTGGTTGAGATGTGATGGATGACAGTGGTTGATACAACGGTGTTGGTGGGGTTGTTGGGTGACTATAGTGGTGGAAGGGTACAATTATAATGGTAGTGGTTTTATTCGATGGGTATGGTGGTGTTAGAGGTGATGCTTGTTGGGTGGGTATGGTGGTGGTGGTGATCACTAGGGGTAACTATGGTGGTGGTGGCGATCACTAGGGGTAGCTGTGGTGGTGGTGTTGATCTTGGAATAAGGCTGACAGTGCCCAGTTCCTCAACTACGAGCAAGACTCTTGCCGAAATAGGATCTGCTTAGAAAGAAAGACTCGTAAGAGTAGGGGTTTACAGAGGAAGAGGCTTACCTTACCTTGAAAGAGCATTTGTGGAAAAAAAATATTAACAGCCACCCCCCCAAATAATAAAAAAAAAAGGCTTCTTAGTCGTCCATTCTACTACCTAGATGGCTGAGATGCGCAGGGGAAATAAGAAAAATTTCAGCGCTCGATCTAATCAGCCCCCTTTAAGTATATGTTTGTAGATAGACTTAGCCAATGGATCGACCCGCTAGATACAAATAATACCTAAACGGGTACAGGTAAAATGGGTATCAGGCATGGATTACTCGGTTTTGTTCGGGTAGCTCTTTGTTATACCCATACCCTACCCGGACAATCCGGCTAAACCGGCCAGTATGTGTCTCAAACTTTGGACATAGCTTGAGGTGTGGATCCGTGAGGTATGGATCAGTGATGTGAGGTGAGGTCTGGATCTGAGAAGTGATGACCTATCAGTGGGCGACGGTGGATCTGTCAACGGTGACGGATTGGTGAGAAACTTTCTGGGCCAGAAGGATGGAGATCTCGTCACTTCTTGCCCGTATGGACTTGGGTTTGTGGGCTGAGGAGAGAATGGACTGGGAACGATAGAAAAGGATGGAGGCAGGGAGGAGCTGCGACTGTGCGTGATGGCGGCTAGGTATCGTTGTCTTTACGGCAGTGAGCATCTATAGTTGTGACAGCGGCCCAGGATCTGCGGTTGTGACAAAGACGAGTATCCTACAGTGTGTGATTGTGTGACTGTGTAAATGTGTCTAAGATAAGATAGAGGGGCGGTGGCGGTGGCGGTGGCGGGCGGCAAGGAAGAGAAAGGCAGAGAAATTGTCAACCCATAATACTAAAATGGCTAACCCTAAAGTAAAATGCTAGAAAATATATTTTCTATTACTTTCGGGTATATACAGGTAACCTGTAATCGACCCAAAAACGAACCGAGAGTTACGGGTCGGTTCGGCTACAGGTCAAATTTTGAACGGGTTTTTATTTTACATGCCCATACCAGTTTGTCGTGGATTAGGTGGACCCGTGAGTATGGCAATTTTTGTCAGGTCTATATGTAGAGGGGCTCATACATATGTAGCGTTAGATAAATTACTCTTTCTAAAGCTAATCTTAGGCCGTTCACGTAACAAGTGAACGGATTTAGATCAAGCTTTTTTTTTCTTGGGTCAAATACACGTAGGTACCCTGGAACTACCACAAAGTCTCAAGTAAGGGTCCCAAAGTTTAATTTTTACACATAAGGGCCTGTAACTCCAAATTTGCAATAAGTAAGGGCATCCGTCCATTTTCTTAACGATCCAAGCTTTTCCGTCAGGGGCATTTCTGGGTTTCCATATTTGGGTGTTTCCCGCCTTTCACTGTTGACAATCTTCTTTCCCTCTCTTTCCATCTATTTTTCCCACCTTTCCCCATCTATACATACACGTGTGTATATATATACATACTGAGCTTTCTACAGAGGAGGGAGATGGAAAGTAATGAGATGTATTGCTACTGCGGTAGGAGGCCCAGATCTGTGACCTCCTGGACAGCCAAAAACCCGGGAAGAAGATTTTGGGTGTGCTTGAAACCGAAGGTAAGATCCCAAAATTTGAATGATTTTGACTTATTTTAAACTGGATGATGGGTAAGACCAGATCTGAATGCATGTTTCAGGGTAAAGATTGTGGCTTTTTTGGATGGCGTGACCCAGAGATGTGTGCAAGATCGAAGGAGGTTATACCTGGACTGCTGTGCAAGCTCAATTCGTTGGAGAAGAAGCAAAAAATAGAAAGAAGGGCCTGCATAGTTGTGATATTGGTTTCTTGGTTTGTATATTGGTTCATGTATGCAAACTCAGGGAGTACAACTGGGAAAAGGGAAAGGGAATTTGGAGCTGATGCAGCTGTAGGTGTTAGGATTAAGTTAGGTATGTAGTGTATTAGGGTCTTGTGTATGCACCTTGAAACCTTGGAATGTTGTGTATGCATTTTGAAGATGAATGAAAAAAGGTTTGCCCTATATGTTGTGAAATGACAAAAGCATGTGTGGTATGGTCAATTTAAGAAACAGGGGAACAAAACATAGGACCACCCATGCTCCTCTGTTTTATAAATGCACACTTCCTAACACAAAATGCAAATGCAAAAACAGCTATGCAAAAACAGAAACCATGCTTGCCAAATGCAAATGCAAATGCAAAACCTAAACTCACATGTTGAACCAAACATCTATGCAAAAACAGCTCTGCCAAATGTTGAACCAAACATCAATGCCAAACATCAATGCTGAACCAAAACCCAAATCCAAATCCAATGCACATCCTGACAGTGGCTTAAATGAACCCTGCCAAACATCACCAACCCTTCCAACTCACAAACACAAGCCTCACAAATGCAATACCAAACAATCCAATTCCTGTCAATGACAGTCAAATAAATGGAAAAGAGAGCATTGTGTTTCCCAACCAAACTGTACAATTTACAAAATAAAAAATTACATTGCATTAAGTCACAATATCTGTTACAGAAGATGCCAACATCACATAACTTAAAGCAAAAGTGCAACCAGAAAGCTTCACAATTGTCTGAGCTTTAACAGGCATTACAGGACTGTACATTTATCAAAAGCCTCCCCTTATCAAAAGCTGCCCCTTTAACAGGCATTATAGGACTGAGCTTCACAAATTTCCTCCCCTTATCAAAAGCTGTACATTTATCTTCAAAAAGTCCCACACCTAACCCAAACCCCTAAAAGATTGCTACACTACTAATTCTAACTTCACTTCTTCCCCTTCCCTCTGCTTCTTGTTGTTACTCCATCCCTGGCAGCAGCTTGTAGAGGTGATAAAGAGGCATATTTCTTCCCCCTGCCTCTGTGCAATGGTTGAGGGCACTGCACAAAGGCTGGATCTGCATCAGCAGCAGTTGTCCCTGGGGTGCTTGACTCTGTAGGTCCATAAGAGCCTGCAAATGTGTGGACCTGCACAAGGTGTGTTCAGTGGTTAAACATGTGTTTCAAGTAAAAACTACACTGTGGTTGGGCTTGTAGGGTTTACCTGAGGTGCATTGGAAGATGCAGCTGGATTTTGAGTGGAGCTCCTGAGAGTATTTCTTTGAACCTATATTAGTGAATAAAAAGAAATTATGCATACTGATGGTCAAGTATTGAAAAAATATATGATATGCAAAGTCTCACTTGAAGCTTTTTTCTTCTCATGTGCCTAGCTGCTCTGTCACTATCATGTGTTGCATCTGTATCTTCATCAATTGGTGGTGGCTGGCTTAGGTATACTGTGGTTGGTTCTTCTGTCACTGGTGCTGCTCCTGGTGGTTCTGGTGCTGCTCCTGGGGAATGTGGTGGTGCTGCTGCTGGGACTGAACCTCCTGCTGTTGCTGCTGCATCTCTTCCTAGTTCTGCTTGGCTTGATCTATGTACACTCCTGCTGCAACTTCTTCTGTTGTGCCCCCCTTTCCCACAGAGTGTACACTTACAGTGTCTATTAGATCTAGGGATTTTGTTTGGGTTTGAAGGCTCATCTGCACTCCTTCTTCTAAGTTTTCTAGGCCTGCCTGGTTGTTTGTGGAAGTCTGGTGGCAAGATTGAGGGCAAGCCACATTTTGGCCACATCTCAGGAGAATCCATGGGGCTTATGATGTGTTCATATGCTTTGTTGAAGGTTGATACCCTGTAGCAAGCATTGACATAATTCTCTGGTAATTCCCCCTTGAAATGTAAACAGGAAATGGCATGGATGCAGGGTATACCACTCAAGTCCCACTTTCTACATGTGCAACTGTGGTCCACAATATCAACCCTATACCTTTCACCCCCTACACAATTCACCTCAAACTTTCCACTCCCAGAATGTGATGGAATACAACTTCCACTATCCACTTTCCACATTTCTATCAAGTTCTGTATCCTTGGACATATATCTCCAGTCCATTTTTCAGCCAACTCCCTTTGTTTTTGCAGCCTATTCATTAACTGAACCCTAACCCCTTCTAGCATTGTCAATATTGGTTGATCCCTTGATTCAAGAATTCTGCTATTAAATGACTCACACATGTTGTTGCATACCATATAACACTTGGGGAATGTGTTGAAATGGGATCTTGACCACTGATGAGGTGGCTTCTCAATCAACCACATGTATGCCTCTTGACTGACCTTCTTAAGTTCTTTCATCCAATGCTCAAACTTAGGAATCTGAGTAGCCTTAGCAGCTCTCACCAACAAATCATGCAAGTTCTTCCCTTTATGTCCAGCTCTCTTATAATTCCCAAGCAGATGCATCACACAGAACCTGTGGTCTGAGTTTGGGACTGTGGATTCTAGTGCAGGCACTAATCCTTTTTGCTTATCACTCATAAATGTCCATGCACTTTGGTTTACCATGCCTATATCATCTTTCAATAGCTGCAAGAACCACTCCCATGAATCCTTGCACTCTGACTCAACCACAGCATATGCTAAAGGGTATATTTGGTTGTTAGGATCCACCCCTACAGCACACAACATCTGCATATGGTTGGGCCCTTTAAGGTGGCAGCCATCAAGCCCAATAAGAGGCCTACATGCAGCCTTGAAACCAGCCTTTAGTGGCCCTAGGCAGCAATAAAATCTCTCAAACTTTGGATTTCCTTCAGATATGCTACCCTCAACACATTTGACTACACATGTGGTCCCAGGGTTCAATCTTTTTAACTCTGCAGCATAGTCCCACAGCCTTGAAAACTGCTCAACTATTGTCCCCTCAACAAGTTCCATAGCCCTTTTCCTTGTTCTGTATACCTGAGCCCTAGAAATATTCATCACCACATCTTTCATCACAGTTGTCTTGAAGGCAGTTACAGGCAACTTAGGGTTTGTCCTAAAAACATCAATGTATCTCTTGGACATCCATCTAGAAGTCACATGCTTACTTTTGAATGATCTGTTGCATGTATGCTTGTCAACTAGGGTTTTTACTTGTAGACTGTCCTGTCCTCTGAACCTGGATATATATATAAGCCATGTACAAGGGTTCTCAGGTTTACAACATGCTCTAAGTTTCCATTTACTATTCTTTACAAATGTAATTGGTCTTCCCTCCCTAATGGCATACATCTTGATGGCATCTCTTGCCTGTGTATGGTTACTAAAAATCATTCCCAACTCAAATTTAGGATGCTCCATGGAGCTCTCAGCATTAAACTCTACAAAACCCAATTCATCATTTACTTCATCATCAGATGAACTTAATGCATGTTGTATTTGTCCACCAGAGAAACAATCATCATCAGATGCAACATCCCTTCTCATAACACTTTCCCCCTTCTCATTCCCCTTCTCATGTATGGTACCAGTAAACTCTGCAGCTCTGTTTATGTTTGTATCAAATAAAAGGTCATCACACTCAGACCCAAACTCACTGTCATCCATTTCTTCATAAGACCTGTCACTTTGACTGTCACTGTCAGCTTCCATGATTGGTCCACCATGAACACCCACCTCAGTTTCCATGTTTACATTTTCCCCCTCATCACCATTGTCTCCCTCAGTTTCCATGCCTAAAGGCATGTTGACATCCCCCCCCTCATCACCATTACCCCTCTCTGTTTCCATGCCTAAAGGCCTCTCAGCATTTCCTCCCCCATCACCATTGCCACCCTCTGTTTCCTGCCCTAAAGGCCTCTCAGTATTCCCTCCACCATCAACATTGTGACCCTCTGTTTCCAGGCCTAAAGGCCTCTCAGCATTCCCTCCCACATCAACATTGCCACCCTCTGGTTCCAGGTCTAAAGGCCTCTCAGCATTCCCTCCCACATCAACACTGTCACCCCCTGTTGGCCTCTCAGCATTTCCTCCCCCATCAGCCCTGTCACCCACTGTTTCCAGGCCTAAAGACCTCTCAGCACTCCCTCCCAAGTCAGCCTTGTCACCCACAGTTTCACTGCCTGAAGGCATCTCATTATTCCCTCCACCCAAATAAAAACCAACTCTCATGTCATTAGGAATAACTCTACCATCATCATCTAACTCTTCTATGACCACTGAAGGTCTTCCATGTACATCTTCTAACCCTTCAAGATGAGTTTCATAATACTCATAAAACATATCCTCCTCATACACTTCTTCCAAATACATTTCAATCTCTCTGTGTTCAGGTATAAAGGGGCACATTTGAACTAATCCACTATCAGTTTCAACTCTAACTAACCCAGACTCTAAGTCATTCCCATATATTTTGTAATAAAATTTGGTATAGCCTTTCAACCCAATTTCTTCACACATTTTTCCTAACTCAATCATTGACATGCACTCCTCATCACAGTAGTCAATGTATCTAACATGGCAAGGGTCATACACTTTGTGAGGTCTCATGTAAAAATGACCCCCAAACATCAATTTTATAGTAAAGAAGGTGGAGCCTTTCCCTGCATAAAATAATTGCACACATGGGACCACCATTAACACCTATATCACATCCTAGCAACGTTTTTACATAGAACACAATATTACATGTATCCATTACTCGTTACATACATCACATTTTTCATATCACATGCATATACATTACTGGTATACATAAAATCGTACTCTACCATCATCAATTAAGGTGAAGAAACAAACGACACTTACTGTATAATGGTTGCCCATGGTCGTATTGCTCAACGTTCCTTATCCCCCAAGACATTGTATGATTCCAGTTCGAAACTAGGGTTTGGATCGCGATTTGGGGGTGAATGGTACGAGATTAGGGTTCAACGAAATTCTTTTAGGGATTTTAGGTTCAGTGAAAAGGTTTTGGCAGTTAAGGCTCCATTTTTGCACACGGCTTTTGAAACACCCAAATATGGAAACCCAGAAATGCCCCTGACGGAAAAGCTTGGATCGTTAAGAAAATGGACGGATGCCCTTACTTATTGCAAATTTGGAGTTACAGGCCCTTATGTGTAAAAATTAAACTTTGGGACCCTTACTTGAGACTTTGTGGTAGTTCCAGGGTACCTACGTGTATTTGACCCTTTTTTCTTTTTTTCGCAAAAGCATTTCGCGCAACCGCCCATAAGATAGGCAGTCCCTCCTTTGCCAAAATGCCCCCATTTCTTCCAATCATTTTCGAACATCATGTATGTCATCTTCTTCCTCCAATCACCTTCTTCTCCCAGAAGCTCTACACCATTACCGCAACGAATCTCCCCTCCCCCCTCCCACCCCATGATTCTTATCCTACAAGCTCAAACCCACCGCCGCCCATTCCACCACTCATCACCGTAGAGAAATCATGTATGCGCCACTCTACCCCCACCCTAAACACAAACCATGGCTACCTAACCCCACCCTCCGGTCACCACACCACCCCTAAACATACTTGTGTGCACAACCGCACTGTGAATCAACACCCCCCATTACCCACCCAACACCCATATCCCCCCCCCCCCCGCCCCACACTCGCATACACACACCGTTCGTCTTCCCTATCACCCACCCACCCGCAAACATCGTGTGATTGCCTTTTCTTTCTCTTTACAAACCGTCTTAAAGAGGTGCAGTTTAGCAAACTTTAGAGAAATAAAAAGTCAATCAAGGGACAACTAAGATCCCTTTCTTTTTTCAAGTTTACCAAAATCTCCCCTATTTTTGACTATCTGTAAATACCGTTACTCCAATGATAAAAAACAGTTCAGCACAAACTGACTTGTTTTGGGCGGTTGTGTGTGTGTGTGTGTGTATATATATATATATATATATATATATATATATATATATATATATATCATCGCTCTCTTTAGTTTCTCCTTCAAGGTAGGCAACGCAACCGCCACCAACCTCCCTTCCCCGACCTCTCACTACCTATTCTTCTCCTACAAGCACAAATGCACCTCCTCACCAGCCCAACCACACCTGAACATACCTCAACCCCCACCCCCAAGCGCACGCACACGCACGATGCCCAAAACCAAGGGCCCATCTTGGTTCCCCTATTGTGGTGACCAAAATAATCTACTATTCGTCAAGGACACACACCTCTTTAATCTGGCTTTATTAGCCAAATCAAGCTGGAAAATTTTGACGAACCCAGACTGCCTTTTCTCCAAAGTACTAACGGGTAAATATTGTGTGCGACATTCTTTTGAAGAATGCTCAGCCACGGGTAATTTTTCTTGGGGTTGGCGAAGCATCCTTGCATGCCGCTAAGTTTTAAGTTGAGGTCTCCGATGGCATGTAGGTACAGGATCTAAAATATCCATTTGGTCAGATTTGTGGATTCCGGGGTTGATAGTGACCCTCGACCAATTGACAAGTTGTCAAATTCCTCGGCCTAATCAGCCTTTGTTGGTGAAGGACCTTATTACCCATAACTCATGGAATGCCTCCTTGGTGCGGGATCTTTTTCCGGCAGATATAGCCAACCACATTCTTGCTATTTACGTATCGGAACACCCTTTGGCTGACCAAAAATTATGGCTCTTCTCTCAATCAGGCTTCTTTACTGTTAACTCAGCCTATAATCTCTTATACTCCAGCAGCCGGGATGAAATAATGGCCCATGGACTTAGCTCATCTCTAACTAATATCGCACCTTCAATTTGGCAAACCTTATGGTCTCTTCCTATCCCTCTCAAAATAATTTTCCTTATCTGGCAAATTCTTTGGAACCGTCTCCCAACCCGTGAAAAACTTCATAAACTTAGAATTATCAATTCACCGCTTTGCCCTATGTGTAACACTCAGGAGGAATCTGTTGACCACTTATTCTTTCGTTGCCCTTGTGTTCGGCCTGTTTGGTTTGGTGGTCCTCTAGGCGTTAAAACCGATCAATATCAGTCCTCCTTTAAAATCTGGCTAATCGCTTGGCTTACTAAAACTTCTTCCGCCAACCAACACCTGTTCTATAATGCCTTCATTTCATCTACTATATGGTTCATTTGGTTAAACTGAAATCAACAATTATTCCGAAACTCTAGATTGTAACCTAAAAACTCTATCAGTCAAATTATTCATATGGGTCAAATGATCTTTACCTTCAAAACCTTCCAACGCCTTACCTATTCTAAACCTAAGCTTTTGGAAAATTACTCTGCGTTCCCTCTAGTCATTCAACCCCAAAATCCACTTTGTCATTTCAATATTCATACCTCTGTAAACATTTTCTTTGCCATTTCTTTCAACAAAGCTAACCTTAGATCTGGTGTGGGTATTACCTGTATGACAGCAATGCATGAGCGATGTGGTTCTGCTGCATTTTCTACTCTAGCATCGGATTATTATTCTGCTATTTTGAAAGGTCTGTTACTTACATCAAAATGGGCCCTTACAAATGATTTTCTTCACATCAACGTATACACTGACTCCTCAGTTTTACTCTCTTAGATATCGGATTCTGAAGACGTTATGGACTCAATGGCAGCCATGTTTTATGACTTTTGCTATATGATCACTAACTTTCATTATTTCAGTATGTACAAGGGTAGTAAAGCACATCTCAAGGAGGCTAAGATCCTCGCTACTTTTGCGTGCCAAGCCAGAATTAATGTCCATCAAGACTGGATTGACACACTCTTGCTTCCTAGTGTTGCTTGCCCGCTCACCCACCACCTTTTGTAATGTTTTGGTCTCATCCTGATCGGTGGAGTGTTTTTATGTTTTCTCGTGTTGTCTTTTTATGGTAGTTCTAATACATTGCTAAATCATGGCATGTCATGATTCTCGTCTTTACTGTAATATGCTCTTTTGAGCTTTTATCTATGCAATTCTCGATTTTATCAACAACAAAAAAACACTAATATGCTTGAAAATTGAACTTTTTTTCTAGTATTACGGTTTCTACTCCCGAATTCTAAATTCTCGTAATATGCTTATCACAGGCATATTGATCGGACCATTCATAAAGTCTGGTGAATATCAAAGCGTCCAGTTATCGTTAAACTTTTACCGAATTTTGAAGTTCACAATATTGTAAACAAGATTTAAATAAAATAGTCCATATTACCTTCTAATCGAAACCAAAATATGACATGGTTTTTGGAATACAGACAAGTATTTGTGACTTTATTGATACATCAGTTCATCGGGATGGAATCCACAATATATATTCAATTCGTTTATCGAGAGAGAGAGAGAGTCAAAATGGGTCTCGGTAATAACTTGAGGGTGTTGCTTGCTTCCCATCATGCAGTTGTGGTAATTGGCTAAGGTTGCCTATGAATTACCAAAAAACATTTCATTTGGGCTTAGACTGCCAGTGGAAATAATAAAAGCAATATGTGGACTTCAATTGGCACCGGGTTGCCTAAGGTAGATCCGACCTTACACTTGTCGGCCCGCTTGCACACAGCACAGCATCCCCCTCCCCCGAACCCACCCACCCTACTTCCACAGACGCAACCACACATCGTGTGATCACTTTTTTTCACTCTTTACAAACTGCCCAAAAGGAGGACAGCTTAGAGTTAAATTTCTTTTTAGAATAATGAGAATTTGAGTAAATTGCCTGGGCCAGGTGACTTGAAGACCGGCCTAACTCCTTAGTGGTGGAGTTAATAACGGGCTCAGTTCTAGTGTTGTGTTTGCTGGGAAAGGTGGTTGCGGATAGCTGGATTTGATGAGGGTTTGGAGGGAGTGGCCGAAGGTGGTGATTGAGTTTTGGTGGGGGGTGGTCTCTGATGATGCTTTCATGCGGCGATGGGCTCGGTTTGGTTGGTTGTTTAAAAATACAAACTTAAGGAGCATACATAGAATTACTCCTCTTTCTATTCAGTCTCTGATCATATAAAAATGGATGTTCACGTGCGTCGTACGTCCACCCTGCAAGTGTATATATTGGAACTAATCTCGAAATTGCTCCGAATAAGCCCCTTCTTATTTAGCTAATCTTGGGCCGTTCGTGTGACAAGCTAATGGGTGAGATCAAGCATTTTTGTGTAAACGTTTTTGCCTGGCCACGCAAGATAAGGGCGGTCCCTCCTATTGACCAAAACACCCTTTTTTCCTACTCTTTTTGAACCTCTCAACCCACCCAACTTAAGGGCAGTGCCTCCTATTGATCAAACCACCCCTTTTCTCCTTCTCTCTTTTTGCACCTCTCTCAATCCAGCCACCCTCAACCCACAATTCTCCGCAAAAAATGGCTGAGATCAAGATTTTTTCTCTTTTGTAAAGATATTCACCCAATTGCCCATACCTCGTATTGACCAAAGAAACCCATTTTCATTCTCTCTTCCAGTACCTCTCAACCCCCCCCCCCCCCCCCCCCCCCCACGCACACACACACACACAGCACCCCATCGTCGACATACCCAAAACACCATGTGTTAACATTACCTGCGGATGGAGAAAAATACACTCCCAATATTACGCCTGGGCAGTGGCAAAAAAGAACCAAAACTGGACATACACCGAGGGGCCGGGGGTGACGATGGGGTATAGGTTGGAGCTTGGCTTTCTTCAAATGCTGGAACTAAACTTTTACAACAAAAGCTTGCTCTTAATCTAGCTGGGTACACAAAATCAAGAGCTCTTCAAGTCTGATAATGCATCTCTTGTTGCAGCTGAGATAACAGCATCTGAAGCATTTGGCAGATAATAATATTTCCCTGGCAAAAGATTTTTCTCATGGTTGTCAGAAAAGAGAAACCTCAACACTAGTTGTAAATGGAGCTTCAAGTAAAGAAACCTTGTGCAATTCTGGCAATCTCTTTGGCAAAGCCAGTTGAAACAAACTTGTTTTCTGTGTCGATGACGAGGAGAGACATTCCCGTTTTGTAGATCTTACCAGCCACTTCAAGAATCTCCTCCTTTACAAAAAGATGCAACAAAGGTCACTGTAAATATAATATCTCTAAAATAAAAATAAAAAAAACAGCATGATATAAGTCAAAAGACCACCTTTTTCTTATTAGTAAATACTATAACCGAATTTGAATCAGATTTGGACAATCTATATAAGTTGCACTTCTTCTCCGCGATCTAAGTATGGCTTGAAGTATTTAATTTAGCTGATTCAATATGTTCGGGTACTCTTTTGATATATATCATGCCGTTATGACAGAAGTAAGGCCCATCTATTATCAAGTCTTCACTGGTCGTAGTATTTTTAAAACCAAACCTTACCTTCAACTCCTGAGCAGAAGGTCTAGGAGCATCAGAAGCAGCAGCAGCTTCAGGATCATTGGATCTTTTCAAAGATATGTTGGCTCTACCATCAGTAATTGCAACAATCATTATGCGTCCCACATCACCACTCTTCTCTGCATTTAACCCAACCCTAACCGCCTAAGCAGATTCAAGTAAATTTCTCTCAGATGATAGAAACCATGCTTATAACCACATCAAAAAAAATTCATGTAAGGTGTATAGCCAATTCTCAAACATTTCTGCTATCATGGTTAGCCCCATTGGCGAGTAATTAACTGAGCAAAAATGTCATTCATAAAATCAGAGCCACCATGATTCTATGGAAAATGTCCATAAATGATTTTAAGCAATGAGTTCGCATATAATTTGTGGGGATGTCAGTTATCAGATGCTGGCCTCTAGATGTCAGGACTTTCTGGTCACCAAAATTCTTACCGTTGTAAGACCGTGAGCTAGGGGAGAACCTCCACCGCATGGAAGTCTCTCAAGACGTTTTCTTGCCATTGAAATTGACCGCGACGGAGGTAAGAGAACTTCAGCAGCATCCCCGCGGAAAGGAATGATAGCAACCTACTCAATATCAAAGCAGATTAGAGATGTCATAAACATATATACTGAAGGAGATTTAACACTAGAGATACTGAAGAGGGCCAAGGAAGAGGCCAAAGCTGCTAAACATAATTATAAAGCTTAAAATACATGTGATCTCGAGTAGATACTGAAGAGGGCCAAGGAAGAGGCCAAAGCTGCTAAACATAATTATAAAGCTTAAAATACATGTGATCTTGAGTAAATTCTCCAGCCACCGTAGAGAGAGAGAGAGACTTCTCCTGAAAATTTTGCGACACAATTTTTTTTCTTTTGACAAAACTTGCCACAACAAGTATCCAACGTAAAATGCATGTAGAACAATGGTAATCATATTAAGAGGTTGAACTTCTCAAAGATCACAAGGTGCTGAACTGGTGGGATGGGGTGAGAGGGGGAAGGGGGGGTCTCAAGGTTTTTGTATCGTTCTCAGGCTTCAGTAGTTTCATTTAATGAAGCAGAGCCATCAAAAAGAGGACCAGACTGTAATGATTCATGCACTATCAACCACAGAGCTCTAATCTGATGAGCTGCCAACCCCTAGCCTCTCATTATCCTCCCTTTCAAACCATTGAAGTTACAGGTCCATACTAGTGTGATCTCTTCTTGTTTCGCCCTAGATTTCTCATAGTTGATCAAATTTACATTCTTTTGCGATCCTACAGAGTTCTCAAAGTTTCTTTATCTTCCTAAAGTCTTGCAAGTTGTTTGGTTGATTATTATTTTTTTCTCTGTCATGCTCAATTCACCTATATGAGTTCGTGCATAGCAGTTTATTTAATAAGTTTTTTTGCGGAAAAAACCAAAGTGTTAGAATCTGGGATAACCTTCACGAGACGGCACAAAAGAATTCTCACACCATGCAAATACTGTAATTTTGCAGGGGAATATGGGATTATGCACTCAAGTTTAATACCATTCAATTAGTTAGTTTAATCATGAAAATTTAACAGCTCATTTAGAAAGTTTCATATATTTTATGTAAGAACACCACCTCAATTTTGTGCAATTTGCCTCATTAATACCGTCATGTAACGTATAACGGTCAACTCTGCACCGCCTAGAATCGCTTTTTTTTTTTGGCTGCGAGGAATGCTAGGCAGATCTTAATCAACTATCTTGAGTGAAGGGATTGGGAGTCAATGGACCACCTGCTTATTCACTGTCAAGCATGATATACATTGTAAGCCCATTTTTCTAACAACTTAAGCAATTAGAGCAGATGCTTACTTATCATGGTATGAGAGCTCTAAATTGGCAACTCTCCAAGCTTGCATATGGTCCCCGTGTGCAATCGGTGGTGGTGTACATTGCTTCCTTTCTGATTAATATGTCTCGCCTCGTGCAATCAATTGCACGAGAGGGGAAGTGTTAAGAATCATATACCATTTTTCATAGCTTAAATGGTAACTTAGCATTCACTGTGAAATAGCACGGAGCTTGTGGAACCTATTTCTCCCTATGTTTGGTCTGCACGGGGTTAAGCCTAGATTGTTGGGAAGCTGTTGAGAGGTTGGTGGGGGTAAGAGTGCCGAGATTGGCACCCCAATATTCTTATATTGAAAGCTCGTAATCTCTTAAAAAATTGCTTGCTCATTGCAACCGTCCAAGATAGAAAGGAATATATGTATTGCAAGACTACATCTCAAGAAACCTTAAAATTTAGGAACAAAACTATGACTTGAAATGCACCTGATCTCTGCTTGTGTAACTCTCTGCTAGTAATTTAAGTGCTGCTCCTTTAGCATTCTGCATGCGATTTAATGCCATGCTTCCACTAGCATCAACCACGAATATTACCTGCCATGTATGGGACATATAAGAGCCAGAGAAAAAATCAGCACACTATAGCTGACCAGCTGCCTTATTGATGACAGAGCGACAACTCCTTGAAAATAATCAGGTAACGAAAAAGGTATTTACTAGAACTAGATAGGCCAATCTTGAGCACTTAATGAAAGTGCTACATCTTCATTGACATGTATAGGATATAGTTTTTAATGTTTTATAAGGCTGATGATATTGACACAGCCAAGATTGATGTTGCCACAGCACATTAATGATTTTCATTTATAACTGACCATTTTGCTCCTACTCTGTCTTTTCTTTCTCCTCTTGAGGCGTTTGCTATTCTTCCCCCACCGACAATGGCCCTGACCATCTGTTTTCTCTTTTCTGAAATCTCAAACTCTCAACTCTATCCTCATCTTTTCCAAAATTTTGACCTCTCCAGTGTTTTTCAATTGATCCAAGAACACTTTTCATGTTTTAGAGCCAAAAATGGATCCTACTTCCCAATTCTTATTGTTTATGTCAATGATCTAAAGATTCTAACTGAATCAACTTGAAAAGAAACATTGCAAACCTGAATTGAGATTCCTTGAAACCATTATGAACTCTGAGAGATACAGATCCAACAAGAACTTAGATTTATCAGACTTGGGTTTGCAGTTTAGGGCCTAATTACTAGGTTTGTCTATTCATGTACTGGGGCAAAGCTTCTTTTCAAACAAAGTGCTAAAAGAATCAAGAAACTCCACAATTCATGCCTCTGATTTTGACTTTCAACATTGCAATCTACTGGTCGACAGAAACAGTATACAGAGTAACTACAATGGCAAAAACTCCACCAGACACATGCTATTTTAGCGAGAAATACATGCATAGGGAGGAAGAGAGGTGATGGGGGATGGAGAGAGAAGGCGAGTTGAGTGCAGAGAGAAATGGGTCCCTCAGGCTCAGGAGTAAGGAGAGGAAAGCTGGGTAAGGGGGACAAAATTAAGAGGGCAAAAGGGGGAAAATAACAAATGTGTTGTGGCAACATACTTTTGACGTGTGGACATAACACTAGCCTTTTATAATTGTCTATGTACATGTGGTAATTAGTAAAACATGCTGCATCTGAGTTAAAAGTTGGTTGTCATATCTTCTAAAGATGCACTAGAAAATTTAAAACTGTCGAGCTATCAAAAAATTGATAACATGATGTTCACCAGTAAAGAGAAGGCAGATCAACAGCATACCAATGCTCCTGCTTTTCGTGCCATTCTTTTCGCTCTCATGTCAGTTTTCTCTACATAAACTTTCCTGTTCTTTAGAGTATCCTTCTCCCTTCGCAGCTTCTGATATGGTGCAGCGGCTCTAAGAGTAGCATCAACTGCTAATCTCTTTACAGGACCCTGCATAAGATAATGGAAGAAGATAGATGCAGATGTAATTTCCAGACAAATAGCCAAACTCCATATTTCTATATGTTTCATCTGGCGACTAATAACAAAAGCATTTGCAACCAACTTATACTCCTCATTTTGTAGATCTCCACCAAGACATGAATGTGTAAAGGAAAGAGATTCCATGTAGTAGACTTTTCACCTATCTTTCACTATCTAAATGTTTGGAGAACAGGAATGAAGGGAGAGGAGAGGGGGAGTTGACCTTTGGGAGCATTGGCTTTATATATCGGCCTCTATCCTCAGAAAATATAACATTCTTTGCTCTCCCTGCTTTTCCTCGGCGTCTTTGTGCTTGTTGTGCAAAGAAGAGAAGTTTCTCATCCACCAGACCCCCTTCTGCATCAAAGATAAACTCTTCAGGAATTTGTTCCTCTTGCTGTTCATTCTCTTCATCTTTGTCCTCCTGGGTACAATTTGGATTTTCCGTCATAAGCAAGCACCAAAGACAAACCGATATTTTCCATGATATCATGAAGTTTTTATGATGGTGACCAACCTCTTGATCTTCTTCTTCATTCTGCTCTTCAGCTGAATCTTCATTTTGTGGAGGCGGTGGCAGAGGTGGAGGCGGCTGGTTTTGCTGCTCAGGGGGATTCTCATTGAAGATTGAACGAGGAAGAATCACCAGCTCTACCTGCATTTAATATAGTATCAGAAGGGAACTTTATAAGTCAAAGAATTACTAACAACCTAGGAAGCACGGATTCCGCTGCAGGAGAGGACAAGACATGGATGCAGATATTCTCACAGAATAGGATATGGGTGCGGCGGTGATACGGAAAATATATGTTAACATGTATTATTTGTGTGTAACAAGACTAATTATTTCACAGACAAACAATAAGAGAGTTTGTTAATTTGGTGGGCTGTTTTAGAAATATAGAAAGTTTATTCCCCAATATGATGAAGTTTGTACAACATCTGGTGTTACCATTATTTCTATGAGGTACTGGGACTAGTTTGATAATAAACTCGTGCCCAACAAAATAGTAGAAAGTTGAAAACAGCTGTCAGCCACATAAAACAGAATGTGGTTATCATCGCTCAAAAGCCCCATCCACAATGGAATACAGCGCACTCGGCTACCAAAGCCGGGCACCGCCACCGACGTATCTTTCGAGTCGTCCCTCACTGCTGCTGCCTCCAGTCTCCAGTGGCTGTTGCTTCTTATCCTTCTCCTTCTGCTTCTTTCTCCTTCTCTTTCTCCTTCTGCTTCTTCTTTTCCTTCTGCCAATGTATCTTTTCGGTCGCCCCTCGCAGCTGCCGCCTCCAGTCTCTGGAGGTGGTTGCTCCTTCTCCTCCTCCTTCTCCGTCTCCTCCTCCTCCTCCTTCCCCTCCTCCTTCTGCCAGATATCCTAAGTCGTGATATGCTCGAATATTCGGTGCATCCCAACCGTATCTCTGTCTTGTCCAAGCCGCACCCAAGACTCAGATATTTAATTAGGAAAAGTCAAGTACTATGGACGCACTTCGGCCACACCCAGCCCCACCCGAGCCACACCTGTACCCGATTTGCACTCGGTACTAGCACATCAGCCAAAATGGAGCACCCGTGCTTCATAGTGGATAACAAAATGTAGATAAATATCTTTGACTCAATGTAAATGGGAAATCAGAGTACAAGCACAGAGATGTCCATGAGCGTTATTAAGACCAGTGCTACCTAATTTGCTGGAGCGTAGAGCGTACTGGTACTTGCGACCCCAAATGCGTGGAGTTGGCATACGAGTACTCTAAAATGAGTGAATTCAGAAGCGAAAGAGAAGAAGAGTTACAGGTTGTTAATTAAGTTCTATTAGATGGGGAAAACAAAAGTTTCGGGAAAGAAGAAGTTATTTAGGGAAAGGATGAGCCAATCAAGAATATGTACTCAGTTAAGGGCACTAAGAAAGCTTTGTAAAACTTACCTTTTTGAGAAACTTATCATTTTCCCAACAAACGGTGTCTGATTGAAAAGGGGGAAGAGGGGTAGAGAAACAGAGAGAGAGAGAGGGCGAGGAATAGAGGGAGAGGGAGAGGGAGAGAGAGAGAGAGAGGGGGGGGGTAGAGAGAGGGAGAGGGGGGAGAGAGAGAGAGAGATTACACGGTTAATGGCATTAATTTAGGAAATTAAACAGTTAAGTGCATTAATTTCGTGTTGAAGCATACTTTGCAAAGAAACAACATAAAGACCAAAGAGATTTTCTCCATTAAAAAAAAATCACTCTCTATGGTAATGTTGATGGTGTTTTACTTGAAATTAGTGTTCATTAATTTAAATACGGTATATGATTATTAGATCGTACCAAAGCATACCATATAGGCAAACTCTAGCATATTGCATATCCAAAAAGTGAGCCGACTAAGCCCACCCCCAACATATTGCATACTTACAAATCAACGCACCGCGCACTTTTACCAGTAACAGGCACCGAAGCAAACCACACACTAGGTAACACTGATTAAGGCACCTCATAGGAATGCTCTTAAGTGACCATAGTCTAGTTTCTTGTTTCCAGAAAATTCAAGTTCTTAGTGCACAAAAGCAATCACTTTCACTTGATATCATTAATTGTGTTAGGAAAGACTAGAAAATTAAGTACTCTTGGTATTATGATTTTGGCTTTAAGAATCGCACATGAAATGCATATCCAGAAACTAGTGTTTGCATGGAAACTTTTGAAAAGGAACAATGCTTTTGTACGCATGGCATCACGGAGGCCTCCAAGTGAACAAAACCACTAAATGCTACATTACTTTCTGAGGCTTTAGTTAGCAGAAAACAACATGATGAATTTCAGAAGCTGAATGACCCTTTGCCACTGTGAAGATCAAGGACTTTCATTGTGCCTCCTTACCATTTTTATTAAAAGCTCAGGCGCAACTAAGGCGCGAATGGTCCCTTGAGCATAGGCACAGGCCCCCTAAGGCGTCAAGGATCCCTTGACCCTAGGGAAAGGCACAGGCACGTGCCTTTTCAAAGCCAGGCGCAAAATTAAAAAATAGAAATTAGTGCATTAAACCAATAAAATCACATAAGAAATTCCTGAACATGGCAATTTAACAAACTTCCAACACTGGAAAAAGTTTCAAATCCAATTAGAAGTAGTTAATCCTTAATGAACATGACACTATCACCTCATCATCAGTAAGGCCAATGCAACAATGCTTTCTTTAAAGGGTATCATCGGCTCCAAATCCGGTAGATATTCCTACTCAATATCATCTTCTTTGTCCACAAGGTATATTGAAGGAGTAGATCTATTCGAAAGGAAGCAGAAGCCGGCAACGGGGCACTGGCACAATGAACAACGGCAGGAAAATCGATTGATTGGGGATTTGGAGTTCTAGGTTTCTTTTGGTTTAGTTATTGACTTGTGATGTTATCAAAGAAAGAACTAAAAACAATCAACAATTGAGATGATGCCATGTTGGCAAAAATCAAAGACTTGATTTTTTTGGGCTTTTATTGAGTAAGGCGTGCGCCTTTTTAAAGGCGCTGCGCCTAGCCCTTGGCGAGGTGCCCTCCCTGCGCTGGGCTGGGCCTTGCGCTTAGTTAACAATGCTCCTTAGCGAAAGGTAAACCCATAACGGCTTGTAGTATTCTGAAGCATATCAACAATGCCTATCCTTTAAAGGCTTTAAGCAAATTCATCGTGATGCCACAAAGAAGTCCAAAAAGCAAACAACATCTAGTCATCATTTTACACTACAGCTTAATGACCTACAAGTATGATATATTAGTGGCTAATTAAAAGCTTTAACAATCCCCATCCCCCTGCCCCCTGCCCCCGGTCCAAGGAAAAAGAAAGACGCCCATTACAAATACGAAAGACATGCGTGTGCTCATGACCAACAACTAATGAAAACTCCAAACGCATGCACTTCATATTCTTTTATGCAGAAAAAATTCATTGTGACATACTTTAGATATTCCAAAACTTCTAGAAATGAAGCAATTCTGATATATAGACTTTTGCTATACATAGGTAATTATACGTGTGTGTGTGTGTGGGTGGGTGTGACACATACATATAGCATGAAAATCTTAGGTGCACAATACAAGACCAACTTTAGTGTCTCCCCACCACCCACCACCCCATTTCTACGTTTCAGCAAATAACAAATATGTGAGATGATGTCACAAATACAGCAGGAATCTGTCGGAAAGTATAAAGCATCGACGGGTCTGAAATCTCAACCAAATGAATGAGAACAATATCTAACCGCTTTTTTCAGGTCATCCACATTAACTTTTTCTCGGCCTTCTAGAGCAGCTAAGCATTTGGCAACACGGGCAGCATATAGCTCGGCTCTGTGTCCCTGTAATTCACCATCTGTGTCAAATAGATGTCATGTTGCAAGTTAAAACGCAAGGACCTTAGAATATATGTTTGGCTCCTCTGCCCGCCATCCCCCATAGCATTTCCCTGCATCTTTAGGTAGCAACATTATTTTAGATGCATCTGAATTGATGTTTAAGCACGAAACCACGAAATGAAGGCCACTTATGATGCGTAATATACTGTGATTGTCATATACATAATCCCTAATACATACACTCCAATGCCTAACCAGTGCCTTAAGGCCACTCATTAGGACTTCTATGTAAATATATGCGAATGTGCAATAGGTTGTTTGGAATCTATATCTCATATGGAATGTAAACTGCAAACCACTGCATACCAAATTCTCAGCATATTTACGAAACTGTCTTTTCAATATGCCACAAAAATGGAAATATGCATGGGAAAGGTATTCAAAATAGTCAAAACAACCCGACATGAGACTGGTGAGGGCAAGTACAAGTTCTATCCTCTTTACTCCCCATAAACAATAAAAGGAAGAATTTGAAATGTAGGGGAATGTATGGAGTATATTGAGATATAGGTTAAGATATCCCCTCATAATCAACTGAAAGATGTCTCTGAGACTCAATAGTGGTGCACACAAGACGCTCCGATTACAACAGATGACAGACAAAACTACAGGAAGTCTTCGCAGAACTTAAGGGAGAGTCCCATATTACGAACCTGGCAACCACCTCGTAGGGCTTCCGTAACCAGGTACTTTAGTTGATCTCTGCTGATACTAACATCCTTCAGATACTCCCTTGCCAAAATAATCTGCACCACATGAAGTATGCAATGCGTCATATGTAAGTTACAAGAGACCCGGGGTTCTAAATTCAAAAGGCAACATAATGACATCCCGTGGATAGACGAATCACAACTCATATTTCAGCACTTAAAGAAATTCCTTCTTAAGAGTGACGTGTGGAACTAAAGACTAGGTACAGAACAAATATATTGATATCTCTGCATTTTTATGATCGTGTCGTCTAAAAAAGCTACTGCTCAATGATGGTATTGGCACTTCTCTAAAGCTCCAACTCCCGAGAAAGACAAATTAGAGTGTGCAAGGTGCTTTTTGATTGCCAAATAGTATCTCTCATAAGTATTAGAATAACATGGGATTGTATTTTATTATATGAACTTTAAGGGTTAAAAATTGGCTTTAACTGGAAATGTTCATGCAAAAATCTCGATCGCTGGAGATATTTGAGCTGTTGAGCTTTTCTCTAGAAGCATAAACTGATAATGAGGAGAACAATCATGTATATGTAGCAATATATTCCAGCTAATATCATGCCAACATCTCATTATGAAAGTGATTGTTTAATTCTATTTTATTCTTTTTAGGGTAAATTACACACGGCTCCCCTGAGGTTTGCCTAAATTACACACGGACCCCCTTATCTTTTTTAATTACACTAAACTACACTTTTTTATTTTTCCGTTCAAAGAATTAACAGAAGTAAGAAAATGACGCTAATACCCCTGAGAAACAAGTTAATTTACCCCTCCCTCTCTCTCTCTCTCTCACACACACACGAAGCCAAGCAAGCAGCGCCGCAAGCGCGCCCCTGCCATCACGGTCACCGCCCAGGCTGATGCCGCCTCCATCACCGCCGAGCAGACCTGCTCCATCTTCGAGCAGAAGCACGTCTCCCTCTCCTCCGAGTTCACCGCAGATCCAATCACAGCACTCACGGCTTGCCTCCTCGCTTGAACAGCGCCTCGCCGAGCTCGCCGAGCTTGCCCAGCTCCAGGTCGACAAGCACCAAGGCCATCTCCAATCGATAATCCATGACAACGGTGTTTGTGTCAAATCCGGTTCAGATCCTTGCCTTCCAGTTCAGATCCGATTGATCGCCGAAGATGTCTGAGGTGGACGAGGAGTCCAAGCAGGAGTCTTACACCGTGGTTCGCGACGGTCCGGCGAGTGCCCCATCGTCAACCGCAACCTCAACCTCAACCCAGAAACGGTGGCCACGAAATCTGCGGGGAGAGCTTGAAACGTCCGGAGCAGCTGCCGGCGAAGGACGACAACAGTTAAGCCGCCGGAAAGAGCACCGAACAAACGCCGAACATCGCAAACAGGCCTGCCGGTGCCCAAATCCCGGTCAACTTTGCCAAAACGGGAGCTGTAACGCCTCCACGAACAGCCCTCTCAGCCCGAACATAAACACCACGAACCGTTATCCTAGGTGCATTTCTAGTCAAACGCGAACCCTGATATCCGTCTCCTTCCCTCAGATCAAAACCCACCATGATGCTCTGATTATCTCTAGAACAGCAGATCTGAAAAAAGAAAAAAAGTCCAGATTTGGTATTGCTGGGTGTATGAGTAGACACGAAGCGCGTGGTGATGCGTCGTCAGATCTGATCAGGTCCTCTCCAAGGACGCCGAAGGTCGCGCCTCTGGTGAGGCGTCGGCGGCAGTGGCGGAGCATCGGCGGCAGTGGCGGAGCATCGGCGGCAGTCGCTAAGCATTGGGTTGTAAAGAAGAAGAAGAAGAGGGCATTTTGGGGATATCATAATAATTGAAAGGTGCCCTAACTTTTCTTAACGGTTCTTTAACGGAACTGGGCTTTATGTAAGACAGTGACAAACCACAGGGAGCGGAGAGTAATTAAAAAAGATAGGGGGGTCCGTGTGTAATTTAGGCAAACCTCAGGGGGGCCGTGTGTAATTTACCCTTCTTTTTATGGCATGCATCCTCGAAACCGAAAGTTGCAGCTTTTGATTCTGCATACTGGATATGAGCCAAGTGCATTTAAGTACATGAACAGTGGAACTTAGCTTTTCAAAGCGGGGGTTAGGCTAGAAAAGTGCAGGCATCTAGAAAAGTTTGGGAACACAACAGTAATTAAGAGACACATTAAGTACAAAATGAACTCGTATTATTGAACTCCTTACAAAATTGCCCAAGCGAACATAATGTCTAAGAAAGCACACGAAGTACAACGTTTTCTTCCTGACGAGAATAGAGGAAGTCTCAACTCGATGCAAATCTAAAGCAATGACCGTTTGCATATTGGCATACATTTCAAGACAATCCAAAATACTCCCTCCATCCACAAGTAACTGTCCTCTTTGACTTAGCACACAGTTTAGGGAAGCCACGTGTCTGCCATTAAAACCACCTTTACTTGTATTCATCTTCAAAATATGCCCTACATACTAGATGTGGTGACTTCTCAACAAAAGAATGAATGGTGTTTGGTGCAATTTTTTTGTATAGCTGGCAGCATTTAATGCCTAATATTAAGGGGCATAGACTGGAAAATGATAGTAAATATACTTGACATTTCAAAGTGGGGAACCAATTCGGGGACATCCCAACACAGATTGAAGACAATTTTGTGTGGACAGAGGGAGGATGAAGCATGACACTCACAATGGGACGGAAGGAGTATATGTGTTTCCTTCTACTATTTTCATTCTGGTTCATTAAACTTTGGTCTGGAAACTATTGAAATTAAGAACTAGTTTCATATGAATTTGGTTAAATAATGTGAAAAGTTAGGTTAACTAATGTGAAAATGAAGGTTAGGTCTCTTCTTCTTGTGCTGTCTGGAGCGAGTGAAGGTAGCTCCTATTTTCATCCTATAAAACACTTACCTGAGTCTTTGCAGAGTCTGTTTCTTCCTCCATCATTTTAAAAACCTCACTGCTATGTTCCTGAAACTGTGTTGCAATTCCAACAGCTGCAACGCGATCTTCAAAGCTCATTGGAAGATCTGCACTGCAAAAAAACGGTGTCATTAGTGGAAAGAGTAAGTAAAAAGAGAAACTATCCCACAAACCCGTCTGACATAGTTATAACTACAAGATAAGCAACTCATGTAAAGCAAAAAACTGGATAAACAAATTGTATCAACAAATTGTCAATAAAAAGATTTTCATAATGGTGATTACAGGTCTACCTTAAATTAATTGCAATCCGATCAAGTAAGTGCTCGCGTACAGCGCCCTCTTCTGGGTTATAAGTTGCAATTAGAAGTGGTTTGCATGGGTGCCGAAAACTGATTCCTTCTCTTTCAACATTATTAACTCCCTCCGTCAGCACGTTAAGAAGCAAATTACTGATACCCTCATCTAAAAGATTAATCTCATCAACATATAGAACTCCTCTATGAGCTTCAGCAAGAAGACCTGGTTGGAAAACAGTTGTTCCTGATTTCACTGACTCTTCCACATCAACAGATCCAATAAGTCTATCTTCTGTAACTCCAAGTGGAATCTGCAGTACAAATGCAACTAGATGAACGCATTAGACAATTTGAAACTCATAATGGCAGAATTTATTCTAATGTATCTACCTGAACAAAAGGGGATCTGACTATTTGAGTCTTGACATTACCAGCAGATTCATATTCCACACTGCGAGATAGTCCATCTTCCCACCTTTACGGATTTTAACAGAACACTTAGTATATCGAAAGGACAACTGCAGTATCTTCAGATGGAGTTTTTAAGTACATTTATCATCAGACTGATAACAACACAAGGTAAAATCTTCTGAGACTCAAAATACAACCGTTTTCTGCAGAAACTACAAAATCTTCTATCTAATGCATGCTTCTAGCCATAGGGGTTCTCAATGGCACAACTCTCGGCGAATCCTCAAAGAAGTTTACTCCAAAAAGCAATTATGTAATTCAGTTAGATAAAACTACCGACCACCAGTATGATTCCTAAAATCAGAAGGACTGACAATATAAGAAAACTTTGTTGTACTGATCATTAGAACCTCTATATAGGAGAGGAGGCGAGCGGCTTGGTCCAGAAAGGAGAGATCAGCAGTGCTTATTGATAAGGGATGCAGAAAACTGTATGTTACCATGTCTTGTCCTAAGAAAGGGGTGGTAAAAAGCCGTTGCTGTCATTACCTTCTCCCCATTTTAGGTATTTTACTTATGTTCAACTCACCTTCTTGAGTTCACTTTTCAGGTAATTCAGTTCAATGTGCCAGTTTTCTTTGTAAGACCCAGTTTCTGCCTCCAACTCCTCATGAGGAAATGATAATTCCTACTGGAAACTTCAACCTAAAATATTTACTTGTTTGTGCACTAGACTTATCTAGTATTATATTTAAATAGTTTTTAACTGGTTGGGATGCGAAAGATTTGATCAGTCAAGTTGAATTCATCTCTGGTTAAGGCCAGTGAGCCTTAACAAGAAATATCCTCGAAAAAGATGAGAAAACTATTTATTTCAAGGACAGGTGACCAAGCGCAGCAGAGCACTACAGATTCTATTTCTAATGATTGACCAAAATTCAGCATAATAAACAATTAATGTATGGGTTACAGATCCTTTTAAAATTAACTGGACAAAATAAATTTCGCACAAGAACGATCCTGGCCCTTCTGGATCTAAAAAACTTCAGTCATGTCCAGTTTGCATCTAGTACTAACCCACTAAGTCAAAACCAACTCGAAACGGTGGGATAACTGTATCCCCCCCCCCCCAACCCATTCAGCAACTGCAAATTAAATAGCAAAGTCCACTCTCAAACTATGGCATAAAAGTTGCAACTTTATATCTTCTTTCATATGATTCCTATGCATACCACAGTTTCTGTGGGGATTTTGCTATTAACTTAGTCGGAGAGAGGATTTCACAATCATGCTATGCCTTCAGAGTGATCTTGTATGTGAGCCTAAATTATCTAGTTATATAACCTTACTCTTCTGGGCAGGCAGGATCAGCATTTGCTATTGAACCAACAACTACATCAATAGGTGGCAAAATTGCGTGTAAACCACGTGCCATTACTGTTTTGGCAGTTCCTCGCTTTCCAGAGATTGCAATCCCTCCTACCTCGCGGTCAATTGCCCCAAGCAATAAAGCAGTTTTGATAGCGTCCTGTCAATGAGTTTTATATCAGATAACCTGTACTAATGTAATAATTTAAAAGAACTTGTATAATACAGTATAGAGGCAATTGGTCACCAAAGAGGAACAATAAACATTTGATCAAAGAGAAACATATAATCAACCACCGATCAAAAGAATTTACATCTAATTGCAACTTTAACCAGGGTATAATTACATTTATGCATTAAGGCCATCCAAGGAGTGTTTTCCACTGGAGTAAGCCAACAGTACTGGCCCCTTGAAAAAATAAGTTTTTAACACCATATGGTTGCTGTTGATTGACAGCTTGTCCCCCCTCTTGTATTCTACTAGGTGCTCATTCCTTAGTGAACGAAAAAGGTTTGAGCTTTATCCGAGCAATGAGAAGTATAACATACACCTCTAGGTACCCTATCTTTTTGGATCGATGAAAGTATCACCATAAAACGCCTAGGGGGAACACAAACACAGACTACAGTGATCCAGTCCATGTACGTGAGAGCAGCAGAAAATTCTTTTTGCATGCCGCCTTCAATGTGATGTAGTACAAGATTTCTTCGAGAGTAGGAAGCAAACCACATTTTGTCCAGAGTAAATAGGCTATAGCATAAGAAAGGAAATCAAAACAAAAAAGCCCAAACGCAAAAGAAGCTCCACGGCCGTAAATGACTATGATTCAGCCCAAGTATACTACAAGTAGGAGGAGCTTTGCTGAATCCTGAAATCGTCCTATTCCACCATCTTTTCTTGATCTCCTTGGTTAAGTCCGGCAAAAAAAATCTAGCTGTCCCATCATGCTCATTTTGGATTTCGTGATCATACAATTAGAAATGCTCTTGCCAATGCACGCAAAACTCATTAGTCCAAACAGAGGCATGGGAGAACTCATGCCTGAACAACTAGCCACCAACCAAGAATTTAATTCTCCTACTCTCCCCATTTGCGTCAAAAATGCATGCCCGTGGGCGCATCACACCCACACAGATAACAGTGCCTTCCCTTGGTGCTAGTGTGCAACCGTAAAAAATGCATGCCCGTGGGCGCATCACACCCACACAGATAACAATGCCTTCCCTTGGTGCTAGTGTGCAACCGACACCCTTCGAGTGAAAGTATCTAAATGTTCATAACTGATGGAAGTATTGCCAGAGAAACAAACGATGTTACTCCACAAAAAACATGAAAAATCCCATCCAAGTTGATAAGAACAAGATAAGAAACTGAGCGGCCCATACCCTCTAAGTGAAATTCCTAGAAAGAATCTACGGGTGGCACTATTGCCAGAGAGACAAGAATATTTGTCCATCCCATTTCAGATAAAATTTGACAGAAAAAGGATAACAGTGTCCTTGGCAGTCAAAAAACCGCACTCTGAACTGCTTTTTCTTTCTTCCCTCTCTCAGTTTTCTGCTGTTCCCGGCCTATCACCGCCCATTCACCATAGGCATTTGATTTTCCAACTTGGCCTAAATATAACACCATCATTACCCTCTAGCAAAGGATCAGTAATGGGGTCAAATGGGTCATGGAAAGGAATGAGGAAATTATCTCCTGCAAATTAATTTGCACAAAGATGATATTGGAACTTAACTTGTGTGCACATTGGAATGTGTACGACCTTGAAGTGGTTCTTATGATCCCGAAGTGTTGTCACTATTGGTGACCAGACTTTGGAAGGTGGTTGAACTCAAGGTGGGTTGCAATTGTTAAAGCCATCAATTGAGGCACAGGTGCACAGCACAAATACATATATGACAGTGTGTGTGTGTGTGTGTGAGAGAGAGAGAGAATGAAAGATATAGATTAGAATTTGGAAGAAAAAAAAAAAAGGTACAATCACTTATACTAGAAAGCTCTTTTGTAGTTTCAATAAATTGGGCTTGAGTGACTTTTCCAAAGTCTCGTGGTCAGATTTCGGATAATAAAAGATGAGACACATTATAGTCCTTATAAACACCCTTTAGGAGTATTTCTTTTGTGCGTCTGCCTAGACCAGGGTGCTTTGTGAGAAATTTGTTATGCAGTTTAAAATCGGTGGCTGACAAAAGGGTTTAAGGACTAATAAATGGTTAAGCAGTTTTCCCCTCTGGCGATGCAAGAGATGGGTGGCAACGGGTTTTGGCCAGATTCACAAAGTGATAATGAAGGAGGAAAGGCGAAAAGTTAGTACGATAATAAGTCTAGAGGGGAGTTCGGTCCTTTTACAGTTAAGTTTTCAAGATGCCAGGAACACATCTTTTCTTTTCCTGCTACCTGCTAACAGAACAACGAACAAGGAATCCTACTAATGCAGTAGTTTACAAGGGGTTGACCCTACATTTACATCACAATGTTAGGTTTTACATGTTCAAAAAGGCTGATACCTAGACAAGCAACAAATGATCATTTTTGCAACGAAAGCTGTGGTCAGGATCTTAGTTGCACAAAGCGGAGGCGGGGGTGGGAGCGGGAGCGGGAACGGGGGCGGGGGAGCGTAAGCACTTGGAAGAATCTAAGGTTGGGAGCGGCTTGAATAAATAAATGCGTAGAGAGTAATACCATTTGTTTAGTATAGTTTATGAGAGGGAGGGAGGGAGGGAGGGAGGGAGCATTGATTGAAAAGCTCTATTCTCTCGAGGAGGGTAGCTAGGACTTGAAGGAAGAGAGAAACATGTAATTGAGTTGAATAGGGCTTAATTTTCAGGTACACTCTCTCCATGCATCTCTGTCCAGATGACGGGATCGAGTTCCTATATTAGCTTGGGACGAGATCCCATGGAGCTCTTAACTTGGGATCGCAAAAGCGAGTTTCCGAGAGAGAAACGTCACCATATTAGGAGTTTCCTGCTACTAAGGTCAGGATATACAAGGTTCGATTCTTTACAGACTAAGTTGATGTGCATGAACGAATTAAACCTCGCCTCGAATAGGCCCATTGGGCAGGTTATGAAACCTTCCCAAATAGGAGAAGAAAACTCTCTTTAGTGGTTCCTAGGAGCTTTATTTGATCCAGTAAGGTAAAGAATTGAGCCGAAGTAGCACTCGCAAGCACTGCCCTCAGTTGCAGCCCCGGGTCCATATGAAGCAGTCTGCACTGAAGCTCAAGTTTCCTGTCATCTTCTCGTTGTATTTGCCGGTCTTAAAGCATGTGCCGACATAAGTTATCCCCGCTAACATCCCCTGTCATTTGTAGTCTTTGAGGTATCTGTTAAGTAGTTAAAACTTGATGGTAGGGATCCGCGACGAGGCACCAGTGGATCGAGCAGCCAATAATAAGATCATGTACAAAGCAGAAATATACACAGTTAGGTAAGTCTCGGGGATATTTCAACTGTCAACTTTTCCAGTCATCAAAATACATTCAGACTGACTAAGTCCCTAGTAGACTACACTTCTAGTTGTGGTTGACTTCTCAACTTCTTGAAAAAACTGAAAATGCCTATGGCCCAAAATGCACCACATGGAAGAAAACAGGAGTGGTCTTCCAAGATTTCCCTCTGCAGCTAACTTCACCAAACTCCAACTGTGAACAAAATTTCCCCACTGATCTGGTAAATTATAGCTTTGCACATAGACTCGTGATGACCGTAGGGTGTCCAACACTGTCGAACATGATACATATACTATGTGCAAAAATATAAGATGAAAGGTTAGTTACATGAGAAGGTGATCCCCTATTACCACTGAACAGGGACTTTCATATTAGTTTTGAAACACTCGTTATAAGGGATCACAAGTCTTCAGAGCGAGCAACATAGTATATAAGATTAGTTCTGCAAAGACATGTGTCCACGATTCTGAAAACTGAAGTTCACTAAGATCCCAAAAGGGATGGCTTAACAAAAACTTTTATCATCAAGACAAAAGACAAGGTTGAACTCCTCAAAGATCACGGCCTAGCTATGAACTTGTTAGTCCCTCCAACCCACTGGATGAGTTTTTGCCAATTTCTGGGATACTTTGTATAAGATTTCTATTAGACTTCAATTCATTGTTTGCAAGTATTAAGATCTATCCTAGGTATATGCAAAAAGTCAAAGAATTATTCTCTCAGTCAAAATTACTATTTAGTCACCCAAATTGAGATCACATTTACATCAACATGTCACCATAGCAAGTACTCAACGCCAACATCTGTTACATTATAAGTTAGACGAATGGCACAGTTCTCCACCCTTGCTTCAAAACACAAGGCGCTGGGACGAACTTTTCTGAAACAGTTGGCTCACACGAATCCACGGCAAGTTTGTACAAAGTGAAACAACCATAATAACCAGGGGCGGAACTACGCTTGTACGAGGGGGTGCTGTAGCCCCCCCTCAGATTTTGAAAAAAAAAATTATATATATATATAGTGTTTTTTTTTTCATTTGCAACTTTCCCTTTCTCTCTCTCTCTCCCTCCTCTCTCGGCCGGCTCTCATAGTCTCACAGTCACCGGACACCGGCTCACCGCGGCACGGCGGCACCTCTCCAGCTCTCCTCCTCTCTTGGCTCTCTCAGTCACCGCGGCACCACACAAAGGCCACGGGCCACCGGTCATCGGCTCGGCAACGGGCAGCCTCGGCTCATCGGCCATCGCCGTAACTCCGTAAGGTAACGCACAGCACTTACGCCGGTCGGCGGTCACCGTGGCGTCAACTCCGTCAAGTGAAGCTCTCACGCCGTGACGCCGGCATCTCTCCTCCTCTCTCGGCTCTCTCAGCCACCGCGGCTCGCCGCACCGCCCGCACGCCGGCACCACCCACCGACCCACGGCCACCGGTCGTCGGCTGGGCTCATCAGTTGGTCGCCGTCCCCCGATTCCGAAGCGCGAAGCCGGCGAAGGCCCTCCTCAGTCCGGCGGTCCCCACCCCAACTCCGGCCAGTCCCCACCCAACTCCGGCGACTCCGTCCAGATCAGATCTGGCAGATCTAGCTTAGATCTACCGTCTACGAGCCGGCGGACGAACCGAGGAAGTTCCGCCACTGCCGTTCAGCGGTCACGGCGCTTGAAATAGTGAAATTGCAGATCTGACTTTGAGTTTCACTCGCCGACGACATTGCGACAACGACGCCGTTCTGATTTCTGAGGACTGAGGTCAGTGTGCATTTTGAACAATTTCTTTTGCTATTGAGAATTGATTATTTGATTAATAATTTTAGGTTGTTAGTTGTGTATTTGATAATTTAAATTATTAATTGATGCTTCATAGATGTTAATCGTGCATTGAGCACTTAGATTTGAGATTGGTGATGGAGGATGGGACCCAATTGGATTTTTGACTGTTGATCGATGTTATTAGCTCTGTGTCTTGCTTTGTGTATTATCGAAAAGTGCACTTTATTTTTTTGTGCTATTTTACTTATAAAAATATTTATCTCTCTCGATATATTTTTAGCCCCCGGTATGAAATCCTGGTTCCGCCACTGATAATAACAAGAAACTAAAACCGCATTCCATTTTTCAACACCAAGGCCGCGAAAAAATGTGTCATTAAAGGGCATTAGATGTCACTGAAAACACATCTAGCGACAAAAGTGGAGTCCAGTGATCAATTCCCAAATAACAACTTGTCATCTTTGGGACAAAAAATTAGGCGCAAAAATAGGAAATTTAGGAAAGAGCAAGAGAGTGTGGGTGTGTGTGTACCTGGCCAACGACAGCGGCTAACGGGAAGTACTGGCGCCCATAGCGGGCGGCATCGGGCTTCTCTAACGCGACGGTGACGGCGCCGTTGGTGGAATCAAGTGTGGCGGTGGCACGAACACGAAAGCGGGTGCTGGTGCAGCGTTTTGGGTACAAAGAAGAGGAAAGACAGATGGGGTAGAGCTTGAAGGATGAAAATAGGGAGGAATGGAGGCTGGAGAGAGATGAGCACGTCGGTGGAGAGGGCGAAAGCGCCATGAAAAGGAGTGAGCGACACTCTGTCGAGAGAGAGGGGGAGGGAAGGAAGGAAGGAAGAAGCCAGAGAGAAAATCCCCCGCTCTTATCTGTTATTGTTGTTAAGTGTTATCTACTCATCACCTCTCTCACACGTATGAATTGCGCCACATTTTTACCAAAAAAACACATTCTTTTATGTGACAACGTTTAAGAGTTTTATGTCGCATGTAACCGTTACGTTTCAATTATTTACCTTGCATGTTCGTACAGGTCGCAGTAATAATAATTCGAGAGGACGGTCATGTTTGTCCGAAATTGTTTGGGACGAAATGGTTTATAATCTCTTCTACTATAGTTTGGGTGTCATTTTACTCTCTCCACTTATAAATGAAATATCTCGTATTTCAAGAAATATCGCTCTTTAGCTTGGATCCACCCCATTTATCCGTGTGTAAAACACGCGCTAATTGACAAGTATTTTTAAAAAAGAACTTTGCCTCTCTTGACTTCCACCCGCATCAACCACCCCTTTACCAGTTACCACACAACTCCACTGACACCAAATCCCCCATAACCCACCTCACACACACATTGCTTCTTTGGGCTATGAGGAAGCGCGAAAGGAGCCCCCTAGCCGTATGCCATTCGTCACCACGTACTGCTCCGTATCATCAATCTCACCACCACCAGCTTCTCCACCAATGCCGAGCTTTAACTCCACCACTCTCCCGCCAACAATTTCGTTATTGTTGGTGCACAAAATAGGGTCGGATTTAGTAGGTTGCTTAAATACCGACACGCGGAGAGAGTTGTTACCTAACCACGAGATTGAGAGGCGGGGGGAGATTGGAGGTTTTCGACTTTGGTGGAGTGGGATCACATCAACGGAATCGCGGACTTCTGGCAAGAATAGAATGAGTGAGGCATTGTCGGGATAGGAGAGAAGGATGTGCATTGCACCGGAGAGTCTCCGGAGTTGCACAATCTAAAAATAGGTGTGTCTGCAAATTTGTGCAGAGTGGTTGCGTTTTTTGTGTGGGTGTAGAAAATTGGGGCATTAATATCATTTCATTAACCATTTTGCGGAGTAGTGCATCATTTGTAAGAGGAGGGGGTAAAATCACACTTGAGCTATAGTAGAGGGGTCATTAGCTATTTTCTCATTTATTTGTGCTAGCTTATACCTAGTCACTTCGTTCATTCATGAAGAATATTAATTTGTCAACACATGCATGGTTATTTTCAAGAAGGTTAAATTGGATCTGTCCCCCTATGATTTGTCTCAATTTTATACTAAAAATACTGAGGTTTTAGTTTTGATAACTTACCTAACATTTCAAAATTAAAGTAATTGGATCCACAGTTGCAAGTTCGTCCAAATTTCTTGGGCGCATGTATTTCCATGTCACCCACATGGCCTTCACAAGGGTCAGGGGGTAGAGTTCCCAAACATAATATACCCACACGTCAAACTCTTATCATATCGCTTGATAATTGTTGATAAAAGAAAAATCTGCTCATGCACCACCAACGGCTCACCGAGTCGCCATCATCAGCCGCTCGCTTCAATGTCATCTTCAACCAGAGCACCCTAATTTGTTTTTCATTTTTTCTATTTCTTTTATTGCTTCCATCACCTTGAAAACCCACCACCAAAACTAACTCCCTTACTTTCATCCACAAATACTAGAACCACAGCTAATGAGAAACCATGAAGTTTGACTTCACTACCGTCTTCGATCACCACTACCACCATTATCAAAAACCTTTAATCCTCCACAGGTTATCCCCGGTATAAAAAATAGCCAACTCAAAATACCTAAGCACTTAGATTTGCATCACCATTATCATCATCATCATTTGAGAATGAAGCATTCTTTGGGTGATGGTGGTGGGTTGGGTTCGTAGGGAGTCCGTCGAGGGATTGGGGGGTCAATCCAAGACAATGGCATTGGTATTGCCAGGTGTTGGCACTGAAATTTTGGCAAACTTGGCCTTTCTTTAATCCAAATAAAGTTAGTCCAATGTTAACGGGTGGCCAAAAGTTGTAAGAAAGACTAAAAGTTAATGAATATGAGTCAACTATAAGATGCTGAAAATTATTATTTCTTTTGAAAATGCTTCAAAGAATAAATTGGTATGAGCCTAGAAAAATATTACATTCAAGTTAGTAGTATAGTGCAAATATAGTACTTGAAAATTTTGGAGATAAAACAAATTAAAAATGGTAGCTTATGATTGGAAGAGCATGGAAAACTCTTTCAACACAAAAACTTATCACGTGGAGCCAAACATAATTTATAAGACAAGCTAAGGCTTATCAAAAGAGAATCAAATTTATAAAGGAAAGAATTCAGCAATTAAAAAAATAAAGGGAGAGACTGTTTTGCAACCAAACAAAGAGAGCAAAAGAAAAGAAAAGAAAAGAAATAAAGGGAAGAAAGCAAGTCCAAGAAATGGGGTCAAGGTGAATCAACCAATTTTTTAATCTATATTTTTTTTTCAAAATCTATATTTTTTTTAAGTGTAACGGTTAGGGGGCCCACTCGAGCCGAATGTATCTTAAATAGCAAAGGGATCCAGGAAAATGGGGCGGGGGGAGGGCTAACCGTTATAAAGATGTAGCGGTTAGACAGGGAGTTGGAGATTTATAACGTTAGATATGGATCAGCTAACCGCTACAAAAATGTAGCGGTTAAACAGGGAGTTGGAGATTTATAACGTTACATATGGATCAGCTCCCCCCACCCCCCTCACCTTACCCCCACCCCCCACCCCCCTCACCCTACCCCCCCCCCCACCCCACCCCCCACACATACACACATATACATATAATGTGTATATATTTATATATACACACACACATAAAAATAAGCGCATGTTTATTTATTTAATTTATTTATTCATTTCTTTCAAACACTAACTTATATTTTTTGTGTGTTTGGCACGAACAAAATCACAATCTTAAAATCGAAACTCAGGCAAGTGAACATAGGCCACCACAAGCTCATACCCCTTGGGAACATAGGCAACAACCACAAGTCTCCAAGGGGCCAGCTCTTGAGGAACCAAAGTCAAGGCCAAAAGCTCCTATGGGCTTCCTACTTGCCAAACATAGGTTACGACCCTGTTTTCCCTAGGGTTTACCCTTTTTAGAACATAGGCTACGGCCACGAGTTCCTAGGGGCCCCCGCTTGTGAAAATAGGCCATGGCCTCAGTTTCCCAAAGGGCTATATCTAGTGAAGTATAGGTTTCGGTATCATAATCCTAGGAGTACGTATAGGGGTTGGGTACCTAAAGCAATAAACCCCCTCGTGCATAGGCTAAGGCCACAATATCCTAGGGAGCACATTTAACACCAGATGAGGATACCCGCCAAGACATAATATTTTCATCATCGAGATAAAAGGTGCCTCAAAAGCCACCTCCATGTGGAATCTCTAGAAATCATCAAGATAACCCACGAGGTTATGTTCTATCCGCTCAGGTTCGCCACCCGTTGGTAGTAGCTGGACCATTATAGGTTGTGCCCTCTAAAAATTCTATAGGTTCTAGAAGTAACACTAGGAAAAATGTCCACCATGGATGCAACGGCGCAAATACAAGTCAACCAACCCAACAATGTTGGTGAAAAAAATCCTCTACGAGGTCAGGTCTTTAGAAGTCAATGTTAATTGAACAGATCCGACATGTTAAAAAAACTCCAGGAGGTATGTCCCATCCGTTTGGCACACGTATGCGGTATGCCCTAGAACGAGGACATCGTTTCTTCAATGGTGGTGAGATCAAAGCTAAAGGGGCATGAGGATGGATCTACCTCTCAAAGCCAATTATCCCAGGCTAATACAGCTGTAATAGTTGCTAGTCTGAACTGGACATTGAGTTACTCAAGGATTATGATTTCACAATATATTATCCTCTAGATAAGGCCAATGTGATGGCTGATAAATTAAGTAGAAAAAGTGTTGGCAACTTAGCAGCTTTAATTACTTGTCCGGCCACTTGTTAGCAGTCTTACAAAGTTTGGAGTTGTATATCATAATGGTGATTTAAATGGCCAATTGGCATATTTTTAGGTCAAGCCTTCCATTATTTTGAGAATCAAATATTGTCAGATAAGCGATCTAGACTTGGTTAGTGTTTTAGCGAGTGTAAAGGTTTGTAAGCAGCCTGATTTTTGTCTCAAGGATGATGGTACCTTAAGGATGGGCTCAAAGACGTTTGTCCCATTAGTTTCAGAGTTGAGGGTAGAGTTGTTAACTTTAGCTCATAATTCGGGTTTTGTTGTACATCCTGGTAGCGTTAAGATGTATAAGTTTAGTTATGAGAACTCCTAGTGGAATGGTGTACAGGGGAGATCCGTCGATTTTGTATAAAGAGGTATGGTTTCTAAGTGGGTTAAGCCGAGCATCAACGACCTACGGGCATGTTATAGTCCATAGAGGTTCCTCAGTGGAAGTAAGAGTATGTGACAATAGACTTTGCACTCTGCTTATCAAGGCTTAAGGCAAGCATGATACAATTTAGGTTATTGTTGATTGTTTGACCAATTCCGCAACCTTCCTTCCTGTATGTGTGAACTATACCACAGAAAGGTTGGCCAGATTATGATATGATAAGAGAATTAGACCCACACTGGGTGCCAGTATCTATTATAACTAGCAAGAATCCACATTTCACATCTCGTTTTTGGACTAATCTGCATAGGGCCTCAAGCACTCATCTGGATGGCCAATCAGAGTGTACTATTCAGACTTGGAAGATATGTTACGTGCATGTTCATTGCACCTTCACGATAAATGGGATGAACATTTTTCTTTGCTTGAGCTCATTTATAATAATAGCTATCAGGCAAGTATTGAAATCGCTTCATTCGAGACTTTGTATTGGCCTAGATGCCTGTCACCCATAAGTTGGTATGAGATCGGTGAGTGGAGTTTATTTGGGCCTGAGATTGCTCAGAATACTTCAAATAATATTCAGTTAAGTCAGGATAGTATGCGTACTGTGTAGAGTCGCCAGAGAAGCTACATTGATAACCATCATCGTGACTCAGAGTTTGAGGTTGGTACTCATGTCATTTGGTGAGTTTCACCGTCGAAGGGTTTGATGAGGTGTCGAAAGAAAGGAAAGTTGAGTCCTAAATATATTGGACCTTTTGATTTTTTGGATAGAATCGGCCATGTTGTCTGTCGTGTTGCTTTGCCACCCGTTTGCACAATATCTTCCACAGTTCTATTTTAAGAGTACGTGCATGACCCATCCCATATCGTGTCATAAAAACCTTCACTTATTTGTGAGGACCTATCAATATAGGAACAAAACCATCGAGATTTTGCGATAGACTTTGGGTATGAAATTGATACATTTGGTGAAGTGCTTTGAAGGCTGAAGCCACTCTGTTAAGGAAGCTACATGGGAAATCTAGAAGTCTATGAGAGAAAAGTAGACATCCCTATTCGTTCACTTGAGGTACGTGAATTTCGTGGACGAAACTTGTTTTCAAAGAGGAGAGGATGTAAGACCCCGAATACTCTGTTGTTATTTATATAACAGAAATAGGTTATCTTTATAAATTTTACTAACATTTTAAGGTACTTTTGAATTGAAAAAAGGAGAAACCTAGTGCATGGAGGGTTTTAACTTTATAAAGATAATTCTAAACCCACTTTGATTATAAGGAGGATTTGAATCCGATTAGAATTGTGCTTTTATATATTTTATATAATTGAGTAGATTTGATTACTTAGGTTTTGAGTTTTTGGAGGCACGTGCAACTTTGTGAAGGTTGTTGCGTAATTAAAGGTAAGGATTGTACTCATGATGCTTCTTCTCGTGAGAATGTGCTTTGTTTCATGTGCAATAATTTGTTTGTGAATAAAATTTATTCGATCATTTGTGCGTAAAATTTATTTTATCATTGCTCACTCTACTGCTTCATGTGGCATGGTGTTGTAATTTACCAATTAATTCTTATTATTGATGTTCAGTTTATTGATAAATTCATCCTTTATTGCAAGTTTTGTGCCTTAACGTGAAGTCGGTTAAAAGTTCTTTTTTATTCGATGTGCAACTCCATGCTTCTTTTATCTAGTTACGATTTCATAGAACAACCATCGCGGGCAAACTTTTTTCTCCACTATGTTGGCTTCCTTCCACTGTCCTTACAATATGAGTATATGTCTCGTCATTTCAGCCCATTTGGCATGTGAAATTTTAGTAGATGTGCCATGTGTCACTTTTTAGTGGTGCACATACTTTTTAACTTTTTCTTTTGCCTATTTTTCGTTGTTTAACAATTCCGTGATCGTACAAAGTAAGATTCAAGGAGTTCAACCTCTATTCCACTCGTCTTTTCTTCCTCCTAGATGAAGTCTAAAATCGAGTATAGTTTGATATCGTTAAACTATCTTATTCAAAATGCAAAGTTTTGAAATTTTGTGGCTCTTATGCATCTGAGATACTTTGATGTCCATTAAACTTCTTTAAATTGAACTAATGTTTATGACCTACGCATGGTGATTAGTTAGCATGATGTCATGATATAATATGATAATTACTACAGATATGCAAACTTTGAACTTAGAACCTTTAGATGATTAAATCAGCGTGCTTTAGACTCACGGATTATTTATTAGCATTATTTGAATATGTCCTTTGACTTTTATTTGATTTTTGTTGGTTCAATATCCAAAATGAGAATATTTTTCATGCTAAGATTATTTATCGCCTTTGCACCTTCGATTCTATATGTTTTGTTTTGACTCAGCCATATGAAAATGAATAGATATGTTGTGTTCCGTGGGTATGTTTGTATGTTATCTTTGCCGAACGTTATGTGCTCACCCCCTTCTTTATATGTTATCTTTGTAGAGCTTTGTGCTCACCCTTTTCTCCACCCATTTCAGGTAATTAAGCTGACATGACTTAGATGAGCTTTATTTTAATTTAAGAAATAGCAAGTTGGCCCAACTAACTTACTTGGGAGAAAATACCCTACAACGCAACAACTTTCTTCCATCTCCATCTCCGTCACCACCTCAGATTTTGCGACGAGCGTTGATGAGGTCGTTTTAGTCCACTTATTATTTAGGGTTTTCATGGGGGATCTTGGTGGCGAAGTTGAGTTGGACGGTGTTTGCCAATGGATTGCAATTGGTTTGTGGTGTGTAATTTGCCGACAGATTTGTGTTTGTTGGCTACTGCGGGTTGGAGCAAGGTTAATGAGTTTAGGTCAAGGCTTTTTCTTTTAGGGCTTATCCCACCCCCCCCCCCCCCCGCCCAGTTGATCCCCCCTTCCCCCTTGATCTAGAATGGTTCCTTGGTTGAGTTTATAGGTTGTTTGTTGGTTGCATTTGCTGGTGGATCTAGGTGATTTCGGTCGTTGATTTCGATGGTGAGGGGCCAAGGTGGTAGTCGATTGCAGGGAGTTTTCCTCCGATTGTAGCTAGTTGAGAAGGGCCAAGGTTGTTGCTAGTGCTTTTTCTGGTTTTGGTTGGGTTTGTTGTTGGGTCAAGGTGGTTGGCCGCTGGTTCTGTAAAGCTGTGAAGAGCTTCTGCGAGTTTGTGTTTGTTTAGTGTCCTCTAGGTTCGGCAACAGAGTGACGGCCATAAAAGGTGGTTTTTCGGCATCGTAGTGGTGCGCGGGGATTGAGGACAGGTTGCAGCGACAGGGACACGTGTCCGAAGTGGGGCTCGAGGCTGACCGAGAGTCGGTGTTGTGTGATCGGTTGTTTTTCTTTGTCTTTATCTTGTTTTTAGGTTATAATTATTCTATTTTTAGTTAAGAGTTATGTAGTTGGTGGGTGGTATTTATCTTATTTTATTAGCCGGTTAATTTACCTTATTTTTTATCTTGTTTTTCTTTTGGCTGCTCATTTGGATGGGGATGTCATTCATTTTTTATTATTATTATTTTTTTTGTCTTTTACCTTTTGCATAGTCCATAAATACTCAGTCTCAAAACATATCTTGGTATATATTCCTAAAATTTCTCAAAAAAAAATATATATTATTTGGGATTGAAAATCATCAATCTACACGTAGAAATACACGTCGATTCCTATGAGACACCAGGCATATGAGGACGGTTCTCTGGTTATGATCTTATCGGTAGTAATTAAGAGTTCTAGGACATTCACTAATTAGATGAGAATCCTAGGCCAAGGATCCCCTCCAATATGATAACCACCCTGTATGTTGATTAATTCTAGTAGTAGAAGAAGGTAGCCTTTCCCCGTTACAAATACTCGCACATGTCCTGAGACAAGGTAAGCTGTCGAATCGTTTTACCAGTTCTCGTGCTCTCTTGAGTTTTCCTTTCCACTCTTTTGTGAGTTGATTTACAAGCTTGATTATGTATGTTTGCGCCAGTCTTCCAGGCCTCTTTGGCAATTTTCAAAATGGCCAAACTGTAGATGAAAGGCGGCACGGCGATCAACGAAATCCTCAACTGACACTAGTGTGAAACAAGGCGCAACGATGGGTAGCAAATGCACTACGCTTGGATGCAGGAGTTGCTTTGTGGTATTGTGTGAGCTACTTATTATAACCAATATTAGTTGGTTGATTGTAATTATGGCCATCATAACTAATGTTAGTTGGTTGATAAACATCGTTCTGAGGAGTATTGCAACGCCATTCCTGTTATGGTTTTTTTTTTATTCTTTTTCTTTTAATTTTTCTCTAAGAATGTAAATTTTTTTTTTTTTTTTGGGTATCAAGAAGAAAAGAAAAAAAAACTGGCTAGTAACAAGAATTTGACTCCCGACAAAATAGAGTAATGAGGCAGACCATGTTTACGCGTGATGATCATAGACAATTTGTGTCACCAAGCATGAATGTCTGAAAAGGCAAACTATCATATTAATTACAAAAAAAAGTTTTTGCAACGTAGAATCGCCTCTCGAACAAAAGGTGCCGAGAGCGGAAATGGCGATGGCAATGACAACCATGACCGCGTTGCCATGAAAAAACAGCCGAAAAGGACTTCGTACGTTCACCGTGACTAGCATTTTGGAGTAGTTTTTTTTCTGAATAGTTGCTTAGGAAGTTGAAAGGACTCGACTTTGTGCACGGCATTCAAAAGTTTAGGGCACCGGATGGTGCCTCTGTGCTTCAGGGCTCAAGACAGCATATAAAATACCAAAATATACCTCCTTTATGGACATTAATTAGTTAGTTGCAAACTTAAATTAACGTTTAACATGCATTTATATATATTAATATAGCCCTTGTAAACAATAATCAACAAAGAAATGATATATATTACTTGAAAAATCAAGTCCAAGAGCCACCAAATACTTCAGAACCACCGCAATGAAAACTCTTCCAAAGAAAGCTCACTTCTTCAAGTTCATTCAGCCATGTTTCAAAAGTGGAATCGTAAGTTTCTCTCTTCTCTTCCCACCACCCCACGCACAGCATGTAGGGACGCATACATAAAAGCAAAAAAACAAAAATCAAGTTTTAATGTAATATTCCTGCAGAGGATTCCAGAATCATTTTTTAAGTACTTGAGAGAAGAGAAACCGGAGCAAGTGATGTTAAGAAGGGGAGAGCTAAAGTGGGCAGTGACGATGAATGGCAGTTTTTTTGGGAATGGATGGACAGAGTTTGCCGAGGACAATGGTGTGGAAGAAGGGTATTTCTTGGTGTTCAGCCATGAAGGTGACATGGTTTTTGATGTTGTGGTCTTTGATCAGAGTACCTGCGAGAAAGAATATCAAACTCTGGCAAAACCATCTAAACAAAGTGAGGCACCAGAGAATTCAGCAGCACGATCTGCTAACGAAGATGAGAGTAACAGTAAGCATAGTGCATGCCTGGTTTTTCCTTCTTTTATATGTGTGATTGTGAAATTATTGTTCTGCAATTAGAGACTATCCCCCTTTGCCTTAATCCCAGAGGAAGTTACTGTAGTACTTATTGATGTCTCCAATCGAAAACTGAATTTTAATTTTCTGTGCGATCACGTGGCTTGATCTGAATAAATTTTTTGAAGGGTCAAACAAGTTATTAAAGGGCAAGGGAGTCGATTGTCTTGGAGCTGCATGTCTCAGAGCTGGTCATCGTCCATATTTCCAGTCAATAGTGACACCATCTAGTTTCTGCAGGTGGTATTTGGTGAGTATAGATGTTTATTGACACAAAAAACCCAACACTTATACAGTATGTGGATTATGTACATCATACTTGTCTAAATCGTAATTACGCATGTTGCATTAGCGCTATATGTAATATCATTACACGACGCAAACTTGTACTTTTAATTTTTAAAGGAAGGGGAAGTAAAGTTTGAAGTTAACATGGTTTTCCTTCTAAGATTTTGTTACTAAATCCAACGCCGAGTGAGGATAAGAACCTACCTGCTTATATTGCATATGGCATACATTAACCCACAGAGACACTGCAGACAATGACGCCTTGCCACACTATTATACTCCTTGCCGTATAAAATAACTGAAAGCCTCTTTTCAATCTGTTATGTGCTGGTTGCAGTATATACCAACCAAGTTTGGTAGGTCACATGGTCTAAGTTTCAGAAAATGTGAAATGATTCTCATGTATGAAGAGCAAAGTTCATGGCCAGCAACACTGTGGTGCAAGGGAAAACGCTTGATGATTGGACTTGGATGTCGTGAATTCTTTAAGGCAAATGGAATTGCAGTAGGAGATGACTTCAAGCTTGAACTCATTTCGAATGGGAAGAAGCCTATTATGAACTTCTGTCGTAAGTTTTACAACAGTTATTTGTTTTCATTTCTTTCTTTGGCCTCATTTTTAAGAGTTGTTTCCTGTTAATTAGGCCTCATGTAAAATGCCTCTGTTGTTGTAAAGGAACTAAACCAATTTTCTTTCCGAGGAAAATTCTTTAGTGCAGTACTATTACTCTTACCATGATGGCAACTTGCAACAATTTTTAGTTTTTACAAATTTGAATTTAGTTGGACAGTTTGAATGGCTTTAGTTTCGGCTCCTTTTACACCTTTTTATTTTATATATATGTAGCGCTTTAGAACTTGTTGCTCAGCAGCTAATAATTCAAAAACACTGCAACTTGAGAAGTGAACGCAATGCCACTTTTTTTCCTTGTCACTTGTATGTGTTTGGAAAAAGAAGGTGAAGAAAAGTTAGCTGCATGTGCATGCAATAGGTTGGCCTTTCGGTCTCTTGTATTTGAAATTTTGGAAAAGCGGGGGGTGGCCATGGATCCCTTACTAACGTAGTCTCGTGGCCATTGGGTGCATGTGAAGAGTTTAGATGACATTTAGAGCAAAATACAGCTTGATGGTAGCAGTTCTCATCCCCCTTCTTTGATGGATCAGATATGAAGAAGGAGAGAGTCACGAATTGTACTGCAGCAAAAGCTACTCTCGAGGATCAGCCTTATTACGAGTCCATTTTGAAGCCATCTCACATCATAAGGTCGACATTGGTAAGCTGAACTTTTTTCTTAACTCATAAATAATGAACTAGAATTTATGCTATCGTGGTTCTACTTTCAGCTTCTTCCGAAAAGTTTTGCAAGACGGAATTGTTTAAGCGACGGAGAGATGATTCTCATAGATGAAAAGGAGAGGTCATGGCCAGTGCAAATGAGGGACATGGGCAGGTATGTATATATTGGACGTGGATGGAGTGACTTCCATATTGCTAATGACTTAAAGGAAGGTGATGCTTTCAAGTTTCAGCTCATCCAAAAGGGAAAGACTCCCATAGCGAAGTTCTACAGTAAGTCTTGCCTTAGTCTCTTATCTCATTTCTCTGTGTTACTTGTTTCTCTTGCTCTCTTGGTCGCGTTGTTTGTCCTCGTTCATTTGTTTTATCAGAGTTATTTGTTTTCCAATGGACTGGATGTATACTATATAGTAGTTGCTAGATATACAGTTCCAAACTCCAAGTGCACAAAAATGAAAAATGGGTAGTCTGCCGGTCATTGTGAAAGTTAACAAACTAACACATGCTTCCTTTTACAATTTTGATCCTTTGGTCATATATCTGAACTGGAACTAAAGCTAAATACAGAAATCAGCATTCAAGAAGTTATAATATACCACAGCGACAACAACTATAGTAGGATAAGGCGAACTGGGAACATAGTTATGGTGAAGTGGCTGGACTGTCAATATCTCGATACGATCAGTAAATGGAATATGATTTGATATATTGTCAAAGACCTTTGCTACAAAGGTTGAATCTCTTTCTCTGAACGACTGCAGGTAACTTCACTGGAAGGGCGAAGTGATACATGGGGAGGGATCATTGTCTCTCTTACGCGCTACCAGAAGGTTTTGATGCTGATCATCTTCTCCCTTCCTGTAAAAACTAATGAACATGTATGCATTTCTTGCTTATATTTGTTCGATATCGCTTTAGCTGAGGTACCAAGATGCGAACTATTGCTTAAATCATCTTCATCTGCAGAAGTACGCACCATTGCCGCTTCTTCTTCTTTTTTTTCCCCCATTTCTTGCAGATATTTGTTTAATTGCCATCATCATTTGCTCGTGAATCTGTAAATCTAACAACACATAGGGGTTCATGCTTCTAGGATTGTTGGGCAACAGTTGCTTTCTATTACCAAAACCTAGCTTTTCTTGTTTCTTACTTTTGGGGTTTTAGTTTTCCTTTCCTCTTGTATCACTGTCATGCGTCCTTGTTCCATGGTCATATATATATATATATATACTTACTTGCATATCCAAATAGAAGACCTGCACCACCAAAATTCAAATATTTAAACCTGAAGTTGTCGTTGATTTTGCCGGTTATGCTTCGTATATATCCCCAACTTCACGAGATTTCCACAACATAATAACTATTTCTCCTACCACATTAACATTGTGCAAGAGAAATTTTTCACACCATTAGCCATTAGATAGTGAAGTATTTGACTAAAACGCATGATCATAGACGCAGCCTTTGCATCAAGTGAGTTTTCTTGTCAAAGAAATCCGACCCAGACTTGGAACCTTCGGTAGCTTCTTCCAAGCTCGATAAGACGTCTCTCGTTGATGATGACCTTTGCACCCCCGTTTTCCCGACACTATCTCTCGACAATCTCTATGAACTACTTCGTGAGGATGGCTTCTTTCGAGAACCTCTCAACTGCGCTCTTGCCGCCAATTGCTTCCACGAGAGCCACGCCAAAATGAATAGACACCCATTTTGGAGTCAGCTGATAAGACGATTGATACTCGGGTTCAAATGATTCCCTTGGCCTCCGTGCTGACGCGACTACACTTTGCCGGCACAAAATCCGCGCCGGTTAACAACTACTGCCCTCGGATGTTTGTGCAATTTACGCCGCGATGCATGATTGTTCAATTTCATGCACTCGGATGTGTGTGGATAGTGTAGGACTCTAGCAAGTCCCACGCAAACTCGCAATTGCTCCGTCCACGCCCAATGGTGAAGATCTTGAGATCATGGTGAATGCGGTGGGTTTGGATGCCAACAATGTTTGATTCGTTGCCCGAAGGTGGTGGGTTGAGATGGGTTTGACGGAATTAGGGGGTCGAAGGTGGTGGGTTGAGATGGGTTTGACTGTTGGTGGTGGAGAAAATGGAGAAGATTCGGAAGAGGAATTATTCTATTTTTGGTTTTTTAAATTATGCTCATTTTTTAAAAACTGTTCCTAAACTTCTATTTTTGTGGACAAACCACTCATTTGTACGAAATTGTCTCTCAAATAGTGTCCACTTGACAAGAACGTTGGCCCAAAAATCTAACAGATGGACTAAAATGGTGATGTTGCATAGTACAACGACATTTTCCGAGAAGATAAGAATTCAAGGATTATTTTTATAATGCAAAAATATTTTAGGGGACTAAATTAAAATTATCTCTTCAACTTTTGTCAAAATAATGTATGTTGCACTTTAAACCATGCCTTGTTTTGACGAGAGCATTTGGACTAGTCTATCGCAAAGAGAAAGTCAGTCGGTCTATCTTCATTCGTACTATGTTTTTCCGCGTGCTATTTAGTCGTTAGTATACTTTTTAGTTTCAAGTACAAGAATGCAAGTGAAATAGGTGCTCTCACTTAGAAAGCTGGCTTGACAACTAAAAATCAAATAGAGAACGATTATTTTGGCACAAAGGTGCACATGTTTTGCCCGTGTCCTTCTATTTCTAAGACAAAAAGCATGTCGTGTCCTCGTTGTGGCTGTTGAAGAAAACGAAGACTGAGGCGTTAGACCGAGTTTTTTTTTTATTAATACATATTTAATACTTAATTACCAATATACATTATTTTGAAACTTATTTAACCGCATACCACACTTTTGGAAATCGCTGTTTGAAACCACGATTTCAAAGTAGAAATCGTTGTTTCAAACAGCGATTTCTACTTGATTTTTACTTTAAAGTAGAAATCGCTGTTTGAAACCACGTTTTCAAGGTAGAAATCGCTGTTTCAAACAGCGATTTCTACCTTGAAAACGTGGTTTCAAACAGCGATTTCTAAAAGTGTAGTATACAGGTAAATAAGTTTCAAAATGGTGTATATGGATAATTAAGTATTAAATATGTATTGATTAGGAAAAAAAACTCGCCTCATGTAACATCCCCCCCCCCCCCCCCCCCCACCCAACCCCAATGGGTTCTTCGTTTGCTTTATACACAAAAATTACTTGTATTCTAATCAAATAGAATTCATAGATTAAATAAGCCTCATTTTGACTAGTGAAGCCAAGGGAAAAACGTGAGTGTGTTGATTTTTACGTGGATTCTACCAAACATCAAAAGATCAGAAAGAGAAATCGGTGTAAAAGAGGGAGTAGATGCATGCAGCATTTTGGGTTTTAAATACACAAATGGGTAATGCTTCATTTATCTTTGCTTGATAACTTAGGAATTACCTGTAGGGTTATTGCTTGAAGCATCTCTGTTTGTACACATTGCAATTTGAAAGTCTGTTGTGTTTGTGCGTCTGTCATTTTGCCCTTGATAAGACCCTTGTTGTTCTCTTTTTCCATTTCTTGGTGTTGTTTGTTTAATTGCTGCATACTTGAGTTTTTAGTTAGGATAATGATAGAATCATCATCAATTTCTCATGAATGTTAGACACACAGGTGGTACTACGAGAACTATGGGCAATGGGTGCTCGTTTTCCATAGTTAAACCCTAGCTTTTTTCATTGGCTCTGTATGTTCAATTAGGCAGGTTCTAATATAGACAAGCGGTTAATAATGATTTTGCTTATATTTGGTTTTTCCAGGTTGTTTCTTCCACAATTACTTCATGTTTGAGCGATCGTGTTGAGGGTTAATGCCCCAATCATTAGTGCCTCAGAAATTTGAATTTGCTGGTTTTCATTGCTGATGGTAGTGCTGATTTGTGGGCAACGATTAGTAAACTTCACGGCTGATTGTCTCGTTCTAATTTTCGGGGTTACAGTTCTCCTTCACTGGCTATGGCGTCTATGGAAATTGTGAATGCTAACCCATGTGCTTTGGGATGGGATTGGCTTCCAAAGGGCCTGTTAGAATCCATCGTGGTCAAGCTGGACTCTCTGCGCGACACCATTCGTTCCGGTGCTGTTTGCAAGAATTGCCATGAGGAGGTTACTGAGAACGATTCTGACCTGCAGTGCATCACCAAAATACGCAGAGAGCGACTTCCTCTGCTGCTGAACATATATGCTGAAAGACATGACGAATACATGGAATGTCTACAGCGTCGCTGAGAAGAAAATACTCAAATACCGAATACTCAAATACCGAGTACCAATGCCCTCCATCGCTAGGCGTCGTTGGTCTCCAGATTACGCTTGGTTGATCACTGACATTGATGAGTCCATGATGATGCCCCTTTGGTCACTGCTCCAACTCCTCCTGTTACAACTACAAAGTGCCAGCCCCCAGCTTTTTTTTGTTGTTTCCGGGCTTTCCCCAGGAATTGCTGCCTGATGCTCCTTATAATGTCAAGTTGATCAGGCTTTGGCTTTCCTATTCAACTCCTAGTAACTTTAGAGCTGTGGCACAAGCTGCACTCGATACTCCCTTAGATTTTGTTGCAAAGGTTAAGACAGGTGAAATCTAGGTTTACTCAGTCTCTGTTGCTTATGGTAACTGCTAGAGGTTTGATGTAAATAAATGCAGGATATCAAAGTTACTGTCTCTTAAGTCAGTCACCCATGTTAGCCTCTGTTGTCTCAGTTATGTTGTCAGCTGATTGGATGATGTGCACTTTTGGTTTTGACTCCAGTAGTAGGAAACAGAATGTATGGTTCGTCACACGAACTCGTTCCTTGCACCTCAGTATTTTGGTTCTGATTATGGTAGCTTCATAAACGTTTTCAATAAGGGAACTCCCTTGCTTGGTGATTGACAACATATCGCAGGTTCCGTTCCTTCTTAATTGATGATTGACAACATCAAGAGTCATCTTGATGGTTTTTTTTTTTTCCTCTCAATTTTGTCCGAACTACTACAGAAATTACATAACCAATTACGCGACATAAAGTGCAGTGATAACAAAAATCCCTTTCATGACTACAGAGACGAGGTGCAACTTGGTTCTCTTGTCTTAAACAGTCCCGCAACTGCGGTATCCGCCCTCCTACCAGAGCATGAAGGCCACCCATATAAACAGGCAGAAGAGGAGCTTGACCGGCAACCAATTGACACCAATGCAACATAACCAGAACCAGAACTCCTAATACAATCGTACAACCCACAAAATACCGAAAGACAACCAGATAGGAACAGCGGCCAGATTTGCATATTAAGAACTAAGCAGCGGAAAAGCCAAACTGCAAATATCTCCGATCTAGCTTGACAGAGCAATGGTTCTGTAGAGCGGGTACATCTGCATAACAATGGGAATTGCCAATCTTGTAACCACAAGCAGACGGGAAGCAGACATAATCAATCACGTAAAATGAGCCTTTTCCTTTATCTTTTCATATCTATCGTTCACTCTCCTCATCAAGGACACCAATAAGACCTAACTATGCTATAAAAACATGTAAAGAAAATATATATCCCACACACAAATTAGTAGCAGCATTACATAATTGTTGCAATGCTACTTCATAGCTCCCACACTGAAAACTAGAAATACCTACTATGAAACTGTTGCAAAAAAACAAAACAGTTAGTTCAGTTTCACATACCAATCACTTCATCTACCAAAGATGCGAGCAGACAATTGAGAGTGAACATGAACTCGAGCTGTAAAACAGCCATCCTTGCTCCTGGAAAGGATTAATGCTTTGTGTCACCACTGCTTTGACACAAGCACCAACTTCGGCGTACACTGCTAAGCAAAAGGCATTTGGCACACTGCTGACTGGACTAGACGTATCCTGATGGGCTTGCATGCTAAAGAGAAATGGGATCATCAGTGATGCGAACCAGCACGGGGCACTGCCTGTTTTCTTGTTTCCCTTTCTCCTTTGTGATTTGAAAGGTAATCCTGAGCAGAAGAATTATTACAAATTGGAATGAAAAAGCAATTTGCTGATACTCATTTCCGAGACAAAACCCTTGTGGAAAGTAGAGAAGACTGCCTTTGGCTGCTGCTCTGTATTTCATTGTTAGGAAATCACGACTAGCATCATCATGCATTACTGATGACTGTCGCGACACCGAGGAAGTACCATTACCTACAGGTAAAGAGAAGCTCAGAAAATGAAGCGCATAATAATGCCAACGGAAATAGAACATGTCAGACCCGTGGTAATGAAAAATGACTTGTAACTATGCAGCTGTAAAATACCAGACCCTGGGGATCAAGAAAAAGTGAAAGTGGCGGAGATGCCTGCAGGTCATGAGAAGGTTGAATGAAGCCGACAATCCCACTGTAACGCCAACAAATAAGAAAAATGAGACCCAGGGTATAAGAAAATGACTTGTAATTGTGACCAAACCCTATGTGGATTTCAAGAAAGAAAAAGTGGAAGTGTCGAAGATTTGATGCATGTACTACTGCTAACAGACATGCGGCGCTCGGGACAAGGGTATTGGACATGTCATACCAGACTGAATACATAAGATCGACATGAATAGTTCACCTCGTCACCGTGCCGTCGGACTGCAATACCGATGGAATTCCACTGTACGTGCACCCGGACCTGGCACTCGAACCAAGAGCAAGAGCTGATTGAACCCATCAAGTCAAAACAGGAACTCCAGCCACCTAACAATTTTGTGTTAGTGCTACGAGCAGGACATTAATATCAAACTAATCATGAGATTGCAAGGAAAATATGTTTCTCTAACAATGAAAAAGGCCCAAAATAAGTAATGACTTACCAGACTTCATGTAGCGCATCCAGGGTATGACATGGGAAAGCTGAGATGAGCTATAAGATATCCAAAAAGATGTGCATGCCCAAAAAAAAGAACAATACCAATTCATAACTTCTCCTTTTCATTTCGGTAACCAACACATGATATTTCCAACAACACTCCCCCACCCCCACAAAACCCCCGGGCCACACTTCTTAAGCCAATGCATAATTGTAGTGTCTGAAGTTACACATGTGAGGACTGCAAATTACAGAAACAAGGTTGACCAGTCTACTGACCAAGACCTTTTAATGTAATCATTTAGGCAGCTCCCACACTTCCAAGAAGGCAGCGCCAACAATGGAACTTGGGATCTGTAAGTCAAAAGTTAAAACCAATACTCATGAATGTGCAAATTGATCAACCAAGCAGCAGTGTAAAATAAGGAAAAAGCTGAGCAGATTTCCCCAAAAAAGCAATTGCCAAGAGATGGCAATATCTAACTTTTAACTCTGCATAAACGCAATCGCTAAAAAAAGAAATTCGAATAAATCAGGACTAGAAGCACATCGTAGTGCACGCCTCATCCCAATGACAGATCAACAGAAGCAGCTATGTTTACAGCCAGAGAGTTGAAGAGATAGAAATTCAACTTAGGCCGAATTTTCACAGAAATCAACACTCAACTTATTATACTTAAGATACTTGCCCAAACCAGCAAAAGTGAAACTATCTATTAAAGGGAGGTAAAAAGGGAAATAAGCATATCCAAAGAAAGGAATCAGTTACAGCTTCAATGAGAACAATATGAGACGATCGCACAATTGAAAATCACAGAATTTTATAATACCCACTTTACCATGTTATAGAAGACATCCCCTTAATAATTCTGATGCTATAAGCAAGAGTCTAGTCAGATGTAACCAACACAACCTAGAATCAACATTACCCAATTACAGAAAGCATGACCACATGTGGCTCGTTGAGATCTAATTGACCTGCTACGCCAAGCGATGCTGCCTTGATGAGATATGCAAGAAGCTAGCAAGCTGTCTAATCAACTAGTCGAAAAAGAATGTCAGTTTACATGCTCAGAAGCGAAACACACACCCACATATTCTGACAAGCTCAAACCCAACCCTCAACCCCACACCTTTTCCTACAGATACCACCAACCACAGAATAACAGCCACCTACAAAAGTAAACTCCAAGTGTAGGGTGCCCAAGGTACAAATTTCCATCTCAGGCTTGATGCGACATAACACAGCAATATCTATTGGGGTAAACCTGAGAATATTTTGCAAGCGAGTGACAAAAGCCTCAAATGAATCTTTTTCTTAAATTTGAGAAATCTAAACCAAGGTAGGTTTTTAATTGTAATGGCAACTGAATCCCATCAGAAGTCTCACAAATGCTTTTAGCCTCCAATGTATTGGCCGCCTCATTACATTAGTGAAGTATAGATTGAAAATTATTCTACAAATTGTCTATCTACTATTTCACCCGAGCACACAATTACTTGTGGGGGTAGCTTAGAGGAGTCAACAAGAGTTTTATCTATCACCGACCCCAGGGTAGCTGTTGTTTTCACTAAACCATTCTTCACAAGGGTATAATCCCCTAGCGATTTTACTTCATTGGCTATAACATCCTTCATAGGCATGGAAACTGGCGGTTTTGTTTCGACAAAATTTGTCACGTCTACAACATGTGGTTCACCCAGTTCAATTGCATTATCATCCGATGCAGTATTCTCATTAGGCCCCATCAATATATCCATGCATCTCTGGTCTTTCTCGTCGGACTTGTAAATTGCCTCACTTCTGCACTCCAAATTAAAGAATTCTTCTGGGTTTTCAGCATCCACCATAATTGTCTCACTCGTATCAGGAGCAGTCTCTGCTTGCTGCTCCTTAGGACCAGACTCGTCAGACAACAAATGGTCTTTTGATTCTTCATCCAAATTAAAGTTTTGTAATCCTTCACCAGAACGAGATTCAGAGTTTACAAGTACCTCATTTTGAAGTGGAAAACCAGTCAATACTGTCTCAGCGCATCCAGTCCCTTCATCAGATCTAGACCCACCAAACTGGGCCTCGTCAACTCTCCTAGCATGCAAATTGGGACACGGAGGAGGGATCCTATTACAGCACTTGTGGCACTTAAATCCAATAAGGTTAACAATATTTGCAGCTCCAACCCCAAAAGCATCTCCATGGAACCAATCTGCGTGATACATTGACACAGCACAAAAATAAGATTAACATGCCAAGTAACTTCACGAAACATGATTAAAAACTTAAAAGCTCAGTAAACTAGGATAATACAACACCCACAAAAAAACTTAAACAACATACACGTATCAGGAATGAGATGAAATGGGAGGTACCTCCACAGATGTCACAATGAATATAACTCAACACAGATGTAGATTCTGGTTCAGAACAAAGACCACATTTGGGTTGATCAAGGGTCTCGGCCAACCGTTCTGATGGAGCAAGCAGTTTTTTACTCCTAAAATGCATCACTCGCTCATCATTTGGCTTCCTAGTCAAATGCAGGCCATTGAGCCAGTAAGTGTGATACATCTGTGTTCTCTTTCTCTGACAAGTACCCTTTTTGGGTTTCTTTGAGGTCCCTTTTCTGGATTTTGGTTTTTTCCCTTTTTTGGGTCGTCCAATCTTTTTCTTACTTGGTGCGACCACAAATTTAACTTTCCGAGTAGAACGACGCAGAGGTACAACAACAGAATTATTCTTTTTCTTGTCTTTTCCAGCTTTTCCACTGATCTTGGACCGCACTGCCTTCGAGACTTTTGAGGCCTTTTTACCTTTCTTCAACTGTGATTTACCCTTCTTGTTCTCAGTCTTTATATGTGCCCCCTGGCATTTGTGGCATGTGTACTTGCATTCAGCAGTGATGGCTCCAGCAGACTTCCTTACATGTCTTTTATGAAAAAAGCCTAGAAATTATCATTGTAACTGAAATGAGACTGAGCCAAAAACATCTCTTATTTGTACCATTACAGCGTTCAAACAACTTAGCATGTACCCATGTCAAAGTAAGCAGTACACAGTAAACAGATTAAAACAAATTTGAACCACACCTCCAAATTCAGGATAAAGAAAGAGCAAGGAAAGCAGTAAAAGTATATAGACCTTCACCTCTCATGATACAAGATGAGATCTCAAATTCCGAAAAAAAATTTAGAATTGGATCGATGCTTCATGCTTCCAATTATAAAGAGTACAAGTAAAGACGCCACAAATAAAGATAAAGAAGTAGACTACTGTTCTTGATTTGGTCTTTTAGATTGACTAGTACTATCTTCGCAGTTTACTAGAGATCAAGATTTACTTTACCTAGTAATTAACACAACCATTTTCCTAAGGATGCTACAAAATGAAACACCAAAACAACGATAGACCATATATCTACAAATTTTTAATGCCAACACTTAGAAGTCAAGTAAGCTGAGCAATTGCCACCATAATTATCTGGAGCACAAAAAGCTGACAAAGTGAGCAGCGACCACTGGCTTCGCATCCAGCTAGAAATTATAGGATAAACCATGGCTAGATTGTGGACATAGTAGCTTTCATGAGATGGTATTGTGAAGGTTGACAATGACAAAACAAGTAATGCTTGCCATCGTTTGCAGCAAAGTCATGTGGCACCACAACAGAGTGTACCCAAAAGAGTAGTACAGTCAACTTGTGGAGGTATCTAGGGACAAGAAAAAAAGAAGAAGAAGTCTTCCTTGCCACAGGGACCATATGAACACCAGGCGGAAACTAAATACACGTTGAAGACCACAGGGGAAGTAGGGTTTAGCCAGTTAATGATGGATAAAGGATTCCTTAGGAATGGATTTCAACTCTACAAAGAAGCAAGAAAGCTATGCATGCTCATTCAAAAGAAAGTCTCTTACACAAGCAACTTTGTTTCAGCCAGCAACTGGCTACAAATTTACAACCCTATACATGATAAAATCCCTCACTTCAGAGACTTTAAGTTGCATCAAAAAAGCTATGCTACATGGACTCTTCAAAATGCGTGAAGTACCCATGTCGGACACTCGACACTCAGACATGGGTATTGGTTTTGTTTCCGACACGTCCCGTAGGATATGCCACTAAGAACACCATATTGTAGTGTTTCTTTTAGTTCGTTATTGCTTTGAGATGATCTCAGTTTAAATTAAAACGATTTGTGTAACTTAAAACACAATGTAGACTAAGTAAAAAGTAAAATACAAGAATAGATAGGAATATTTTGCCATGTCCCCGTGTCTTGGGTTTTGAGAAATAGACAAATCCAACACTCGGACACATATCCGACTCGGACACTCATGTTGAGTCCATATAACAGAGATCAAAACACTAATAAGTCAGCAGTATCAAATATAACCCACCCAACGCTGAAAGATGCTGATTCACATTGTAGTGTCCACTATCCAACCCCAGCTATCATATCGAGATGTTTATCGTGTACCAAAATTCTAACTTTGTGTATCGAGTAATGTACTGGATTGGTATCATAATACACATCAACTTTTTAAAGTTTCGGAAAAATACTAAAAAGTTGAAAAATAAATCATCTTGATCTTTCAGTTGTGACAAGTGCTAGATAGTACAAAATTTAGAAGTGAAACCCCAGACAATATAAACAAATAAATTGTGGCTAATGAATTAACTGTATCATACTTTGTAAAGTACATATTGCATGTCAGGACCGATGTCTTAGATACAAGCAATAACAATTTTCAGCCGCATGACTGGGTCCAACCTTTTCTTATCCATCCTACCGGCTTAACTGATTTCATGAAGGTGCCATATCTACTCTTCCTTTTTATGTTTTTCCTATGAAAGACAAAAAGAAAAGATCCCAAACCTCTAGACCTCAACCTGATATTCGAACTCTTGTGATATATATACACATCTATCTATCTATATATATAGATACGGATGGACCAAATCTAACTTTTTTCAAAAAAACAAAAAAGACCGTCGTCTGATACATAATGTAGCGGACAGGAATATTGACCAAAATGCCTCGGAGGGACTTAACGAGTCGGAAAAACCCGCGCCGGGGACGCAGGGGGAGGAGTGGGGGCAGTGTGGTAAACTTCATTGTCCGCTACATAATGTAGCAAATGGTGAAGTTTACATAAAAAGGAAAGAAAAACAGATCTGGCCAATCTGAGATGGATCGACGGCCAGATTGTGCTCGCAACTTAGCTTAAATTGCCAGAGTTGTGTGTGTGTGTGTGTTGGGGGCTGATCACTATCCACCGCTGGATTTATCCAACGTCCCATCCACCCATCCACAAGTGATCGTGGACGGCCCAGATCACCCCTAACCGCTACCCTTAGTAGTACTTAGGAGCCCCCGGTCAATCTGGGCCGTCCAGATCAACTATGGACAGTTGAATAGGCGTCGGATAAATCCTATTTATCCAGCGGTGGATAGGGATCAGTCCCCTATATATACTTATCATTCTCGCCTCATCAAGTATAAATAGCAAGGCAACGTCAAAATTTAACCTTCTAATTAGTACGCAAGCTCCCACCAATTTAACCTTATATTGTAAACAATGCAATAGCTCAGCAGTTAAAGCCACCAGTGTCAGGAAGCACTGGCGTTGAGCACAAAAGAGTGGCGGTTTAAAAGATCATATCGCTCCAGGTATGCAGAACACAAAGCAATGTCTTGGGATCAAAACCAAGTGTCATGTCTTATGCTTTATGTCCTAGCAATTATTTATGTTTTCTTTTTTGGCAAATACTAGCATTTACTAATAGTACTAGGTTGGTACGCTATTGTTTATCCACAGAATAAGGGGAAAACAAATTCCAACCTCACAAAATAGTTCTCCTCGAGTGAAAAAGAGAAAAAGGAATCTAATGTGACAACAGCCATAATCAACAATCAAGCAGCGTTTGAAAACTCTTAGTTAAACTCATATTATTACCTGTGCAATATTGGCAGCTAACAGCCTCCCTGCAAAACATTAAAAAGGATTAATCAGATGGAAGTGGTAAAAAGACTGACAAGGCAAACCATCTTGGCATGCTTCAGGTATTAAATATATATAACTGGTAATGCTACAAGTTTGTTAAACTTATATATAAAAAAACAGCCCTTAATGGAGTACGATGAAATACATACAATTTGATTAGTAAGGTGACGCACAAATTATATGAAAATAGGAAAGGTAGTATGAGATTAGTTCTTAACAAACAGAAACTGACCACACTTTTGAAGCATCCCATGCTAACATTTGTGTAATGACAATTCTACCCACTTACCTTTTAGACTATGTAAATATAGCCGCAATAACGTAGGAACAAACCTCGCGCTCACTTAACATGTATAAACACTTATTACCATCTAAAGAAAGCTCAATTTTCTGTTCTCCAAAACCATCTAGAAATAAAGGTCATTAAAAAGTAAAATTCACTGGCACGGTATGTAGAGTTTTTTTCATATGATATAGAAAGACAACAGTGCGTTTTTTTTTTACCTTTTGTAAGTCACAGATTCAAATCAAATACGAAACATTACTTCCAAACTAAATTATTTGCACCAGTGTCTCAAACATCAGATTTAACAAGGTATCCAAAAGTGAATATCAGTTCCGGAAAGAAAGGAGAAGTAGACGCAGCAGCAGTAGAACAGTAGCAATTCGTATAGTATATGATAACAGTATGACATCATGAGATAGGTAGCATATATATAAAGTACCTGATCAGGACATCTTTGTTACAGTGGCCACAATGATAATTCTCAGATCTTTCCGCTCTCGAGAAGAGGTATGCAAAACCCTTTTTACCGGTTGGCTTCTTGATCACTCTCCTACTCTCCTGAAGCTTCACAGAGCTCGTCTTATTGGACTTGCGGGCAATTCTTTTCTCTTCAAAAACTTTTAAGAGATGCAAGGGTACATAAGATTCTTCCAGCCAATACTTCTTCCTTCCGCTTGAGGATTCTTCAACCACGGATCCATGTCTTGCAACAATGTCAGGAATAAATCTCCTCTTGCCAAAATCAAGAAGATACTTGACCACTGCTCCTTCTGAACACTTACGACGCATTATAACCTTTTTGAATGATCTCATCGATTTTTTTAAGTCCCTCTCCATATTCATGAGAAGGTTAGTGTTTTCGATGTCATCCCATCTAATATTTGCATCAAGCTCCCTAACCTGAAAAAACGTTTAACGAAATTCAGTGGACAAAGAACAGTATATACTGATAACTATATTCTAGGCCACAACTCATATTGGATAGGCAGCACCAATTTCTGTCACATTCAAAGCCCTATCCAGGTCATCCTTCATCTTCTATTGTATTTATTATTATGGTAAAATTTGTTCATCATTACATGTTTTTTGGTGAATTTGTTTGATTATGATTTCATGCTATTTACACACTATCATTGAGCATGTCTTACGGAAATCCAACAAACCATACTATTTAGATCTGACTGGGCCTTCTAAACGGAAAATTTGGTCCAGACCTAAGGTCAGCTGAACAGACAAACAAGAATTAGGTGACCATGTGGCTGTTAAATAATAATCTTGATAAGTTTTATTCAATTTGGATGGAGATTAATGGTATGGTAATGGATCATTATTGTTCTATGTTATTAGTGCATGCTGTTGTAAGTTACAAGTGTATTACATGTGTGCTTAGTGGAGCCATAGTAAGTTTATGAAGTAATCGGTTTGTGATAATGCATGGCTAGGAAATGCTTCTAGTCATAAGATGTAGAGACAAGTAAGTTGTCAAAGTGAGTTCCAAATAAAATTAAGATTCATTTGCTCTCTACAAGCACTCTACATTTCCTCCTAATAGTACGAGTTTGAGAGGAAGTAGTCCTTCGTTTCCAACAAAATGGTATCAAGGCCACAATGAACCTAGGAATAGTGGTGTCATTAATTATTTAGAATTGCTACGGTATGAAAACTTTATCCAAATTGGAAATTTGGTTTGAGAAGTTCACGTTCTCAATGTATGAGGATGAGAAGTGTACTTTGTATCTCAAAATACATGAGTCCTGAGATGTAGTCAGTGAAAACCCACATAGAGAGTTTGACAAAAGAAAGAAGAGAAGGCCATCTCAGTTTTGCCGCCGGTTGCTCAAACAGAGATCTGGAAGCATATCGAAGATTTAAGATCTACAGGTGATGTTTAGCGTACTATCAAGATTATTGCTTCCAACAGTAAAGGTTACCATTTGAGCAACAAATATTGCGTACAAAGCTGGGAAGATGAGTTCACAAAGGAAGATTGTATGCATCTTGATGAAGACACTCCAAAAAAGGATGTCAAAGCTTATGAAACCAAACAAAAGATGAAAGGAAAATGAACTGTTTGAAATGGAGGAGTAAGAGATTGAGAACGAAGCAACTCAATAAATTGTTGAAGAAAGAAAGGAGAAGAAGAAAAAATAGCCATTAAAAATACTAGAAATGAAGAAAGAGAAGTGGTGAAAATGTGCATTGAGAATAAAGGCATTTAGAAACGGATAGAAGCAAATGAAGCTCGACAGGCAAAGACCTCAGGTATAAAACTTGACTCTGTTTAAACTGAAGAAAGTAGCTTGATTAATCTATTACATGACTCGTCAAAGATGGAAGAAGAAGATAAAAATAATTGACTTAGTCAAGCAAGTTAAAATGGTACCCAAAAGAATAAGTTACAGGTGGTAATATTTTCATGAAGTATGTTCAGAAAAGTTATCTTCAAACTGTGTCATACCTGTCAAGGAAAATGATTTTGTGGCAAATGAAGAGTATTATTGGCAACTTGGTCAGGAGAATATGTAAAGCTCTGGAAGCATTTTTTTTATCCAGGAGAGCGTCAAGAAATGTTCAGGGAAAAATGATTGTGAACATTGCATACCAGTGAAAAAAAAAAGCGGCTTGGGCTATGTTACATGAAGATGATTCACAAGAAGATGGCTTTGGAATTTGATGCCGTTGAAGCAATGGGAGCTGAGATATTTATTGTCAGTTCAGTACTCCTTGAGTAGTAAATCAAGGTTTTCCTCTTTTTTTTTTGGTTGGGGGGGGGGAATAAATTAGCACTATCATGTATTTGTGGTGCATGGTACTGTAAGTAACAAGTGCAATATGTTTAAGTGTGCTTAGTGGAGACTGGAGAGGAACTGGTAATAAGTTTATAAAGTAGTGGGTTGTGGTACGCTTAATACATGGCTAGGAGTCACTTGAGAAGACTATATGAAGGCATGTAGTCTATCATATTGAAAGATGCAGATGGAAGTAAACTGTGGGTTATGAAAGAAGAATTCATGGGATCTCTATAATCACTCTCCATTTCCTCGTCCGCATATGAAAGCGAGTGGCCCTTTGTCACTAGAAGTGGCAAGATGTGCACCCACTCACAAGACTGAGCCGAACCATAGGAACAAACCTGGAGAGCAAGCTGCTCCACGCTTCTTGATGCTTCCACAGAAGCTTGCCACGCAACAAACTTGCTTCTCTTTGCAAATTCTGAACTTTCAGGATATAATATGCCTGGTATCTTCTTGCACCCACCTGCAGAGATTGCTTTTGATTGGTGTTTAGAATCATTATTTGGTTGAAAAACGGGAAAAAAAAACGAAAAAAAAAAAATGACAGACCTTGTCGGGCAGCTTTAGAAGCCAAAGAGTGAGGCAAAGCCTTCCAATTGAACAACTGACGTGAAAGCCTACCACCCCTCCACCAAAGTAGACCCAATCCAGTGGCCGCATTTGATGAAGGCTTGGGCTCTAAATCTGGACACCTGGCCCTTTTACGGCCAATGCCATGTTTTGAAGACACGCGAAGGGAACTAGTTACCACATGAGAAGCAGAACCCACTGTAGCAAAAGAATCCACGTATTTTACCCAATCTGTCGAATGAGCAAGAGGTCGCATGTTTGACGCTAACTGGTATGAAAAGTAGCATAAAGTCAAACGGGGAATCAGTTGGTAAATTATGTTTCCAATACTTCAGAAACACAACATAAACAAATTCAAAGACAAGATGAATAACCAAAAAGCAGCCTCTTATCTCCTATAAGATGTTCATTGCAGTTTTGCTCCCAGCTTTTTGCATATTCTGCAGAATCCGAATTCAACTTAAAAAAAAGCCTCAACCCAACTACTTAGGGTTAACTACAAGAATCCTTTCACCATCATGCTATATCTAGGCCACATTTTCGGTTTGGCATATGTTAAGTGGTATGGCAAGACCAAGGAAAATATAGTTAAAGACATCTTCAAACCGTCAAAAGCTCTCCTGTTCCTTTCTCTCCAAAATACAACAGAAAAGACAACGAGGAACTGATCTCTAAAATGTCCCATAGCTCCTCTTATATAACGGCCACACCTCAGAAGCTCCACAAAAATAACCTGGCACATCCTAACTCAAGCCAAAAGAAAGAACCACATCCCAAATCCGCTTGGCAACCTAAGAATGAGAAAGAAGATGATCTACCATCTCCCAATCAGCTTCGAATACGAAACCGCCAATCAGCATGGAGCTTCTTCTCTTACGCAGGTTCTCCCTGTTAGAATTGCATTCCTAGCTGCTTCCTAAGGGAAAGGAAGAACAAGGCAAACCTCAAGAGGAGCCAAGTACCTCCGAGATTCTACCAGGGAAAGAAGAAAACTCTCCATCAAGAGAGAAAGTACCCTTTGGTTCACCATTCCATACCACCCTATCCTCATCTCTATGACCAGTCGGCGTAGAGAAGAGGCTCAAAAGACTAACACTAACTCCCATTAACAGAAACTCGTCCATGCTCTCCAGAGAATAATATCCCTATCCAGAAATGTTGATATCACAAGGTCTTACTATATAGGCAGGAAAGGATATAATTGAAATCAAAGCCCCAAGGTAAGTATTATTTTTTTCTTGCAAGAACAGAAAAATGTTTGGCTACTCTTCAATAAAAAAAATTTGACCAAAGGAAAAATCATTATAGAAAAATCAATTGTAAAGCACCAATATTGAAAGTTCCTAATTTAAAAGCCCCAAAATTCAGAACTGTTTCATGCTAATATAAAGAGCCCTAAATTGCAACTAAAACATGTTGGGGCACCTTTGTCTATTCTTATGGATATGTCATCTCAAACTATAAAGGAACCATTCTAACTTTATGGGTACAGGCATAAATTTTTGATCCAAGGCTAATTCAGTTGAGGATCTCCAAAAGTAAAACCTCTATATACAAGTAAAGTTTGATCTCTGCGTGGCCCAAGACCATCTAAAATATATTAGGCCACACATAACCTCAACATGAAATCTTGGCAGAATCCAAGCCTTAGGCCCCTTTTCTTTTCAAGAGCTATAAGAGACTAGACCAGGTCAGATGCTGCCAGAAGTTTAATGGTAATATGAAACTATCACAACCCAACACCTAAATGAATAGGTCAATCAAACTCGTCCGGCCCATTTTGCAAGCTTTCCCACTTAGTAAGACATTATAAAAGCAACATTATTGCAACTCTGCTCTGTTATGCAGCTGAAAATCTACATATGGGTCCTAATAGAGCAACACCACGAGAATATGACATATAACAAAGGTATCATCAGCTCCAAGAGCTTAATCAGTAAGAGGGTACCAAAAAAGTATATCAAGCTGTAACGTGCCAGCCCCCATTGCAAGTGGAGAATCAGATCAACGAGATGAAAATAAAGGTGCACTAGTGCCAAGGGCACAAAAAACACAATAGCAAATCGAAGAGAAATATCAATGGGTTGAATGCAAGTAGAAAGAATGAACCCAAGACCTTGCACAGCCAAGAGCTCCAATACCATGTGATGTTACCATCTTCTCTAAAAGCTTAAGCTGCTAGAGACTGAGTGCAACAATGTATATCATGCTTTACCAGGTGGCATAAAACAAGGTAATTACAAATCTAAGGGCCTTCTGCCCCTTCCATGAATAGGTGTTGTAAGAAGCACTAATAGAAAAACCTGCTTTCTGGAAGATGAATTCTTCTATTGTTTAGACTACCAATATCCAGCTTATGGTGAGCTCTTAATTCTATAATGTTAGGTCATATATTGGATAACAACGTCGTGCTTCGTGAGTGTTATAACTACTTAAAAAACATGGTAAAAAACCATTCCAGAGTAGAGTTGTATTTGTAAAATTACAAAATCCTTCGACCTCTTATTTTTCTTTTTTTGATATTTACGAAACTATTAGAAGGAGAGACCCCAGAGTGGGGGGCTGTGTTGTTTTGGCTGGGGTGGGGGGGAGAGGGACAACCCAGTTACAAAGATACGACGACCAAAGCACCAAGAAGGTGCCCTAGCCACAGAATGGTCCATACAGAAAAATCAAGACAACATCAGATCCACCTCAAATAGCTGACCCTATACTGACATCATCCATAAAAACTTAAACAGCGTAAGTTGATCTGGGAGTTCCTCTTCCAACGGAAAGAACAGGAGGTTCAGAGGAAAAAAATGCAATCAAGACAGAGGAGTTTCAACTCCTTCAAAGCCCGCAATTTTCTCTCTCTCCAAATGGACCACATAAGGCATAAAGGGGCTAATCTCCCTCATTTACGCAAGCCTTCGAAACATTAGCCCCATTCCAGCTGCACAAATATCACTGAGTCACCCCGGCATCACCCACACCATCCCAAACAAGGTATAAAGCAAGCACCAAAAACTTCTCGCAATATCACAGGGGAGCAATAAGTGATCAACTGATTCCCCGTCCTTGCACATCAAACACCAACTAATAATCTTTACGCTTCTGCCAAAGGTTACCAATTGTTAAAATAGCGTTAATGAACAGCGGTCCACACAAAGAAAGCCACACTCTAGAAGGAGCACGGGAATGCCAAACACTTTTCAAAGGAAAACTTGAGATCTTTTTCTCAATACTGTATCAAAGGAACCACCTGAAAAAACTCCATTGTTCGCGGGCCTCCACCAATGCAGATCATCAGATTGGACTGGAGGTCGGTCTCGACCAAAACAACCAAATCGGTGCACCACATTCCCTTCTAAGATGTGGAATCCAAACCCTTAACCCATTTGAAAAAGACATATATTCTGAAACCGTAGCCTCTATATTAACTGCCAATCGACACAATTCTGGAAAGCGAACACTTAAAGAAGTCTCCCCACACCAACAATGTAACCAAAATCTGATCCGATCCCCACTTCCAACCACAAAGGATGTGTTTTCTACTAACTCATGCCAACCATTCATTATAAACTTGATAAACTTCCACACACCCACACCATAGCGAAGTCTCCATAGCAGAGAAGTCTAGCAATGAAGGTACTTGTGAAATATACAATCCACCACCCTCCACAACGAACCTTCCTCTCCAAAAGTTCTCCACAACCATTTCCTAAAAGGGCCCGATTAAACAGTTAGACTCCTTCAAGCCCAACCCACCGTCTCCAAACCAAGAACAAACAGTTTTCCAGTTCAACAAGTTATACTTAGAAGTATCTTCATTTCCGAGAAAAATCTGTCGTTAGTTTCTCAAGCCTCTCTTAACACGGTAACTGGTATGTGGAAGAGAGACATAATGTCGTTGGAATCCCCTCCTTTGGAAAGATCCCGACTCTTTCACCATGACAACCTTGACTTAAATCTCGCGACAGTAGAAAGCCAAACTGAAGATTTCTTTCTACTTTGCTCCCAGAGAAGCCCCAAAAACGACTTTGGAAAAGAGCCTACCTTACAACCCCAAAATGTCTGCCGACACTGGTACATTATTTACCTCGCCTACAGGCAAGATTAACATTTAATAAATTAGTCTTCAACTCAGACATAGCTTCACACATAAAGGAAGCCCCGGAAATATCTCATTTGAAGTGCTTCAGCCCCACAAAAAAGAATTGTATTGTCAGCAAAAAGAAGATGAGAGATAATCTTAAAGACTACCACACCACCGACAGCACAAAATCATCCAAGAAAACAAAATCCTCCAGCCGCAGCGTGACTAATCGTCTGGCTAAGGGCCTCCATGATCACTAAGAGAACAAAAACTTGCAACTACGGTTTCTCCAAGAAAGATCAAGTGGACCAGGCAACTGTTTAACATGGATTCTGTTGCATAAATGTTCCGTTCTCAATAGACAAAGCACTAACTCAATTTTAAAAGTGGTTCTAGCTGAGAACTTAGGTACCCGACATAAAAGGCCAACAGATACACATATACAAACATAAGACTCGATGAATTTTAAATTCTTGGTTTCAAGCAATTTACGCAAGATACAAATATACAAACATAAGACTCGATGAATTTTAAATTCTAGGTTTCAAGCAATTTACGCAATTCCCGTTACTATAATCTGCAATTGAAATTAATTAATTTTTGCATACCCATTTTGAGTTTACTACAGTAAAAATGAGATCGTTCGAGTGTATCAGTTTACAGCAACTGCAATCTTCAAAACAAAATACGTGGAAGATGGAAGATTCTTACCTTGAGCAACAGATGTTTTACTGAAGGAAAATCAGACGAACTGAGAACACTTTTACGCCAAAGCTCGGGATAATGTGGATTCAACCATGGACCTAAAAGAAGCCCCCGCAAGCGCTCTTCAATACCAAGGATTTGGCACATGACATCCATAAGACGGCCTCTCCTATTCTTTTTGGAACGATAACCTAACAAGTCACTTGTGAATTTCTCCAAAACAGGACTAGTATCATTCATGACAAACAAGCAACCCCTGTCATCCTCAGGAACTTGACAAGGGAAGCACCAGCCACATTTTTCTTTACTAGCATCAGCATCTAGATTGCGAATGTTTGACCAGCAAAACACGATAGATTTATTCGATACTGCCTTCACCTGTGCTAAAATTATTTCCTCAACTGATCTTGCAGGGACTTCTGCGATCTTATCTGATGACTTGCGTGTCAACTCTTCAGCAACTAATGAGGACATTCGAGCAAAACCATAATAGTTCACATACCTATTTAAACAATGGCCCTCTGACATGTCCCTTTTCGTGCTTATTTTAGACAAGGTACGGCCACAATCTGCAGATTGAATACTCTTGCCACCTTCAACCTCTAAATTTGTCAAGGAATAGTCTCCATCAAAAACAGCTTTTTCTGGAAGCTTCAAATCAGCTGGAACCCCAGTAAGTCCATTCGAATTATCCAGCCCAGTTTTCCGAGAGTTCTGAGTACCTCTGACTTCTTGAAAGGTTTCAGCTGATCCTTCTGAACAGGACAATATATTTTCCCTCTTCCAGGAGCTGTTTACAACCAATGGATCAATATTCATTAAGTCTGGAATCTCGCATGTGACATTATCAGGATATGAAGAAATCATAGAATTTTCTTCTGGCTTTCCTGCACCCGCAGCCTCATCCTTAATGCAGTGTTTAGAAGGTACCAAAGGCAGCACACGAATAGCAGGAATTTGCCCCTTGATAGGAATGTCTAAGCACACTGTAGCATTCTGTGATATCAGGTCACTTTTCACACCTTTCACTGTAGCAGATGCATCCCATAGTTTGGAAATTGCATGTAAAATGGAGTTATAGAGAGTATATGATGATTTTAGCGCTTCAATAACAACATACAAATCATTTATTTGATAATAACTGAACAAGGAATCAGTATCGTCCGGATCTAACCTGCAAATTGAACCATCAAGACATGTTTAAAGCAATCACAAGAGACATAAGAAAACGTGCATCACTAAACAGGGTAATATTCTGAGCATGAAATTATATTCGTGGTCTCTACCATAGATGAAGCAGAAGATCAGATACCCCAATGTTGGAGGAAGTAGCATGCACAAATTAATCATTTAGTTAGCTACATACCATGCTAGTTTTACTTAGCTACACTATACATCCAGGTGAGGTAGTATTCTCCTGTTGTTTACTCGAAAAAAGGGTAGTCTGAACATGAAGTTAGAATATTGGTAGTCTCTAGTCCACCATACACGAATCAGAAGATTAGTTACCACAATATTGAAGGAAGTAGCATGCACACAATGGTACTTTTAACTACCTACACCATACATCTAGATGAGGTACCCTCCTGTTGTTTACTCAAAAAAAGAAGTATGTTAGCAATTTAATTGCAAGAGAGAAAATAAGAAGAGCACTCTGAGAAAGTAAAACGAGGTAACCATTATCGATATACACCTAGGCCTTTAGGAAAATAAGGATCCCTAATTGATCAATCCTATGTAAAAACTCTAAGCTAGATAAACATGATACAGCTAAGATTCACAGATTTACCAGCCAAGAATCAGTATCTTATCCTTTTACATAGAATCATCACATCTAGGATCTGTGCTACATATAATTGAATTACCTCAACTAAATTAACTTAATTGTGAGGGCACGGTTTGATGTTCCAATATCTCCCATCTATCAGGATTTCAATCCCCAGAACAAAGTATGAGTTTCCTTTCACATAATTCAGATAAAACTAGGCAATTAGAATAATGCACGTATAAGTGATTACATTATCTTCAGTATTTGTTAATCTACCATTCTTAATCCATATCCTCCCAAATATATCACTCTTAATCTAATACGAAGGTTACTTACCAAATGACTATGTCTATATCTATATGAAGACATGAAACTGGACAAAATACCAAACAACTGTTAAGATAGACTAGTTAGAAATAATTTACTAACTTGTTGGATCACAAAACACCAGTTGTAAGGTAGCGCTAGAGAGACAAGGGCTACCCATGTACACAAAAAGTTATGTCAGAAAATCCAAACAGTGAAACATATGAAGGACACAGTACTACTAACAATTAAGGCCCACATATCTTCCAGGAGTAACAGAACAGAAGACGATGCCACTTAATGTCGTCACAAATCACAATCGATATATCTCTTTTGATGTTACAACTAATTGCTATACCAAAGCCTAAAAGGAGCAACCACCCATAACTTCTCCAGAAGCATTTGAATACACCTCTTCTTTAAAAATAAACGTAAAAGAGGACAAAGCCCTGATATGTAAAGAGGCAAAGGGACAGTCAAGGAGAATGTTGTTCACCGTCAGGTTCGCAGATTAAACATGCAATGACAACAGAAGAACGTTGTCCTCCATCATCAAGTCATTACTCGTCAAGATTTTATCTAATACCTGCAACTAATCCAACATGGCAACCTTTCAAGGTACCTAACACTAATGCATACCATACCACTGATACCATCAACCAAGAAATATAAGCTTAAAAACAGCTAACTTCTCAAAGCACCTTTACATATTCACTTAGCTTAAAGTGATCTCCTAACCTTATCGTCATCTATAAATTAACCCCGTGCAATTCTGACCTTTATGACAACCAATGCCCCACTAAATTTAACCAAAAATATGTTCAACCTTCTCAAAACCTCCAGAGCCACGTCTCCACAACGTCTGTTCAAAGCGGTGAGCAACTTCCTTCTGCTCGACTAATTAATTAACTCCCACCTACACCACATTCACCCCTAGAAAGAACTCTATAAAACTATCGATGTAACCAACCCTTTCAACAGACATGGGCACGGGAAACAAAGTGTAAACAAACAGAAAGAACTCTTAATCTGAGTCCATTAGCACAATATTGCTACTCCATCATCCGACAAATGTCCAACTGATCAACAATCACCCTAACTATACTTGGAGGTTAGCAAAGCCCCAAACATGACCCTGAGTATGTCGAAAGGAAACATAGCATATCTACCCAATGAGTTTTCTTAACTTCTAGTCTGAAGCAAAACAATACACTCCAAAGACACCGGAATTAGTTCTTACTTTGGAGAATATCTTCAATCTTCTGCAAACATCAAACGAGAAACCACTATGTCCCCATCTTTACCAATGTCAAAACCTTGCACCATTCCTAAATCCACTGCCACTTCTAGGAAAGCATCAAGGTACCAGAAAAGGAATATAAAGAATCCCATGCCTAAAACTCCTCATAGTTGGAAAAACTTCTCAAAAATCAATCCTGATTAAAAAACTTCTATATTGATAAACAGTGGGATCTCACTTCTACCATCCCAGGGGTTTACTAGTAGGTATAGAGCAAAAACATAAAGTAGCTACACATTGTAAACTGAGACGTAAAGAAAAGCATATGGTGAGTAGCCATGTTCAATCATAATCTAGGAAGCACGGACACAGTGTCGGACACCGACACCTACAGGGACACCGGACACCGCAATTTCCAAAAAATCAGATTTTGGACACCGCAGAACACCGCTATTTTTTTAATATATTTTTAATATATATATATATATATATCTCATATACATTCCACAATCTAAAATAACAAACAATAATGAAAAACTATCAAAACAAAGTCATACTTAAACATTAAATGACTTAAACGTTAAATAACAAGCATTGCATTATGAAATTAAGTAGACAAAATAACTAAGTCAAAAAAAAAAAGTGAGAGAGGTTCCCTCTGAAACTACTCTTGACGGAGGGAGAGAAAAAAAAAGACTTGCAAACCGACTCTTGACTTCCGAGTCTTGAGTCTTGACAGAGGGAGAAAATAAAAAAAAGAGAGAGAAACGACTTCGAACAGAGAGGGAAGGAACCTGTGAGTCAGTGACAGCGGCGTGGACCTCCGGCGACGATGAAGTGTGCTCCGGCAATGGCGACGGCGTGTCGCAGCAGCTGCTTCGGTCTTTGCGACGGCGACAGCGACTAGAATCTGTCAGCGTCGGCTTTGGAATGTTGGCGACCAGCTCCAACGACAGCTACAAGTCGGTAATGCTCAGAATGGCTTACGTGAGGTGATACATGGTGACGGCCGTAAGGTGAGTGAAGATGGTTCCCTTCTCAGATTAGGGCACAAATTGTTTTTGTAAAAAAAAACCCCAAATATCCCGAAATTAGTTCCAAATATTCCAAAGTAACCCCAAACGGTCCGACACCGCACATTGCCGTGTCTGACACTTCTCGACGAAGTGTCCGACACAGTGTCGGAAAATAAAAAAAAATTCTGACACCGATCGGCGGTGTCCGACACGTGTCGGGCGGTGTCCGGAGGGTGTCGGGGTGTCCGTCCGTTTAGGACACCAGACCTCTACCTTGGAGAGGTGTCCATGCTTCCTAGATCATAATTGAGTTGAACTTTTTTGATAAAACCATTTAAGCACTCCCAAGTTGAGCTGATTTTGGGCTTTAAGCATGTGCGTAACTAATAATTGGCGGATTTGTATAACAAACAAAAAATCCCAAAACCTTAATTTACGCCCTCGCACTCGGTGTCAACACAGAGCCGGCAGCCTAAGCCAAAATGTAAAATGTAGTGGAAGAGGCGGACAAGGCAGTGAGCAACCCACTTTGCTAAACACTAAGTTCTAGGCTCTCAACTTATCATGAAGGCATTCAGAACTTGGGTTATTTATGTTTGTATAATCACCAGTACTCATCTAACCAAGGCTACTTTATTCAGGAAAATGAGAGTACAAGAACTTTTCCCCATTCACACATGTCAAATAATCGAATTTAAGTAATTTCTTGAAATAGAATTGGGATCGAATTCATCATTTGCTGCGCCATATATGATTAGACGAAGATATGAGTTGATTACAATCAAAATGCATGGACTCATCCCAGAAAGGCGATCAAAAATAATTGTTTAGGCAACACCGCTGAATAACTTGGTAGCCAAAAAACGGTCAACCTTATTTTCTGCATGATACTGGGCTATGATTCTAGATTATTAGTAGTGATACATATCTAGCATTACAAACCTATCATCAACTTATGACGAAATATAACTTCTATCGGCTGATATTCTAACCGTAATTCTACAAGTTACCTCGTCCAAACCTGGCATGAACCTAGCATACACATCAGTTGTCGAGCATAACAACTTTCGCCATTGCTTTTCTTTCTGTTACTTCAGATTTTTGGTAGACTACAAGAGTCGACCAATTAAACCAAGAGCAAGAGCTATAAGAAGAAGAAAAGGTGGCAGAATGATGAATTCAGCAGAAAGGACAAGGGGGTACAAAAAAGAATCTAGCAAGAAAAACCAAAATCCAGCGAGAAAGATAAGTAGCACTGCATTCATAAACTACGGAATTCATTATAGAAACTATATTCTTTTATAAACCTCTGTGTCTTCATGTTTAAACTTTCAACACTCTCATATCAGAGATCTCGTGCCAGTTTTAATACTTCATGCCCATAAATTATAGGATCCTCGCCGCAAAACATCATTATGGTAACCACTAGTGCAGGAGCAACAAGCATGCACACCATTGCCAGCAGAAACACTATCAGATTTACATGAAACCAATTTAGAGTTAGAGTAACAACTGGTATCTGATCCAGAGACACCAACGCAACCTATGCGCTTTGATCTTTAAGTTAGGACACTCTGCGAAACAGCTTTTATCGTGACACACATCGTGAAAATAGTCTCATAATGAGTTGCACTTTCAAGCAAAAAAAATAACTTTAAGTTTTAACTTTGGTAACTATGAAGTAAATAACTTACACCAACAAGTAACCGCAGCTGCTATAATATAGCCGGCCATAAGGATCAATTCCCAACAGCTCCGCTCCTCGAATCGACTTTCCAACTTTCATCCAGGGCTTATCTTTGTCAAGCATACACTCGGGGCAATACCAGTCACCCTCTGGCAAAAGATTATTAGCAACCCCGACGCACCTTGAGTGAAATGCTGAAGGACAGCCATCACAGCATATTAAGTTCCCATCCATCTTACAAAGGCAGCATTCATCACTATTCCGGTCAGTGGCTTCATCGGCAACCTCCTCGGTCATGCTGGATTCATCCATCGCAACCCTCCTTTTCTTGGAAGCGTCAAGCTTCACATTCCGATCAGAATCCAAATCAGGCTCAGCTGCAATCGTTCTTCTGTTGAGCTCTGACCTTATGGCTTCCACTTCAATTACATCATCACAAAGACACCGCAATACCTCAATTTTAACAGTTGCTGGCTGTTTGTAGTAGTCACTCTCAAATAGCTTCAATTGGCAGAGATCAAAACCAGGTTTCAACCCAGAACTATGTATTAGCAGGTACTCAGCCATAAAGATGGGCCATGTGATCAAGTCCAGCAAATCCCAATTAAGACTCCTGCATTTAAGATATAGGTAAGAAATACATTAAGCACCATCAAAAAGAAGTGTCAAACCAGTTTGATTGACTTTTCGGCACAAAAGGCAAGTACCTGAGGCAAGCAGAAGCAGACTGGGAACTTTCGTCAGAAAGCAACTCTAAATGCTTCCTCAACGTTTGTAACAAAGAAAAATGAATAAAATCAAACAATAAATTAGGACTTTTGGTTACCAGTGCTGCCACAAAATCCTCCAACTCAAATGGACTCAGAAATAGTAAAGTACTAAATGACCTCAAAAAGGCATAAACAGAGAAGATATCCAGTATGGGCATCCCATCAAGATTCAAATTTCCTGAAGAAGGGGGTAACGGCAGCTTTGAAGGGAGCACATCATGTTCTTCTGATTCTTCATAACAGGAAACTGTAGGCTTTTCCTCCGAAACAGCACTAACTGCAGGAGACGAGATTGCATCATCTACAGCGTCAACTTCTCTTGCACTGGACATGTGATTTTGTGCAGAAACATTGACCCTTCCTCTACGAGTGCTCCTCCTCAACACAGTTTCTGTCACAGATTTCCCAGACTCGGATAGTTTTCTTTTCCTTCTACCTTTCCTTCTTTCCAACGCGCTTCCTGAATTCCCATCACCCTCTACTATATTACCGCCATCCCCAACGCCCTCTACTACATTACCGCCATCATCAACACCCTTTAATGCTATATCAGAAGAACTACAGTCATTTAAAATGTTAGCTTCCAAAGTTCCCAAATTGGTGTCTCTCTCCGAATTTTCACGCAAAACTCCATCTTCCATTTGAACTACATCAATTGAGAAAATCTCGGGGCCGCCACCTGAGCCCTTTACCGGGGTTTCTTCAACAATTTCCCCTTTCTTGGTTTCCATCAATAGCCCGTCAGGATCCCTGTCCAAGTACTTGATTTCGTCATCTAAACCCAAATTCAAGTCAAAGCAATGTTCTTTCTTCTGTCCGGAATCGCCCCGTTTCGGCACCCCATCATCTTCTTCGTAAATACCCACATTCAAATCAATAAGATTACCATCACTAGCATTCAAATTAACCCCACCCACATCATTTTCATTCAAGTCAACATTCAAATCCAGCCCGCCATTCAACCCACCCACAAAGACACCACCTTTAACAAATTCCCTACTAACCCCCAATTCCCCTCCTAGGGCTTCCCCAAAACCCAAAAGACCGACCTCGTTTTCCAACAAATTCACATCGGAACTTGCATTACAAACACTATCACTCATCAAACTAGTCAAATGGTTACCAGAATCGTGCTGAATTTGGACCTTTCGCCGTTTCTTTGGCTTCCGTCCCGCTCTTGCAGGCCTCTTAGACTGATCAACCACCATTCTTTCTCCTTCTAGAAGGGAAATCACCTCGGAGAACTCCAATTCCTCGGAATCACCGTCCTCGTACGCGATCCTGAACAGCCTGGTCGACGAATCGTACGAATTGACGGTTCCTGAGAAGATTCCGAAGCCCTTGAACTCTTTTCTCAGCGTTCTACCCACATACTCCATCTCTCTCTCTCTATCTACATACAGGGCATGTGAAGGTTGAAAGTAAAATCTCTCCCACTCTAGAAACGAGGTGAGAGAAATGAAGCTGGTAGTACTGTGACTTTCTCTCTCTAGAATTGTTTTTCGTAGGGCTTCCCAAATGTGCAAAGTTTCTCTCTCTCTACATGACCGTGAAAATGGTTTTCTGGGTTCCCCAGAGGCAGAGATGGGGGGAAAAAAGAAAAAAATCTTCGTAACGTGCGAATCAAAAGACGAGATCGGAGGAATGGATTTGATTTTGCTAATTTCGTAGCACGCAAATGGAAACCATAGGACTGCTCACTTCTTGTGCTAACTTCCCCTTTTTCTACCTTTCCCCACATTACAATTAATGGGTAAGTGCATGATTATCCGTATTAATTAGTGAAGTGGCAGCCCTGACAAACGTAATAGGCTGGTACGCTGGGCTCGCTCCGCTTATTCAAGCGAAGCGAGAAAGATGTGGAAGCCCGGCTAATCTATATCTATATATATAATCTATAATAAGCGAATCGAGAAAGACGTTAATAACTTCTTTCCGCGACACATCATCGTTTCTTTATAATTTATATGACACGTCACCAGATTAATTATCTTTTATATTATTAAGTCTTATTTAATTTATAAACTAACTCTAATCATTCTAAAATTAATCAATATACTAATCTATTAAGACTTCTTTTTGACAATTATGTCCTTAAAATTCAAAAACTAATTCTAATCATTCTCAAACTCAACCTTATACTTATTAGGACTTAATATTCATTATCGTATCTTCAAAACTACTCTCTAATATGAATATAAAAATCCATATATATAAAAAACGAAAATAATACTTTCGATTTAGAAGAAAAAAATTAATTTAAAAATCAATTCTAATTCTTCTAGAACTCTATTTAATCAATAAACTAATCTATTAAGACTTTGTTTTGACGATTATGTTCTTGAAAGTGCTTTCTAATATAAAAATTAAAATCCATTGGCCCAAAAAATAACTTATGAGATATAAAATAAAAACGTGATCGAATAATTAATTTAAATTTTGATACAATCCTAATTTTTATATCTAAATAATTTTGCAGAGTATTCTTAACCTAACTTTTCAAGCTAATAGACTTGGTTATTAAATGAATCAAATTGGGCCACTAAAAGAACTTAATAATAATATAGTCTTGACAAGTTACTTGAAACTGTTACAAATACAGTATTAAAATTTTCTTACTAACTGCAATTATAGTTTTAGTAGAAGTAGATTTTTTTCCCATAAGATATAAATCTCTTTTTGTTTCTTAAAATGTGGTATTCATTGATACACATTTTGTAACTTTTTAAAATATTTTATAAACTTACTCGAGCTTGACTCGGGATCCTGAGCTATAATAATTAATAACTGAGGCGAGAAATACAATCATGACACCTTAATTATTGCATTGTGTTTTTAATATAATAAGAGTTATAAAAACTAATGTTAAACACATTAATATTACTAAAGATCTCCAAACATTATTTTGAACGAGGCCCTTAATGTTGCAATTAATTAATCAACAAATATAGTAGACATTTAAATAATTAGCCTTATGCAATTCAAAAATCAATTCAAAATATTTAAAAAAATTTAACCAATATAGTAATATATTATGACTTTATTGGAATATTATATATTGAAAAAGCTCTCTAACATGAAATATTAACCTGTGAAAAAAATTTACTTAAAAGATTTAATAAGAAAAATTAGGTTCTATTTCAAATTCCTACTTAAGTTTTCTCTAAATTCAAATATGAATCTAACTTGATAACTATATTGATTAAAAATTTTGGACAATAATTTCCTTACTCTAAAGTTTTGTTGTATCTTATATAGTCGTATCGGTTAAATGTAAAAATACCATAATATGCAGATTCTATATGAGATACATTAAAAAAATAGTGTAAATTTAAAACCTTAATTATGTAAGCTCTTCTTAAATTCAACTAATTTTATGTTGAAAAAGTTTTGAGCTAATTTTTTTCTATGGTATTTTTATTGTGAGTAATTAACTATTAACTATTAAGCATTCTAAATTCTGCATTAGCAATATACCATTTATGATTTTAATTATGTTAACTTTTATAATTTTGAATAGAATTGCATTTAAAATCTAGAAAGATATTAGTTATTGTGTGATGAATGTAAACTAAAACTTGGATTGAAATCCTTATTATATCTAAAGATAAATCTTACTTTGTAAACATGCTTATTGTATAATTTGTGAAATGTTGGTTAAATTTTGTTCAGCAATTTTCTTACTACGAGGTTTTGAGCTATCATATATAGTCATGTTGGTTAAACTTTTTAAACTTTATATAATTACATCATGCACTGATTACTATTTTCTTTACTTCTAAAAATCTCACACCATCTTTGCTTTATTAGTTGTGTTGATTAACTTTTATAACATGTTATAAATAAATATATGGATCAAAATTTTTTCTATCAAAATTAAACTAATATATAACTAATGTTATTGACAACCCATTCAAATGTACAATTTTTTTTTAAATGATACATAGAAAATAATAAAAATGTCTTATGCAATAGTAATTTGATCTCAATATGTTCTCCGCATATTTTTATCAGTAGAATTTACTTTTTTGTTTTTTGTGTACTAAATAAGGTTTTAATTTTTGTACATCTATATAGTTACCCAATCAGAATTAGCAGATATGTAGAAGGACATTGCTTATTGATATTTGACCAGAAAGGTTAATTTATTTTATTACAAGAAATTTCAAGCCAAAATTAAAGTAACTATCTTTGATAAAATAACCATAAAATTATAAAAGTGTGCAAGATATTTTATTATGCATTTCAAGACTATTAAGATAAATTATTGTTAATAAGTTGTCCGTGCTTGGCACGAGATTCTGGGCTAGTGAGTAATAAAACGAAAGCGATAACGCCCTTATATTACTTTATTACTTAGTAAAACAAGTTTTCGCGTCAGTAAGTGCATAATTATCAATAATAATTATGAAGGCGATTACGCGCCTTGTATTACTTAGTAAAGTAAGTTTTCACGTCAATAAGGGCATATTGTCAATATTAATCAGTGACGTTACAAAATTTGTCGCTAAAAGTTTTGAAAGGAAAAATTAGATTTTAGTGAATGGTAGGTAACATTCGGTATTGGCTGCCAAAATTATTATATACTCCTAACGTCCATGTGTGGGAAGCAGACGCCCTTAACTATGAGATCTTATACGTATTAATCATATACAAAGTTGTTCTTATTGACTGAATCAATTATTTATTCAGACCTCGAATTTGGAAAGTATTTACGAGGTCATTGCAGAATTTTTTTTGTGTTTTTCAAGCCTTCCTTCAGCTTTCCATCAAGTTTTCCTTTAGAAAGCCAATGCAATGTATATAATTAAATTCACGCAAAGTTCAAGTAAATTGAAATTAGGATTGCTAAAAGATTTTCTCTGTAAAACATTCAAGAATAAGGTGGCACGCCGCCAACCACGTCATCAAGGAAACACAACTGCTCATTTTTCGAGTAGAAAGATAGGAAAACACCTTCACAATTTTGTAGCTCTCTCTCTCTAGATATTTCTACATCTCTGAATGATGATTTAAAACCTGGCTTCGACTATTAAGCAAGCATTGCTCAAAGGTTATTCTACCTCAATCGCCAATCTTTTGGTACACATTTTTCTCCACAAGATCCAAGAGCATTGATGGAGACATCTATCATCGGTCAACCTCTAAAACCTTATTACCATCAAATAAGGAACGATGAAGATTCTTAAAACTAATTTGTTATATAAAAATGATGGTTATCGGTTTTTGTTATTGAATATATGAAGTCCGTGATAACTTTTCTACATCTTTTCAACTTTCAGATTAAAGCGCAAAAATATTTATTTTTCCTTTTTGGTTGATAGCTGAAAGCCCAATACTATTGAGAAAATTATGGCACATTCAAAAGTTTAACTAATTATCAATATGTGTGCCATTATTATTATGCTGATGTTCTTTCTTGTTCAAATTATTGAGGGTATTCAAACTGTATAACACGATATTCTTTTCAAAAGTCTGGTAAAGAAATATCTAATATGTTGTTCGCTTCGTATATCCATTGTTGGAGTGCTCTTAATATGACTTGACCTTAACAACAAAGAACGACATGAGTCGAGTAAAATGAAGAGAAAAAGCAAAGAATGGGAAGACGGTGAGTCATTAATTTTATTGAACAGACCATAATTATAATTTTGTTGAGTTGGCTTCATTGACAGACAGGTGTCAAAGGCCATTAAAGTTTGTGAGTCAATTCCGTAGAGTCGTCCTGTAAGAGTGGCGGTTTTCATGAACTAATTTATTATGTTAGAGAATGGATTATACAGTTTGGACTCTTCAAAGTCACAAGCAGTTTGGACTTTTCACAAATAATATATATATATATATATATATATATATATATATATATATATATATATATATATATATATATATATGGGAGCTGATCCGTTGAGAGCGTGGGCAAAATAGGAGAAGTTGCAAGCGCGATCTGGCCGTCCATCCTTAAAGATGGACAGTCCAGATCGCGCCTTTTTTGAATACTGTCAGTCGTCCGCGACACTATGTCGCGGATGAACTTTTTTACCTTTTTGCCCCTCCGCCCGTCCGCTACACTGTATCGCGGACGGACTTTTTAGTTTTTTTTAAGTTCGTCCGCTACATAATGTAGTGGACAAATTTTTTGACAAAAATGACAGTCTGTTACGTCCGCTACATTATGTAGCGGACGAGTAGACAGAGACTACTCTTTCTTTCTCTTTTTCGGTCCTTTCTCTCACTGCTCACGCATCATTTTCGGTCCTTTCTCTCACTGCTCACGCACCACTTCCGTTGCCTACTTCTGCCAGCCATGCCCCATTTTCCATTTTGATCAACGAAGGCGAAAACCCACTCTTTCACCTCACAACTTGCCTATGCTAAACTAGCAAGTCACCGCCACTGACTTGCCTTTGCTTACCTTTCCAGTTCTTGCCATTTTCTGGGGAAAAAAAGAACTCGTCTTGTCCGGCCGGATTCTTCAGTCCACCACGTAACCTCCCAATTGAGCCATCGTTTTTCAAAAGTAACCGTAACTTCTGGATCCTCGTCGGCGTTCTCGTCCGCAATATAAGGGATCTCGACGAGCTTCTCGGCCTTTAAGAGCGAGTTGCCGGCGGCATCTTGGCCTCGCCGGCCCAGCCCAGGGTGAGGCTGATCTCATAGCTGGGTATGATTTTCCCCTTGCGGACATTGACGTAGGCCTCGCCCTCGACCTTCTCGACCTTGGTGGTCTGGATGAAAAGGTTGCCCTAGCCGGACAGGATGGGCTTGTTCCCGGAATGCTTTTTGAGATGAAGAAATGGACACTGCTTTTGAGATGAAAGAAGACTTTGGTAACAGAGCTTGTTGTCTTGTTCCCATATGCTTTCTAAAGAATGCTTTTGTGTCTGCCTACTCCTCCGCTACATAATGTAGCGGATGGAACAGGAGGGTATTTTTTAAAAAAAATCGTCCGCTACATTATGTAGCGGACGTACTTAATAAAAACGTAAAAAAAAGATTTGGACCGTCCGCGATACAGTGTAGCGGACGGGCGGAGGGGCAAAAAGGTAAAAAAGTTCGTCCGCGACATAGTGTCGCGGACGACTGACAGTATTCAAAAAAGGCGCGATCTGGGCTGTCCATCTTTCCGGATGGACGGCCAGATCGCGTTTGCAAGATCTCCTATTTTGCCCACGCTCTCAACAGATCAGCTCCCATATATATATATATATATACACACACACACACCACGAAGAGACCCAGGTAAAAATAAACATGAACAGGAATAAAGAAGAGAAAAAAAAATTAAGTAACTGAAATATTATTACAGAAAACAATCATAGACATATTTGGACAATTGGTATGAGCATTATAGCCAGAATGCTCTACCTGTTTTAATTTTAGGTCTTTAGCTGTTTGCTGAGGAATACTCTTGATTGACATATTTTCGACTATTAGTTATTCTGATTCTTTACCAGAACTGGACTGTATATCGAAATCTCTGGAGACCTCGTCTGAATTGTCAGAATTACAGTCTTCGTCGCTCATTTTAAGTATTTCAAAAGTAACAACCTGTAGTAATTCCCTTTTATTAAGGAAAGGCTTTTCTTTACTCATGCGGAAGAAAATTTCATTTTTCCTCTTTGAAAATTCTACTTCACATTTGAGAGCATGGGATCTTGTTCTGGGATAAGGTTTCCATTTTGTATTAGATGCCTTAAGAGTAGGAAATAGTTATGTGACAGCTTCAATGTTGCAATGGCTATGGTCAAATTTTGGCCACCATTTCGACCCAAATTGCCTCACCAAAGTTGGCGGCTATTCAATCGAGGAATATCTTTCACCAATTGAGATGGCAAATAATTATCTTACCAATGGATGGGCTTATCCCCAGAAGGCCTCTGGTAAATCCAGAGATTATTATGAAGAAATTATTCACATCACAAAGTCAGCTATTTTTACTCATAATTATGAGAAACCTCCCCATGATTTTCCCAGAAATGCTGACCTTCCCCTTCAATGCTCAAAAATAGAAATTCTAAAGTTCATTACAAAAAGACAATGGGGAATTGACCCCACAAGAGTTAGAGATCTTCCTCCTCATGTCTATCCTCGTTACTTCAATTATTTTGACTATGTTGATGCCTGGAACCATGTTCTCCTATATCAAAATCCAAGGCATAAACATTCTTGGTTCATATTCTTTTCCCAGAATTTTGACTGTCTTTCAGAATTGGATTGGTAATTGGTGGTTGAATTATGGACCAGACTTCGAGGAATGACCCTCAACACAAGTAACTGAAGCATATGAGTTATATGCGCCAATGGTCAAGGGTTTACCCAAGCTACATTTTAGGGAAAATTGCAAAAACTACCCTCGTGGTTTGAGCCATTTGTAAAAAGACCCCTGTAGTTACAAAAGTTGCAAAGAGACACATGTGGTCGCAAATGTGTCGCAACCAACGGTTTTCGTAACGAAATAAAAATATTGTCCAAAATACCCCTGCCAACAAAAGTCTCCAGCAGACACCACCCTAGCCACACCGCCGCCACTCCAGCCTGCCATTCATGGACACAAGCCCAAGCCCTCTCTCTCTCACAGCCACGCCGCCCCTACCACCATCACCCAGCCATGTCTGTCGTGTCCACAAGCCGAAGCAGATCTCTCTCATCACTACCACAACTCCGCCTAATCGAAACCCGTCGCCGCCACTGCCTCCATCACCCCACCCCGTCTGCCACCTGCCTTACCCACGACCGCCCCGTTGCTACCTGCCTCATCGAAACCCGTCGCCGCCACTGCCTCATCAAATCGCACATACTTAGATCTAAGGTTTCAATCGCAAGGTGCGATTGAAACCCTAGATCTAAGTGTGTGCAATTTCGGCAAATCAACAACATCAAAGTTTGTGAAACCCTAGATCTAAGCCCAAATCTAATTTACCCGAATTGCACAAAGTCAGATCTAGGGTTTCAATTGCACATTGCAATTTGAAAACCTAGATCTTAGTTTGTGCGATTAGGGTTCGAATTGTCGGCGTTGCACCGAAATTAATCTTAGCTTGTGCGAATTTTTGTGCGATAAGTTTGGGCGGTGATGGCGGCATCGGGATTGGGTGGGGCTGATGGTGGCGCCGGTTGTGGCTGGCAAACAGAATGGTGGCGGCGGGATTGTGAAGGGCTTACATCGACGGCGCACGGTGACGGGGCTGCGACAGCATAGACGCACAAGGTTGGGTGGTGGTGGATGGGGCTTGGTGAGAGCGGTTAGGGTTTTGGCTTGAGGGGCTGATGGCAGCAGGCGATTTGGTGGAGCAGGAGGTGGCGGTGGTTAGGGTTTATGTGATTAGAGTAGGAAAGAAAATTAGGGTTTGGGAAGAGAAGAAGAAATAGAGGGCAACTTGGTCATTTCGTTAAATTAATCTCTGCCAAACGCACTGTTGCCGTTAGTTTGAACGATTTTTTTGACGGTTGCAACACTTGTACGACCACAGGTGTCTCTTTGCAACTTTTGTAACTACATGGGTCTTTTTGCAAATGGCTCAAACCACGAGGGTGGTTTTTGCAATTTTCCCTACATTTTATGGCAGATTTCAGTATCCCTTGGATTTTATGCTGACAATACGCCATACATAAAAGCACAAATTCCTCGATTGAATATCCGCCAACTAAGCAATTTTGTAACGGTCCTTTTCATTAATCTGAATTTGCCAGAATCCAGATTTCATGTCAAATTTAGAAAAGATTGCGGCTTGATTAAGCCTATTTAATAAGTATTTTTTATTAGAAATTGGATAACGAATCCATCTCAAGGCATTGTTAAGAGGCTTGTAGTTGATAACCAGACGAGGGACTCCTCGTTCCTTCTCAGCTTGTTTGTTGACATAAAAAGCAGGACAGCTCCAAAGGGAATAGCTTTTGCGAATAAGTTTTTTGTCTAACATGTCTTGTATCTCCTTTTTGCAATGAGTGAGAAGCTCTTGACTCATCTGAATGGGACGAGCTCTGTAAGTTTAATATGTATATGATTGTGTTTTTGTAATAATATTTCAGTTGCTTAATTTTTTTCTCTCTTCTTTATTCTTGTTCATGTTTATTTTTACCTGGGTCTCTTCGTGGTATCAGAGCCATATTAAGTAACTTTTGAAATATAATTATCTTGCTGTGTAACAATATCAGTGTGGGTCGACACCCAAGTCGCCTTTAAGATAGTTCTCGGTCTTCTGCCTGTGATCGTTTGTGACCACTTTTAACTATTTGGTTAACAGTCGAGCATTAATATTGTTATTATGACAAGATTAATTAGATCTCTTTCTACTAATGTGTTAAAAAGCCATACTAGCTCCAATATAGAATATATATATGTGTGTGTGTGTGTGTCATTCAACCATGATTTATAGAATAATGTAGAATGAAGGTAAATGAGGTTGAGAAAAAGTGTTGTATATGTATGAGGAATTGTGATATGGCTGTGAGAAACGACTCATAAGTGTTTGATTTCAACTGGGACTACATCCGATGGGTGGAATAACGGGTAGGTGTGACACCTTTATTTGTTTCCCTTCTGAAAGAGGTTAGATGGTTGTTTATCCTTCCCATGGAGATTGTCTTCCCCTTTATTATACGTGTATGTGTATAGACACAAAGATAACGTTCGATTAAGTCATGGTTACAAGTTGTCAACAACTAGGATTGCGTCCGATGGGTGGAATAACCGGTAAATGTGACACCTTTCATTGTTCCCCTTCTGAAAGAGGTTAGATGGTTCTTTATCCTTCTCATGCAGACTGTCTTCCCATCTATTATACGTGTATTACGTGTATGTGTATAGACACAAAGATAACGTTCGGTTAAGTCAAGGTTACAAGTTGTCAACAGCTGCAACCCTTGCTCATTGCCACCCTCTCCGTTTGTTCTCCTTTTCGCCACGAAAATATTCTGCAATTTAATTCATGATTGCCTCAACATCACTTACCAACAAAACCTCTCACTAAATTAAACACTAGCCATTTGTTTTTTTTTTTATCTTTTTTTTTTGTATGTTTATAAGTTAAATTGTGAAACTTTCACATGTTGTGAATATAAATAGTAGAAGGCGGTTGTCTTTGGATCAGGTCGGTGCTCTTTTTCATTAGTTCACCGTTGTGGAGGTTCTTACTGTTGTACTTCAAATTGGCAAGCTTAAGGCACTGGGTCTCAGGACTTGTTGGTGAGGGATATTATTGCGGCGATCATGTCTCTTCTTGATTTTGTCTATCTTGTTAGAGCATTCACTACTTTAATTCCAAAAAAAAAAAGCCGTCCAGAATCGACAATAGATTATCCGCTTTGATGTATCTAATTAGGAAAAAAGGTTAGCAAATGCTTACTTGACTACTTTGTAACTCGACATGATTGAGGCCTCTAATCGATTGCAATGGGATTTTTTAGATTTCTAGATTCTATTCTCTGACAGTTTCATTTTCCAGATCATTAGGTACAATTGATCATGCAATATGTTACTACAGTCTCGTATTTTGTTCTGGTCAATGGAAGTGTTACTACTCCATTTGAACCTTCATGTGTCGACAACATGATCCGCTCTCACCTTTTCTATTTATTTTGTGTACTAAGGCTTTATTAGCACAGTTGCAATATGTGGAAGAACGTCATTTGCTTCTGGGTACTAGAGTTGGTCGACGGTCTCTTCCCCTTTGTCACTTGATGTATGCAAATGGTATTTTCCTATTTTTTTTCATTTGTACGATGACTAGTTACGTACATGTATGACTTTTTGGATCATTATTGTGTTGACTTTGGGACATCAGATGAATGGGGCGAAGTCAAGTTTGTTTCTGAGTCCTAACATGCCCTTGGTGCTTCAAACTTGCTTTCCAGAATTGTATAACTATTGTATGGACTTGGCACTTGGGAAGTATATGGGAATACAAGTAGATACTGGTCAAGATTGTCACAGATTTTTCTAGGACCTGATTCAGCAAATCCAAGAGCATCATGCATTATGAAAAATGTCTTTTACGTAACAATGTTACGCGAGCCACACTTTTTCAGTCTATTCTCTCATCCTTATTGTTGTATTATATGCAAGTATACAAGTTTCCTAAGTATGTTTGCACCCAAATAGATCAGATTTTTGCACTTTTTGTATGGGCAAGTAGTGGGGACTGTCGTTCGATTCACTGATTCGCATGAGATGTTCTTTGCCTTTCCCAATGGCTTGGTGGACTTGATTTACGTAAAACTCAGCTTCTTATTGAAGTCCTTCTAGAGCCCGAAGCGTATGGGTAGCACCAATCGTAGTATACCCCATATATGCAGACAGATTCAAGGCCACCGTGAACAACAGAGCCTCAACATCCTAGATATCTGTGCTCATCTGCAAAATCAATGATATCTTGCTTGTTGATTACTGGAGTACAAATACCGGAGTCGGTGGCTATGACATGATTCATAACAATGTTCTCCTGTATATTATGCACCCAACAATGACACTTGGGACTTTGGTCAAGTACAGGTGTTCGAAACCTTTATGGCAGAGAATAAATCAACGTAGAATCATCCCTCTCCATGGCATATAAGGCTTGAAATTAAGCTGAAGCAACCAAGTGAATCCTAAATTGAATAATAAAACATGATACAACGATTCTCAGCAAATAAAACCATAGGTAAGACAGATAGTTCACATGTATTAAGTTCTTTATAGAAAAAATGGGGTTCACAACTGTAGTGGTTGCGGAAGTAGGTCCATTGTTTGCTATAGGTTGAACCTCACAGCAAGCGAATGACGATGTTAACTTCGGTGATTGTGGGGGTTGAGTGTCTGGTTGGGCCTTTGAGGGGATGGCGCTTTGCTCAAAGCTTTATTAAATTGGACCTTTCTATGAGAATTATGGTTTAAAAGTTTATGTTATGTGTGCCCGGGGATTGATGGTGGGTGGGGTAGGGACTGGTGGGTTTTCCAGTTTCAAGAATGACATTGCATATATTCCATAACAATGATCAATATCAATCTGCAATACGTCTGGAATCATCGTATATACTACCTTCTTGCCGGAAAATTTTCCTTAGAATCTCCAATAGCCTTTTCTTTGTTTTTTGCTATTGCCGTAAACTGCCTCTGAATGTGCTAACTTCTTACAATACAAGAAAAAACCTTTTTATCAAAAAAGATTTTTTTTCTTCTTCTTTAAGTTAACAGACTTTTACTGATGGACCTCTTGTCGTCAGTAAAAGTGGCTTTTACTAATAGATATTTCTATCCGTCAAAGTTCGTCGCCAAAATTTTTGTTGGTAAATGTCTTTAGTGACGGACTTTTATCGAGTTTAATTTCAACTAGGACTACGTCTCATAGGTGGGATAACCGGTGAGTGTGACACCTTTAATTGTACACCTTCTCAAAGAGCTTAAATTGTTCTTTACCCTTATAATGTAGATTTTCTTCCCTTTTATTTGTATGTGTATGTCTATGTGTAGATATACAAAAAGAACGTTCTATTGAGTCATGGTTACAAGTTGTCCAGAACTGCAATCCTTGTTCATTGCCACCCTCTCCATTTGTTCTCTTTTCTACCATGAAAATCTTCTGCAATTTGATTCTGGAATTGCTTCAACAATACTTACCAGCAAAACCTCTCACTAAAACAAACACTAGTTTTTTTTTTCCTTTTTTTATATGTTTACAGTTAATCAATGAAACATTCACGGGCCGCGAATAGAAATACTGGAGAAGGCGGTTGTCTCTGGATCAAGTCGCTGCTCTTTCTTGTTCAATCACCGCTTTGGAGGTTCTTATGCCCGTACTTCAATTTGGCGGCCTTAAGGCTCCGAGTCCTAGGACTTGTTGGTGAGGGATATTATTACGGCATTCAAGTCTTTTCTTGGTTCTGGCTATCTTGTTTGAGCGGTCAATAGCACTTTCATTACCTTAATTTGAAAAAATGTCATCTAGAATAGGCAATAGATTATCAGCTTATTGGCCTACGTACGATTCTTTATAAGGTTATTTCTAGGCTTTAGTTAGGAGGGGGAGGGGGGGGGGGGGAGCAGTTGCTTGCGAATAAAGTCATTCTTGCCTAGGATTTGATGGATCTAATTAGGGAAAAAAGGTAGAGAAATGCTTTCTTGGCTGCTTTGAAACTGGACATGATTGTGGCCTCTGATTGATTGCAATGAGATTTCCTAGATTCTATTCTTGGACAATTTCATTTTTCTAGATCATTAGTTACAACTGATCATGCAATGTGTTGCTATGATCTTGTATTTTCTTCTAGTTAATGGAAGTGTAACTATACTATTTGGACCTTCAAATGGCATTTGACAGGGTGATCCACTCTTGCCTTTCCTATTTATGTCGTGTATTAAGGATTTACCAACAAAGTTAGAATATTTTTTATAAACATCATTTGATTCGGGGTCGACATTCTCCTCCCCTTTGCCACTTAATGTATATAAATGGTATTTTCCTTTTTTTTTCATTTATTCGACAACTATTTACGCAAATGTTTGACTTTTTGGATCATTATTATGTTGACTTGGGATAATATATTAACTCGGCGAAGTTGAGGTACGAGTCCTAACATGCCCTTGGTGCTTCAAACTTGCTTTTTAGAATTGTATAATTATCGTATAGAGTTGGCACTTGGGAAGTATTTGGGGACACAATTAGATACTGGTCAAGATTGTCATAGGTTATTTTATGGCTTGCGAATCCAAGAGCATTTTGCGTTATGGAAAAGGTCTCCTACGAAACAAGGTTTCGCGAGCCACGCTCATTGAGTCTATTATCTCCTCCTTATTGTTGCATTATATGAGAGTATACAAGTTTCCTACATATGTTTGCACCCAGATAGATCGGATTTTTGCACGTTTCTGGTGGGAGAGCAGTGGGGACCGCCATTCGATTCACCGATTCACATGGGATGTTCTTTGCCTTCCCAAATGGCTTGGTGGACTTGGTTTACATGAAACTCAATTTCTTTAATGATTCCCTTCTGGGAAAGAAAGCTTCGCGAATTTGGACTTCAATCGCTACTCTTTTATCCCAATTTTATGTGGTAGGTATTCGTGCGACAACCATTTCCCTACTTACCTAGGCAAGGCCCTAGGTGTAGCATATAATTTTCAGTACGTAACCTTATGAGGCAGGGCATGTGACGGGTCGCGGGATATGGACAATATATTTCTACATGATATGACGCCTGGATCCCAGGATTTTCACCGGCCAACTAGTGATTTATGAACCTCTAATATTCACTTAGATATATGTTTGTTATCATTTAGCCTCACATACTTTTTTTTTAGGATTACATTATCTTTTTCCTCTCCATATGTATGATGTATTTTATCCCTCCATTCCACATGATATGATTTGAAGGATTCACAAGAATGGGTTCACACTTATATTGGGGATTTTTTTGTGCAATCGGCATACCTACTATGAGCTTCATCCTCATCTCTGCAGATATCTCGTATGGGGCTGAGCAACACTGCACAAAAAACTCTTCAGCCGTCTGGCATAAATTATGAAAATTGTCATTACCTGCAAAACTTTTAACCTTTCTTTGGAAGTTTTTGCAAAATCGCTTGCCTTTACGAGATGTTTTGCTTTGTAAATATTGTCAAACCATGGGCGATTGTCCATTATGCCTCGCTTATTGGGAATAAACTGATTCTCTTCCATTCATAGATATGAAGTTAGAGGCGTTTGTTTTGGTCAACTGATTGGCATTACTTCTCATGATCCACCGCAGGTGGGAGGGGCAAATTGGTTATGCCATAAGTCGATTAAAACTTAAACATGCAATTCTCCTTGAGGGCTTTCTTTGGATACATTGACTCTTTGGCCCATTCGGATGGGTAGAAATGATGTTGTGCTTCATGATTCAATCTCTCCTTTTGCAACCATCTATTTTATCGGGGTATAAGCTCAGGCTATTTCAACCACACATCGTCACGACATATCTCTAAGCTTATGACAACTATTTTTATATGAAGGTTCTTGGTGACATGTATAAGCTACACTGTCAGAATTCCCGCTCATATCTTCCTTCATAGGCACACATTTCATGTTATGTGGTCATAGTATTTGGGGGGGTGTGGTAATGGCTTCGTTGCGATAGCTTGTACAAATGATCACTTGCAGCGTAGGTCTTCCACGCGCTCTCTTTTTGTACCAGATATTTTTTTGTGCATGCTCTTATTACTTTTTATTCACTTACTTGGCTTTTATAGCGTAATAACTTATCTTGTAAATTTTTTTTTCATGTTCAACTAATAAGCAAATATTATCCCTCCACGTATAACCACGACCCTTTTTGATTTTATGTTATACAAGCCTATCTGCGCATGCTACACATATTTCACGTGTATTATCCGGAAAAACAAAATTTGACTTCTGGTTTGGCACGTCAACCGCCCACGCTTAAGAGTGGTGGAACATGTTTTAAGTTAGTCTTGATGTGAACTGAGTAGATTTGTGTATCCTATCTCGTTCTTAATTTTTGGGATACTGATGTTTATGAGATAGTTTAGGTTCAGTTGTGACTCACCCTGTCTGAGGATATGGTTGTCAATCTTACTTGTTTTACTTCCTCAAAACTTTATCTTAGAACTGTGTTTCGACTTATATTTATTTGGACTAATTACACATATGTCCCAGAGGTTAGGAGATAATTACAGTCAATGACACAAAGTTTCAAAATGTAACATTGTGTGACAAAAAGTGTTTCAAATGCATCACCCGTGTCCAACCGTCAGGGTTCCGTCCAAAAAGTATACTTATTGAATGATGTCAGCAATACGTATTTTGAAAATGATAATACTACCCCTTGTATATTTTAAATATTTTAAATTCAGATTTTAAGCCTTAATTTAAACATTAGGGTTTCAAAACCCTAATTTACAAATTAGGGTTTCAATCTTTAATTTCTCAATCTGCCAATTAGGGTTTCAAAACCCTAATTTACAAATTAGGGCTTTAAAAACCTAATTTGCAAATTAGGGTTTCAATCTGCCATTTCTCAAAGGTCTCAATCTGCCAATTAAGGTTTCAAACCCTTAATTTGCAAATTAGGGCTTCAAAACCCTAATTTGCTAATTAGGGCTTCAAAATCGGCGGTGTGGTGCGATGGAGCTACCGGCGGCGTGGGGCGATGCATGGAATGAGGGAGTGGGTTGCTGTGGGGGAGGAGAGAAGAGATGAAGGGGAAGAGTGACGTCGCCGGCGATAGGTTTCGACGCCGGCAGGAGATTACACGCGGTGGCTTGGGGTGGGCGGTGACGAGGAAGGGGAGGTAGACGGGGTGGGCGGTGACGGGGTGACGAGGAAGGAGGAGGCATGCGGGGTGCGGCGCCGGGGAAGGGGAGGCAGGCGGGGTGCGGCGCCGGGGAAGGGGAGCAGGCGGGGTGCGGCGCCGGGGAAGGGAAGCAGGCGGGGTGGGTGGGTGACGGGGAAGGGCGAGGGGGATGCAGATGGGGTGGGGAGGGGTGGGGGGGGGGAAGACAATGAAAATTAGGGTTTCATGTGGTCCCAGGGGCAAGTCAGGGTTTCAACTTTTATTTAGGGGCAACTGGTCTTTTTGTCAGAACCGTTAAGTACATTTATATTCCGTTTGTCAATGGACACACGTGTTACAGTTTGACACTTTGTATTCTCGCGTGTAATTACCTCCAAACCTCAGGGACATAGGTGTAATTAGCCCTATTTATTTCTTTAACTTCTTGAAATAACAAAAGAAAAATTGTGACGTACTAACAACCCAATCTTATTCTATCTCAAAAGTCCACCTAAAAAAAAAATGCATATATCTCTCACACACACACACACACACACACACACACGTGCACACAAACCAAAAGGTGCTGGTTCAAAGTTTTCACTTCCATCAACACCTTTAGAAAGTTAACTAGTAGTTTATGAGATGATGATTAGCTTAAATTGTCTTAAACTAATGGGCAGTTTAAAAGTTGTCGTGGTGTCACGTGCAATCTTTTTTGTTCTGTTCCTTTTTCCTCTTTGACTACAATATATTTCTGTTTTGTTTGTTGGATTTGGGACATTGGGCTCAGGGCCCAGTTGGATGGAATGGTCGGCTGTTTCGGACGTGGTAACTCCTTAACAATCAACGTCCTGCATAGACCACGCACATCCTATCAACGTTGGACATCTGGGTTTTGAAGCTTGTGGACGCAAGACGAAGGAGACTTTTGGGGTAGCGTAGCTCTGATTTCTTGTTCTGGCGGTCCTGCCCACGGCATTACTCTTCGCCTTATGGCTGGTCTAAGGCGAGAATAGTGGATGCGGCGAATGGGCAGGCAGTCAAAGGAGTTGGGTAATCTAGCATACTTGTTGTTGTTGTTGTCAAATTTGTCATCTTTTCTGATCAGAGATTGTAGGGTACTTGTTTGTTTTGCCGTTGCTTCTAAAGTTGGTACACCATGGTTGAAGATTCAGGTACTCTTGAGCGAGTAGTATGGACCGTGAGACTAATGAATCTGAACCCCCCAGACGTATGGGATCTTCTGGTCGGGCAAGCAGTGCTAGTGCAAGTGCAGGTTCTTCTTTGAGGAGACGATCGTTCAGTTTATCCTCTGCTGGCCCGCCTCAGGTAGATGATGACATAGAAAGTGAGTCCGTCTCGGAGGCTGGAGATATTGGTGACCGGGCACTTCACAGCAATAGGTACAGTGGGAGTGGTAGGCTTCGGTTGTCTGTTGATAATGTGCCTGACACTTTTGATGTTAATCCCATTCCAGAGGATGCTCAATCTCAATCGCGTGGATATTGGACTCGTGATCACACCGTGTCAAAGACTGCCTCACCTGTTTCGCCGTTACGATTGGAAAATATATCCCCTCTTTCCACTGATGCAATTGTTCCATCTGGAGATAAAGAGAGAGTAAGGTTTTATGAGATTGAAATATCCTTTGCATGATGTAAATGTGTGCGGTTGAATTTGACAAACATGGTATATATGCAGGAAAATGGAAAGGAGATTTCATGGTTATTTGCTTATATTTCATGCCTCATTCATCTCGCCGTGTTTGGGATTCTTGGGGTAATATGCTCTTCTTTTTGTTCCTTGGAGATTTTATTAAAGAGGCATTTTGTAAATTTTTATGTGACGAAATTTTATTTCGACTCTGGGGTGAAGAGATGATTAGCTTTCTGCAAAAGCTTATCAGGTGTTTCTCACGGACCAAAACAAGAGGTTAGAACTGACCACGGAGCAGGCGTTGTGCCAAAATATTATCAGTACCTTCACTACCTTGTATTTTCATTAGTACGACCTAAAAGCTTCAGAGACTTAAAAACTTTTAGTGTAAGATAAAACTCCGAACTAGATTAGCCGAGTAGTTTTTCCAATTGAAATTTGCATTTTGTACTTCATCAGGAAAGTTTTTGGTTTTGGGAAACTTTCTACTTGCTTGAGTAGGAAGTGTAGGTTGGGAGAACCATTTATTTGATGAGTGAGGACTTCAAGTGAATTAGCGTAGTTGTTTTAGTTTGTTAGTGTCTACAAGAAATAAGCACAGTGTAATAGAATCCATTAACGCGCATAATGACTGGTCGAAGTTAATTTTGATGTTTTAGAGGGCTTGAGAACGAAGAATGCAGTTTAGGAATTTCAGTTGTCCCAATCACTTTAACAGCCAGGCCGCCCTTCTCAGCAATTGCATGTATCAGCATATTACGAAACTGTCTGAAAGTTCTAAGCAATGTGGGCTGCTGTATTCAGCTCAACGTGTTTCATTATTCTTGCGAGCTTGGAAATTTCCTGCTGTGAATTTTACAAAGAACTATGATAAGAAATCTATAAAAACACTCAGATTTGTTGTTGGATCGATAGTTTGTTATGAAATAGGTCTAGCCCTTGCACAGGCAGGAGATATCTTTCAGTAATTAGCAAATGGTCAGAGTCTTGAAAGCTTAATATCTAGGGGAGTATTTAGTCATTACAGGTTCTCTCTGTTCTACCTCTATTTTTTGTGGCAAAGATGATGACGTAATTTGACGTTTCAAGCCACTGCTAAAGTTATTGCTCTGTGTATAGCAAGCATATATTTCTTTACCAGTCTTCTACTATTTCTAGCAGGAGTCCCCTGTCTAATATCTTATTTGCTCCCCTGCCCATTGTTTCCTCTGTTTTCCTCTCAACTGAGTGTCAACTTCCAATATCTAACTTGCAATCCTGTTTCTTTGCTTATTACACATTATAACCTTCTCTTGCTCATCTAGGCATATGAGTCATGGTTCTGTAGTTGGTCCTACTTGTACCTTTTTTTTTTGCATTTTTTCACCCTCTTAAATCTGCTGGCAGCTATCAACTTCTTGTGGTTGGCTATTATCCCCTGGAAAGAGATTGCTTGTAGTCTTCTCTTTGAATGTCTCTATGAAAAAACAACTTTGTTTACAGATTTTAGGTGCTAAAAGTTGGAAAAGAGTTTAGTTCATGTTTATGATAATTCCAGGGTGGTTTAAGTTGCACATGTAATGGTACTAAACGTACTAACTTTTCATGTGCTATATTGCAGGTCTTAACAAGGTATTTACTGCAAAAGCTGTTTGGCCCTGGAGTTGTTGGTGCTACTAGTGACCGAAGCTTTATATACCTTGATCTTCCTTCTAATATGGTCTCTGTCTCTCTCTCTCTCTCTCTATAAATAGATTCACACACTCTCTCTGCTACATGTAACAACACGTGCACATGTATGTGCATATCACAAATAAGCTAGAATTAGATGTTTACTGTCTACATGCAGCAACGCTGTAAGGAGTTTAAGTATATCGACTTTGAGAAGACATGGTCAGAAAACTCCATATGTGAAAGCTGTTTAGGGAATAGGCAGCTATTCTCTCATAAAAACGATTTGGCTCAGCATATTCTATTCGGTTTGCATATGCATTTTCGTCTTAGTTCGAGCTACTTCCTATACTAGTGAGCTCCTGCCTGGAAACTTTGCATCCAAACCCCTACAACCCTTTCTACCAGTAATGCTTCTGCCCTGCACCAGTGTCAAGCTCCCGCTTCTCCTTCCTGTTGAGGGTCCCGGAGACAATGTGGAGAGAGCTGCACATGTAAGCTGCAATTGGTTGGATTCGTGACACACAAAAGTGTATGGTCCCAAGCTGTTGGGAACCAAGTCCAAAATGCTTGGAGGGCAAGAGGTGAGAGACATAATTAATTGGCGCTGAGACTAGGAGCAGGATGTCAGGCGACATAATTAGTTGGCCTTTTAAGTTTGGAGTTCATGTGTGTATATGTGTCGGCATATATGCTTTCTGTTTGGGCTTTAGATCAAAGCGTAGTTTTAGGAATGGATTGGGTACTAGGTATTATCCTCTTGCTGCTTTCATGTAAGAGTGGTTATTGATACTGCCAAGAGGAGAAGGTCACATGATAATTGGGTAGGCCCTTCCTGTGTCATGTCAGCTTGCTCCTTCCCTTTGTCCACTAGTTGCTCCTTTGATCACTGAAGGGGTGCCTTGTGTCATCATAAGTGAGGGCTAGTACGCTGTTGGTAGTTGTGACCACTGAAGGGGTGCCTTCCACGAAGTGAGAGCATGGACGAGGTGCTGGGCTGGAGCATCACTAGTATGAAAGGTTTAGGGGTGGGAGGTTTATCTGCGAGGTTCCCGGATGGAAGCATATAGGAGGTTTGTGCAACTGGTCGGATTCCCTGACAAAGGCCTATCTACTTCTCTCTGATGAGCTCCGAGAACTGAACCATATCAGAAAGGCTCCGGTTGCATGAGGTGCTGGTTATTGAACTATATGCTACACGAAGGGAATGTATTCCAGGTTATTGAAAGGTGCTTGACGCTGGGTCCTTAAATGATACAAAGTGTTGAAGAATGGCACGCGACATTGGTTAGAAGCAGTTATGTGTTTCAGAGTACGATATTGGAGCTTCTGATTGTCGTACTCCATAATTCATTTATAGTTATGAACAAGATGACTTGATTCTTGCTGCACTTATGTTCATTCTGCCAACCAGATGTATGACATGTCCTAATGCCGCCCTAGCAACTTATTGTTTCTCTTGTTGACTTTCCGTTTTTTTGATTGCTTCCTGTGTTGTAGTTGCATTAGATCTTCAATTTAGCTTTCCTCACGCAATGTTCTTGTTCTTTTTTAAGGTTGGCTCATTTTTAATGGGCTGGTTCGGTGTTGTATTTAAGGGAGATATATCCAGAGTTTCAGACCAGTTAGCAATTGGAGTTACAACTGGCTACTTGGGAAGCCTTACGACATTCAGTGGTTGGAATCAAAAGTTGCTAGACCTTAGCGTGCAAGGCCAGTGGGTTTTCTCCGTGCTCGGCATTCTTATAGGTAATATGACGTGTCACAAGAATATTTCATGTAACGGGTGTAAGTTGGCCATGAATAGTGAATAACTGACAAGCCCCTATGTAGCCTTGCTTCATGTAGTGAAAGATGAAGATTCTTATGCCAATTTTTTGCAGGCTTGTTTCTTGTTGCCTATTCCATAATTTTTGGGATCGAGACTGCTGAGGGATTCAAATGGATTCTCAGAAAATTAAGAACAGATTCTGAATTTGGCATCTCTATCTCTAAAAGCAATTTGAAAGTGGACAATTTCAGGCGCCACTTGGCAGTTATGGTGGTGATGGTACTGACGTTAGGCTTCTTATGGGGTTTGAGTGGGGATTTGGTAATTAGAGGATTTGACAGTGGTAGTAGTGGAGCTCAGTTGTGGTTGGCTTGCTTAATCGCACCCCTCGGTGTCTGGATCAGATGGTTGTTAGCCCGTCTAAATGGACGTGGATTAGGAAGAACGGGTTTGTTAAAATGGGTTCCTTTTGGGACTCTAATTGCCAATGTGTCTGCAGCCTGCGTCATGGCAGCCCTCGCAACATTGAAGAAGGCGGTAAGGTTACTTAAAATGGTTTTCTATTTACATGATCCACCCTTTGCTTCCCACCTCCTTTCTTCACACACATGAATGTGAGAGGGTGCTTTTAAGTGAACATTTTGCACGTGAATACGAGAATATTTCACTTCGTAGAAATCTGAATAACATGCATGTAGGAGTTGCTCCATCATCATTTGTTCGTACATTTGCTCCTTTCTTATCCATTTGCGAATGGATAGTCTGATGTGATCTTGAAGTAGTATTTGTTTGATACAGGTGAAGACCAAGACTTGTGATACTGTTGCGACAGGCGTGCAGTTTGGTTTGTTAGGTTGCCTTAGTACTGTTTCTACTTTCATTGCCGAGTTCCATGCTATGAGAGGAAGCAGCAAGCCCTGGAGAGCATATGCATATGCCATGACTACGATATTAATCTCCTTCAGTTTGGGGACCCTGATTTACTCAGTTCCTGTTTGGACCAAGGGATATGATTAAGATAACAGTTCCGAGTTCTTCTGAGCGTCCGTTCTTGTGCACACGAGATCTCTACGGGAACGTGTGCACAGGCTTGCGAGTAGCCTCGGCTTTGATCCAGCCAGACCCTGACCAGACAATTTCTGGAATGGAACGCTGATGATTTACATATTTCTTGAACATTTGGAAGAATGTTCCATTTTTTCCCGCAGGAATCTGTTTCTTTTCTGCTGTGAAAGAATGCCATTGAGTAAAGAATCTCAAGAGGTTACATTGTATATTATGCCAATAGTCTCAGATAAACTTAACTTCTGATATTCTCTTAGTATAATGCCAAACTAATTTAAGTGGGGTTGTGGGCCAAAATGTTTTTGGTGTGTTCTTAGTTTGAAGATTTTTGGCTCAACGTGTGTATTCTTTTTGTCTCCCCTGGGTTACAAGCTCAGTATATGCATGTTCACCTTCATGTTGCCATTGCTGCCTTTTTCGTTGTCGGTGCAATGCTCGCGACCAATGCTGGAAGTAAAGAAAGCGCGTGAGGAATAAATAGATACTTAGATCCAAAGTGACAAATCTGCAATACGGAGCGAATGCGAGTCCGTGAAAACGTCCATTTGAAAAAGGTTAATGAGTGTGGGAGCGCGACCATTGTGTCTGCCGGAAATCATATCATAGTTTAGAAATTTAGGCCCGTACGTTTACCATATTTGTTTTCTGTTTTTATTTTCTGTTTTCATTTTCACGATTTTCATATTCAGTTTGAAAACATGTTCCTGTACTTTTATCAGTTCCATAAAAAAAAATTTAGCTATTTTTTCTTATATTGGGTTAAGTTTGAGTGAAAAACTGTTTTCAGTTTTTTGTTACTATTTGAGTAATTTTATCCAAAACGAAAACAGAAAATGGTAAAAGTACGCAAAAAAATCTTTTTCATCGTCATTGCTAAAACAGAAAACAAATATGGTAAACGTACGCCAGTTTGACAAAACAACTAGTTTGCTTAGTTTGTGAAGACACATTAGCCGGGTTCTGCGCAAAACAAAGTCACGTGACTGAAATTAGCGTTGGGATGACATGGATCGTAGCTCATCTCACGTGCACGTGATGGTCCAACTTTACTAGCTATGAAGCTTGTTACTGTGCTCAACAAGATGGCCTGAAACTAAGCCAGATTCACGTGTAGTAGCTTGTCAGCAAGCTCAACAAGGAGGGATGGCCATTTAAGTTTATGAAGACTCCAATGCAGCAGCATGTAACTTTGCACAACTTTCAGACATGGATCGTAACTTCAGAATGAAAACATGTGAATTTTGGCTTTATTCGACACCAATGCAACATGCATCACCTATTGTACTATGTTATAAATGCATGTGCCGTGTGTGTTATTATATCAGCAAGCAATTTTTTTTGGGCAGCTTGGTCTCGATGTAGCTCAGAGTGGTTCGGATGCTTGTTGTCGATGCTTCCCCTGTCCTTATGCTATTTGGTGCATTGAAAGTATCCCATATACCACGCCATTTTTGTTTTTACGGGTGCAACTTGGAACGAGTTTAATCAATTTAATCCCAAAAAAATAAGTTTTTTTGAGTAGTTAAATCGAACAATTAAGAAAAGATAGGCCTAGTTAGGATAGGTGAGCTCTTGAATGTATAGTCTGGGGTGGTTTAAACTTTGGCTGCCAAATATGGTAGAACGAGCCAAATTTTAGATGATGATAGTCATCGTTACCATTACAATCGCCGGGAACCACTAGCTATCACCGTCCCTGGCCACCACCATCAGTAACTACTGCAACCAACCCTTGAAGCCATCACCACCGCCGGTAATTACCACTGCCACCACTACCAATCACTACTGACACCCACCCCCACCACCATCGCCGACGACCACTACCGCCAATAGCCACTAAGGCTGCCCGAAACTGCTACCGTCGTCAACAACAACACCATTGCTCCCAGCTAGCATTCTTCCACATCGTCATCAACCAGAGCCGTCGCCGACATTTTCCTTTTACCTGTCTATGGCCCGTAGGCTAATTGGATTAGTCTGTTCGCAGGCTAATTGGATTATCTTCTTCGGCTCAGCTCATTACTTTTCAGCCATTTAACGTCCACCTCAATACCATGAAACTTTAAGATACTTTGGTCAATGGTTACAATTATGCGCATACTTATATATTTCCGTCCCTTCTTCTGTGCATGATGTGATTCTGTAATATATATTATGTACTCCTTCCTTCGCGAGCTGATTGCATGAATGAAACGCTAATGCAAAATGGTTGACGTACCGAATTAAGCTGTCCACGAGGTCTCTTCGTAATCCCTCCCGAAGGCTTCCACATATGCTCTCCGCGAGCTCTCTTCATTAGTCATCGAGGAGGCTTCCATGTACGCTCTCCGATTCGGAAGCCATCCCAGAGCCTTCTGTATACGCTTTCTGTGAGCTCTCTCTCCAAGCCTTCTAGGAGGCTTCCACATATGCTCTCGGTGAGCTCTCTTATACATATATGTTCCCCGTGAGCTCAATGTACAAGCTCTATCAGAGGCTCCAACATACGCTCTCCATGGGCTCTCTTCACAGGGCACTAGGAAGCTTCAATATACGCTCTCCGTTACCTTTTTTTTACAAGCCCTCCGAGAGGCTTCCTAAGGCCATGTTGTGGCACGCCACCTTAGACATGTGCCGCAACTCGGTTAGTACAGAGAGAAGAATACATTTTTTTTACAGCCACGCCAATGAATACTCTAGCTAGAACCATAGAGAAACGGGAATTGCACCACGGTTACGAACTGGGGATGACCTGGCACGTCAGTTACTCAAATACTGCACGTGCGCTCCACGTGGACGTCGTTGCAGGGAGATCTACTAGACAAATATCGCTAAGAGGTTTTGGGGCATTACTGACCGAACCTCGGAGTGCCTCCTGTGCCACCAAGTGCAATGCTTGATTAGTTGACTGTCTAACATGAACAACATAGACTAGCTCCATGAGTAGCAATGCACATAACGTTCAAAGGATCTATCTTAGTTACACGGCAAACACATTTCATGTGACTGTTTTACATTCATGTGGATGGCGATTTGAATGGTCTTAGATTTTCTCGATCATCCCCAAACCTGCGAAATACGTAAACTTTACCGAACAGGAAAAAGCATTTGGTTTTTTCTTTTTTGGAACAGTAAACAAAAATAGCCAAAAATAAATAAATAATAATAAAAATAAATAAATTTTAAGAGAGGATATAGCAAGAGATCCGCAAGACAGTATCCCTCGGAGCTTTAGGGGCATTGCTGATTTTGAGTGCCTCCAATGCCACCTTTGAGTGGATCAATTTCACCCGGCACCTCCATCTTTGGAGCGATTGGCACTCGTGCACCTCGATGTTTTAGTCTTGGCACCCTGCACCTCGGACATTTTAAACCGTGGTGTCCAGCACCAATTGACTGTCAGACTGGCCTTTGACCCCACATCTGTTAGATTTTTAAGGCCAAAATGGTCAGCTGACTTTACAAAATGGTGTAAATAAGAAGTTCAACTATTTTTGCATCTCTTGTCCATCAAAATTAAAAGCCATAACGTGGTTGACAGTGAAGCGATGAAAAAATCAAACCACTTTACACCTGAACTAGATTTATTGCCAACTTGCAGTTCATTACACTGGAAAATAAATGGTTCTACAAGTTACAACCTTCACCTCCTCGCGAAGTTCAACTTTGCGGTACCGTATGCAAACAGAAAGGCGAATAGAAGGGGGTACAAAATAAGCACCAGAGCGACAATAGGCAACTGATCATGGTGAAATCCAAAGTAATCTCTTATAAAGGACGCTACTGTCTTTTTCTCACCAAATACCAGAATTTCAGAGTCCACGTCTCCATACTGTGAAGTGAGCATACCATTTAGTGTCCAAGATGTAGGAGTTAGATAATACAACCACAGCCACCACTTGGGAATTTGCTGCAAGAAGGGGGGGGGGGGGAAAGGTCAATGATTATCTGTTCCATCAATAAGTTAACCCCCAACAATTTGGACAAGTTAAAGGCTAATAGCTTACTGGCCGAGGAACTATAAATCCAGCAAACAGGTTAAAAAAACTGTAAAAGGTAGACTGTAGAACTGCAGCAACTGGATAGCTTGGTGTTATTGAAATAAGCATCATTCCCATATAAGTGCAGTACATCGATGTGCAAAACATGGTGTAGAAGTACCAGAAAACCTTCGAAGCTGACCATTGATATCCAATCATGGGATATGTCGTTACCACAAATGTAATTGCCTGAACAAAGAGGTAAGGAACCTCAATTATCACCTACAAAATCAACACCCTCTAATTAGGTTTGAAGTCACAGGAATGCAAGAAGCCTTAGCTCTGCTGGTATTTAGGCAGGCTGCATCAGTTCTACATTTGAACCTGCCTTGGTTGAGCAGTACTACTATTGTGACACAATCATGCAAATGTGAAAGTAAAAGAGTTTCGACTGGGCCTTGTACAAACTTGTCTAGGATCCAAAGAAACCTTGTCTGGCAAGCCCTTTTAAGGGCGGTAAGGCCCTCTAGGTGCCTGGTTTGAGATGTTACAGATGATATGAAAGGCAAAGCCATCTAGTTGGTTGACAGTGTGCGAAAAATGAAAGCAACTTTATACAGAGGAAGTTTCTGTGTGATGTCACGAGGGACCTTTGTAAGGATGATATGACTGGAAGATTTTGAAACCCGTGTCTCTCAAGATGCAAATTTGGACTCGTCCTTAATCCTTATGACATCTTGTCTAGGATCTCAGCACCACCTATTTGGCTAGCTCTTTTTAGGGAGTCAAGTTTTTATAGTTACCCTTGTACTTGTAGGCAGGGGAGGGGAAAGTTGGATGTAGAGAACTGGGGCTAGACATGCAGAGGTTGGTTGCAAAAGTATTTTGATAAACTCAAAGGTGATAACTCTTACTCAAGTGCAAAGAGGGAGTTTCTTGTGATAAGTTCCCACCACTTGATGAAACATCCGTGTCATTTAGTTCTAAAAATGCATGTCTACAAAAAACCCTAGGTAGGATGCCAAGATTTTAATTCATCGGGATAGCATAGAAAAACAGAGCATATAAATGGAATGACATTCCAGGTTCATTTTTTACAAAACCGAATAGCATTCCCTAATGAGTTCCGATGAGTTTATACCTGTGCAAGTGCATAAGCCCATGAAATGTACATCCCAGAGAATTTTTCTCGATAAAGAACTGATCGTTCAGTTATGATATAGGGCACCACTGAAGAGCAATTATTTATGCCAGACAAGAGTACAGCAACGAACATTGAACCAAATATATTGAACACACTCTGCTGGTTGTTTCTGTCAAGTAAAAGGATACTACTGTCAGACATGAACTTAGTCTTTACAGTATCACCATTGGATAAAAAGTGGAATCAGAATGCTGCATTCAGTGGTGATTCCTCATCTAGGAAGTACATATATACTCTATTTTGAGGAAAAATGAACCTGTATTCTTCGTTATTTCAAGAATGATTTGCAAGTTAGATCCTCGTTTTGTTTTCAGAAGCAATTGAAAGCAAAGCAGATTCTGATTCTGTTAGACAATTTATCATGTGAACTAACTAGCAAACTTCGAATATGTTTTACTCACATTTTCCTTCCTTGGTCCCAATAGAGTAACCCAAAAAGCAGAGACAAAAGAAGCATATAAATGGTACGGATCAAGTTGTATGAAGGACTTCTCCAATAAGACAAGTGCTGTTTCCAGAGGCAGGATGTGAACTGTCTCCAAGCATTTTGTGAAAAGCGTGTCGAGAAATGCAAATCTTTTGAACCAGGAGGTGGAGTGCTTAAACTCTTCACTAGCTGTTTATTGTCCCTACAATCATAATATCAACAGAAGCAAAGTTAAGCACAAGTGAAATTTAAGATTCCCATATCAGATGCCATAAACCAAGTGTTTTTCTCATCTTATACCTATTGAGACCCAAATATCTAAGTAATGACAAGCCTTATGCAGATCCAGTGCACACTAAGCTAGGCTGTCCATATTTAACCAACAACCTCTCTCTAGAGAATTTGTGGCCATTGCCACCCTCTTTCCTCTTAAGTCCTCAGTCCAACCCAGCCTTCGCTCAACTTTTACTTATTGCACCTCTTTCAAATCAGTTCTCTCTCAGATCTCAACACAACTTGATCAAGTATGTCATGCCTCAAACATGAGCGTAGAATATGAAGTCTATCGATTGGATTTTGGTTGACACTGCAGAAAATGTGGCTTCAGCGTAGTCTAGATATATATGTTTGTATCCAAATCGAATAGGATTTATGGGATTACAACTTACCCAGTCTATCTGCTACATAGACTGATCCATATTGCCAGTGATCACAATCTAGCAATGCTTTATGAAACATAATGTGGAGATACTAAGAACCATCTAGCTGAAAGATATTGCTGGAATATGAATGTTAAGATGGCACTTGTTATAACACTCATAGAATGAGTGTTGTCCTAACCACCTGTCAAAATTGTTCCAACGCATCGTATTTTTTTGTTCCTGTTTTTTACAAATTGTGTCTCCTGGTGAACAATTGCTTCTCAGAGTTTTCAAAGAGATTCAGTTATTATTCTAGTGGTGTTACTTGTATCAATTCTCGTTTATGATCTTTTTCTAATTAATTCATTTCTTTCTTTTCCCTCAGCCACAGAGCCATCTTAACGTCCGTATTCCAGCAATATCTTTCAGCTAGATGGTTCTTAGCCATAGAACAAGTGCCAAAAGCTCAGTTATATTACACTCATAAATATATCAAACGTATAAATTCTCATACACGTATGTTAGATGTGTAATCACGTCGGATTGGATCGTTACTGGATAGAGTTGGTCCAAGTGCATATCTAATCCACTATGTAATCTGATAATCAGATAAACGAATTTGAATTCTTTTCCATATCCCCTTCAAAATGGTGAATCAAAATCCAAGGACGCCAAGGCATATGGTTAAAAAGTTGTGATATCCCGCATAGGATGTGGGATAACTTTTGACTGGCTTTACAAGACCCTGCCTACAAATTCATAACGACGTGGCTAGCCCTTCTAGGGGGGCATTGCTCTGTGGTGGGCCAGTAGACCTGAGTCGTAACATGTTCATTCTTGTTGACGGCATTCCATCTCAAATACACATTTTCTAGAAGACTAATTTTAGTTAATTTAAAGCTCCTACGGATAAAGTATTATTTTCTATTAGTACGAAGTTAGTTTAAGCCTTTCACTACAAAGGCCGACTAGCCAATGGTCAAACCTAGCGCTTTATGGCCCACTTCATGTTTCTCTCCCAAGCTCATATTTCTGTTTCTGTTTTATGTGTACTTCCAAGCTTATTTATGCATATCATCATCATCATCATTAAAGCCTTTTGCCCCAACCTAGTTGGGGTCCCGTACATGGCCGCGTATGGCCACCTTCTTGTTTCTTTCCCAAGCCCACATTTCTCTGTCTCAGTTTTATGTATACTTTTAAGCTTCTTTATGCATATCATCATCATTATCATCAACAAAGCCTTTGTCCCAACCTATTTGGGGTCGGGTACGTGGTGCCTTCATGTTTTGTTTCCCATGCTCACATTTCTGTCTCAGTTTTATGTGTATTTTCAAGCTTCTTTATGCATGTCATCATCATCATCATTGAAGCCTTCGTCCAAACTAGTGGGGGTCAGTTACATGTTTATAATTTTCTTCCATTCTCCCCTATCCAAAGCGCAATTCTCCGATAAATCACTTTTTCTCACCGAGGCATTTAAAGGTCTACATTGGATATGACGAAATCATCTCAAATGGTGTTCCCTTGACTTTTCCTCATTTCGTGGTACCCCTGCCTTTATGGTATATCCCAATACCTTACTCTATTCCTCTTTGTTTGGCCAGTCATCAACCTAAACGTTTGCACTTCAGCTACACTAATCTTATGTTTACGTTGCATCGCTAGACTCACTGTCGACCTACAAAATTTTCCTTCAGCTTGAGAGGGATATTTCACAGCACTATGGAAGCACACTTCCACTTTACCAACCTGCTCATATCCAACATCCTCATCAATCTCTTCCTAATTGCGAAATATTGATCCAAGATCATAAATCCTTCTCGGGTACTTGTTCTCCCATCCATGTGTACTTTACCCTCAGATTTCCTCCTAGTCTTACTAAAACTGCCGTCCGAATACTCCTTCTTTGTCCTCCTTAACCTAAGTCCTTTATATTCTAAAGCACATCTCCATGACTTTAACTTAGCATTTAAGCGAATTCTAGTCTCATCAATTAAAACTGCATAATCATCCACAAGAAACATAGACCATGGGACCTCGTCCAAAATTTTATTAGTAAGCTCATCCGTAAGCAAAGTAAAAAGATATGGGATTAAGGCAAACCCAATGGTCAAACGCAATTGTCATTAGAAATTCTCTAGTCATGATTGGTGGTTTGCACACTTATTGCTAGTCCATTTCACATGTCCATAATCACAATAACATACTTGGTAGTTACTCATTTCTTCTCTAGAACCCACCATGTAACTTTCCTTGATACCCAATACATGTGTCAGTTGTTTAATTAATTCATTCTCGTTCCAGTAACCCCCAGTCACCCGTATACTGGGTTTGCTTACTAGTAAATTAGGCCCCTATTTAGATGCCCAACATCCCAAAACTTCAGTCTCCAGGTGAATGACACTGTCTTTTGGTTCAAAAGGGCTGAACGCTTTGGGTTCGGGAACGCTAACCCTTAACTTGGATATAGTTTACAGGAAAAAGAAGCACTCAGAACCAAAATACTCAACCAGCTCCTCTGCTAAATGTAACAAAACAAAATATTCATGCCCATCCCTAGTAAATTGGTATCCCCTTATAAATAGAAAGGGTTATTATACAGCGGCCCTATACCAGGTAAGCAGCCTGTGTAAAAGATCAAGGATCATGGAATACATTGATCCATGCAATATCATCCCCAGTAAAGTACTTAAACTACAGGTGGTATATGGATTCTCACTTTGGTCTTGTACAAAGATAAATGCAAAGAAGCAGGAGTTCAACTCACTCATATAAAGAAGAACCCTTATAGATTTGGGCAAAATCTATACCGAGTTCAGCTTCTGTAGATGCAGAAGTGACCTCTAACATCCATGTTGCTGGATTGTACTTATGTCTGATCTTCGGCACACCTGGAACACCCTGTAAGAGGTGGCTAAACGAGATTAATTAAGAGTTAACTTGTTGATGGAACAAAAAACATATATATCACTCGTGAGAATGAATGATGATAAAATGTGCTAGAGCTTTATGGAAGCTTACCTCAAAGTATTCAATGACTTTACTTGAATGCTGCCCTAACTGTCCAGAGTAGATCATGCGTCCACCACTTTTCAGCAAAAGTAACTGAGAGAAATGCAAATGGAGCAATATATCAGAGTTTCTTAGTACCCAATTACAAAATTTATAATGGGACAAGAAGAAAATATATACTCCGACTACAAGGGACTAACAACAAGATATCTGATACCTAGAAGCGATATTCTAATAATATGCAATGAAGGAAGACATCTAGAACCTCTGGATGTTCTTTATAAGAAGGGAAAATACCAGGGACTTATGAGTGGTAAGGATCATGGAACATGAATAATAGGGAGGCTAATCCTTAATTGTGCAGAAACGTTTCTGGCAGTCGCATTCATGCATCATAAGAGCTCAATTGGTCATGGGTGAAACATACGTGCTGAAAGAGTACAGCCACCACACAGCTACACCCACAATAGGTAGAGACCTATATAAGTCATAATGGGCTTTCAGACACCAACACTTTTCATGTTCACTTCTTTCTTCTTTTTTCAGGTTTGGTGGCTGAGTATCTAGCCCACCTAATAAGGATCTCAACTTCCTACGAAAAATTGAGCTGAAAAATCCGGATTTCACCATTACGAGTACATACATTTCCAAATATTTCAACCAGTCAATAGCATGAGTGCAATGGTTTTTTTTTAACTCTTTTTCCGCTCAGGTTTTCTGAAGTATCATGTCATCAAAATAATAGATGGAAAGTACTTCACGAGCCAATTCATTAAAGAACTAGTTGTAAGTGCCGATAGTGGCAATAAAACAACCTGTCTAGGTCACGTGGTAATATAGCTGAATAAAGAAGAAAATAGTGGAAAAAAAAATTACTAGGGGAAATTGCTTCACAATTGTCATTAGTAGCTTTCTACCTCATCAAATGCTTCAAATATGTCAATACTTGGCTGGTGAATGGTGCAAACAATTGTTCTTCCTGTATCAGCCACATTCTTAACAGCTCGCATGACAATTGCAGCTGCTCTTGCGTCCAAACCAGTTGTAGGTTCATCCATGAAAATAATGGAGGGGTTAGCAACAAGCTCCACAGCTATTGTCAGCCGCTTGCGTTGTTCAGTTGACAGACCAGTAAGTCCAGGCATGCCAACCAAGTCATCTTTTATCCCATCTAGCTCAATGGTCTCAAGGACTTCTTTAACAAAATCCTGTAATATCATGCCTCCAGAATTTGAATTTATGTAAATTTTCAACATAGATACAATATGAAGAAAGTGAATTCAACTTTTATTTGATACATGCCATACATATTTAGTTTTTGAATCAATCTGAGGTTGAAGACGTAGCCACGCAGAAAAAACCAATGACTCTTCTACAGTAATTTGTGAAGAATGTACATCACTTTGCTCACAATAACCTGAAATCCTAGCAAATGTCTCTTGAACCTTAGGATACCCTCCAATTTTGATTTCTCCTTCGATAACACCACTACTTTTTCTTCCAGAAAGAACATCAAGAAGTGTTGTTTTACCAGCACCAGTGACACCCATCAATGCAGTAAGAACACCAGGCCGGAATGCACCCGTAATATCACATAGAAGTTGAAGTCTTTTTTGAGGAAAACCTTGTTCTCTCATTGCCTGAGAACAAAAAGAAAAGAACAGAAATCATTGCATGAAATTCATCTGAATGGCTTCATACCTCAGAGTCCTAAGACTTAGGTTATATAGATTTCAAACGATCACCATAGGGGTCTCAACGTAGTACTGTAAATCTTCAAAAACTACAGTTAAGGGCTCAAAAGGCAAAACCATTCTTCCTGTAAAATGAGAGAAGCACCTATTATTAGGGACATGCAAAATACAGGGGTATAAGCATTAGAGAAAGAAAGCAGGAATCTGACCTTCCAGAGGCTTTGTAATAGTCTTTTGAGAAATTGTTTTGGCGCTTTTAGCCAAACTGGCACCATCACTATATTCGTTACTTCCTTGTATATGAGAGAGCTTTTCACTTGAAATAATAGCACGAGATCCAGGTGCTGTATGTACTTCACATAGTTGTAAGCATATACTACGCTAGCATTTGGTACACTGATTCACTGTGCTAGAAAGATGAACTCACGCTTTAAGAAAGTTAATGCCAGGGTGAATCCAACGTCGAAAAGTATTGTGAACCCAAATAAGACACCAAGGCATATCCAGAAAAAGTGTCCGTTGAAGTCCAATCCACGGCTTTCTAGCGTTTCCTTCCCTACTGTCGTGTTTGCTGGCAGTGCCTGGAACCAGAGGATGATTAAACAGCAAATACCCATCTGTCTTAATTTTACGAATGACATAATGCAAGAAACGATGTAAATTCATATACAACCTATGCCTAGAACTCCACTTCTACCCTCTAAATCTGTAAGGGACGAGAAAACATATCATCAACGTACAATGATAAATATCATGCTATTTGTTGACTTGAACTAGCAACCAGTTTGCAAGAGGCTATTATTCAAGAGTGAAAAGACAGGTACCTTCAGCAGAACAGTGCCTGAGAGAAAATATAGAGGAGTTTTACTAAATACAGACAAGTTGAAGATGCCTAAGGTGTGTGAAAAGTTAGTCTATATTAGACGTTACAAGGATCAGAAAAATGCAAAGTGGGTCGAGTGAAGGAAAGCAGGTATCAAGCAGAAAAGGTCAACATTAATGTGACCCTTGATAGCTCAGATCGGAGAATGAGGTCCATGTTTGTCAATCCACTAAGTTCAGATAACCACCGAATTGCCGTTATTGCTATCATTGTTGTTGATTGCGGCCAGGGGCAAGGCCATAATGTAAAAGAACGATCATAAAATTTTATACAGTTACACTTCAACTCAAAAATGGTTGAGACAGAGTCTACTTCTGTTGTAAATTTGAGGGCCTAAAGCTAAGATCCAAGGCATCCTTATTATTTTGTTTAATAGTTGTTGTTGTTGTTAACTGCAGTAAGGGGGCAGGCCCGGATGAACAGGATAGTTATAAATTGTTATACTTGACGTCAATAACTTTAGGCCAACCATCCTATGGCTATTGTTACTGTTATAGTTGTTTATTGGCGTTAGGATAGGGCCAGGATGAACAAGAAAGTGACATGGATATTCGTACTTAGACATCAATACCCTCTTTTCGGTGCTAGAAAAGTACTATGTATACCCATCCCGAGTATATCGATGCCAAAGTGCAACTGACCCCTATATAGTACGTGCAGCTATAGCTCCACCTATGACTACAGTCATCATTTTCATTACCATCTAAGCCTTTAAGCCAAACTAGTTGGGTCGCCTACATGAATTCCTTTCTTCCATTCTCCCCTGTCAAAGCACATATTTTTCCGATCAATTCGTAGCAATCTCATTTTTTCTCGCAACTTCTTCCCATGTTCTTTTTGGTCTACCCTTACCTTGTCCTACCTCATCAACTTAGCACAAATCACCTCCCTTTAAGGGGGCATGTGAAGGGCGTTGTTTTTAATTATACTTTCCAATAGATCCTCTCATAGATTTCTACTAACCAATCATCGTTCCTTGCATTATAATGCAAGTTTAACAACAATTCATTTTGACTTATATGCAGGCTGTAAAAAATTCTGCTCTAGAATTCTCTTAGTAAGTGGACTCACAAACTCATTGCATAGAAATTCACCTTTTGCCATCTTGGAGCAAGAAATTCATTTACTGCCAGGCCTATCTCACCATATGACAGAGGAGACACCCAAAAAGCCCACTTCAACCAAACTGGCATAGAGGCTGCAAAAAACAATCGCTTGCTATGTAATCCCATGGAGTTTAGACAATTGCACTAAATGAAACAGGATAATAATTGTGAAAATCTTACATTGTGGGATGATGAATCCACCAAATAATAAGACAAGCAGTAACCACAAACTGCCAGCTGTTACAGAAGCAACCACAGTCTGGAAGGCCGATGCCAAGAAACGAAATGTGGATATTGAGGTCAAGTGCACTGCAAAAAGTAGAATGAACTGGCGGAAGAACCTATGAATCGCATGTGATCACACAAGTTAGTTTACTATGTCCAGCTAGTTTTAAAGAGTGAGTGCATGCAGACCACCTTTAAACATGCTACCACCACGAAGATGGGTAGATTGAGAGTACATTTTTATGAAAATGATTAGTGATCTGGACATGAGTGGAGGCAATACTACTCCAATATGAGACAGTTGAATACTTCATTAATAGCACTCAAGTAAAATAAAAAACTATGTGACACTAACCTCCCAGCTTCAGGGCTGTATCCAATAACATAATATGTTATAGACGTCCAAACTAGAGCATTCAGCAACGAAAGAGGAACCTTAATAAGTATGGCTGGAATTGCGTAAGCCCAGGCTGGGTAGAAGCACAACTCCCTCTGTTTGTAGAAACTTGGAAGTCTTGCAACAGTCAAGGACAGCTCAGGAAATCCATCGACTAGAAATATGATTAGAGTGAAGAACAGAGCACCCAAATAGTAGTTTGCATGAACAACATCAACATTCATCTGAGTTCGCAAAAAGACGGTCATCGTGATAAACGAAAGGATGACAAGCTGCATAAAAGTAATGAAACCATTGTTTAATTTCATAAGGCCTGGGCACATAAGTCATTAAATTTGACTGTAAGATGGTTAAGTGAGTGAGCCAGTATTGCTAAATGAACAAATTGTGACTGATATGAATAGTTACGGATTTTAACCTGAAACAACTTGAATACATAAATGAAAGAATTCCTCCTCATTAGAAGGAACTCCCTTGACATACAGGCCCTAAACAGCTCCCATTTAGAAAGAGAATACATGCTGAACGAAATTGTACTCTTATGGCTCTCTGATATCATGAATGACTTGCAGATCTCCTCATCTAGCTTCTTTCCCCAAGGAGATTCCTTGAAATTCCTAGATAACATATCATTGGAGACATAACTGTGACTTTGTCCATTTCGGTGCCAGTACTGTGCTTGATCTTTGCTTGATATAACCTGCTATGCCGTCAAACAGACAAACTAACATCCACAAAGGAGATAAGAGCACAAAAATGAACTTATTTTAGGTATGCTTAAGTTACCTCCTGGAGAAAGTCAGCTGCCGCTTTCCTTTCGGGGCACCTGAACCCGCATCCTTTGAAAAATTCTAGAATATGTATTCGGGGTCCATGATAGACAATCTTCCCCTCTGCCATCAAGATGATGTCATCAAAGAGATCAAAGGATTCAGGTGCGGGCTGAAGAAGCGAGACGAGTACGGTAGCATCCATGATATGAGCCAGCTGTTGAAGACAAGCTATGATCTGATATGTGGTGGAGCTGTCTAAGCCACTTGATATCTCATCCATAAATAGAGCTTTTGTTGGACCAACAATCATCTCACCTGCTTAATTCTAATTTCTTAATATTCATGTGTACAGAAAGGTGGTTATATGGGTGATGAAACTTCCATTCACATCAGTGGGAAATTTTATGTAGTGATGAAACCGTATTATCTGCTATATATTAAACTGTTGCATTTCAAACTACCTGTAGTCAATCGTTTCTTCTGACCACCAGAGATACCCCTTCTCATGGCATTTCCATAAAATGTATCAGCACACATGTCAAGGCCAAGAATCTGAGATCACCATGACAATGATGGTCAAAATATCACTGGATAGTAAGATATAAATTCAAGACAATATAAGTAGCTCAACACCGGCTAAAGATAATTACTTTCATAATGTAGTCTGTCTGAAGGGTGGTCTTTTGTCCTTCAATGGCAATTGCCTATAAAACCAAGCACTGTTAATATTCTAGAAGATAAGCTCAGTATCTAAAGAATATTATCAAGAATATAATGGCCTTGCCGCCTTAGTCAAGGATATGAAGGGTCCAATCTCATTTACTGTAAATTACATCGCATTGAATTTGAGATGTATGCTTCCCTTTTCCCTTCATCTCAGTCATGTTTCAGGACGAGCTTTGACACAACAGTAACGTAGCTTCATCAAAACCTCGAGTCGCGTGTACACCTAACCCTCTCCAGACCCTCGAGTGGCGGGAGCCTCGTGCATTGGGGCTCTTTTCAAGAATCAAGTGTACTATATCTGGGCAAAATGACTTTTCACAGGTCCACTTCTTAAAGGGGAATACTGGACAAGAATATTATTTAGCAGAGATGCAGGTGCACCAGCAACCTTAATATTTGCTGTTTTATTAGCAGAACGTAGCAGTAGGCTAGTTGAAGTCATTGTCTAGTCTATTTGCACTCATTCAGACATGCATATCAAATCTTTACTATACAATTTAGGGAGTACGGCCCTAGCATGATTTCGGGTGTATAATATCTCATGGATCATGGAAATCAGACACTTAATATTTTTTTTGCATCCTAATTGGATATTCGAATTGTGCTTTCTTACATTTGGGAACCGAAAAACTTCACTGAATCATCTAGCTTGACAAAAAAATCATGTCATTACAATGATTAAGATGACATTTTGCTCTTGATAACTGATCATGACACTGTTATCATTATTCCTGCACTTTTATTAACATTCAGCTCATAGCACTCTCCTAGCAATCGAATAGTAGCTGTTCACAACCTATTCTGGACCACACCCCGGGGCCCGCTAAGAGATCCTAGTGGCACGACACGTCACCCATTTGGCGGTCAACATCGCTCAACAAGATTGCTCGGTCAAAGTGCTCCGCGCCTCGAGCATCCAGACGGCGATCGAAAGTGTGCTCCCCCCAAGGGGGTCGGCCACCCCAAGGGGGTCGGCCACCCAAGGGGGTCGGCCTCCATTGCCCTGCGAAGGGGGGAACTTGCCGAGTGGCACTGACTTCTCGCTCCAAACAACACTCACCCGCTATCTTCAGTAGCGCGACGCTCTGTCGCCGACTCAATCAAAGTGACGGGGCTCCGGCCCTCACGGCGGGACGGGCTCGCAACCATGAAGCCCTCGCCGGCTCAATCAAACTGACGGGGCTCCGGCCCTCGCGGCGGGACGGGCTCGCAACCATGAAACCCTCGCCGGCTCAATCAAACTCGCGGCGGGACGTGCTCGCAACCCTAATGCCCTCACCGGCACAATCAACCGGGGGCTCCGGCCCTCGCCAGCACAATCAACCGACGGGCTCCGGCCATCGCGGGCACACTCAACCGGGGGCTCCGGCCCTCACCGGCACAATCCAACTGGGGGCGCCGGCCCTCGCCAGCACAATCAACCGACGGGCTCCGGCCATCGCGGGCACACTCAACCGGGGGCTCCGGCCCTCGCCAGCACAATCAACCGACGAGCTCCGGCCCTCGCGAGCACAATCAACCGGAGGCTCCGGCCTTCGCAACAAGGATGGGCTTACAACCCTAAGGCCATCGCCGGCACAATCACCCGACGGACTCACGGGGGGCTCCGCTCGTAGTGCTCCGGCACGAGGACCCCTCGCCACGGACTCTGAGTATCAAGCTGTGAGCATGTGCGCTCATGTTACCACTGATCATCGACATCATCAGGGCAATGAACCGCGGGTCACTCCGGGACGGGAGCAGGTCCTCGGAGGGCATCGTGTCCGGCACGCCTAGCAGTTGGCTGCAGGGGCAACCCTCACCGCTGCCAGGATCTCGACGCGTCTCTTGACGCATCTTGTGGGATTCAGTAAGGGCTTGGACTGGAGGCTGGGGCAACGGGCTACTCTGACCATGCTACCGCAGTGTGGTCAGTCTCCTCAGACAGGCAGAGGGACGCTGCAAGGGCAGGGCGGCACGAACTCGGGGACCGGCAATCTGACGGACAATCAATACTGTGGGACCCCCTGACACGTGTCGGCTGATGACACGCGCATATTTGTGCCTATATATAGTGGATTCTGGAGCTTATTCAAGGACGACTCCCTCATTTCCACATTTCACTTTCTCTCTCTAAAACCCATTCTCTCTGGAGTTCTAGTGAGAGAAACACATTTGGACCCCTGACATCGGACTCTTGACGCTGCACCCCCGCTACGGACTGTCGACCGCTGGCCCTGTTCGTCGTCACCCTGCCTGCGCGGCGCTGCCAGCCCTCGCGATCTGTCTGGGGAGCCTTGCTCTCAGCCCTTACTCCATCCTTGCTGTCTCCCACTTTGTCTACTTGGAAGCCAACGCAGACTGCATCCTTTGTGGCACCTCACGTGGCACGCGAATCATCTTTCCTCGGCAACAGTAGCCATATATCATGCTGAATCTGTTATCACAGTTCAGCATGTTTTAATAAAATTGTTAAGAGCAGAAGACTTTTCTGCCGATGACTCAGCTGCAAGTTGTCATCAATCATATCTTATGTTCTGCAAAACCTCGTCTAGTGGTTCTTTTAGTTTGCTTTCTTATCTAGAGACCTAACAGGAAGTTGCTTAAAGAACACCAATCCTATGCCATAGGTATGAAAAAAAGTGTTTCAATGATACCTTTGCTTCGCTCAAAGCAATAAAATCTCGAAGTACAAAATACTACTGTGTTACTCAGCTGTTACCCACCGTGGGATAACTAACCAGTATAGACATGGGAGGCCTTTTCTCTAGATCTGAAGCATTGATATATGTATCACGAATATGACTCTTGTAAGATGGTAGTTCTTGGACTTGAACGAGTACAAACATGGACAACCTTAACAGAAAATGAGAGATGCTAAAGGTACCTTCATATAGGTATCTATGTCAGGATCTGGAACAATTCCTGCTTGTTTCTCCCTTCTGCTGACTTCAGCCATTATTTCTTCAAAGAGAGAACCAATTAGAAAATTTACCAGAACAAACGAATTACAACGTGGAAATTAAAAAAAAAAAAATATCAGTTGTGTGCTCAAGGCAGGCATACCTGCTCGGCTTCCAATACCCTGACAGCGGGCCGAAAAATCAAGTGTTTCCCGCACAGTCATCTCAGGGATGTGTAGGTTATTCTGGCTTATGTAGGCAGATGCTTTCTGGGGCACAAAATCTTGAATGTTGTGCTCGTTGTAAGAAACTTCCCCTGAAACCTGTTGAATGGAAGGGCAGGCATTAGGGACAAAAAAACCTCAAAATACTAAAACCTCTGTAAGGGTCACTAATTTAAACTGCTGGTACAAAGCTATTCGCCTCAACTACAGGGTGGTTATAACTTCAAATTTAAGTTCTGAACAGTGGCAATCGAGTTCTCTTCCCCCACATCACATTCTTCTGTCTGTTACAAGACATCAAATGTAATTCCTGCATTGTGCATGAACTCAGGCACGCGGCCACAAATACAATGTAACTTCAACAAAATATCATTCATTAATTGGATCCAAACCTTCAAGGAGACTATATTAGTCAGAGAAGATATATACAAGGAGACTATATTAGTCAGAGAAGATATATACAGCTTCGATTGGACTAACGATATATAGTTATGTACCAGACATAGCTGAATCCAGTTATTACCCAAGAAAATAGCGAGAGTTGGAGCACAAATAGCTTAAGTAACCGGTCATAAGGTAAACAATAACCCTTTCAGCTATTTTTTGTGGTCAATTGTATCAATTATTACAGGATGGTGGCTATAGGATATGCGTCTTTATCAGATTACCCAAGGTACTGAAATTTAAAAGATGAAGCACATAATCAGTGTGAAACCTTGAGAGATGTATTCAGGTTTCCTGAAAGCGCCTTCAGTAAGGAGGTCTTCCCGCATCCTGGAGGACCAAGCAGTAGAGTCATTCTGCAACAAAGTTAAGTCGGTACACCATTTGATCACTTAACTAACCAAACGAAGCTTGATGATTAAAAATAAAAAATTCCAATCCATTGATTGAGAAATAGTCCCTCCCTTTACGAAATAGCATATGAGTAAGAACAAGTCATAGATATACTCCAAAATGACGAAGCGTATAAGTACTTTTAGAGGAAAGGCACATTTGAACTCCCAATTTAATTTGTTTTCCAACTCGGTTTCCCTGACAAAATTTTAGAATTGGATGTCAAAAGATCTTATTTCCCTTACTCCAAGCCAAGTGCTCCAAGCAGTGACTCAGTACCATACACTTTCAACTATCACTTCAGATAGCAGAACAAGAGAGTCGACGGGAGGGATTAGAGAGACAGGGTTTGGTTAGGATTTGTAATAATACCATGTTGAGTTAAATTGAGGATAATCAACCTCTCTTGATTTTGAACCAGGAAGCTTACCTTCCAGGCTTGATGATACCACTGACATCATTAATGATGCTAATTTTGGCCTCCTTTGACTTTAAACCAGGAAGCTTTGCCATACCCTGCTAAAACAAATGCAGCAATTCATTTACAAAGGCATATTCTGAAGGTAACAATCACGCATCAGTTCTTTTACCAAATAGCAACAGAAGCAGGAAAGGTTTTCTTTTCTTTTTCCTGGTCGATCACTCGTGGATGTATACAAATAATGAATCTGCCAAAAAATTTTGTTTTCAAATTATGCAGTAGATTATGGCCGCCAATCTGACGAATCATTGGAGGCTGAACATGCCCAGGAAAAGAGAAATCATAGTCAAAGCATAAATTTGCTTCAAGAAAATGCAGATACTCACAAAAATCAGGCTTTGGAGAGAATTCCATAGCGTGGGGAGGGGTTTGCCATTAACCACTTCACATTCTGCTACCACGTGCAGATTTTTATATTTCACCTCCACAGCAGGCAATTCCATACCAACCCTACAAAGATTAGTTGAAGCATTAACCCAATTATCTACTTCGATGCTTGCAAACAGAAAAGTTCCTGAACAGAGAGTTTCAGATTAAAGGGGGAAAAGAGCACACAGGATCAAGAAACCAAATAGTTTACCAAATACTTTAACGGTGTCCTTGTACTTTAGAAAATAATGTCAAAAATTTAAAAATTCATCTCTCTGCAAATAGAACTTGAATCAGCAAGGCCTGATAGTATATGTTGCAGTCCATAAGAAATGCACGTGTGCGAGGTATTGTCAAGAAGGTATGTGTTCACTAAGATTCTTATGCTTGTTATGCACATTTTAGTTGCTTGCCTGGACAGTGTACATAAAGGATAAATGTGACACAATGTACATATAGATAGATTAATTGCTTTAGAATTAGCATCAAAAGGAAGCAACACTCACATGTCTATTCTTTTCCTAAGTTTCTGCAACAAGCGAAGGTTGTCATTCTCAATGTGTTTGATGAGCTTCTCAATCAACAAATGTTGCTCCAGAGCACCAAGCTTAGTAACGTCAATCACCCGTTTTCCTTTTCCCAACCTATCTCCATCAGTATCATCAAACAAAGATGATCTAATCCGTTCAAAAGTAGGCAATCTTTCAATTTCAGCCCAAAGTAACGTGAATTCATCATTGACACCATCCTTTACAGAACTTGAAGTCAAATTACTTTGAGAACTAGGAGACGGGGCCTGGAAAGATGATGTCAAGCTGCTTCCTATCCCAGGCAGCAAATTATTCCGTGACTCTATATCGTCTGAATCCACTAGTTCTGCCATATTGGACAACCTTGGAGAGATTCAAACAAGCAGTGACAGGAAAAGAGAAAGAAGGAGGTATGCACGTAACATTTCCTTCATGATTTAGACATCAGAATTGATGAGTTCAAGTAATGCATCATTGATTTAACTCTTTACACTGGAGTTCATTAAGTTCAAATGCAGGAAACTCAAGCTAGATATTCACGAAGTCTGTCACGCACAGCCCCACAGAGAGAGAGAGAGAGAGAGAGAGAGAGGCTACAGTTTACTAATGATAGCCTGCCCAAGGAGGGAGAAAAGTCAAGAAGCTACTTCAGGATCATACTAACTCAAGTTACATTGATTTTGTTAATCGAGTATCCTGTTAAACACTAGTCCATTTCAACAGCATGGACAGTTCCGCAGAAAAGCTCCGAATTCTAGCCCCCCACGCTTGGTTTTAACCTCGTTTGCATATGCAGACACACTCATTCTCGTGTTTTGTCTTAGTGATGTTGCTTAGTTCCTGGGGGCATTCCTGCACATAATACCAGACAGCAGGCATGCTACATCTTCAAATCCTACTACGCATAGCTACCCAACAACTGGCACTGCCATTTAAGCAAATGAGGTAAACCCAATATCAGCAACTAGCATAAATTGTCAAAAAAGCCTCAAAGAAACAGGGAAAAAAAGCAAGAAGCACATACTCAAATGGCCATTGTCTGGTCATTCACCTAAATATACCAGCATAATAATGAGCTGACAATATAAGAGAAAAGACTAAAAAATGAATACCATATAGCCATTATCATCTTCTGTCACTTATTGCTGGAGAGTCAATTCTCATTCTCCATAATTTAAGGGGGACCACATGATCCATCTGCTTCACGAAAGTCAAGACTTGTATTATAAATGCAAAACCAGCCCAACTAGATTCAAATAAAAACCAAGTTGGAGACTAAAGAAATTAATCCTGAAAGATAATTTCAAACTGATTTTCTCAAAGATGGGCTAGCATTAATTGCAGAGCACATTAGAGAAATGAAGCTGAAATGGACCATCAATTTTTGATATAATAAAATGAAGCAATTTACCATAAGAAACTAAATTACAGCATCACATCTGACTTTAAAACAAGTGGGCATAACAACAATCCAGAATTTTTTTGTATCTCCTTCTTTTAAAGATCGTGGCATGATCTGGAAGTCAAATATCCTATTCATGCATCCATCTTCCCCATTTTGGCAAGTAGTCTATGTTGTCCTAACCTTCTTTTCACATGCTTATAGAAGGATACATGGTCAGAGAATATGTGAACCCATACATCTCTTCAAATGTGTGGTGCACAGATCTAATCATTGGTACACATCAGCACATCAAAATCCATTTTTGGCACATACAATTCAAAGACAAAATCCAAATCTTCTCATGCTACTGCATTGTGGTATCAACATTTTTTACTGTTATTCTCCACCCATTGTTGTAATGCACAAGACAGAATGGTGGTTAATGAAAATCGCATGGCTAAAATTTACACTAAATCTTTAGCATGGCAGTTGCATATAAGGAAACATGGAGTTCTAGACTAATCAATCAATGTTCTGAAAAGAGCATTGGTGCCTTTCCAGTTGGTTCAACAAAGAGAGCAGAAGGCTCATCAGCTAATTGCAGCTAATCTGAAGCATTGTGCATTTTTTCGTTTCTTATTATTTCATGCTGGGACGACGTACCCCTTAATCAACGATTTAAATTAGCCCTATTAAAGTGTCTTGGAATATCACAAAGTAGGAAGCATCAAGAAGTTCGGCCCAAAGCTTTGCGATGCTGATTTAGATAGGAAGTCTACAATACTAGCCAAAAAGGAAACTTCCTATGGTATATCTGCAATAAAACAAACAAACTCATAGTCAAATGTAACTCTTCGCATTGGAAAGCAGCCTAGTCTCTAAATTCAGGATAAAGTAATCAGGATTCTAGTCTCACCAACTTTGCTTTTTACCGCAACATGTCATGGGCGTCCCCATTTTAACCGGTTGAACCAATAAACCGTGAACCAGTCCCCTCAACAGTCCAGTGGCGGGGTCAGTTGTGATAGCTTTTAGTTGCTGCTAAGAATTGCTTCATCCTAAGCCTAACAACTATTGCCATAACCACTAAAAGTATCGTACTGTTGGTTTTTACAATCTGATTGTGACTGCCTTCACCGCATACACATTTTTATTAACAACACCGTTCAATATGATTGAAGCTTTCCTTTGTCTCACTTGGCCACTTTAGACTCTGCTTGGGACTTTGCGGCATTCGGAGTTGCCGCTATCTATCAGACATTTCATCGAACAGGTAAGCTGCAAAATTATCTGTAGTAACTAGCTTCAGATTTTTGCCAAATCCCGCGGTTAATAATCTGAAAGACGCTACAAAAAAATAATAAGAAAAAGGGTCCCCAGAAAAGGCACTGACAGATGACTCTGCCCCAAAAAAAAGAAGAAGAAGAAGATAAGTTCACTCCATAAATCGGCAAAAACTATAGTCAATGAGTTGAGTCCATCCTTCTGATAGAGAGACTACACAGCATAGAGTGGAACATTCCAAAGTGAGCACCCCTCTGTCTATGCCTTTGCCCAGACGCCAAAGGCGTGCATGTGTGCCAGTTTTGTCAAAGCAATGCTTGCTTGGGATAATATTTTATAGACTCTGCAATTGTCCATTAGTATATGATTATTATTATTATTTAGGAAGAATACCTTGCTAATCTTTTTTGTCAATATTTTATTATTTTAGACTATTTCTTTGATATTTAATTATTTAGGCATCTTTTTTGTTCCTTTGATTTTTTTAAGGGTGAATTGCATTAAACCCCCTGAGATTTACACCCGAGTCTCACAAAGGACCCTAATGTTTCAATTTCAACAACTAACACCCCAACTTTGCATTTTCGATCCAATTGGACCCAAAATCGATTTTCTGTTACAAGAGCTGTGGATGGCCGTCCACCTTAAGGGGCATTTTGGGTAACCAATATTTGGTGGTCTCTCTCTCTCTCCATCGTGCAATTCACCCAAACAAAAAACTGAAAAGCCCTCCCCATTCTCTTTCTCTCTCTCTCTCTCTCATCTTGATACACTCTGATTGTTCCTCTGTACTGCTTCTTCACCTTCTCCAAAAATAAGAGAGAGAGAGAGAACGGAGGGAGACTATGAGGAGCGAAACTGCACTGTAGCGCGCGTCAGCTCGAGGGTTTGTGCAAAGAACTCCTTTGTTGATTCCCCCTCTGTTTTTGTGTTATGGTTAATGGGTTCTGGTTTTTGTCTCACAATCAAAGGTTGTTTCGTTTCCACGGCATACGATTAGAGAAAAGAGGGGCAAAAAGGGACGGAAAGTGCGATTGATTCCTGTAATCTCTTCTTCCCTTCTAAACCTAGCACTGGCAGACCTTAAGGGAACCCTAGCGTTTCTCATCTCCTCGATTTCGACCCTATCGGATCGTTTCGATTTCAAATCCAAGAAAAAGAAGAGGCAGACCGTGTCAGGATGCTCTGAATTATGAGATTCTTCGGCTTCTTCTTCGTCGCAATGGTGATGATTATGCTCTCCCCTTCCCTCCAATCGTTTTCGCCAGCGGAAGCCATTCGATCTTCTCACCTTGAATGGTGTGTAGTGTGTGCAGTTTGTGATTAGGGAAGATGCTGGGGGGTGCATGATTAGAGGGGCACCACCGTGTGTGGTTGGATATGTGTTTCAGTGTGTGTGTGTGCGCGCGGGCAGAAGAGAGAATGGCTGGAACAACCATATTTTCCCTCCAAATGCTTTCTTTTTGTTGGTTACCGAAAATGCCCCTCATGGGCGACGGCCATCCACAGCTCTTGTAACGGAAAATCAATTTTGGGTCCAATTGGATCGAAAATACAAAGTTGGGGTGTTAGTTGTTGAAATTGAAGCCTTAGGGTCCTTTGTGAGACTCGGGTGTAAATCTCAGGGGGTTTAGTGTAATTCACCCTTTTTTTAAAGAGACAATTTTATCAATGTTATATGCTAAAAGTTAAAAAGATTAGAACTTACACTGCACCTCGTAATACACGAAGGGGTGCCCCAAATAGTACAATCCAAGTTATATACCAAATATGATCGTATTGGAAATAGTATTGACAGGAGTAAGGGTAGAGACCAAGGTAACCTAGACAGAGGCTGAGGAGTGGTAGCATTGAAAGGGCTAGGGCGAGGGCCAGGTCGAGTACAAATCAACAATCAAAGGTCAAACGCTGAGGTCCTATGTTAGGGGTGCAATTATTGGGTTCTTTCTCTCTAGAATCTTTTAGTTCTGGAATTTTATAGTGATAAAGTGAAAGTGTGCAAGTGAATTCCGATCTCCCGAAAATGAACCTCAAGTCCACTATTTATAGGTAGCTGAAAATGCCTTATCGCCGAATCACACATGACGCTCCCCGGAGGCGCCACCTTGCTAAGGCCGCACCACGTGCCGGTGTTCCATAAACTTTCAAATCACATGATCCCCTCGGCCTACGTCATTACAACTTTGCTCTGTCTTTTTGGAAAGATATGCTTACACAGCTCTGGTGTGGCCAGAGAACCTCTTGATCTAGCCACCCGTCCAAAAACCCTTATTTGCACAGAGGCATCAAGAGATGTAGAGAACCTAAGAGCTTTGAAGAAGGCTCGACACTAGGCGGACTAGGACCAATGCCTTCTAGAGACCTGCTCCCATCTCGTAGTGACAGGGGGTCATGGTCCCTAAGGGTGACGATGAAGCTGGAGTAAGTAGACTAGTCATGCAGACACCCTGGTGGAGACAATGTCCTCCATGAGTCGCCTATTTCGCAGGTGAGTTCTTGTTCCGGAGCACTCGGAGCGCTCCAATGTAGTGTCCCAAAGGAGTTCACTCCTTTAGAGCCGAAGTAGTGTCCCGAAGGAGTCGCTTACCCGATGCGTTGAGGTAGTGTTCCGAAAAAGTCGCATATCTGGAGGCAGGGGTCCTCGTGGCGGAGCCCTTGGAGCTCCATGGCAGAGTAAGTATCCTAGAGGAGTCCTATCCCGTGATGAGTCTTTGTGTCGGAGCATTCAGGGCTCCCTCGTAGAGATAGTTTTCACGAGGAGTCACCTATCCAGCGATGAGACCTTACGCTGAAGCACTTAGAGCACACAAAGGTAGTGTACTAGAGGATTTAGCTACCTAGCTTGAAGGGAGTCATCATGTCGGAGCACTTTAGGCTCCTCGAGGTAGTGTCCCGGAGGAGTCGCCTACCCTGACGGATGTTGCACACTTTAGAGACCGGATCAAAGCATGTTCTATGACCAAGGTGAGGTGCATGGGCGGAGGTGTTGCATGACTAGGGGGGGCCATGACACCCCCTAACTCTTTGGAATTTTTTTTTAGTTATTCATAATAAATACTCACATTTCACGTTTTTACGAAAATGCCATTATATCGTAACTAATTAATTAGGGTTTGTTGTTGTATTCATTATTCTTTGTGTCATCGGCCGTCATAATCTTTTTCGTTCTCATTCTTCATTCTTCCAAACTTCAAATTCCAAATCTCTGGATTACCAAAAACACGAATTGATCAAGGTGAGTTCTTTTGTTTATAATTTAATTCTTGAAGTATTAACAAACTCAATAGTTACGCTAATTATAGTACTAACATATTCAATTGTTACGCTATTTTAATAGTTACGCTATTCATTAGTTTAATTCTTATAATATATATTAACGTATTCAATAGTTAAGAAAAAAATACCAATAGAGCAATTTATTATTCATTTAACGTATTCAATAGTTACGCTAATTATAATATGCTTATTTTCATAGATGGGGAAGTCAAAGTCACGCACAATTGATTCCTTCTTTCAAACAAAAAATGTTAGCAATAGTAATATTGATGAACTTACCTTTTTCATTCTTTTATGTTAGTCATCAAAAAAAATTATGTCTTTTTGGCGCTCCCGATTAGACTTTCTGAATCCGCCCTTGGTGAGGTGCGCATGGTGCGGTGAAAATGATGGACCAATGTTGAGGGCGTGGCACTATGGCCGAGTGTTGGAAGGCACGACTGTATCAGTGGCACGATGGGATGTGCGTGGTGCCTGGGCATGCTTAATGGCGATGGCACATGCGCATGATCAATGAGTGTTGTGCGAGGGCACGTACGCTGGTGGTGGCGCATGGGCGCGGCCAATAGACACATGCCAAGAGCACGTACGCATCGAGATAATGACCAGAAAAGTTCGAATGTCATGGAACGGGGGTGCAAGGACGATTGTCATGGAACACGGAGCCCCCAATGGGTCACAAAGTACCTTAATGGCGTGGATGGAGTATGAGTTAAGTGGCAAGGGTGTATGGAACCATGAGCATTGTTTTGGTGTTATAGTGGTGGCATGTATGTCATTAAGTCATGTTGGGGGTACAATTGGGTAGTTGGAAGGTTGTCATGGTCTAAGGAGGTAGGTTGGATGATGGAAATATTGGTGTGAGATTAGAGAGGTGCAAGTTGGTATGTGGTTATGTAGGAGTGTGGCATGACGGGTAGGCATGTTGGGAGTGTACATCCGCACTCGGTGACTTGGAGTGCACACCCCCCCGTTCGACGGTTTCATGTGAAGGGGCCATGCGGTGGGCGGCTAGTTGGTGTGTTAAGAAGGTCATGGAGTGTGATGCTGTCAAGAACGAAGTCCCACTTAACTTGGCGGCTACCTAAGGGGGTGTGCCCCTGGGTTGGCGAATTCCCAAGGAAGGGTCCGTTCGGCAGCTATAAAAGGGTGCCACCTAATGGCCTACGGAGAAGGAGTGGGCCTTAGGTTGGCAGCTTCCAAGGGTACGTTGCGCTACCTTATCGTTTTTCTCTGTAAAAAGGATATCTTTAGGCATTTTTTGCAAATTAGTGGCACGTGACACATGTGACAAGCTCCGAGTTGACCGGGACAAGAGCGTTTGAAGTTTGACCATTAAATATTTGTTGACGCGTCTCAAAAAGTGAGACCCAAGAGTGGTCGAAGGTGTATAAGCAAGCTAGGCTAGCAACAATCGGTACCGTGTATTTTCATATTAGGACCTAACTTTGAGAACAGATAAAGTTCCAACTAGATAAGCTGACAAGTTTTTCCACTTGAGTTTCGCATTTCGAACTTCATGGGGGAAAAGAATTGGTTTTGGAAACCTTTTACTTGCTTGAGCAGGGAACTGTAGGTTGGGAGAATCATATACTTGAAGAGTAACAAGTTCAAGTGAAGTTGCATATTGTCTTGGTCTATCTTGTTGAAAAAGTAGTAGGAGAGTTTTAAATTTATCTTTAAAAGACACTGTTTTGAGAAAAGTGAACCGGTGTCTACAAGAAATAAACACATTACAGTAGAATCCAAATTTGTCAGTGTCTGCTTCACTTCGAACATAAACTCCCTAAGGAATTTTAGTGCACGATTTTTAGACGGATGCATCTATCTAAAGTTTGCAAATTGCTTATGAAGCACCGATGTTCTACTAATACAAGCCAAATTTTGAACTCCAAGATGGACTATTTGGTAAAAGAAGTTATCAATGGAAAAGCTATATAAAGTCAAAGCCTGGTGTTGAAGTGAAGTATATATGATAGACTTTAAACTTTGCACCCTGATATTGCTATTGCCAGATTAGACAAATGCTGCTCCCACACCAAAGAAAATTTTTGACTCCAGAAATTTATAGCCAATGGACAGGATATGGCTCCACAAGTTACAATGTTCACCTCCTCTGGAAGTTCAACTTTGTGATACAAAATGCAAATAGAAAAGCAAAAACAAGTGGATACAAAATCAATACAAGAGCGACAATAGGTAATTGATCATGCTGAAATCCAAAGTAATCTCTTAAAAATGCCGCTACTGTCTTTTTCTCTCCAAAAACCATAATTTCAGTCTGTACATCTCCATACTGGGAAGTGAGCATACCATTCAATGTCCAAGATGAAGGAGTTAGATAATACAACCACAGCCACCATTTCGGAATTTGCTGCAAGAAGCAAAAGAAGTACATAAATGAATCAATGAACAAAAGATTTGGTCAATATCTCTATATATGTTGAAGTACTATGAAGACTCAAAATGATCTATTCCATCTATAAATCATCTCGCATGTAGTTAGGCAAGTTTGAGATTAATGGCTTACTGGTCGAGGAACTATGAATCCAGCAAACAAGTTGAAGAATCTGTAAAAGGTAGAATGTAGACTCGAAGCTAGCGGAATGCTTGGTGTTGCAGAAGCAAACATCATCCCCAAATAAGTGCTGTACATTAGCGTGCAAAGCATGTTGTAAAAGTACCAGAGAACCTTGGAAGCTGACCATTGGTATCCGATCATTGGATATGTGATTATCACATATATAAGCGCCTGGACGAAGAGGTAGGGGACCTCTATTATCACCTACAATATCAACACATTCAAATTAGGCAAAAGGATGATACAAACTTCTTTAACTATACATAATGCTTGAAAGCTGACGAACTTCATGAAGCCTGAAGTTTACTAGTATTTAGGCAGCGTGGATTTAGTAGTTCTAAATTTCAGACTGCCCCTATTGAGGAGTATTACTATCATCTCAACTTGGTATTATAGCACAGCCGATAAAAAACAGAAGAAGAGGAAACATTTTGGTCTTAAAAGAATATGACTACGATCCCAGGAGCACCCACTGGCAAGCTCTTCTGAGGAAGCATATGATAATGACTACGATCCTAGGAACACCCACTGGAAAGCTCTTCTGAGGAAGCAACGCCCTCTAATACATGCCTGTCTCGAGTTATAAAAATTGGCATTGGAGGCCACTTTTGAAAACTTAGGCCAGGTCATCCGGTTGAGTTCGCAGTGGTTGGGTGAAATGAAAGCACGCCAGTGCATATCCCACACAATCTAGAGAGTTTCTGGGTTATGTGCGAAATGTCATGAACAGACCTTATTGAAGGATGCCAAGGATGGAAGATTGTGAAACACGTCCCCCTTATGAAGGTCAAAAAGCTCTCAAAAGCACCTCCTTTTGTACTATTACGCAGCTGCCGAGGGGGGAGGGGGATCTATGGACTAAGGGTAGAAGTTCAAAGTTTAATTGCAAAAGAATTCTGATATTGTTGTTAACTGCTTTTCAAGCATAAAGAGGGTTCTCTTGATCAGCGTCATCTTTAGACAACACACTTTTCTACCAGAACTTTAGGAATGGATCCCAAGATTTTAACTCAGTTGCGCCAAGATTAAGGTTAATGTTGGACATCGATCTTTTTCTTCGAAGAATAAGGTTCATTTAATCAGATGAAAGGAGTTCCCAAGATCATATACCTGTGCTAGTGCATAAGCCCATGAATCATACATCCCACAAAATTTTTCACGATAAAGAACAGACCGCTCTGTAACTATGTAAGGCACAACCGAGGAACAATTATTTACGCCACATAAAAACACAGCAGTAAACATCGAACCAAATATATCGAGCACACTCTGCTGGTTGTTTCTGCCAAAGAAAAGGATCATACTGTTAGACATGCAGATTATTCTTGATGATAATCATTGAACATCAATTTCAATCAAATGGCTGCATTTGGTGGTGATTACTGATTACTTAGCTAGGAATAGGAATTTGAATTATTTGGTGCTGCATATACCGTATTTGATGATAAACCTGAACTCTTACTAACCTTTATTCTTTATTATTTCAAAATAAATATGCATGCCAGATCCGTTACTTTTCAAAACTATTTAAAAGAAATCAGATTTTGCTCTGTTGGATATTTAATCATGTGAACTAGCAAAAACTGCATAGGTTGTACTCACATTTTCCCCCCTCGGTCCCAATAGAGTAACCCAAAAAGCAGAGACAAAAGAAACATATGGATGGTACGAATCAAGTTGTATGAAGGACTTCTCCAATAGGACAAGTGTTGTTTCCAGAGGCAGGATTTGAATTGTCCCCAACCATTTTGTGAGAAGCGTGTCGGAAAATGCAAATCTTTTGTACCAGGAGGTGGAGTACTTAAACTCTTCACCAGCTCTATATTCTCCCTACAATCAGAATAACAAAGTCAGGCACGAGGGAAGCATTAAGGAAAGCTTTTTCACACCAGATACCATAAAGAAAAGCCTTTCACCTATACCATTTGGGAAATCTAATACATATTACATGCCGTGAAACCAAGCTTTGAACTACCAAACAGCCTTGTGCAGTTCCACTGCACTCTTTTTGGATTCTACAGCCTCCGAGGCCCTCTTTCTTGGCTTTTGTTGTCATTGCCTCCATCTCTGTTAGCTACTTAGTCCAGGTCCGTGCCTTCGTGGCATTTTATTACATAACACCTTCTTCACGGTAGTCATGTCTCAGATCACAAAAAATTACTAGCAAAGTAACTTATTAAGCAATTTGATTGACTAATCATGTCATTTCTCACATAAGCGAAGCATATGTAGCTCATCGGCGGGACTTGGTTTAGCTATAGTAACGTGGTTGGAATATAGCCGAATAAAGACTCCAGCAAGAATCTATATGGATATATATGATTCCCAACTTACCCAGTCCATCTCCTACGTCGAGTAATCCATACTGCCAGTAACCACAATTCAACAATGATATATGGTAATTGCTGAGTAGTTTGGACAAGAACCAATAATGAGTATTGACAAAAAAAAAATATGATTGGGGGGTGGGGTTAAGAAAGCCACCTAGAAGCATTAAGCTTCACAATAAGTTTGCGTCTAGTACGCTCACATTTGAAGTCCTAACCTCCCCAAAAGTTTAACTTTCCATGCATGTGAAGGACAATGTTGGCACTCCAAGGGCCCCAAAGTCTTGGGCTTGGAAAGACCAAATCAAACCGGGTGTACTTTACAAGATAAAGATGAATCACCTTTTCTGCCCAATGCAAGAATCTAAGGTTGGGGGCATAAGCACCGGTAAGAATCTAAGGTTGAGAGCGGCTTGAAAAAATAAATGCGTAAAGAGTATTACCATTTGTTTATTAGACCTCTTACACTTAATTATGGTGTAAACACTTTTTTCCTTCAAAGTACCATAAGCGACAGTGAATTATTACTTTGTACTCGTCACATGAAGTGGCAACAAAGGTAAAAGTAGTTCTACTACTGCTGTTCACTTCTTCTCGACATTTTTAGACATTTCTAGGGTTAGACATGGAAATGAATTGAAGAGAGATAGAGAGAGCATATTGATTGACAAGGGCTTGATTTTTCCAGTACTGTCTCCCTTGCCCCATGCATCTCTGTCCAACTGACGGGATTGAGTTCCCATGCTAGCTTGGGACATGATCCCGTGGAGGTCCTAACTTGGGATCACAAAAGCGAGTTAAGGGGAGCGAAGCGTCACCATATGAGGAGCTTCCTGCAGCCTATGGTAGAGATCGAGGATCATGAGGTACATTGATCCATATACAAACATCCACAAAGATAGTAGTTAAACCACGGATGACATATGGATCCTCATCCTCAATTGAGCAGACACTCACAAATAGATTAAAGTCAGCGAGACTCAGAAAAGGTGCTCCACTCACTCATGTAATGCAGAACTCTTATAGATTTCGGCGAAATCTATACCAAGGTCAGCTTCTGCAGATATAGAAGTGACTTCTAACATCCATGCTGCTGGATTGTGCTTATCTCTGATCTTTGGCACCCCTGAAACACCCTGTAAGAGGAGCCTAAAGATTGTTAATTTATTATTCATTCCTCGGTGAAACAAACATATCATATGTGAGAATGAAAGAGGATAATCATGTATTAGTGTTCTATGAAAAAATGTACCTCAAAGTATTTGATGACTTTACTTGAATGCCGCCCTAATTGTCCAGAGTAGATCATACGTCCACCACTTTTCAACAGAAATAACTGAAACAAATGCAAATGGAGCAATGCATAATTGTTTCTAAATATTCATGTACAGCACTATTATTGGACAAGAAGGAAATGTAAGGCTGTTTCTTGAAGGAACTAGTATAAGATATTGGACTTATCAGAAGTCATATTTTCGTTATTACGAAATGAAGCAAGACGTTGAGAACCAATGTCGGTAATGATCACGCAACATCACCATTTGAGAATTTTCTCTGTGCAGAAACTTACTTCAACTTTTTGACAGTTGCATTCATCTTTATAAAAGCTTAAGTGATCATGTAGAAACATATAGCTTCAGTACAAGCTGAATGACCACAGCAAACATCACCTGCCCAAACATACAGAGTGATCTATAGTAATCAATGTGGCGTTTGGACAACATTACTTGTCATCTTTCTATCTTCCATGCTTATTTTTTGGTTGCTGGCCTAAGTTAACCCAGAGTTATCTAATTCCCATCCTCCCCATGCGATACACGTACTGGCGCCCGCGACCCAAAACATGGTACTCCGGGGTAGTGGTACTCCAGATTTAGTGTACCATAATGTGATTATTAAATTTTTGTGCAATGGCGTTTTATAAGATATCGTATAAAGAAATCGGACAACGATTAGTTGATAGATGTTAATTCACTCTTATTCCCTTCACCTTTCTTGGCAAGTAAAGCGTGTATCTGTATAAACTTGTGCAAGTGTGTACATATCCTAGCCAACCCCAACAATTTTGGACAAAGGCTTAGACAATGATGGGGATGTCTATTCTTGCCAAAGGGAACTAAAGAAGCGACCCTCAGCGAACCGCAACCCAAATATTGGACCGACTAACGTTCATTGCACCCAAAGACAAACCGCGTATCCTTACCCGTACCAAAAACCGAAGCTAACTGAACCAGATTAAACTTATTTAACCCAATATAAAATCTCAACTTACTAGCCAAACTTTGAGCTGAAAATTCTGCATTGTTGAAATGCCGAGCTAATACTCAGGTTAGTAAATATTTGAACGGTTGTTAAAATGAGGTTCAATGGTTTGTTGCTCGGGCTTTTTGATGTATCATGTCATCAGTATGAAAATGGGAAGTAATTTCATGAGCCAACACCTCTTTATTTGGGGAGGCTGGTAGTGGTGATATAATGACCTGTATGGGCAAAAGGGGGTAATTCTGCTAAAGTTGAATGCAAAAGAAGAAAACAAGGAGGAAAGGAAAAAATATCATTAGCTGATTTCTTTATACTTGTTCTCAATTGCTTTCCTACCTCATCAAATGCTTCAAATATGTCAATACTTGGCTGGTGAATGGTGCAAACAATTGTTCTTCCTGTATCAGCCACATTCTTAACGGCCCGCATGACAATTGCAGCTGCTCTTGCGTCCAAACCAGTTGTAGGTTCATCCATAAACATAACAGATGGGTTAGCAACAAGCTCCACGGCTATTGTAAGCCGCTTGCGTTGCTCAGTTGATAGGCCACTAACTCCAGGCATGCCAACCAAGTTATCTTTTATTCCATCAAGCTCAATGGTCTCAAGGACTTCTTTCACAAAATCCTGTTAAATCAGAATATAAACTAACATTACGAATATAAGATGCAGCTAGTATAGTCAAGTTCTACAAGATAGATGCCATACAGATTTAACTTTTGAATCAATCTGAGGTTGAAGACGTAGCCAAGCAGAAAAGAACAGAGACTCTTCTACTGTAATTTGTGGAGAATGTACATCAGTTTGCTCACAGTAACCTGAAATCCTGGCAAATGTCTCTTGAACCTTAGGATAGCCTCCAATTTTGATTTCACCTTCAATATAGCCACTTGTTTTTCTTCCAGAAAGAACGTCAAGAAGTGTTGTTTTGCCAGCACCAGTGACACCCATCAATGCAGTAAGAACACCAGGCCTGAATGAACCCGTAATATCACGAAGAAGTTGAAGTCTTTTTTGAGGAAAACCTCGCTCTCTCATTTCCTGGCAACAATAAGAAGAGAAAATTATGATTCCATGAAATTTGATCTGAATAGCTCTTCATACCTCAAATTCCCAAAAAAATTGATATTGGTTGTAGATGATCACCATAGGGGTCTCAACATAGTACTGCACATCTTCAAAAACTACAGTTAAGGGTTCAAAAGGTAAAACCATTCTTCCTGTAAAATGAGAGGAGGCACCTATTAGGTGTGGTAAAAATATAGGGGTAAAAGATGGGAGAATTACATTTCAGTAGTGAAATAGAAGCATTAGTGCAAAGAAAGCGGGAACCTAACCTTCATAAGGCTTTGTAATAGTGTTATGAGAAACATTCTTGGACCTTTCAGCCACGCTGGAACCTTCGGTGGATTGTTCAATTCCTTGTATATGAGAGAGTTTTTCACTTGAAATAATAGCACGAGATCCAGGTGCTGCATAATTTTCACGCAGTAATAAGCGTATATCACACTACAATCTCTTACGTTGACTGTGTAAGTGCATTAGCGCAAAGATGAGCTTACGCTTTAAGAAAGTTAATGTCAGAGTAAATCCAACATTGGAAAGCACTGTGAACCCAAATAAGGCACCAACGGATATCCAAAATAAGTTTCCGTTGAAGTATAATCCACGACTTTCAAGTATTCCCCTTCCTATTGTTGTGTTAGTTGTCAAAGCCTGGCAAAATGAGGATGATTAAACATACAATTCCTGTCTACATTAGTTTCACTATCACATAATGGGGAAAAAAACATTACAATTTCATAAGAAAATATTCCTAAGTTTTTCAAATAAATCTTACACCCAGAACTCCACAGTCTACTGAAATGCTGAAGTGTGTAAAGCAACATGTCAAAGACAATCCATCTCATTCACATCTAGTTCAGTAATAGCATGACGATAAATATCATACTATTCATTGACCTGAGATTAACAAAGTATTATTGCAGACTGAAAGCACAGGTAAATTCAGCAGAACAATGCTCCATAGCCAAGACAAACTGAAAGATGCCCAGGGGGTGTAGAAGTTTAGTCTATTTTAAACATCCCAAGGATTAGAAACATGAAAAGCATGTAGATGGAGTCTAGAAAACCATTTATTAAGCATAAAAAAATATGACTGTGATAGGTCATAATAGATGTTTGTCTGTCTACTAAGTTAAGGCACAAGGTCAAAGTGAAAAACAAAGGAGTAAAACTAGTAAGCAACAAGATGAGTATGACAAAGTTATAGATTACTGACTGTAACTCCAATAACTCTAGACCAACCATCTGCTTGTAATTGTTGATTCTATAGTTGTTTGTTGCCGTAGGGGGCAGTGTAACAACCCGGTTCACGGCCCCATCACAGGGCAATGCCTCCCTCAAAAGAGCTAGCCAAGTAGGTACTTCTAAGATCATGGGCAGGGTCTTATAAGGCCAATCACAAATCATCTCATATTCGATGTGGGATATCACAATCTCCCCACCTTATGCCTTAGCTTCCTTACTAAGGCTCGATCATACATAGCCCAGAATCTTCCTCTCTAGCTGATGTGGATATACCCGGCTCACCCTTCGTTGCCCCAACCATCCTCTTGATGTGGGATATACCCGGGCTTCCTTTCGTTTCCCCCAACCATCGGCAACCCGACTGGATAGCCCAACCCGAGCTTCCGAGAATCGGTTCTGATACCATCTGTAACGACCCGGTCCACGGCCCCACCACAGGGCAATGCCTCCCTCAAAAGGAGTAGCCAAGTAGATACTTCTAAGATCATGTATCACAAATCATCCCACATCCGATGAGGGATATCACAGGCAGGGCCAAGAGAATAAGAAAGGGTGGAAGCTATAGGTAACTACATTTTAACTCTAATCACTCGGGAGTCGGGACCAACCATCCTATTGTCATTGTGAATTTTGTAGTTCTTTATTTCGGCAAGGGCAGGGCCAGGATGAATGAGAAAAGGTGGCAAAGATATACATAGTTACACGTTACTACCTCTTTTCTGCACCACTAGTGATAACAATATGTATCATACTAGTAAAGAGTATATCGAAGCTCAATGCGCAACTTGCCCTCATATGGCACATGTGTAGCGTCGCCTACGACTACACTAATCGATGTAAAATAGAAGACACTGCTCAATGAAGGGTTGTCACGGTCATACTATCCAGTAGCTTATCACATATATTTCTGTTAACCCATCAGTGTTTCACCCATTTTCTAGCAAATTTAAATGCAATTGATCAACTTATTCGCAATCTGACAAAAAAGCTGCTCTAAAACTGCCTTACGTTGTGGACAGAAAGACTCATTCTTGTAAAGACTCACCTTTTGCCATCTTGGAGCAAGGAATTCATTTACTGCAAGTCCTATCTCACCATATGACAATGGAGAAGCCCAAAAACCCCATTTCAACCAAACTGGCATAGAGGCTGCAAAATACCACCGCCTTTAAAGTAATTCAACGGAGTCTAGAAAATTATATCAACTAAAACGTGAAAAGACTTGTGGAAGCCTTACACTGTGGGATGATAAAGCCACCAAATAACAACAAAAACATTAACCACAAACTAGAAGCTGTTACAGAAGCAACTTCAGTCTGGAAGGCCGATGCCATGAAACGGAATGTGGATATTGAAGTCAAGTGCACAGCAAAAAGTAGAATGAATTGGCGGAAAAACCTATGAATCACAGGTGATCACATATTAGTATCCCTACTAAATATAAGAGTGTTTCTGTATGTAGAGCGTGAGTAAAAAAGATGCCGCTACCATGACAGTCGCCCTATTTAAAATTTCATTCTGATGAATGTGGATCGGTGAGATGGACATGAGTGGGTAATATTCTAATCCGACCGGAGACATACTTGAAGACTATACAACATTACTGAGGGAAAAGTAAAGTAAACCCTTGTTGTGTGACACTAACAGTCGCTCTATTTAAAATTTCATTCTGATGAATGTGGATCGGTGAGATAGGTAATATTCTAATCCGACCGGAGACATACTTGAAGACCATACAACATTACTGAGGGAAAAGTAAAGTAAACCCTTGTTGTGTGACACTAACCTCCCGGCTTCAGGGCTGTACCCAATGACATAATATGTTATGGATGTCCAAACCAGAGAATTTAGCAATGAAATAGGAATCTTAAGAAGTATGGCTGGGATTGCGTAAGCCCAAGCTGGGTAGAAGCACAACTCCCTCTGTTTGTAGAAACTTGGAAGTCTTGCAACAGTCATAGACAACTCGGGAAATCCGTCAACTAGAAATATGACTAGTGCGAAGAACAGAGAACCCAAGTAGTAGTTTGCATGAACAACATCAACATCCATCCGACTCCTCAAGAACACGGTCATCGTGATAAATCCAAGTAAGATAAACTGCATAAAGGTACTCAAACCATTTTATAGTTTCACAAGGCCAGGGACCGTATTTGACTACAAGGATGGTAAATGACTAAGCAAGTACTGCCAAATGCAAGAATAGTGATTTAGAATGAACACTGCGGAGTATAACCTGACATAATCTGAAAACATAAACAAAAGAATTCCTCTGCATTAGAAGAAACTCCCTTGACATGCAGGCTCTAAAGAGTTCCCATTTAGAAATAGAATACGTGCTATACGCAATCGTGTTCTTATGGCTCTCAGATTTCACGAACTCCTCACAGATTTCCTCATCTAGCTTCTTTCCGAAAGAAGATTCCTTGAAATTCCTACATAACATGTCATTAGAAACGTAACTGTGACTTTGTCCCACTCGGTGCCAGTACTGTGCTTGATCTTTTCTTGATATAACCTGCCAAGAAGTCAAAAGGTTGGTAATGGTTTGATATCCACAGAAGACATAAGAGCACAAACATGAAATCAATATGCGCCATGATTAAGTTACCTCCTGGAGGAAGTCAGCTATCCCTTTCCTTTCAGGGCACCTAAACCCACACGACTCAAAAAACTCCAAGACATGAATTCGGGGTCCATGATACACAATCTTCCCCTCTCCCATCAAAATAATGTCATCAAAGAGATCAAAGCTTTCTGGTGATGGCTGAAGAAGAGAGACAAGTATAGTAGCATCTGCGAAATGAGCTAGCTGTTGAAGACAAGCTACAATCTGATATGTGGTGGAGCTGTCTAAGCCACTTGATATCTCGTCCATAAAAAGAGCATTGATTGGACCAACAATCATCTCACCTGAACAATTCTAATTTCTCAGTATTCATATCTATGGTAGTATGAAAGGTTGTTTCACACGAGTGATTATATTTTCCACTACCACCGGTGGGGAACTTAACATGGAGGGGAAGATCTATAATCTGGTAAACTACCAAAGTATTGCAATCAAAATACCTGTTGTCAATCTTTTCTTCTGACCACCCGAGATACCCCTTCTCATGGCATCTCCATAGAGTGTATCAGCACAAATATCAAGGCCAAGAATCTGAATAACCACAAAAATGCTGGTCAAATTATCATTAGATAGTAGTTATCCACTGAGGCAACACAGAAAAGCTCATCATCTGCTAGAGATGGTTACTTTAAGGATGTAGTCTGTCTGAAGGGTTGTCCTTTGTCCTTCAACAGAAATTGCCTACAAAACCAACCACTGTCAACATTCTACAAGATCAGCTCACTACCTAAATACAAGATCATCAAGGATGTATATGGTCTTCACGCAAGTATACAATAAGCTACATTTCCTTGCATTTGAGATGCATGCTTCCTCTATACAAACTTAGTCATGCTTGCAGGGAGAGCCTTGGTGAATCAAAAGGTTGCTCCATTGTCACCTGGAGGTCAAGGGATCAAAATGCAGAAATAGAACTTCTGTGCATGGATAAGGCTGTGTACATTTCACCCTCACCATATTGGTTTCTACTGTATGACTTGGGTGGTTTGTTTTAGATCAACGAGGCATCATTAACAACTTACTCGGTGCTGTTTTAGTAGCAGAACAGAGCCATGGATGGAGTAAATGAGACTTTCTAAACTTTTATTGCATCCTAACGGGAGATCTGTGCTTTTATTACATACGGAGTATAATATATTGACCTCTAAGAGCTGAACAACTTCATATTCACAAGATCATGCAAATTCAGAAATTACGCGAAAGACAAAATATAATGTAATGATGATTATCATGACATTGCAACAGTCTGCTAAAAAAATACAAAATAACCATAGGTCATGCTGAATCTGTTATTGCAGTTCAGCACCTTTCATGGAATTGCTACATACAGATGATTCAGCTGAAAGATTTCAGCAATCACATCATATGTTCTACAGCATTTCGGCTAGTAGTTCTTTTTAGCTGGGTTTCCTATGGAAACCTAGCTTGAAGTTGCTTCATGCTTGTTGCCTAAGTCAAGCGAAAAAGAATGTGTAACTAGAAAGATAGTATAATAGAGCCAACCCATATTCATCACCATGCCATGGATAAGAGAAACGAGAGTATTCTTGACACAACGTTTTGTTGATGCCTTCGCGGCTTCATGCAAATGCAACAAAGCTTTACAAAAGTACGAAATACTTGTGTTGCCTTGGTAGACTTTTTGCATAGGCAGATTTTGTGCCTCATTGCTAACGAGTATAGACATGGACAGGCAGAAGATTAAATAAGGCAAAAGTACCTTCATATAGGTGTCTAAGTCTGGATCTGGAACAATTCTGGCCTCTTTTTCCCTTCTGATGACCTCAGTCATAATCTCTTGAAAGCGAGAAAATTTAAACTTAGAACTAAGAAATACTGACAATGTAGTTTAGCACTACAATGCATACCTGCTCGGCATCCAACACCCTGACAGCGTGCTGAAAAATCAAGTGTTTCCCTAACAGTCATCTGAGGGATGTGTAGGTTATTTTGACTTACATAAGCAGAAATTTTCTGGGGCACAAACTCTTTCAGGTTGTACCCATTGTAAGAAACTTCCCCTGAAACCTGTTGTATCAAATGGCAGGCATTAGGAAAAGAGTCCTTCAAACCTGTTGTATCTGTATGATTTTACTAATTCACACTGCTGGCATGGAGCTAAACTCCCAAGTTATATGAAGTAATTATGTCTTCCAACTTTTCTTTTAAAAGTAGTAAGAAACTAGTGGCCATCACAGGTCTTGTAGTTTTATTAGAGCTGTGGAAAAGTTTCAGGTGTACTCTTCCTGATCCATCAAAGGTCTTGTGGCTATACAAGGAGCTACTGCAGTTTTTGAAGAGAGCTAAAATGTTGAGTATGTATAACCAACTAAGGAACAAATGTAAATCTAATTCTAACCATGGCTCTACATCTTCCGCTACCGCTAATTCTTTATTGCAGCTTCCATAGGTAGAAGGAAAACTTCAGGATCAAGTCCCTGATTTTGCTTATTCAAAGATAAGAAGCATGGAACCTAAGCTCATAAAAGCTGGGATTTGAATCCTATTTTTTTGTTGTGATAACCACATATTGATGGGAGTAAGCCTTAAGAAGGAAGACACAATGCGAAACACGCAGACCCTAGCTGTTCTGGAAGCACAGCATTAGGCTAATGTCAGATGCTTCTATAAAATTAAAAATAACCTTAGATGAACCTTTGACCCCTTCCATTTGAAAAGATAGTTACAAAGATCATATTTTACCCTCCTAACATTGCAAGGACAGCCCTTATGAGTGCTCAGGGGGCAAGAATCTAAAAGCCTTGTGGATCATATTTAGATAACTTTTCCAAGCTCAACTAGTAAAAGATGACTAATGCTTTCCTTGTACATCGGATTAATTTATACAAATAATCGAACATCTCGTAAGGAAAATACTCACAAATATATTTGACTACAAATTCTATGTGCCGGTAAATAAGGAGTGAACTTCAACCCACACCTTCCGCTAAAACGTCTGACAGCGACAAATTTTACCTACTGACGATGAAGAGTAAGAAAAAGGCAGCAATGTAATTATGGAGATATCCGGGCTTCGCCAGCTGAGGCCAGTTGTTAACAGATAGTACTGAACCATAAACACTAGGGCTAGCTGAATTTAGTAGTGAGCAGTTGGAGTGAACCATAAGCATTAGGGCCAGCTGAGTTCAGTTGTTAGCAGCAAGAAAGCGGCAAATGTTGGAGCACAGAAAGCTTAAGTAGCTGGTTATAAGGTAAACAGGTACCCTTTGTCTACTGTCAACCATATAGATTATTTTAGGATGCGTGCTAAAAGATAGAAGTGTATTTATGAGATCTCTCAAGGTTCTGTAGTTGGGAAAATGAAGCATAAAGAAAAAAGAGAGAAACCTTGAGAGATTTGTTAAGGTTTCCTGTAAGAGCTTTCAGGAAAGACGTCTTCCCGCATCCTGGAGGACCAAGCAGTAGAGTCAATCTGCAAACAAGTTGAAGCAGTGAGCCATTTGATCACCCTAACTCACCTAGCTAACGCCTGTTAAAAACAAAGCTAAAAACCTCAGTTCATTAAATAACAAGATCTTCCCTCCCTTACAACATAAGGCAAGAACCAGAAACAAGTCAAAAAATACAAACAGGCATAAATGAAAAACTACAACGACAGTATCACAGGCAAGGTACAGCTGAACTTACAATTTTAGCGTGTTGTCCAATTAGATGTCCTTGATCAAATTAAGAAATGTCTATGTCAAAACATAACAACTCCATCACCTTATTTTTAGCAAAGAGTGTTGCAAATGCATTTAATTCTCACTTAAGAAAGGTCAGAATAGACCAAGGAATGGTGCAATGGCACTCTAGGATTTAGTTAACAGATGAACAGTTGAGGAATATAGAATACATGAAAATTTGACCCCTAGTAGTTGGAAAAAAGGACCTACAATTTTGTATAGGCATTCTATAATTGTAGTAGTTGATATTGAATATCAATACTTAATGAAAACTATCAGGGTTACTAAATTTAATTTTCACAAAAGCACATTTTGCTTTTGTGAAGGCACGTTTGGGTGCCATCAGGGGAAAAATAATAACTACTGTTAAGCTATACGTTCTTAGTGTACTCGATTGACAATCCGCCGAGCTCAATTTTATGTGAATGGTATGAATGTTAATTAGCTGAAACATGAGCTGAGAATCCCAGAGGTAGACTTCTTCTTTCAAGTATCCTCATTCTCTTATAGCTTGTGAAGTTGAAATGCATTCTTGGAATAGAGTTGATGAAAGCCCCACCCTTTCAGAGCAGCAATGAAAAGGACGCATCTGACATACATCATTTTGGCAACGGGGCCAAACCTCTTGTTTTATCATGGTTAACTGGTCATGAGGTATGAGGGTTTATACAGATTTAAGAAGTTGTTCACATAATTAAACAAGAGGTCTTTTGTATCGAAGTTGAAGCTTTAGTCACTATTACTGAGAATGATTTGGTCAATTTTAAGTTTCTCAGCATACATGCGTACTTTTGCTCTATCATGGCTGGGGCTACTAGATCTCTATCCCCTCCTCGCTTCATAAGTCGTCTTCCATTACATAAGGATATAACATTATACGCATCTTCCTACAGAACTAATAACACAGAACCTCTACCATGGCATTAGCACCTCTTCCTGCAATAATAAAGTAGTCAACCATTGCATTTCTATGGTAAATAGGAAGACATAAGTGGGGCAGGATAAGGCAGTAAGATCAATCATAGTTCCCTACACCAGGGAGGGACTACAAATCAACAGAGGCATACCAAGTAAGTCAGAGTCATGTTTTGCTGCCTTTCATATATTAAGGGAGAAAAGAAGCTAGCTGGAAGTTAAGTTCAGTTATATTAACTTAAACTTTTGCGTACCTTCCAGGTCTAATAATACCGCTGACATCATTAATGATGCTTATTTTAGCCTCCTTAGAGTTTACACCAGGAAGCTTGGCAATGCCCTGTAAGACAAATATGCACCAATCATTTAGGAGGACATAAAGGAAGGATGGCCATCCCCTGCTGTTAGAGCAACGGTGCTGTCCAAAACATTTTGCAATTTTTGTTGAAAAAAGCAATGATCCACTTTTATAGCGAGAAAATGCAGGGGATCTGCTCCTTCGGGGTGGGAGGCGGGGGAGACCAAATGACAAATCTATAGACATGTCTAAAGATCCATCAGATGATGGCACCAAATGTACAAAGCACCATAACTGATTTCAGCTTTAGAATCAATACTTCGCCTATGATTAAAAACTCGAAAGTTGAGAAAGAATCAAATGGCTGGGTTATGTGGCGATTTGGGCAGTCAGCCATGCACTGATATGCATAAAAACTCAATCCCCCCAGTTGCGTACAAGCATAAAGTTGATGGTAAAGCTTAACAGTTTCTTCTAGAGGATGTAGATACTTACAGAAAGCATGCCGCGGAGGGAATTCCATAGAGTGGGAAGGGGCTTGCCACGAATCACTTCACATTCTGCTGCCACATGCAGATTTTTGTATCTCACCTCCACAGTGGGCAATCTCATACCAACTCTAAAATTATTAATTGAAACTGTATAAGTATATCTACCACGAATGCTTGGAAACTGGTTTCCAAACAAACTATCAGAACATGGACAATCATGCAAGTCTCCTCAGGTATGCACGCATAGAGATTCTTACCTTTGTTGTGCACAGGAAGTTGTGTGACTGAGCCATGTATATTCCCAAGTATACATGTCGGCTACTTTCATTCGACTATTTATGCATATGTGTGTACATAAAAGTTGAAACATTTTTGCGACATAAGCATTAAAAGGAAAGGACTCTTACTTGTCGATTCTTCTCCTAAGTTTCTGCAACAACCGAAGGTTGTCATTCTCAACGTGTTTGATGAGCTTCTCCACGAACATATGCCGTTCTAGAGCACCAAGCTCTGTGACATCAATCACCTGCTTTCTTTTAGCATCGGCACCGTGTCCATCGTATTCATTGAACAAGGACGACCTCAACCGTTCAAAAGTAGGCAATCTTTCGATTTCAGCCCAAAGTAATGTGCATTCATCATTAGCATCATCCTCCACAGAACTTGAAGTCAAACTGTTCTTGGAATTAGAAAAATGTTGCTGGAAAGAAGTTGCCAAGCTTCTTCCTAACTCTGGTAGCGCAACATGCTGCGCCTTTATTTCGTCTGAAGCCACTAACTGTGCCATACTGGGTAAACTCGGGGAGGTTCAAACTTGCCGTGACAGAAAAGGAGGAATAAAGAGGTATGCATATAGATACAACATTTCCTGCGTAGTTCCTCCAACTCTCTACACTGAAGTCAATAGAAGTTCAATGCAGGGACACTCAATGCAGATATTCAAGAAATATGTCACACTCACACGCAGTCACACTCACAGAGAGAGTGAGAGAGGGGGGACAAGAGAGATGTTAATGATATTTCGATGTCCGCAAGAGGGAGAAAAATAAAGAAAGCACTTCAGGAGCTTACTAGTTAGACTATTATTGAACGTCTGCCCAAAGGAGGGAGATATATAAAGGATCCTTCAAGAGCTTACCAACTCAAATACCAACCATAGGGGTGATTGCGTATCCTTTTGAACACCTCTACTTTTCATCAGCATGGACAGTGCTGTGGAAAACTCCAATTTCTAGACTCGCACGCTTCATTCTGACCTCTTTTACAAATGTCGTGTTGTGTCTTTTTGGTTGCCTCTTATGAAGAAGCTAGGTGATTACATGGTCAAATTGGTATCAGAAAACAGACATGCTCCACCTTCAAATCCTACTAAGTATATTTAACGAAGAACTGGCACCGTCATTTAGGCAAGTGAGGTAAAACCCAACATTACAAAATAGCATTATTGTTTGAAATCGTTAAAGAATAAAGGTCACTTTTGGTACGTTTTACACAATTTCTATACAAGTTATTACTAGAATCTACTTTTCCTCTAAATAGCTTCTAATACAAGGAATGAGCCTCGTGAGAAATGAATGAGTAACAAGGCTTGCATTCATCTCTCTTCTCGTTGGTATGATGGGACCATTATCATCTTCTGTGACTTAATGCTAAAATGTTCAGTTTCCTTCCATACCTAGGGATTCAGACTCTTATACTATAAAGGCAAGCACCAGCCACCATAGATTCAAACAAACATCACATTTAACACCCAAAATATTAAGGTAGAACAATACTTTTAAGCTGAATTGCTCAAGAATGTGCTTCCATTAATTGAAGAGAGTAGTAGAGAAATCGAGTTGAAAAACGTGTTGATCATTTGTTTAACATAATAAGGTGAAGCAATTTGCAGTAAGAAACTAAAAGAGCATCAGTTCTTAAAATAAAGCAACTAGGCAATATATAATCCTGAAAATTTCTGTATTTCCTTATTTTATGGATGGTGGCATGGTGAGGCCTGTAAGTCGTATACTTTTTGTCCTATTCCGTTTTTCTTCTTTTCCATTTTGGCAAGTAGACTAACTTGTGCCAACCTTCTTTTGACATGCTCATAGAAGGATTACTGGTCAGGGTATATGAGAAACCCACACATCTCTTGAACTGTGTGGTGCACAGATGTAATCATCATTACGCATTAGCACATCAATTACATCCTTGGCATGTACAGATTGAAGTCAAAATCCAAGTCATCTCATGCTACTGCGTTGTGATATCAACAATTTACCGTCATCCTTCACAAGCTGGTGGGTAATTAAAATAACATAGCAAAAGTTTACACTAATCTGCAATCAAGGACATATTAACTTCTAGAGTAGGGCGTGTCCAAGAGAGCCTTGGTTCAGTACTTCAGTTAAGAAAAGAACCTTGTCTGGTCATGGCTCATGGAGCGAGACTGATTATAAATGTGCTTTAAATTGTGTAGCACAGAACACTCACATCAGGCATCAGCTAACTGCTGCTAATCGGCACCACTTGCATTTTCATCTCCTATACACTAATGCAGTATACACTTATGCAGATATGGAGTACCCTATCAACCACCAATGCGGGTAAAAGCCGTAGAAGTATCTGGGATACCAAAAACCAGGAAGCAGGGCATTAGGCCTTGCAGTTGCCACGCGAAACGCCTTGTGAGATTGCTAGCTATCTGCGTAAGTAACAAAAGAAAAAACACGCGGTCAAATGTTGTGATTCACATTGGAGAAGATGTATTAACCCAATTGAAATCAGGATATCTAGTCTCACCAACTAATCAGTCACATATTTCATCACATTAACGGATAGCCACCATATTCCATTTCTGCTGCAATATGTCACGCACCTCCCGGGTCAAACAATTCATTCATAGTTGCTACTGAAAATTGCTGCCATTGCCCAATGAAGCCATTCCAAAAAGTCATAGCAGGACGATGTGCATCTGCCATCAAGCATATAAAGCAATTAACCAGTCCCCAAGTTATCAAATACTCCCAATCAGCATGCTAAGAGTATCGTGCATCCATCGATCGCACGGATCAAACTCTTGGTTTTCAATATAATTGGGATTCCATTCGCCGTATACAGATTAGTCATTAATCATTGTGCAGTATAATTGAAGTTTCTCTTCTCACTTGGCCACTTCAGACTCTGGTAACTGGGTCTTTGCTACATCTGGAGTTTCCCTCCACCCCAGTAAGACATTTCGTCAAACAAGTAAACAGCAAAACCTGGGACTCGTTTGTACAAATTAAGATAAAAAAAAAAAGCCCTAGAAAACTGCATCTTGAGTATTTTTCTATGGTCCTGACGTGATGTATTTCATCACTCTCTTAGTTTGAGATTATAAAACTTGGTAGGTAAGATTGCTGAGAACTGACATTTTGTCAGATAATTTGGGTAATCAGATGGCATCTTGCCCCGAGTTCATAAATTAAAGATCTGTCATGTGGCATGCGATGCAGTTGACTTTTTGCTGAATAAATTCTGGACAAAATGATTTCATAGAAACATTAAGTTTTAGGGAGAAAGAAACAAAATGAGTTGACGAAGAATAATAAGTGACGGAAGAAAGACAGATGACGATCGTTATACACGAGATATAATACACTATGTTAACTCTTGCAGAATTAAAGTGTAATGTTGGTCATAAACAATTCATTAGGATCATTCTAGAGTTTAGTTACGACGAAATAGCTTGTAGCAACCACCGGAAAAAAAAAAAAATAACGGCAAAATCTTTTTTTTTTTTTGGTTTAACATTTGGAAGGTCAACACATGGATGACCTTATTCATTAGGAAATAGCATTTCTTTGAACGGCCTTATGGCAAAGCCCTCGAGACGTATTCGGTGTGTGTCGTGTGGGTTACCGGTAGTGATACTGATGTACCAACAAATATATAAGATATTGAAACTCTTTCAAAGTCATGTTGTACATAATTTTTAGATCTTTAGAGGATGGGGAATAAAAGAAGATTACGTGGAGGCGGAGCTAGGACTCAAAGCGGATCAAAAGTCATAAGCAGCATAATTGTAATCTTGCAGCAGCATCAAGTCCCTATAGTAGCAGTTTGGACTTTGGACTCAAATATAATCAAAATTCGTCCGATCTATGTGCAAAATAGTCCGGGATCAAAATTAGCGTTTAGGACGACGACAATTTTGTTTCAGCCCTACATGCTCTAATCTTACAACATCGGATCCCTAGAGTTGCAGTTTGGACTCAAATATAATCAAAATTCGTCCGATCTATGTGCAAAATAGTCCGGGATCAAAATTAGCGTTTAGGACGACGACAATTTTGTTTCAGCCCTACATGCTCTAATCTTACAACATTGGATCCCTAGAGTTGCAGTTTGTGCACAAAATTTGACAAGAGAAGAAGATTCATTCGCAGCGGTATCATATCATAGTCATTCTTGGGTGGAAACAATTCCGCATTGGTAGGCAGCTGAGATCTAGCTTATTGTTTCAAATGTCAAACAATATTAGGGTTGTTAAGGTCGAGACATACATAATCCAGACCTGCCATTGACAGAGAATAAACACAAGAGTCTGTCTGCAAAGTGATTTGTTTAATGTGTTTACTCTGGGCAGGAGACCTGCTAAAAAAGAGACCTTGGGCCGTGATGTATTGTTATCCAAAGGCTTTAAAGGATTGTGCCACCTGACCAATGACAATGCCATTAGGAAGGAAGAGAACGAACCTAGTACCAACTATTGATGACAATGTAATAGAGAATAAACCAACAGTGAGCCATATATGTAGTTTGCACGGGAGAGCTGGTTTTGGCCTCCTAGTCATGAGAGTATGGGGAAGGGAATAATGCATGGGAGGCCAAGAGTGTACCACCACTACGAGCAATCTGATTACTCGAGTTGGTTGGCTAGGATATATAGGGACTGGTTGGATGATATGATTTCATTCATGTGAAGCCGAATGTGCCAGAGAGTTGCAAAGGCAATACTAGAGCCCGAGGTGCTACTCCATGTAATGGGCCATTCAAGAGAAAAGGGCAAACTAATAGGTCTCAGACCTGCACATTTAAGGAAGAGATGATCCACTGTTTTCACACTTGACAAAAGGTGCAAAGCTCGTCACTTGCCTAATTTGAGGCAAGGATTTCATGTACATATCTACCTCATTAGCGTCATGCCTTTGATTAATCTCGTTTCTTCAATGTTGGATCAAATATGAAATTTGTCTTTTATCAAAATTTTCAATCCCTGATCACCATATTTGTGAGGACACTTTCAAAAACTGATGTTAAGTTGATCACATGTGTTGTGCATGTAATCTATCACGACTCCCCAATTTTAATTTTTTGTCCTTTAGTCTCCTAAATCTTGCAGCTTGTTTTAAATGCAACATAACCATAGGGATTCCGCTTTTGATGATTCAACTTGTACTAGATTTGTACTTTTCTCCTCTTTATTTTAAGCCCAGCACTCGGTTGTGAAACCTGTGTGGAGATGTTTATGGCTACTAGCGCACAGTTGTGAACACGAGAAATCCGAGTTAGTATAGTTACGAGAGTGAGTCCATGTATACGTCAAGAGAAGGGCGATAGCTTGAGCAGAAACTTATTATGACTATTATATTCTTAAAACCACTCTTTCATAAGAATATAAAAATTCATATGTCGAAAAAACGAAAATAACATATTAGATTTATAAGGAAAAAAATGACGTTCTAATTGAGTTAAATGTTCTATCGTTATTCATATATATAGATATATACATAATTTACATAATACTCATAGTTAAAAATGAATTATGTGATATATGATTTAATAAATAAATTATAAGTCAGAATTTTTAAATAAGACCTCACGACTACCAAACTGGTTATATCCCATATATAAGGATCTAGAAAACAAATTAAACTCTTTACTACGATTTATTGTTCAAAAAACCGTGGTATAATTGTCGCGATATCTGTAAACTTTATAAATATAGAAAATCAATTGTACAACGTTAAACTCTATGCTACAAACATATATTTACGTATCAGGCTTTTGTTTTTAACTATTAAAACTTTGATTAGATTGTCATGCAATTCTTACATAATATTTGCATACGCATATATATTTATTTTAGTTCATTTGAAGTGTAAGTTGAAACAATAATGAGTAGATTGTGCATGTTTGAATATTGCTTGATTATGTAAAAGAAAAATTTAAAGAACGGAAAAATTTAGTGACAATACTTAACATAATTTACTCATTATTTTTAGCTTTATCACTACTGCAACTACCTTTTCATTGCATCACGGCCGCCATTATCGCCACTACCACCTCAAGCACAACCACCACCGCCATTACAACTATAATAATTACTATTCACTCATGCACCATCACTCCCAGCTTTAAAGCCATCATCATCTCACCCGACCCTCCATATTTGACTCGACCATCTTGTTACATCGTTAGAATAAATACAATCATGGACCTCCCATGCTAAGATAACCACATTGGTGCCACCTTTCTTGTCATTCCCGCGAAAACTAAACGGTACATGCATGAACTTCAACTTCTTGTCATTCCCATGAAAACTTAAGATGATGCAAACACCCAAAACGATAGTAAAAGCACATAGAGAGGTTCATCAGTAAAGTGTATAGTACTGAAGTTGGGTATGTAGTTGTAACTATGAATTTTACATCACAAAGAAATTGATATTGAAGTTGGATATGCAGTTGTAACTATGAATTTTACAACACAAAGAAATTGATGATGCTTACATCACTTTTGACATTTTTTTGCTAAAAAGTACTATGAGAATCTTACTCCTCGGAAAATCGAACAAAAAGCTGCCCAATTGGCCTATTGTGTCTAAAGCGAGAATTTCGGAAGTATAGAAAGTTGCTGGTAAAAAAAAGTATCATCTAAATTGTTATTTTGTTCATTCATCGTACGCAACAATTGAGAGACTTTATCACGAATTGAAAGACACTACAAGAGCTTACTAGAGTTAATACTTCAAAGTAACTCATACAATCTTGCAAATTTGTTCGCGTTTAGATTTAGCAACAAATAACTCCAAAAGCGTGTGCAGAGAGTACACATAGTGTCTTACCCAAACGGGTATCAAGCTCTTAAGAACTAATGGGCCGGTACATGTATGAACTTCAATTCCTTGTCAACCCATAAAAACTTAAGAACTAAAAATTCCACATATAAACAAAAAAGGAGGTAAAAACACAAATAAAAGCTTCATCACCAAGATATACCAACTAAATAATGAAATTGTATACATAATGTTTCTAAAGGTGGCGCTTACACTACGCCTGATATTTGTCACTAAAACATTTTGTAGCGAGAACTCTAAATGGAGCCAAAAGTAACATTATTTAGGTTCTTGAATAAAAATTGGTTGGTCAAAAGAGAAGTTTTATTAGAATGTTCTATTACCCATTGATTGTATGCTTGAGCTGTAAATGAACCGAGCTGTTCACGAACGGCTCGTGGTTCAATCTTCACAAAACTCATTCATGTTCGTTCGTATAATATACGAACCGAACATGAACAAGTTTTTAGGGCTCGTTTATTAAACGAGGCGAACATGAACACTCCAAAATGTTCACAAACGTGTTCGCGAACAACCACTCTAAATAATAAATTAATTAAAATATGTTTAAAGAATTAATATTTATATAAACTATATAAATCATAATTCAAACCTGGATGCCAGGCCTTGATGTCAATAAGCCCAAAACCCCAAGCCCATTTAAAAACATAGAGCCTAACCCCCAAAGAGCCCAAGCTATGAAGCCCAACACCTGGAAACCCTAACTATTTCACTAAAACCTAAACCTAAAAATTCACAGATCTGAGATCACACAGCAGCACTCACTCTCCCGTCCCCTCCCTCGTCTCACTCACTCTCACAATCTCACACCCACACACGACTCACAGATCGCACATAATCCTCACGCCTCAGTCCTCACATATCGCACATAATCCTCACGCCTCAGTCCTCACATATCGCACATAGCCCCCTCTCTCTCTTAACAAGGACATCACGACTTTGATCAGCTCGATGCTGTCGTTGCCTATCTTTGATGACGTCATCTCCCGTCGCCGGATTCTGCCTGTTGGTCATCGCTTTGACGCTGTCATCTCCTCGTCGCCGGATTTCGCCTGTCAATGCTGGAGAAAGCTGTTCGATAGCTATAGAGGGGTTGCTGAGCACTGGGATCAAAGCTGCAAAGTCAAGGACTCAATCCCAAAAATACTTGTACAGGGAGCTGATTCATTGTCTCTCTCTTTATCGCCAATCAATCAAGATTTTTTCTTTCAGTGTTGTTGATTCTGCATCCCTCACTGTGTATATAGATTTTTGATTCATTATATAGCTTGACTGCTTGAATGAATCTGAGAAATTTGAGCAAATTTAGGGTTTGACTTGGAAATTGAACATGAATATGAGCCGAGTTTCCGAACTCGAGTTCGGCTCGTATTGCTAAACGAGTTGAGCGAGTCGAGCCTGAGTTTCACCGTCACGAACTCGAGCCGAGTTCGAACATCAATGTTTTGGATCTTAACGAACTCGAGCCGAGCTCCAACATGCCAAAATTTAAACGAACGAGTTCAAACACACCCATGTTCAGCTCGAATTCGGTTCGTATACAGCCCTAGCTACAACTAAGAGTCTTTATCATGACTTGAAAAGCACCGAGAGCTTTTCACCTGAACTCTTAACGTTGATGCTAAGGGCTATATATGCCTAGATGCTTGTTTTTGTTAACATTAGCTTGCTCAGCTATGTAGCTCCTCGTCTCTTTTTAGCTGCCTTTTGAGGCTATAATTGAAATCCTTGTCTTCTCATTCAAAAGAGCACTTGGTAGTGCATGCACCTACATAGCCATGTTTGAACTTTTTGTCCTGTTCAGTTATCATTCTTTCCCATTTTGGCAAGTAGACTAAGGCTCTGTTTGACACAAAAAAAAATTTGTTTTCAGTTTTCAAAAAAAAATAAATTTAAAGAGCAGCTAAAATTTTTTTTTTACAAAAACAAGTGGGTGTTTGATAACTCAGTTTTTTTTTTAAATTTTTTTGATTTTTTTTTGTGTTTGATAACCTATTTTTTATTTTGAGTTTTTTTTTGTGGTGGCTGGTGGTAGTCGCCGGCAATCGTCGGTGGTGGTGGCCGGAGGTGGCCGCCGGTCGGTTATGGTCGTCGGAGGTGGTCACTGGCGGCCAGCGGTGGTAGGGTGGTGGTGGTTTAAAAAAAAAAACAAAACTGAAAAAAAAAAAAACTCATTTTTGGAGTTTTTTTTTTTTCTTCAGTTTTAAAACTGGTTTTTTAAATTGAAGAAGGAAAAAAAATGGTTACCAAATGCAACTTTATTTTTTCCAATTTTCGAAACTGGAAAAAAAAAAGCTGTCAAACAGGGCCCAAGTGGTTCCAACCTTCTTCTGGCATGCTTACAGAAGAATAACTGGTCAGGGTAGATATGAACCTACGCATCTCTTGAGCTTTGTGGTGCACAGATCTAATTATCACTAGGCATCAGCACATCAAGTTCCATTCTTGGCATATACAGTGCATTGAGATATCAACAATTTACTGTTATCCTCCACAAGACAGAATGGTGGTTAATTAAAATAGCATAGCATATCTGCAATCAAGGACAAATTAACTTCTGACAAGTCCCATGTTATAACGTACGAAGGAAGGATAAAAAAAAAAGCCCTAGAAAGCTACATGTTGAGCATTTACTAATGTCGAGTATTTCTCTACAGTCCCAAGATTGCTGAGAAGTTGCATCAGATTAGATAATTTGGGTAATCAGGTGGCATCTGGTACAGCTGGGCCATGTCCGAGTTGATGTATTAAGTATTTTTCTCGCGTCGAGTATGCAGTTGAATTTTTGTTTGGTTGAACTTTAGATCTAGTTGTACGTCGAACAAAATACTTGACGAGGGGATCAAATGAGTTGGTGTGAAAGCAATAAGTAAATGGAAAAAGACGCGTAGTAATAGTTTTATTCTTAATATTATACAGACTACTAATTGTTTGCAGATACTAAAGTTCAATTTTGGTCACAAATAGTTCGGTAATATCATTACGAAGTTCAGTTAAGAAAAAGTAGCTTGTAGCAAAGCATCAGAAAGTAAAGAAATCGCAAACCTTGGATTTATCATTCAAATTTGGAACAGGTAACCAGCAAAATGTGGGACTTTATTTAATTGTGGGAAAGAACATCAAAAAAATCCCTAGGAATCTACATGTTGTATAATTTTCTACAGTCCTAACGTGATGTATTTCATCTCTTTCAGTTTGATATTATAAAACTTGGTAAGTAAGATTGCTGAGCATTTACATTTTTTGTTAATAATTTGGGTAATCAGGTGGTATCTGGCCCATGTCGGAGTTGATAAATGAAAGACCTATCACGTGGCATGCGATGCAGTTGACTTCTTACTGGATGAACTCTTGAAATAGTTATATCCTATGTGGAACAAAATATCAGACAAGGAGACGAAATGAGTTCACTAAAGCAATGAGTTGAGGGGAGAAAGACGCAAGATGAGTTGACGAAAGAAATAAGTGAAGGGAGAAAGACACGTAACGAAAGTTATACGCAAGGTATCATACGCAATGTTAATCTTTTCAGAATTCAACTTTAATTAATGGTCATAAACAAGTCATTACCATCATTCTAAGGTTTGGCAACGAAGAAGTAGGTTGTAGCAACCACCAAAAAACCATAATAACAAGCGAAATCTTGGATTGTATGATACGAAATGAGTTCACTAAAGCAATGAGTTGAGGGGAGAAAGACGCAAGATGAGTTGACGAAAGAAATAAGTGAAGGGAGAAAGACACGTAACGAAAGTTATATGCAAGGTATCATACGCAATGCTAATCTTTTCAGAATTCAACTTTAATTAATGGTCATAAACAAGTCATTACCATCATTCTAAGGTTTGGTAACGAAGAAGTAGTTTGTAGCAACCACCAAAAAACCATAATAACAAGCGAAATCTTGGATTGTCATCCAAAAATTTGGAAGGACCTTTATAGGAAATAACATTTCTTTAATAATCTTATTGCAAAGCCCTCACGATGTATTGGGTGTGTCACATGGGTTATGGGTGGTAGTATTGATGTACCGCCAACAGTATAAAATGTTGAACTCTTTCAAAGTCATCGCTTAAATAGATTTTAGAATTTCGGTGGATCAGGAACAAAAGAACACTATGCGGAGTTAGGATTTAAAGCGGGTCGAAAGTCAAAAGCAGCATAACAATAATCTTACAGCGCATCAGGTCCTTAGAGTTACTGTTTGGGCTCAAACAGAATAAAAGTTCGTTCAATCTATGAACGAATAGCTCCGACATCAAAATTAGAATTTCAGACGACAATTTTGTCCTGGCCGTAGCATGGTACCATAGCAGATCCGTAAAGATACAGTTCGTGCACAACTTTGACAAGAAAAAAAAGAAAAGAAAGAAAAACACCCATTTTGCATCGATAGCATATTACAATCATTATTGGGTGGAAACATCTGAAGGAGGTCCTTTGAACGTGTATCTTGAATAAAGTATGGAAATCGGCATTAATGTTACATGTGTGAAACAATATTAGGTTTCTAAGGCCAAAACGTAATCCAGAACTACCATCTGAGAGAGAATAAACATGGAGTCTTTGTGCAGATCGATAATCTTTAATGTATTTATTCTGGGGCCAGAGACAGGCTAAACGTACAGAGAGCTTAGGCTGTGATGTATTGTTATTCAAAGGCTTTGAAGGATGCCGGAACCTGACGAATTATTAATGCCATTGGGAAGGGAGAGCAGGAGCCCAATACCAACAACTATTGATAACCACGTCATCGACAATAGCCAAGAGTGAGCCATTTAGTTTGCACGGGAGAGCTAGTTGGCTCGGATAGTGGCAGCTGGTTGCATGATGGAGATTTCAAAATATAATTTCATTCATGTGAAGCCGAATGTGCCACATAGTTGCAAAGACTAAAGAGACTGGCTTTAGGTTTTGTATCCTACGGGAGCCATTCAAGAGAAAGGGTAACATTAGAAGGAAGAATGAAAGGCCAAGGGAAGGCCAAACCACACAAGTCTCACACCCGCACACTCAAGGATGAGATGATCCGCTATTTTCGAACGTGACAGACATAAGGTGCAATATTTGTCACTAACTTACTATGTTACATTTTATAGGGGAATATTTTAACTGGAGAAGATCTTATAAAATCTGCCTAAGGAGTACTATGAGTTTGAGAAGGAAAAAAATTAAGTTACAACATACAATAAAATCAAGCGTATGCAAGATCATGTAATTATACAGTTCTTTTTTAACCTTGTTGTTCTTCGTTTTTCAGTTTATTGCTCATACATGTTTCCTCTTAATAAATGAGGTTTACCAAATACGGACTTCAAAGTTAATTTATTTTAAGATAATATTGTAGTCTCGAATAAGGTTTGACCGTTAGAGGTTTGTGGTAGATATATAAGGTTACCTTCCATTTAAAAGTGATCCCTTGAGCCATGAGCCCAAAAGAACATAGGCCCCTTGTCTTGAGAAATCGCTGAAACATTCTGTATCTCCTCCATAAGATGGGATCTCCTTGTCGGATTTTGGTTAGGCCGTTCAATGCTTTTAAAATCGACCAAATCGTCCGGTTCAGAGCGAGGCTAGTCTGTTGCCTAAGAGGGGCAATTAAGCCAAGTTCTAAGGCTGTGTTTGGCGCGCGGGATAAGACCTCCAGATAGGATAAAAATAATCCTATCCGACGTTTGGCCGCACATTTAAAGGTCGGATATAATATCCGTCGGACATGTTTTATCCCACTAGAGTGGGATAATTCTATACCATGGGGGTGGGGTCGTATAGAAATAATCCGGATGGGTTTGGACTAAAATAAACGGGACCCACCCCAATTTTCTTCCTATTTCCCAACCCGTCAACACCGTTGCCGCAGCTGCGGCGACGACCACCACACTTCCGACGCCTACGCCGGCGACCATCAGCCGAAGTAGGAGTGCGTTTGCGGAGTTTGTGGTGCGGGGTATGGTGGCTGCCGGCGGGAGTTTGCGGTGCGGGGTACATATAATTGCTTTTGGTCGCCGGCGTCAATATTGGTGGTCGACAGATCTGCGATTGATCGATGGTTGACAGATCGGAGAAGACAGAGTAGATGGTCTGCGGCGTTCGGAGAAGAGCGGTGGCGGCGTTGAGCAAAAGAATGGCGGGCAATGCTGTTGAGTGGCTATTTGAAGTTTACGGTGGGTTTTGGGTCGTGGTAGATCGGCCGCGGTGGTGGTCAGTTGCAGGAAAAATGGGTGATGTCGGAAGTGTAGTGGTCGTCGGCGTAGATGACGGCGGTTTGGTGGTTGTATCATATGGGTCTCAGCCGTCACGGTTCAGGCAGAATCGGTCAGTAAATTTGGTGGTTGCTCTTCACCCCGCTGATATATATATATATATATATATATATATATATATATATAATCCGACTTATAATCCGGACGTGGTCCAAACACTGGATATAATTTTTGCTTATCCGGGTTTATCCGATGGTATAGCTTGTCCGATCTTATCCGCCCTTATCCTGTCCTATCCGAAACCTTTATCCTTGTCGCCAAACACAACCTAAAAGTACAATTTTTTAAATCGTAGTTATTTATTTAATCACGAGAATTACATTAATCATACAAGTTTATGTAGACATACAATCGAGTATAACAAATATTACAACCCAATTGAAGACAAAAGTACTAAAAGCCTATTACAAGCCAATAATAAAATAACTACAGAACTATAACCTATATCCACCATCTCTAATGACAGACCACTCTTGCTAGATACTCTCATCAGTTATACAGGCTGCAGTAGCAAGAAAAATAGCCATTTCAAACAAGTCGTTATGCATCATTATAACCTTCTGCTATTGAGCTTGATACTAGTGAAATATAAATGAAAAAATATTGGGCCCATGTTGAGATGTTATGGCTACCGGCACTTAGTTGTGAACACAAGAAATTCGAGTAAGTATAGATCATAACGTGCATGAAATTACGAGGGTGAGCCCATGAGAAGGGCGATAGCTTGAGCGGAGTGGTCATGATCGGCTTTCCATTATGTCACTGACAAGGAACTAACGTGACAGTTGTTCTGATCTGAAGCTATTAACCAATACCCACCAGCTCGCTTTCGGCGGCAAACCGGCATGCTATCTAAATACAAGTAACTTGAGGATTCATACAAGTAGAAAGATTGGAAGAAACTTATGCGATGGTTCGTCCGACCATTCTCGATCTTCACTCATTTTAAGTTGTAGTTTGTCCCCCTTAGTTGTCACAAGATTATACACTTTTAATTTTGCCTTCATGTTTCTTAATTTTTTCTCAATTTCAACTTCCTAGGTAGAGTTAGTGTTACTCATTGGCTATTGAACCATAATTAAACAACACATAATCGACCGTTATAAGAGTAATATGCTAAGTCAAATAAGGGTAAGAAAAATAAAGAATATCACTGGTTATGACTAAAATTACCTTATCTAAAATTTAAAATAGCTAAAATGTTCAGAATGGAGAGACAACACATAATCAAAGTTCGATATAAATTTTTGTGGCTATTCAGGTACCCTCATTTGTAACTAATGGAATAACAGTCGCGTTAAATATAAGTTTAAGGAGAATTTAGATGTAAAGAAGCATAAAAGAATCAATAAAAAATTAAAATATTACAAAAACTAAAATATTACGAACGCTCCAGGAAAGGGAAAAAAAAGAAAGAAAGCTGCCCCTTGCTGCAAAATCCTGGCCTTGCCCCTGTGGATGATATATCTACATTGTTTTATTAAGAAAACATAAACTGATGAATTTTGGGGCAAATTTTAGTTTGGTCACTAGACATCTTTTTATGTTGATTTTTCCATTTGAATTTTCAATTCAGCCAATATCAAATCATTTTGCTACATGTTATTAGCAATAAGGCCATTTAACTTTTCACGTGATGCACGCATGAGAATCAACAGAGAGGCAAAATAGTCAAACAAGGTGTTCCCAACCTATCTTGGCTACACCTATAGGCCCACTGGGGGTCCCAATTCTCATTACATGTCGGCACATCCAACGGTCAAAATTTCAACGCTCACAAGCCGGTCAAAGCGTCGCATGCTCAAGTCACGTGAACTGCTCGTGAAACAATCTTGGCGTGCCTTCCCCCTTAAGGGGGTCGGCCACCTACCTTGACGACCGACCACCGTTGTTCGCGGTCGCACGCTGTAGTCACGATGTTCATCGCTGGTCCCCACGCTCCTTCACCACGATGACCGTCGCTCGCCGTCGCCCGAGCACCGGCATCGCGGTGCCTGTCACCAATGGTCGCACGACGTCCGCTGTCGCTCGCGCGCCGACCTCGTGACACACGTCGTCTGCGGCCTCGTGCCGTCTCTGCGACACCCGCCGTCGCCCATGCGCCTACTCAACGGCGCCCCTCGCCCGCGCGCCATCACCTCACTCACTCCGCGATGCCCTACGTTGCCCATGCGCCGGCTTCACGGCGCCCGTCGCCGTCGCCCGCACACCGGCTTCACGGCACCCGTCGCCCGTGGCCGCATGCCGGCTTCACGATGCCCGTGGCCGCTCACCAGCTTCACGGTGCCCGTCGCCGCTCGCCGGCTTCACAGCACCCGTCACCGTCTCCTGCGTGCTGGCTCCGCGACTCCATTCGCCCATCGTCCGGAAATATTCTCTACGACCCCCATCGCCCCGACGCCATCTCCGCGACCCCTATTTCCCGAACGACATCTCTGCGACCTTCGTCGCTTGCATCCGCGCGACAGCTCTGTGACCTTCGTCGCCCGCCTCCGCGCGACAGCTCCGCGATATCCCGTCGCCTGCGCTCCATCTCCACGGCTCCCGTTGCCTACGCCCACGTGTCACCTCCGGGACCTTTGTCGCCTGTGTCTGCGTGACAACTCCGCGACTCCCATCGCCTGCGCCCGCTCGCCGTCTTCGCGACCTTCGTCGCCTGCACCCGCACTCTGTCTTCGTGACCCCCGTCGCCGGTGCCCGCGCACCGCACTCTTACACGCCGCCGCACCCATGCGCCACGCCACTGATACAGCCATCCCTCTGGCTCTCCGTCACACTGCGTGCCTCCGACACCAAGTATTGTTCCGCGACGTTCGTCGCCGCGCCCATGCGCCACGATCATATTACATGCTTCCGGGGGGCTCCGCTCGTAGTGCTCCGGCACGAGGACCCTCCGCAGCGGGATGGGCTCGTTACCACAAAGCCATCGTAGTCTTCATTCCAGGGGGCTCCGCTCGTAGTGCTCCGGCACGGGGACCCCTCGCAGCGGGATGGGCTCGTTACCACAAAGCCATCGCCGTCTTCATTTCGGGGGCTCCGCTCGTAGTGTTTCGGAACGAGGACCCCTCGCAGCGGGATGGGCTCGTTACCACAAATCCATCGCCGTCTTCATTCCGGGGGGTTCCGTTCGTAGTGCTCCGGCACGAGGACCCCTCGCAGTGGGATAGGCTCGTTACCACAAAGCCATCACCGTTGCGAGATAGGCTCGTTACCACAAAGCTATCGCCGTCTTCATTTCGGGGGGCTCCGCTCGTAGTGCTCCGGCACAAGGACCCCTTGCAGCGGGATGGGCTCGTTACCACAAAGCCATCGCCGCCGCGAGATAGGCTCGTTACCACAAAGCCATCGCCGTCTTCATTCCGGGGGGGGCTTCGCTCGTAGTGCTCCGGCACGAAGACCCCTCATAGCGGGATGGGCTCGTTACCACAAAGCCATTGCTTTCTTTATTCTGGGGGCTCCGCTCGTAGTGCTCCGGCACAAGGACCCCTCATAGTGGGATGGGCTCGTTACCACAAAGCCATCGCCGCCACGTGATGGGCTCGTTACCACAAAGTCGTTGCCGCAGCATGATGGGCTCGTTACCACGAAGCTACCACCGTCTGGGTTGACTTGCGTGACACCAAGCACTGAGCTGCGACCATGTCCACTCACGTTACCGATGATCGTCGGTACCCCTAGGACGATGACCGCACGGCACTCTGAGACGAGATAGGTCTTTGGAGGGCATCGTGCCTAGTACACCTGGCAGTTGGCTATAGGGGCAACCCTCACCACTGTCAGGTTATCTTCGTGTCTCTTGACGCACCTTGTGGGATTCAGTAAGGACTTGGACCGGTGGCTGGGGCAACGGGCTTACTCTGATCATGCTGTCATGGTGTGTTTAGTCTTCTCAGACAAGTAGAGAGATGCTGTCTAAGGCAAGGCAGCATGAATTCGAGGACCGGCAGTCCAACGGAGAATCGGTACTTTGGGACCTCCTGGTGACGTGTCACTCCTAGGGGACGACACGTGTCAGCTGATGACACATGCACGCTTTTCCCTATAAATAGTGGACTTTGGAGCTTATTTAGTGGATTCTCTCTCTAAAAACCTATTCTCTCTAGAATTCTAGTGAGAGAAACACATTTGGACTTCTGACATCGGACCCCTGACGCTGCACCCTTGACTTGGACCCTAGCTTGGATTGTCGACTACCGGCCCTGTTCGTCGTCGCCCTGTCTGCGCAACGCTGCCAACCCTTGCGACCTATCTGAGGAGCCTTGCTCTTTGCCCTTACTCCGCCCTCATTGTCTCTCACTTTGCATACTTAGAAGCTGACTCGGACTGCAGCCTTTGTGACACCTCCACGTAAATACAAACCCACTTTTCTTGACATCACAAGGTTAAAAAAGATGATGTAAATTCCGTGTCGTAGAATCACGATTTTCGGCATCCTCGGAGGTGAACCAGAGCGAGGCGGCCTGGCATTTTATCATAACTCCAGGCAAAGTAAAAGGTATATTTGTTGGGAAAGGGAATAGGCACTCAACACCAGCAACAAGCAGTTTCTCCATTCCTTAAAGGCTTTCTTTTAGCACTAGGATAGAAAACCGATGCCGATAGGAAAGAGATAAGGAAAGTCCGATTTCTATCCCCTTTGTTCCTAAATTTTATTCGTCTGTGTCATCACTCATATATAACATGAGCCACTAGCTATTTTTGTGATTCTTTGAAGTTTTTTTTCTCCCTCATCTTCCTCTCTTTATCACCACCACCATACTCAAAAATCAAATCACACAAGTAACCAAAGAATCCAAAAAAATCACTTAAATTCGACTATATCCTTAAAAAAGTAGAAACTTGGTGAAAAATCAAACTAAGTCTTTGAAATGTTTTTAAAGAGTATGCCGTCGCCAAAATTTATTTTTTTCTAACTTTTGATCAAAGTAAACTTTCATGACACCACACATAGACGAAAATAAGGAGTAAATCGAGGAGTTTTGTTTTACTCCATGGAAGATATACATATATTAATAAGGAGTTTTATTTTACTCTACGTTTGATGCACATGGAGTAAAGTCAACCCATGTGTATCCATAAATTGGGTTCCCATACTTTGGATGATACGTCTTATTTTTTCGTCATACACTTGGGATGCTTTATACTCACCAAATTCATATTCAGATGTGTATTAGTATCTTTAAATGATATTATTACGCCACAATTTGAATTGAGAATATACCAAACCATTACAAAATTATTTGCAACACTTTGGCAGCAAAACTCTTTAGTAAAATGTATAAATTTACGAAAAATTGTCCTTATAACACTCAACACGCGACAGTGAGACATATAATGTATAAATTTGTTTGTTTTGCTTTTTGGATTTGGCTTACTTGAATCTAGTAGTTATATATATATATATAATGTATACACGAGAGCTGATCAATTGACAGCGCTGACAACTTAAGCCAAGTTGTCAACCCTAGCTGGCCGTCCATCAATTATGGATGGATGAACGAGCCAAATCTATTTTTATTAAGTAAACTTAATGTAGCGGACTGTGAAATTTACCGTACTGCCTCCTCCTATTTGCCTGCAAATCCCTCCGACTTATTAATTCCCTCCGAGACATTTTGGTCAAAATTCATGTCCTTTACGTAAAGTAGCGGATGGTGAAATTTAGTTAAGGAAAATATTCTGGCCTGTTTGTCCTCGATGGATGGGCTGCCAGAAAGTTGCCAGTGCAGGCTGTGGATCACACACACACACAGACATATATATATATGTGTGTGTGTGTGTGTGTGTTTGTGTGTGCGCGCGCGTCTATATATATGTATGTTCATAGGATAGTAGCTCCTCGCACTCGTAAGTCTTTCACTCCCCCTCCCTTGGCTGCAAGCCACTCTTTCTGGGTTGATGCAGTGGCACTACACCTGTGAAAATGGCGATGATGGATACGTTCTTCATTCAACATGCAATGAAAGCACATGCAGAGGAGGAAACACCATCACTGGAGTTCTTGAAGACATGGCAGGAACGTGTAGAGGCTTGCAAGCCCAAGGCAATACTCATAGTTTCTGCACACTGGGTGACCTCTCATCCCACAGTTAACGTTGTCGATCACAACGATACCATCTACGATTTTGACAACTTCCCACCGTACTTTTACGAGGTTCAGTACCATCTTAATTTGCATGCATTTATTAAACCTTTTTGTTGTGCTAGAATGCAAGTACCAGGGTCCTAAACTGAAATGATAACCTCTGGCTTAGTTGATAATCATACAAACCATGCGCTATACTGCTACAGTATCCATCCAGTCTTGCATCACTGTCCATGTGTTTACGATCTTACTTTGGGTTAAATTCACTTTAGACAACTGGTAAGTACCTATATATTAGGGGTGAGCACGGTTCGGTTGGTTCGGTTTGGAGGTTGAATACCAAACCGAACCGACAATCCTCAGTTTGAGAAAAAAAAATTGAACCGTGGTTGAACGGTTCGGTTTCTGCAGATTGAACGGATCAGTTTGGACGGTTTAATTGGTTTGGGCCAAACTCAGTTTTTAACAAGTTTAAGCCCGAAAAATAATAACTTATACATGCTATAATAAGCTTAAAAAAAATTGAATCTTTTGTCATAATTAATAACACTTAGTGAGATGTAGGCGGCGATGTGAGTGAACAATATGTGTTATATTAAGGGATTTAGGGTTTCTCCCATTTATATGAGTGGTTAGATAATTAGGGTTAGTAAAAAATAACTAGGATTATGTAAAAATATAGATATATTGTATAATATACGGTTGGTTCGGTTTCAAAAAATGCTCACCCCTACTATATATGTTTTGAATGGTGCTTATTTAGGCAACCGGTAAGTACCTCATCTAACTTTCAATTGACATTAATAATGGAGCCAATGGGTAAATTCGTCAAAGACTTAAAGAATATTATAAATGAAAAAAATGAAAACTGCTATTTAAACCATAAAAAATATTGTTTTTTTTTTTTTCTGTTACCACCAGCCACAGCCCCTACCCAGGCCACAGCCCCATACAACGGCTCCGCCCTCTTCCAAGGCCCTTCCCTAGCCACCGCCTCTTGTCTCAATACACGCGACACACACACTCACACATCACGATCCCCCGCCCCAGTACGCACAGGTTCTCCCCCCCCTTTGAGCTCAATCGTCCTATTTGGTAATCCCTTGCTCTCATGTTGGAGTGTTTGCTCATTGTTTCAAGACAAACTAAAGTTCATAAGCAAAGGAGAGTGTTGTTGCCAAAGAAATTTTGGCTGCTACTCGAGTTATAGGAAGATAGCTACAATCTCCCGTACAGTGCAAATTATTGGCCATTATATGTCTTTGGTGGCTTTTATTTAGTGACATTGAAAAAATGTTGCTAAAAGTGTTAATAGAAATACCTATAACTGTATTTAACGACTATTAATTGTTAATATACAATGGGTTGTACATATCTTCCAACAACCCTGATTGTAGCAAGAAAGTTTTTGTTGTTGCCTAATATTTTCATGGTACTGCATCCTCGGATGACTTAAGGGACTAGTTTTCTTTCTCATGGTGCCCCCCGCCCATCACTCTTCCTCGGGCACCACTCCAATCCATTGCCTCCTTCCGTGGCGACGCCCTTTCCCCCCTTCCATGGCCATGTCCAAACAAATGCGACACGCCCCTGCACGCGCGCGCGCACACACGACAACATAAAACATATCATGTTTCTGCCCATCCAGCCATCTCCTCCTTTCGTCGCCCTTCATCCTCTCAACCCTAAACCACCACGCGCACAAACTGCATAACTGCATAACTGCAGCAACCACCTTCGCCCACCATAGCCACGATAATCGACCACCATAAACCACTACCATCGACCATCCAAAACCACCACCGACCCTTCAATATTCCGCAAATCGAATTTCAAAATCTCTAGAAATTGAACCTGCAATGAACTTATGAACACTTAGTTCATGGATTGATTGCAAATCTATTTTGGTGATACGGTAGCAGTAGTTTGGTGAAAGTCATGCGTTTGTTTAGTGAATGAGAGGAGAACTTGGGTTTTTGCGCTAATTGAAGGTAAACTAATGCTTTCAGCCTTGAGAGAGTTACTGTTTGGTTGAGCCGCGTCAGAAATTCGGATGGAGGTTGAACGAAAAATGGGTCTGGATGCTTACTAATTGCCTAAATAAGCACCTAGATGTTGTCGTGTAAAAATTAAAACTATAGGTCTTGATGTGAGACTTTCGTATAGTTCTAGGATACTAAAGTATATTTAGCCCTTGTATTTGGGTTCTAGCATTTTTTAATACCTTCTTGTGCATTTAAAATCCAACCAAGTCTTCTATACATGCAGTTTACGCCCTTAATTGGACAAAATTACAGTAATGATCCGGCAACTCATATAAATAAGTGCACTTGCGCAGCAAGAGTATCAAATCCAGAATTTTAATGTGTGCATTTAAAACCCAACCAAGTGTTCAATGCATGAAGATATAGGTGATACAATGCGGTACTATTATTGAATGCGTGCTTTTGTTTTATATTTTTCATAGAACCACATTCGATACGAGGTGAGCGTTTTCCGGTTTAATAAGAAGCCACTTTGTCAGGTAAGTGCGTGGTAATTAGTTAGTAGAGTAGATCTTAATTGGTCCTTTTTGACTTTAGGTTGTTTCCAATAAAAAAGCATCCGGCTTAAAATTAATTAGTCAATGTATGTACTAAATTGCTAACCATATTATTGTCGATGTCATGTGAATATATAAAATAAAAAATTCTAATGACGGAGAGTCTGACAAGAATTACTAAAATGTTAATGATCATATCCATAATGTTTTTACATATTCCTTTTTCTTGAATCCCTTATCTTAGTAATCTTTTGTAGCAGCGAACTCTCATGCTGTGCTTCTCTGTCAATGTAGGCTTTAAGCATGACCACCTAACATCTTTGAGTTCAACACCTTTCCGCTGTTACTGCTTGTGCTTGGTTTTCAATCTAGTTATCTTGTTGCGAAAACTCCATTGTTGTTTGCACATCAATTCATCATAATGCTTGCAACTATGCCTAAATTTCTTAACCTAAACTCAAATTATAAATTCTGTTGCTAGCTTAAGTACCCTGCACCTGGTGCACCACAAGTGGCCATGCGGGTGAAGGAACTGTTGTCAAAATCTGGATTCGAAACGGTTCACGAAGACCGGACTCGCGGGCTCGACTATGCAGCTTGGTTCCCACTGAGGCGTATGTACCCAGATGCAGACATTCCAGTTTGCGAACTCTCTGTGCAGAATGACATGGACGGGCGTCACCACTACAATATAGGGCAAGCCATAGCACCTCTGAGGTCGGAAGGGGTTATGATTATTGGATCCGGTGGAGCTGTAAACAATGAGGCAGCAATTTCCCAAGATGAGGGGACTGTTTTCTCGTGGGCATTGGAATTTGGTACATGGCTGAAGGAATCACTTTTGAATGGAAGGTATGTACAAGCACATTCTGCCTTTGCTGAAGAAAATAACACATTCTGCTTTTGATTGGAGTAAGTTCTTATAATTTCATTTTTTATTTATCTTTATGTATACTACCATTACTCGTTTAGATAATTGTTAAATGAATACTACATAAATGGATGGTTCTATGTGTTTGCAATCATAAATTAACTTTACAATATAATAAAAAAAAATCTATACCACTTCTAATGTTACCCGCACAAAGAGAATATAATGAATTAAATTGATTTTATATTTTCATCTTTCTATAACCATTCATTACATTTACCACCATATCAGCAGGGGATTAAAAGGCCAAATGATTTATCACTTGTCAATAATAGGTAATATTGAGTGGTTAAAAAAAATTGCTAAAGCACTCTAGGCTACAAAACATTATAGTAATGGGATTGGAAGCATGATTGTTGTTTAGTCTGTGGCTAAGATTGAAATTTATGCTTTGGATTATTATGCCTTAATAAAATCTAAAAGTTACTCCTTTCATATTACTTACTGATTAAGTATTGATGCGACCTTCCAACTAACGATTCTCTAAAATTAAAATCTTAAAAATAAAGGTTAACAGAGATGCCTTAATAAAATCTAAAAGTTACTCCTTTCACGTTACTTATTGATTAAGTATTGACGCGACCTTCCAACTAACACTTCTCTAAAATTAAAATCTTAAAAAGAAAGGTTAACAGAGATGTCCATCATTTTCTTTATATAGACATCCCAAAATATGTTTGATGAACACTTGTCAAGCACATTCTGCCTTTGCTGAAGAAAATAACGCATTCGGCTTTTGACTGGAGTAAGTTACTATAATTTTATTTTTTATTTATCTTTATGTATATTACCATTACCCGTTTAGATAATTGTTAACTGGATACTACATAAATGGACGATTCTATGTGTTTGCAATCATAAATTAACTTTACAATATAATAAAAAAATCTATACCACTTCTAATGTTACCAGAAAAAGAAGATAACGAATTAAATTGATTTTATATTTTCATCTTTCTATAACCATTCATTACATTTACCACCATATCAGCAAGGGATTAAAAGACCAAATGATTTATCACTTGTCAATAATAGGTAATATTGAGTGTTTAAAAAAAATCGCTAAAGCATTCTAGGCTATAAAACATTATAGTAATGGGATTGGAAGCATGATTGTTGTTTAGTCTGTGGCTAAGATTGAAATTTATGCTTTGGATTATTATGCCTTAATAAAATCTAAAAATTACTCCGTTCGCGTTACTTATTGATTAAGTATTGACGCGACCTTCTAACTAACGCTTCCCTAAAATTAAAATCTTAAAAATAAAGGTTAACATAGATGTGCATCATTTTCTTTATATAGACATCCCAAAATATGTTTGATGAACACTTGTCAAGCACATTCTGCCTTTACTGAAGAAAATAACACATTCTGCTTTTAACTGGAGTAAGTTACTATAATTTTATTTTTTATTTATCTTTATGTATATTACCATTACACATTTAGATAATTGTTAACTGGATACTACATAAATGGACGGTTCTATGTGTTTGCAATCATAAATTAACTTTACAATATAATAAAAAATATATATATACCACTTATAATGTTACTAGAAAGAGAAGATAACGAATTAAATTGATTTTATATTTTCATCTTTCTATAACCATTCATTACATTTACCACCACATCAGCAAGGGATAAAAAGACCAAATGATTTATTACGTGTCAATAATAGGTAATATTGAGTGGTTAAAAAAAATCGCTAAATCACTCTAGGCTATAAAACATTATTGTAATGGGATTGGAAGCATGATTGTTGTTTAGTTTGAGGCACCCAATCTTCTTTTTTCTTTTAAAAAGGAAATACCTAGTTATGATATCTATTCTATTTTTTATATTTTTGGGTTACAAGTTACTAACCATTGATTGCAGCTTTTTCCTAATGAGTAAATGTGTTCGATACTAATTTTATATCGATATTTTTTTAAAATTAAATATGAAATATGTTTTATGAAATAAGGTGACTACGGATGGTTGTGATACATTCACAATTATTATTGTGTTTATTAAGTTGGAATGTAATTGATATAAATAGCAAAAATAAGTTAAAAAAATGATTGAGCGCTAAAGTAAAAAAAAAAAAAAGTACTGCTATGTGGATGCTCACATAAAGATAAGTATGAAATTGTTGATTATTAAACTTTATACCTTTAAGTTTAAGTTTAGACTAAATGTATCGATTTGAAATGATATTACCGCCTACTGCCACGAAAGGATCAGATGTTTTAACTAGTTTGCCCAACTACCTTTTTTTTTTTTTCTTAAGTAATTGTTTTTATTTCAAAAGGAATGGTGGGTAAGAGCATGATAGGGGTATGGACCATCGTTTACATGAAGTCAACTCACGCTTTTTTATGTTATGTAGAAGTTGTGCGAGATGTAGGTAACTGAGAGTCTATTAACATTATTTGAATTAATTAGCATGTATATTTGAACGTAGAAAATTAGTTCTCATAATCTAGAATGCACGAGGTTATAACTTTTTTCTATTATAACTTATTTTATCACATGTTAATGTTCACGTACATTCATTGCACGTATATCCTACTAGTTGTCAGAAAAGTCACATCTTCTCCGGGGCTTTTTGTCTTTTTTTGAAAAACTGCTTTGTTTAGTATTTTTCTTAAGTCCTAAGATCGGTGAGAAGTGACATCGTGTTAAACAATTTTGGTAATTAGGTGGCGTGTGACCTGGCTGGGCCATGTCCAAGTCCATAAACCAAATATTGCCGCTCGATCATGGGCTAGATTGGCATGTGATACGGTTGTCTGCTTGCCTGGTTCAACTGTAAATCAAATTATACGTGAAACAAAATAGCTGGCAGAGAAATGAAATGAATTTGACGAATGCAGTAGGCGAAATGAAATGAAATGAATTTGACACACACATGACACATGCATGGACGGCCTTATTCATTAGAAAACAACTTTTCTTTCGTGGTCTTTAATGGAGTCTGACCAAGGCTGTAAAAGGACGGCCTTAGCCCTATGGTCCAAAAGCTTTGAAAGATAGCACGACTTGACTGCAATTTGTCTGCAATTTGTCTATTGTGGTTGTAAAAAAATGCCTATATACATAGCGACAATCAATGACCGATGATTACTTTAGTTTGACATATTTAGTGATGTTAAACAAGTACATCTTCAGTAATTATGCTTAAAGATCTTTTTTTTTTCTTATTTTCCGTTATACGAATTCAAAATTGTTGGGTATCTTCTTACAATTCAAAATTATTATCCGAATAATAGCCAAAAATTATTCATATGCATATTCAATCACGAAATATTTACCTACTACTCCCTCCGTTCTACGTAATTTGATCAACTTTCTTTTTTGGATCATCTCATAAAAATTGTTCATTTCTAAATTAAGAAAGATTCTATAGGTACTTTTATATATTTATCATTTTTACATTTTTTTTATTCAATTTCTCTCTTCAAAATTAACTCTCCACCAACTTATTTTTCCTCTCCTGACCCACTTTCTTACACTTTTTTATTCATTTCTCCCCTTCACATTTGATACTCTGATAACGCATTTTTTTTATCTCCTGACCCACTTTCTTCCTCTCCTCTCTCTAAAAGGTAAATAAAAAATACGCAATATTAATACATCACTTCAATTTTTAATATGCGTAAAGAAAAATTAATCAAATTATGTGAGACAAAAAAAGTAATAATATCTGCGGGAGCATAGATGTACTATCCCTAGTTGATTGCCGACATCCGTGATGGCGCCAAGAGAGGGTGCCTAGAGATGCAGAAAGAAGGAAAGAAATGAGATGATTTATCTTACTCCATGACCCATGTTATGCATGACACACCTCGGATAATGTGTAGTCTTTCAAAATTCATGTCTACAGTTTCCGTCCCCATACTTTGGATAATACTTTCTAAGGCTAATTACACCTATGTCCCTGAGGTTTGGGGGTAATTACACTCAAGGACACAAAGTTTCAAAATGTAACACTTATGTCCATCGACAAACGGAACCCTAACAATCTTAACGGTTTTAATGAAAAGACTTGATTGCCCCTGATTTTAAAATAAATTACCCAAATAATTTACTGTTCATTCTTCCTCTCCCCACACCCACGCCCCGCGCCCCCACCCCCCCAACGCCGTCTGCCTCTTCCTCTCCCCACACCCCCCCGCCCCCACGCCGTCTGCACAGTAGCAGGCCCTCCGGCGAGGCAGGCCGCAGTAGCAGGCCCTCCGGTCGCCACCATCACCGCCGCGACCTACCCCCGTACCCCGCGCCGTCCGAGATCGCAAGCATCCCTACCGAGCTACGTCGCGACACCGGCCTCTTCCTTCGAGATGCGCGCCACCGTGACCACCAGTAAGGCAGCGCCATCACCACCCCGATGGGCTTGCAATGGCCAGATCTGTCTCCTTCCCATCGCCAAGGGCTTGCCGGCGTGGTGGGGCAAGTCTGCCGAATGGTGGGGCGAGGGGGACTGCCAGCGGCGTGGGTTTGCCAACGCGCTTGCCGGAGGCGTCTTAGCAGCTTGGGTTTGCCAAGGGGCTTGCCGGCGTGGTGGGGTGGTTCTGCAGGATGGTGGGGCGAGGGGGGCTGCTGGCGGCGTGGGGCGGGGGAGGGGGGCTGCCGGCGGCGTGGGGCGGCGGAGGGGGGCTGCCGGCGGTGACTTCAGATTTAGGGTTTAAATTGTGGAGAGAGAAAATTAGGATATCAACAGGGGTAGTATTGCCATTTTCAAAATACGTATTGACGAAAATTACACTTTTTGGACGGAATACTGACGGTTGGATAAAAGTGATACTTTGTTTAACGTTTTTGGTCACGTATGTTACATTTTGAAACTTTGTGTCCTCGCGTGTAATTATCCCTAAACCTCAGGGATATAGGTGTAATTAGCCCTACTTTTTATTTCCTTGACATGCACCTAGGAAAATGTACACTTTCCAAACTCATAAGATTTCAGATGCGTATTAGTATATTTAAATGTCTTAATTAAAACCTAGGCAAAGTGTAGTTTCATTACACCACAATTAAGCACATATCGGAAACTACAAAATTATTTACAATCCTTTTACCGTCGAAACTCTTTAGTACTATATCTGATTAGACCTGGCAAAAACTGATCCGGACCCGCGGGTCTATCCGTACCCGTGCAAAAAACGCAGGTACGGGTACATAATTAGGAGACCCGCTGAAATTAGACTCGTACCCGAACCGACCCGTAAAATTCGGGTAAATTCGGGTCGGTTACCGGATACTCGGGTTTACCCGTTTTTATTCCTATATATAAGACTTTTAGGGTTTTATTGTTTTAACATCTTATTATCACTTCTCAGATTCTCTCATCTTCACTGATTTCCGCCGCCCCTCCTCTTGAGTCTTCCTCGCACATCTCTTCTCTTAAGTCTCTCTTTCTCTCACACAGATCTGCCAAGACACGACCACCCTACTCCACCCACGGCGCCACATCGGTCAGTCAGTCTCGATTCACCGCATCTCCGCCGCCATCAATCCGTCAGTCAGTCAATATGACTCCGTCTCCTCGTCGCCACAGTTTGATCATCGCCTGGCCCCGTCGCCACCGATCGACCACCACCGTGGCCCCGTCACCAACGATCGATCACCACCGTGGCCCCGTCACCAACAATCGGTCACCGCCGGGCCCCGTCACGACCGATCGGTCGCCACCGTCGCCGACATCACTCCGCGCCTTGTGGTTGGGTAGATCTTGATGGTTGTTGACATGTTGGGTAGATCTTTGATGGTGTCGTGTGTTCTTGATGTGGAGATTGTGTTTTTTTTTTTCAGATTGTTCAGGAGGTTTTTTATTTTTTCGAGGGAAAGATGTTAAGATCTAATTGTTCAAATTGTTTTTTTCTTCCAATGAGAAGATGTTCAGATGAAATTCATATTGTTGGAGGTTAAAATGTCAAATTAGTATGTGATTAAAATCTGTTTATTCAAAAAATAATAACTAATGAGAAATTAATGATTTACCCGAGGGTAATACTCTACCCGCAAGGATAGGGTATGGGTTCTCAGAATTCTTACCTGGAAAAAATCGGGTAAAATATATCCGACTCGATTTTACCCGTATCCGATCGGATTTTACCCGTACCCGGCGGGTATACCCGTTTGCTAGGTCTGTATCTCTGATAGTGACAATTACAAGAATAGTAACAATGTGCCTGTAAGTTTGACTAATAGAAGTAAAAGTGGATCGGATTCCACACAAGAGTGTGGTACGTGAGATTTATATATTCGTTTGTTTGATTTTTTTTGTATTTGCCACCCTTGGATTTGGTAGTGTTATACTTATATATATGTATAACTATATTTATATTCATATATATGTATAGACTAGTATTGAGCACGTGCGTTGCACGTGGACGTGGTCAAGAGTAATTTTTGAATTGATATCATTATTTTTTTTGGATCAAAATAATATAATTCAATTATATTCATATTTTTTTGTGACTTGTTTTAAAATAAATGTATATTTGATATTCACAATTCTAATCCATTCAATATTTGAAAATATTCTTTATAGGCTTCTGGTTCAAGACCATGTGCATAATTGAATAGATTTTCAGTTCAAATTGGCGCCGTATTTAACCCTTATTTTTTATTTTTTCGACAGCTTTTTTTTTATCTTAATTGATATTTCACGTATTTCAATTTCTTTGTTTTGTTTTTATTTTTCAGTTTGTCAATTGGTTAATTGTTTGCTAACCTAAAAATGTAAGGAAAAATAATCACAGTTCTCATTACCCAATTCATTTTCCAAAATTTATTTCATTTCAACCAAATTAAAAAGGGAGTCATAAAGAAATTTATTTGTTTTGTTTTTCTTTCTCATCTGAATTTTCATTTCCCAATGTTTATAATTAGATTCATTATCCGATGTTCATTTATTTTCAACCAAATTTAATAGGGAGTCATAAATGAAGGTTAAAAGTGTTATTGATATAATTAACAGAGGACATAATCGTCTATAAATGATTTACAACATTCGTAGGTAGTATAAATATATGTATGTTCATAAGGAAGGTTCTCTCACTCATTGATTTCCATTCCCTCTCCTTTCTCTGCAAGCCACTCTTTCTGGGTTCATGCGGTGGCATCTCTGTCAAAATGGAAATGATGGATACGTTTTTCTTTCAACATGCATTAAAGCAACATGCAGAGGAGGAAACACCATCATGGGAGTTCTTCAAGACATGGAAGGAGCGTGTAGAGGCATGCAAGCCCAAGGCGATTCTCATAGTTTCTGCACACTGGGTGACCTCTTATCCCACGGTTAACGTTGTCGATCACAACGACACCATCTACGATTTTGATGACTTCCCACCATACGTTTACAAGGTTCGATACCATCTTTGCATGTATTAAACCTTTTTGTTGTTGTGCTTTTATCTAAATCCAAGTAAGTCTTTAATGCATGAAGTTATCTCCTTACTCGACGGTATTCCAGCCCAGGGTTTAATATGAAGCAATAATTCTCAATTTTAGAGAATCAAGGGATGCTAGTAGTTATGTCCTTGGGTTTAGGAATAACTTATAATCAAAGAGGCAGAGTTTTCATAAGATGAACACCCGTATTCTAAATGCGAAAGTTTTAAATAAGATCACTCAACATTAGGGTTCCGATGATCCTAACTAATGGTTTTGACGGACATGACAATTTTGTTTTTCATAATTCTCAATATTACCCGTAATATGTATTTTTGGCACTGAATACGATGCCTCTATATCTCTCTTCCAATATTTATTTCTCCTCTCTTTCTCTGTTTCTTCCGTCTAATGTCTCCCTAACGGACCCCCACCCCACCGTTGACACCCTGCCACCACCTCCATTACTAGATCACCCACCCATCTACCCCAACACTCACACATGCAAATTGACCTCTATCAACCCACCAATCAATTAGAAAAATATGTGATGGGATTGCTTCAAGTACGGTGGAGCAGAAGGGCGGTAATGGCAGATTGCCTTGGTATCGTTCATGGTAGCGGTGACGAATGTATGCGTGCGTGTGTATGGATCGATGTGCAGCTATAGATTTGTGTTTGCAAGTGCATGTATGTTGTGTGTGCAAAGATTGGTGGTGGTGGTGGTGGTGCCATGGTGTTGGATGTGTTGGGGGACAGATTAGATGGGTTGTAAAGTACGGTGGTGGTGGGTCAGATGTGGAGGTGCCATGGTGGTGTAGTGGTAGAAAGCTGGGATGGTGCAGTGGTTATTTTTGGTGGTGTTAGGGTAATTATGTTTGGTGGTGTTAAGATGGTGGCTTAGTGGTGGTGATGGTTGGTGGTTGGAGTTGTAGGTGGTAGGGAGACAAGCTGGTGGTTATCTGAGAATGAAAGAAGGGAAGGAAAAAGAATGGAAGAGGATGTCAATCATGTCCTTTTGCATAAAGTTTTAATGTTGTAACCATTTTGTCTAGTTAACAGACAAAGGTGATATTATTGTAAAACTGTTTCCTCGGTTCTAATTTACTCCTAAACTCAAGGAAATAAGAAATATCGTCTCTAGAGAACAAACATACAAACATGCCGTCAAGTATTCGCCCACTCTTGCATCAGAATCCATGTGTTACTTAGGTCTGAACGTCTTTCAACTAGAGTTAATATGGTGAGCTTTTTCAAGTAAAATTAATGAGAAGCCACTTTCCAAGGTGTGGTAAGTGAGTCGTAATTAACTGGTAGAGTAGATCTAAACTAGTCCCTTGCTCAAAAGAAAACTAGAAGCTAGGAACTGCACTTCACTATCAAATAGGCCTGGCTCAATGATCTTAGGCTTGGGTTTCCATTATAAAAAGGATCCGACTTAAAATCAATTGACTCAATGATCTTAGGCCTTAGGCAAGAGTACGTAACATCTTTGTGTTCAACACTTTTCCGCTATTACTGGTTACGTTGGTTTTCAATCTCTTTTTCTTGTTCGCTGAAACACTACAATTTTTGCATTTTAATTCATCGTAATAATTAGCAACATCACCCAAAAATTTCTTCATCTAACTTGGAATATATACTGTACTGCTAGCTCAAGTACCCCGCACCAGGTGCACCACAAGTGGCAATGCGGGTGAAGGAACTCTTGTCAAAGTCCGGATTCGAAACGGTTCACGAAGACCGGACCCGCGGGCTCGACCATGCAGCTTGGTTCCCGCTGAGGTTTATGTACCCTGATGCAGACATCCCAGTTTGCGAACTCTCTGTGCAGAAAGACATGGACGGACGTCACCATTACAATATAGGGCAAGCCTTAGCACCTCTGAGGTCGGAAGGGGTTATGATTATTGGGTCCGGTGCAGCTGTAAACAATTTGGCAGCAATTTCCAAAGATAAGGGGCCAATTTTCTCTTGGGCTTTGGAATTTGGTACATGGCTTAAGGAATCACTATTGGATGGAAGGTATTTACACAAGTTCTATGTGAAAACAACTGGCAAAAAATAATTTTTTGCTCTAATGGGCACAGAAAACAACATGGCTTAAGGAATCACTTTTGGATGGAAGCTCAAACCTCTAGTTTACGTTAACGTAACATTCAATACAATGTGGGGGAGTTGAGCATTTTAAAAAGGAAAAAATTTAGCTGCTATCCCGGTTGGAGGAAACTTCTTCTTACCCCTTATATAGCGACAATCAATTGTCTCTAAATATTTTTAGTGACTTCTATTTAGTAACGCTAAAATAGTGTTGCTAATAAGTGTTAGAAGAAAGGTCGATTGAAACATCTAGCTACAATTAATTGTCACTAAATATGGGATTGAAGGAAGATTCCTACAACCCGAGTAGCAGCCAAAGTTTGTTCTTTTAAAAAACTGGAAACCATCAATTCTTAGATGCCTAAATCATAATGTGGAACGTTACTCAGCAGTGATATTTATGTAAGACATCAAATATGGAAGGAGTAACATCACTCGGTAATTAGTTTTTAGAATGCAAAAACCACCATAAATCGAGTGCTAATCAATACTTAACATATGGTTATTATCTAATTAGGGAAAAAGGTAGGACTCGGTTCGATCGACCCTTGTACATTCTGAAACAAGTACCCACACTTGTTTCACACCTCATTTGTCGGAAAAAACTATAGTGAATTGTCTCTGATATAATTTTTAGTGACAAATGAGGGTGTGTACAATCATAACATGGTGTGAAAATAGATGCTCCCTGTTTCTAGTTGCATTTAAAAAAAAAAACGGCGTAATGATTTATTGGAGAGGCCATAACCCTAGTGTTTCCATTAGATTCTCACACATCATAATCAAAGGGTTGAAAAGTGTCACGGAGTTTTAACTTTAACGACAAAAGATGCGAATTCAATTAAACATTGAAGTAATGTATGTGGCCCGCTCTAATTCATGTAACAGAAGTCACTGCTATTACGATAATGATAGGTTGTAATCACAAAAGTCTGATTTTGGCTTGCACAGGTTTGATGAAGTCATACACTTTGAGAAAGCACTCCACGTAAAGATGGCACATCCTGAACCAAGCCACTTTTACCCTTTGCTCGTAGCACTTGGAGCTGCTGAAAATGATGCAAAGGCTCACCTCATTCATGACACATGGGATGCTCGTTGCATTTCTTTCGCAGCTTACCGTTTCTCGAGTACTTCAATATCCTAAATGAACACCATATTGTTACGGTTGGAAGTTGCTTCAGAAGCAACAACAACCGTATGTATGTACACTTCATCAGAGCTTGCTTTCTGGGTGTGCTTGGTGCCTACTCAAACTGTCTGCCATAGTGCTTATGGGTCTTTTCTGCAATGCCTATGTCAATATTATCATTCATCTAGTCGTAGATATGGTGCTGTGTCAGGCTTTCCTCATTCTACCGTGGATTGTTTTCTTACAAGTGTCTGGTGTTGTTGGCTAACATTGTGCTTTCTCTTCATATATGCCGTTGTGTTACACTCAGATTGTTTCTGAGCTTTGTATATACTGGTTTCTTTCTAATGTTGCTCTTAGGTTGTCTTTGATGGTCTGCTTAATCATTTTACGTCATTATATAGAGTATGTCGATCTTTTGGACAAAGCAAATCTGTGTCTATCTGTCACGCAGACGATTTGTTATTCGTGCACACGCCATCTCCCTCGCTAACGACTTCAACATAGCTCATCACGTCGGAATACTTTGATTTCGGCGAGGATATGGTCCATCTTTCCACTTAACGATGATCACTCAATAGCCAGTACTTGTTAATGGGATCTACCTTGCGAGCAGTGCGAACCAAGACCAACACCTACCACCTCCATCAGTTCTGGCATAACCAAACATCAGATGTACCATTGTTCTGTTGGAAGCGTAATGGGATCACACACAAGTAATTCGAACAACGGCGATGCATATATATATAAGATCTACCATTGTTCTGACATGATATATTATCTGAGTTTATCCCGCCATATATTATCCTATCCGACTAAATAATCCTTCATGTCATATGTGCCTTTACGGTCATCATCACTCTTGCCTTATTTTCTTGGCAAAATCGGATTTTCCCGTTATTTGGATGAATATTACTTTATATATACACAAGTCTTCTTTTTAAATAGAATTTTTTTTAACTAGACACAAAACAGTAGGCGCGAACTATGAGTTTGTTTGAAATGCACAAATTATATTCCAAGCATGACTTTCTTAATAAACTTTTTCACAATCGCGTTGAAGGGAACTTTTTTTGAGTTTAGAGACATTTTTGCCGCTGAAGATAGCAATTTCTAGGAAGTTGCTACAATTAGGATCAGAGCAAAAAGGTATCTTCCACTTATCGACTTTGGTGCTGCTTAAAAATAGAACGGGAACCACGATTAAGTATCAAAGCTTGCAAAAGATGAAAATAATAATCGGAAAATTCTCCGATGATTAAGTCAGAATGCAACTGCTACACAAGTAAAACTCTAAAAAAGCAATGAAGCAGAACTATTTTTATGTATTGCGTATCTGGAGGTCTCCTTCGGATAAAAGAGACATTGGAACGGCCCAATGGAAATAGGCTCGGGTAGTGATGGGCTTTGGTCCCGTTTCTTAGGGAGGCAAGCTTAGAGCTTGAAAGTATATACAAAGTCCAATGCATCTTTGAGCCCAACAATAACAGTCCTCAAGTGCTTAAAACAAAGGCCCAATATATTTTTAAGTCCATCAAGTTTTCAGTTAAAGGTCCAAAGAATTTTATGGATTAGGTTTGATCGGTTAAAATTTGTGAGAATTCAGGAAAATATGATTAAAATTTAGAAAGTATAGATGATACCAAACAATTCCAAGTACATAAATTGGACATTAACATAAAGTGTCAAGAATCTCGGGTGCATATTTCGTGACGCACCAAATCTCGTGCCCGACCACATCACAAACTGTCCGATCCATTCATAGCAATCAGCATTGGGTAGCATACTAAAGGTAGAGCGTCGTAACTAAATTTAGTTCTTCCATATCAACTTAACAAAGATATCTAGCAAAACAAAGCCATGACTTGAATTCCCAAATCAGTGTTGCAAACAAATAGCTCTTTGTTAACCTATGCGGAGGAAGGTAGGGTGAGCTCAAACAGCCTAGCAAGGAAGGACACCAAGGAGTGGCAAGCCAACAACAAAATATAACAACATCAACTAAATAGGAGCATTCTTATGCACAAGAAATACCATAGCCTACACAATCATAGACTCACAATCAATGGATATACACAACTCGAAACATTAGAAAGATAACTAAGATATGATTTGTAGAACTGTAGCTCAAAAGTTTAATCCATTGTACCCATAACAACCAAATGTCGTGTAGCCTTCGTACCAAACAATCGTAGAAAAGGGAACATAGAGCATTCAACATTCAGAGTACGAGCGACATCACATCAGCATACAACAATTCTTCTAACTGCATGTACAAACAAAGATCTTAGTAAAAATACAAAGCAACCTACGACGAACAACACAATCGTTCAAAAACAACAAGAGAAGTGGAGTTTTCCTTACCTTTAATCGAGCAAATACTATCTCTTAGCCACATCATCCCTTCTTCCCCAAGTCAGATCTCTAGTAACTTTAACTTGTCAAGCCCGAATTGATATTTATCAGGATTGTTTTGTTACAAAAGGGATCTATGCCCCCAAACCTGGCCCTTTTGTGCAAATTTCTAGCATGCATGTTTATTATCGAAAAGAACCTACCTAGATTATCTTATGTTATATTTGTGTATAAAACCATGTATGTGTCATGATGATCATTTCCTTGTATACGCTACAAGAGCGCCTATATTCTATGATATTGTCATCTTCTACCAAAAAAAAAAAATTAGATTCCTTAAATCGAACTTAGGTCACAAAATCATATATATTGATAAGCCAAATCATTTAACCATAAGAAATTCTATCGTACTCAATTATATCACCGTAACGACCTAGATTTAAGAATCCACCAAACTTATTTTGATTTCTTAAAAACTGGCATTCTAATTGCTAAAAGCACATATGTTTAATCTCATGCTCCTCACAAGAATTGTAGGATTAAAACCCTGAAATCATTGCTGAAATACTATTATATTGTAAATCCAGTTTTGCCTTTCAAAAGTAATTATCTGCGAGAGTACGTAAAATATGCGATTCTCCATAATAACAGAAAGCTAGGGTAAATTTTTTTAAAAAAATAATTCAGAAAATACCATTTCTTATCGCATCGCAAAAATTCCTTAAGAAAAAGCCCTTACTTTATCCTTTTTGGTTTTCAGCATTTTGGGATAGTAAACTTGATTACCAAAGAGAATATAAAAAACTTAAGGTAGTTCGTGATGACAGTGATGTATGTTTAAAATCTCTAAATCAAATTTCGAGAATACAAAATTGATACATAATTTACAAAATTGGGATTTTATAAACAAACATGAGGTCAAGAACATTACCTTAACAACAAATTGTTCACTCTTTCATTTTACCCTGAACCCCAGCATTTTAGCCTCTCTCTCCGTGTGCTTGTTTTTATTATGCTAACTCTAGCCTCCTTTATAAGACTAACTTTATATAACATGTGTTATAAAATAATTGTGGGGTTGTCTAATTAATTTATTTATTTTATTTGCTTGAGCTGCACACCAACAAAAGTAACTTATAGTAAATCTAAACTGAGCACCCACTAAATCTTTTTTTATATATATAGAAATACCCATGAGAGCAATCCACTAATGGTCGCTAATTAAAAACATTTACTTTGATTTTGGGTATTACATGTTTAATCCACGTGTTCAGTAAGAAGTAAATAAATGAAAAAACTCTAGATTGTCTTATGGAGAGGGAGGGAGAGAGAGAGAGAGAGAGAGAGATGATATTTTTTCAAAGTTCAAATCTTTTAAAAGCAAGTCTTTCTATGCGAGTGGGTCGGGGAGAGAGAAATGTTGAGATTTAAATCCCATGGGTGTTTGATTATTTAATTAACTAACTTGACTATTCGATTAACTTAAACTGGATTCTCTACTTTTTTATGGACTAATTACAAAGGTATTCACTAGATGAATAAATTTATGTGTTGCTACGCCATGGAAAATTTTTCGATGGCATAACGGCAAAAAGACAAGTGCCCTTATGTCAATCCCAAATGTATTACTTTAGTAGGGTAAATATGTGATATCCAATTGAACTTTTACAACCCTATTTTCACTTTCTTCCCCAGTCACCACCCGCAGTACACAGTCACGGCGGTGATAGCCACGGCAATAGCGACAGCTGCAAAGCACGACGACTTCCCAGCGCTCGGTAACGGCGACGAGGAAGAAAGATCGTTGGGAATACACTTTCCCTCGCCTCCTATTGTTCTTTAATCCCGCTGGCGATTCGTTAGATCACGTCGGGATTCATTCCTAGGAGGGCCTGAGGTGGTGGGGTTGTGACGGTAGGTGGGCCGACCATGTGGGGCTGTTGTGATGGGTGGGGCGGTCATATATAAGGGCTGCCGACGTGATTATGGTGAATTTGGAGGATGGTGTGTGTGTGGGGTGGGGAGAAGGAATTAGGGTTACATTAATTAGGGTTATGAATTTTAAGTAAACAACTTCTTTACGCTTAATGGAATTAGCACATGTAAACTTCAAATAAGGCCGTGACATTCTGTTTCATTAATTGTTATAGAAAAGTTTTCTATGATATAGCAACACAAATTACTTTCACTTACTATAATCCAATTAATGAGTTGTCAAAGTGAAGCGACAGCCAGCACTTTGATGAAGCGGTGGCATGTGCAACTTCGTTCACCGGTTGATATTTAATTGAAGTGAAGAGGTGTCATTGGAGAAAAGAAATGGTTGTATCCTTTTGAATTTTCCTAAAGGTAAATGAGTGCAAAATTTATTACCACTCTTGACAACTCTTAAGGAAGAGGCATCACGTCCTCTTCTCTTGTTATCTTCAGAAGGTGCATGGCTGTAATCTAGGCAATCTAGCTTCGTGTACCTACATAAAGTATTTTTTAGAAAAATTTCACATTGCTCCTTAATCTCCCAAAGTATATTTTATTATTGTTTTACAAAAAATATTTCAAGATCTTCGATATTACTAATCGCAGTTCTTTTCAGACTTTACTGTATCCTAAGAACGAATATATTTATCTGTAATCCATTAGCAAACTCTATCTTGAGTGAGAACAGATAACGTTCGAGAGAAAGTGTTTCAAGATATGCCTCAAAGCCTTTTTCATTTCCATTTTTCAACAATTTTCCTAACAAGAAAGATACTTGAAGAAAAGACTTTATTGTACAGTTCGAAGAAAGTGTGCTAAGGAGTGTAATATCATTGAAGATAATTACATCATGTCGATTTCTATCTAATATCAAAGCAACCTAAGTTTCTCCTATTACAAAATCATGTCCAATTGAGGTCGTTGTTAGTGAGCCTCCTCGCCACAAGAAACACTTTGGATATCAAAAGGAGTAGACAAAAGCACACCAATGTAATCGGTCGACCGTTTTGGCTACTGAAGGAGACGAGGAGATTAACGAAAAACTCTCCAAAAGAGAGACAAACAACTCTCCGGTAGAGAGACTTTACAAAACCAAGCAACAAAAGTACAAACATCATGAAGAGAAGCTAGAAACTATCACTTTAAGAGAGACAGGATTAGAAGAAAGAAAGGGGGTGAAACACCCCAAATCTAATTGATTAAAGATAGAAGGACGAGAAAAGGAACATCGAGGGTCTTAACAATGGCTAGGGCTTTGCGAAGTTCTTTGACAGGGCGAGACAAAGTACGTACAACACCAAAGTTCTTCAATGATATATTTTTTTCCAATAAGAAATCATGTCGAATTTTGGTCAGCAGTAAGCCTCTTCGCTACAAAAGCACACCAAAAATCAACTAGTAATGACATAATCTTTTGCCTAGATAACCATCTCTTATAAGGTCAAAGGGGATTAACGATCGAAAATAGACAAACAACTCTCGGGACAGAAAAACCATAAAGATCGTGAAGAGAGATCGTCTCCATCCTTGGGACGACGAAGCTAAACTAACTACCATTTTGAGAGAGACAAAATTTAAAAAAAGAAAAGGGTGAAACACCCGAATCTAATCTATCAGAGGATAGAAGGAAGTGAAAGGGAACACATAAGGGGCGAGAGGATCTCAACGATGAAAGAGACCCCCAAACCTAGGCGGCTATGGTTGGTTTTGCAGAGTTCTTACAAAGGGAGAGAAAAGAGTGACACCAAAGTTCTTCCATGAGATTCCTTCTTATCGCTTGAAACTTGAAAGCGAGAATTTTTTGTGCTTGTGTGGGTCACCAAGAGGACAGAGAGTAGAAGAAAAGACTTGTGGTACGTACATTTCGAAGATAAGAGTGGCATGGACTGTACTTTCATTCAAAAGTGAGGGCTATTTCATATGTTGATTAACTTATTTTCTTTTTATTATTTATTTTTATATATATAGAAGAAAGAAAGAAGAGAGACAATATAGACTAGGTACATAACACCAACCACCTGCATTTCTTAAAAGCTAAATTATCAAATATACATGAGGCTAAGATAAGGTAAAAATTGTGCAGAGATGAGTAAAGTTACTTGCGAGTGAGCAAAATAGAGGCTTATACCCCAATCCACCATTAAGTGCATGATGAACCCATATCATCGAATTGCCTACTGGGGTCTGAGCTGCAGATGAGATTGCTCACCCTCTTTAATCTCCGAATCTCGAGTATATAGGTAGACCTCGATCCCAAAATACCAAAAACTTCTAAATACCAAAGGCTTCAGCACCAAGTTTGGGCATCTTATCGATATATAGGCGCTCTAACTTGTGCAGTGTAGTTGTCTAGTGAAGCAATTTGCCTATATAGCCACTTTATTTGATAGCTACATACGCATAAGCCTCTTTAACGCTAAATATTTTGACACGCATACAACAGAACAATATGATGTTAAACAAGCTTTATTAGCTGAACTAATTGACATCTATACATTCTGAAGCCAACAACTTGTTAGCACTGTGTGAACTTCAGCAACTATACTGGTGACCACACTTGTGATAGTCTATGAAGCGCAATTTGCTAGGAACTTGTAACAGTTGCAGTACGTCCCATCTCATGCATGACAATGTGACGATTAACAAGGAACATGCAACAGATTCCACTTGCAGGTGCGTGTGATAAGAAGGCCCTACCCCAACTCTCACCATCAAAGACAAAAAGACATAGGATAACATGGCAGTGCTGCCTAAATATCACCATCTCTAAAATCTCTCATAAAGTTATTTGGCATATCACTCTATCAAACTGTTCACTTGTGAGCAAGTGTTGGTTAACTTTTTGTCTTCTGAGCAAGAATATATTGAGCATGTGATTGCACATGTTATCGGGTCTTCAATCGCCTTCATTGTTTGCTAACGCACATGGATAAGAGATAAGACACCCTAGGGCTGAAAATTGCCAACATTCACAACATAAATGTCAACTGGACCATAGTATTACTTTTGATGATGAATTACAATGTGCAATCCTACACCATAAGAATCATCGCTCATAATGCTGCTACTGCTACTGCTACCACCACCACCCTGTAATTAGCAGAGCTCAATCGTTCAAGTTGTCAATTACGTGTTGGCATCGAGATTTTTCGGTGGCCATGATGTATGCCATAACCTGTGCTACAAGGGAACATGAATGTCAAGAAAGAAAGGACAAAAGGTTTTGCTCAAAGTAGTAACTTCTACCACGCCTTGCCCCCATATGGCTGATTGCAATTCAGGTAGCAACCATTTTGGCAGCGAAAACAAATGTATGAGCTGAGACAAGATTATTTTTTTTGTATTTCGAGAACAAAAAAATTATTCAGTAACCTATTCCTACTTTATGTCACAATCTAGAAGGTATGGTCCCAAACAATTAATGTTTAATTCACGGGAGTTTTCTTTCTCCATTCTCAATTATTTAAATTGGAAATATCCATTACAAAGACCCTGCTCTATAAATACCATAATTTACACATCTTGCTTACCCAACGCAACCTCCCCTCCACCGGTCCAACTCTTGAACTCATCATCATCCTTCTTCAAGACAAGAAATGGCTTGGAAACTAATGCTATGTGTAGTGTTCATGCTTGTGTTTCTAGCACAAAACAAGGTAAGCCAATTTAGTTTTTGAAACTGTCCTTTCTTTTTGCATTAGATGCATTAAGTGCTTATTCTCACTGGATGCTAGTACATGATAGTACAGGACATTACTAAATGCGTCTAGTAGAATGAGCAGTTGATCTACGTTACTGTGGAGCATTGCTTTGTTATTATTGGAAGCAGGCAGCATATGGCGTGCCTTATGTGGTTTGCAAGTGCCACTTGCCGCTAACCTTAATGTTCATTTTGCAGGCTTCTGGTGAAGAACTCCCAGATTCTCAGTTGCAACCACAAGGCATCAACGAAATGGTAAAGACCGTGAGCCTATGTTGCTCCTTTCGTTGCAAAAGACTATAAACTTCTGAGTCTTTCATTTACTCATTTTTATGATTGTTTTTTTTTCTTGTATTGCAGTATGGTGTAACCCAGGGCAGCCTTCGTCCTCAAGGTTGGTTGTGTAACAACACTTTGCTTTCTACTCGGGGAAGTCTAGTGTCTTTGTTGGCATGTATATACAAAGGACTAATCTGCATCTTCTTTCCTCAGAAAGGACCTTATTTTTAAATAAGCACTTATAACATTCTGTCACGTTCCGTGTCTGCTCCATTTCATACAAAAAAGGTGAAGGGCAAAACTTTAAAGTATATCTTCTTGCCAAGCAGGAACGGCTTAATTAATGCAAAAGTTTGTATTCATGATTGGCTAAAGTCTCACATCGACTATTCATGGAGTTTAGGATCGGTTCTTATAACTTAAGCAGCTTGGTTGGGCACCAGACTTTAATATGGTATCAGAGTTAGGCCTTATCTGTGCATGAACTTCAAGTCTATATGTATCTCATATTCCAAGCTAGACGTGAAAGCGGGTGTTAAAGTCTCATGTCGACTATACATGGGGATTGGAATCGATTTTTATACCTAGTTAGATTCTCCTTTTTTTTCAACATGCTTTTGGGCCATATATCAGGCTTTAATAATAATAACCAAGGACCTGTATGCAGGTATGTTAGCTAAAACTGTCAGCCTCGACACTTTTATATCTACTACGTTTGTCCACCCCCCGGATTGCATAACTCCTCTTTTGCTTTTCGATATGTACGGTGGAGTTTTGTCCCGGCAGGTTCCTGTAATGTAACCTTTGTGTGTATTTATTATTAGTATTTGACCCAAAAAAAAAAGGACATGTATGGTTCGCTCAAATTTCTATTTCCTTCCTATCTACTTCTGCAAACGATCCTGTGCAAACGGGCATGTACGGAAAAACAAAATTTCGTTACTTGTTGATGGTTTTCCTTGTTTTTCCTCATCGCAGAGTGTGGGTCTCGGTGCACCACTCGATGCTCGGCGACCTCCTTCAAGAAACCATGCATGTTCTTCTGCCAGAAATGCTGCGCCAAGTGCTTGTGTGTGCCCCCGGGAACCTATGGTAACAAGCAAGTTTGCCCTTGTTACAATAACTGGAAGACCAAGAGCGGCGGCCCCAAATGCCCTTGAATCATCCCAATCTACTTTCCTAAATGCCTTATTATGTGCTCTTACTATGTACTACTCGAGCATATCTCACATGACCATGTCATTTGGTGGGGGTATATATAGAATCAGTGATCTCATGCTAATTTTGATTGACCATTTTTCTATTTTTGTTCCTTTTACGCCTGTGCGCGCATGCGCGCACGCTCTGTTTCAAGCTGTTTCTAGATTTATTGGTACATCATAATCAGAAAAGTTCAGCGCTAACCTTGGGCACCGGACCCTATTAGTTGCCAACATATCCGATACAAATTTCACTGTTTTCAAGATAACTTATAAGCTTAGAACTATTAGAATTATTCAGCGGGCTGGGGGCGCTATTCGTGCTCCCCCATTTCACTCTCGCGCTCCAAGTCCTTTTCTTTCTACATTTTTATCGAGATTATCCTCCCATCACGTGCATTTAGAGCAATGCTCTCCAAACTTTTTTAATCTCTGAATAAAATGGAGAAAAATGTGGTTATGGCACTTATGAACAACATCTAGCTGAATTTAAACTCGTATTGCTAAGTTTCTCGCCAAAGATGCTACCAATATTGTCACTTTGACCCTATTGATTTGTGTCCTTTTGCCACTAGAATTAGATTGCAGCCCATTGCTACAACCCGTTTGGATCAAACCTTCTTCTCACTACATTACCATGCAGGCAAACGATTGAAACAAATCAATTCTCTTAACAAAACAATCAACAAAAAGTACATAGATACAAATATGGTTTTTTTTAGTACTCTCTTCCAACTGCTAACTGAAACTTGATTTAAGTATCCCTGTAGCTAAAGTGGATAACAATGGTTACCTATGCTAGAACTCCGTATCTGGCCAACCAAGGTTTAAACATAAGAACAGCCGAGACTAAGCAGCTGTGCACAACGCCGCCAAATAAGGCCATTCAGTGTGGGAGTAAGGAAATGGTGGACCGAGCCCCTAGCTTTTTGAAAGAGTGAAATGAAGAAAGAGATGCTCTGAGGTTATTGCACAGCGAGCAAGAGAAAACAGGAGATTGAGTTTGCAGAGAAAGATAATGACAATCAAGCATGTTTACAATAGTATGAGCTATAGCCACTACTCGAGTCGAAATGCAAAACCCGTGTGCATCAATGTCGTAAAGAAACAATACAAAGTCAGCTGCGTAGAACAACTAAAATGACTGCAGGCAAAAACATGATGGAAGACAGATTGTGCTATGAGAGAGTTATGAGAGAGAGCTGAAAACAAGCAGTCAGGCGCAAGTGTTTCAAATTGTTGCTGTGCAGTTTTTCATTAGCTTTGCAGGATGCAGTTGGAGGCCAAGAACCAAGAAACTTTATCAGATTATATCCACGAAGACCACATTGCATACTTTCAAGCGTGCAGAGAAGCACACACCAACAGACACAAAAGGGTGGGAGGGAGGGAGAGAACAAGATTGTGACCCAAGGAATGGGACCTGCTACACGATTTCAATGGGAAAATACAAGAAAGAATCAATCTATGAGCTAAATAAAGGAGCACAAGGAGGCCACGAACTCTATCTAGCAGTATGCATTTTCAGCTGAAGAAGATCCGCTATACAACCAAGGGGGGGAAGGGGGTGGAATCAAAGCCTACCCTGACAGATAACTGATTATTATCTTTTACATCTCCAAGCCGATACAGAAAAAAGGGCCCGATCTTGCCAGCAAATAACCACACAGCCATTCTCTTCCTTAATATTATACCCATCACAACTATAACCTTGCAACAATCTCCTTGCTTGCAACATGCTGTAGTAGCTCAAAGGCACATTCGCAAAGCCGGCCAAATCAAGTCTTCGAATCCACTGTTCAAGCTTCTCATGTCTTTCCTTCCTCTCTGCTCCCTCGCATGCTATGATGTTCTTGATTTCCTCTCCAAACAGCATCTTCTCCACTTTCAACCTCTCGAGCGACGTTCTTGATAATGTGGATTCCAAACAATCGAACAATGCAGCATAAAAGTACAAAGATTCCGACAGCCTCTCCATGAGGGTCAATCCATTATGGTTAGAGTCTTGCTCTGCTACAATTATAACCTTCGGTGACAACCCCCACAAGGCATTAAGAAAACCATCCATCTTTGCTGAAACCACTGAAGATAGCGGGGAGGTCGAAGCAGAATCGGTACTCGTGCTATACCCATTAACCACGTCTTTTTCAAGCAACTCCCCTAAAGTGCTTTGGTTCATTTGCAAGACTCTTTGCAAGTGAACACCATTTAAAATTTTCGGAGTCAGTGGAGACTTTTTCTGGAGTTCACCATCAGAGGCCAATATGGAATGCAACTGCAGAACCGAGCTAATTGCCAAGGCCTCCCCGGTTTTGACACGCAGTTTCTCAATGTCGAGATTTTCTAGCTTGCTAACTATGGGATTGAACTGAAATGGGATATCCAACTTTTCTGCTTCTTCGATCAATATATGAGCCATTTGGTCCAACACCTCTTTCTGTTGGTGTACACCTGTAATCCTCAAATGAGGTGGGCCTTCAGGCCGTGCACTCAAGTCTTGAAGAAGTGCACGCCACTGTGTAGGCTCTGCAGCATTAAGGTCAATTATATGAACCATCTTCTCTCCTTCCATAGCCTCAACAATAGCTTGGTTTGTGATCACAAAAGCCACTTTTAAGAATGGAAAGAACTCGAAGAACATTTTCCTTACAAGAATTTCTTCTGAAGCCAAAGATATTCTCGTAGAATGAAGGGCCTTGTAAATGCCAGGCCAAGTTTTAAGGATCCTATCGGCAAGTGCCTCAGTAAAGTACGACGCAATGCGCTGCATTGTATCGCCTTCAGGAGAGGCAAGATGGGAAATTTGATCAAGGGCTAGATTTGCATTTTCAAGGCTGCCTGTCGCTACATGATTTGCGCAGGTAAGCAAAAGATGGATCAAATAAAGACCCCTCTCTTCGGATTTAAGCTCTTTGAGCCACGGATATGGTGATCCGAAACCAGGTGAGAGTGACGCCATGGGAAAGACTTGGATAGCAGAAGAAGTAACTGACGATGATCCGTCGTCTTGAAACATTGGTGTCAACTATAGTTTCTAATATTGAGAAGCAATCCCTAAACAAAAGGTTAGAATTGCGATGGGTTCAGATAACCGTGCAAATGTGAACAAACTAAAGGTGTTGGAAATGTACTAATCTTTCCAATCAAATTGTACTCAAGAAATTTCAATGTGAGAACATAGAAATTATCTATAAAGCATTAACATGTAGTTAATAACATTAATTGAGACTAAGAGATAATCTCCATTTGTCAAGCAAGGTTGGTGGAATTTCTCTTGAGACTAGGTTATCCCAAACAGACCACAAATACTACAGTGAAAGGCAGAGGAAAGATCAGCAGGTCAAACAAGGAGACTAGGAGAGAGTTTTGAATCAACTGGCAGAACAATCAAATGAAGAGAAAATGAACATGAAATTGCTTTTAGCCAAGCAAGGTCAAGTGGGTACGAGAGAAATCATCAACTGGGACCAAGAATACAAGTAAAACTCAGGGTAGGAACAGAGGAAATAGAATCAGCAAATTGCTACTAGAAAAACTCACCAAATCTTCGATTCCCTTTTGGGTTCTTCAATTCAACAGAAACCCCTTTGAAAACTCTCCTAATATCTCCCTTGATCTATCTGGTTCAAGCTGTTTAAGAGCTTTTTTCTGGGGTTTTATCTATATGCTTTGTTGCAGAGTGAGAAAAGGAGGCAATTGGTTCAATTAAAGCCAACAAGTCAAGTTTGAAGGGACTTTCCCCATGGGGACGTGGCAGACAATGCGTGGGATTAGTCTTTTGTCGACACTGTTTTGGTGTCCTTCGGTTACAGAGGAATATGGAATTTTCTGAGAAGAAGAGCCTCCTCCCCCTGTAGTCTCTCCCTCTGCATTTGTCTTGACCTGGGTGGATGGGGAATCAGGGGTGGGCAAAGGCTTTATGATTCCTTCAATCGAGCGCTTGAATCCAAGCATGCCCTAACAAAGACAAACAAGATGCCATCAGTTTTGTTTCCTAGTGGGGTAAAGTGTGAGGATTGCAAGAAAGCTGTCAATGTGCTTCCAAAACTTGGGCTTGTTCTCTTGTGTAATGCCAAAAACCTTCAGATTGGTATTATCTTCCCAGAGATTAAGACAAGGAGACAAGGAGGTTGAGCAACCAGCCAAAAGTAGAAAGCAGAAGCCACCACACACCTACTTGTGCTTTACTTTGGCTACTTTTTCAATTTGTCCCAGTCATAGAATCTATTGTATTCAACTAACATGTTTATGTGACAAATGAAGACTTGCCAATAATGTTGCTAGTTGCTACAGTTATTTCACTAAAATAAAATTGCTTTATTTGGTTTTAATGAGGTGAACATTCATTTTGGAATATAAGTTCTCTAATGGGAGGATCTATCTTGCATTTGCAGATTCAAGTAATAAATAACTGGTGAAGTACTACAAAAGGAAAATAGTTATGGGCAAGCTAAATCTATGTTAGACAGCCATAGAATGACAAAAATTAGAACTTATATTAGTGTATAAAACAAAGAGAAAAGGACCCAGAAAATGTTACAAATAATCAGTAGCTGCATAAGACATTTATGATGTGCCTGTGTACTACTTTTGATAGTCTTTTTGTAAATTTCAGCGGCTTGAGTACATTAGAAAGTGGGTTAGTTCAAAGATTAGAAAGATTTGGCAAAACACTCCAAAAAGGAAAATGTTTATAACTATGGGCAGGAAACTCTTCTGTTAGCTCTACGGTTATTAGATTTAGGCTTATTTTATCGGATTTAAGCTCTTATTAAATTTATCTTCATCTCCATTGATTCCAGAGAGTATTTATTGTGAGTTTATATAAAGATCCATCATAATCAATGCACTCATCTTTCTTTGTGTGAAAAGCTTTAAAGTGCAGCCATTTTCTGGTAGAGGAATTTAATTGTACAAACAAAATTCTTCATTGAAGATTGATCAAAGGATTGTTAAGCTTAATTCGTCACGTGTATATGAAAGCAAGGAATTTGTATGGTGATTAGGTCATGATCCAAAAGTATACCAATCCTAGTAGATTCTAGGCCACTCGAAAGGGTTTCCTATTTATCCAAAAAAAAAAAAAAAAGAAGAAGAAGAAGAGGAAGAAAGTGTTTCCTTAAAGAGGTGGACTTAAATTTGAACGTAATTCAAGTTGAACCATTCAGATCGATCGGTTATTATTGCTTTACTTGTTTTTTTTTATTATTTTTTTATATTATATAACTTGATAATATTGTGACATATATTGACATAACCCGTCTTTGTTTAACGAGTCCGTTGATATTTATTGTGCATTGCACTTGAGTTCAAAATGTTACGTATAAATATTCCTTGGCAAATCGTCAACTTTGGGAGCAAAATCAGAAACTCAAAAAATGGATAAATGGTTTCGTGAGTTGTGCAATGTAAGAAACGATGCCAAAATACGAGTTTTCTAGACAAAATTATGGTCATCGTCATTTTAGTAATATATGTGAGTATGTCAGGCAACGAAACATCTTCCAAAACAAAATGTTTAGAAAGTCAGCCAATATTCTCTATACTTCCCACCATGACATAACCAAGTGCTTTGTCAAGTATTTTAAAGATATTTATTGTACACCCTCCAGACAAACTGACCATATATATCCCAGATCCATATCTGAGAAAATTTCAAGACATCTGACAGCCCCTCAAATCAATTTTCTCAATAAACCTTTCACAAACCTCGAAATCAAAACTGTATTATTTCAGATCAAACCCCTCAAAGCCCCTGGACCGGATGGAATCCCTGCGCTTGTCTACCAACAATGCTGGGACTTTATGAAACGACCTATTATAGCGGCGGTTCTATCATTTCTTCGATCTGGCCACATGCTCAGCGTAACTAATAAAGCATTTATTGTGCTCATCCCTAAATGTAAAAATCCAGGGAAACCATCTGATTTTAGACCCATTAGCCTTTGCAATACCATATACAAGATTATCTCTAAAACTCTGGTCAATCATCTGAAGACCGTCATCCCTACCCTTATCTCGCCTTTTCAGAATACTTTTGTGGCTAAACGTCATATTGTGGACAACATCCTTATTGCTCAAGAACTAACCAATAAAGTCTGAGTAACCAAACACACCAAAGCAAGTCTAGGCGTTATCAAGATGGATATGAGCAAGGCGTATGATCGAGTTTGCTGGAAGTTTCTGGAAGCTGTCCTCCATAAAATGTTATTCCCATCACATCTGATCCGACTACTTATGCAATGTGTATCTACGGTCTCTTTTGAAATTCTTATCAATTGATCACCATCTGAACGTTTTCAACCGCAATGTGGACTTCGGCAGGGTGATCCATTATCTCCTTATCTATTTATCCTCTGCGCGGAAGCTTTGTCAGCAGCTTTGGATTGGCACAAGAATCTTGCAGCCTCCCCGGCATCCAGGCTGGTTTACGAAGCCCAGCAATAAACCACTTATTTTTTGCTGATGATATTATGATCTTTACCAAAATCTGTAGCCAATCATTATCATCAATAAAGTCTATTCTAGATCAATATTGTGTTGAATCTGGCCAGCAAGTCAATATGCAAAAATCTGCAATGACTCTCAGTCCAAACTCGAGCTTGTCCATGCACCTCATGGCTCGACGGCGACTGGGATTTACAATGACAAGTGAATTTGGAACATACCTTGGAGGCACTCTGGACATAACAACCAAGAAAAAGGACTTCTTTCGAGACCTCACGAACCGTATCAGGGCACGATGCGCTTCTTGGAAAGGTCTTCTCCTCAATAAAGCGGGACGAGCCACCTTAATTAAATATGTTTTATATTCTTTGCTTATTTACCATATGCAGGTCTGGCCGTTTCCGGGAAGTGTCTGTCATAAAATTGGCAATTTCTGGTGGTCTGGTAAGGATGAGCAACGGGGAATACACTAGATCAATTGGCATGCTCTCTGTGGGCCCCTTTCCATATGTGGCTTGGCTTTCAAGAACCTACAACTCTTTAATAAGGCGCTCCTGGCCAAAGTAGCATGGAATATATGGATAGAGCCTGATTCTCTTGTCGGTAAGGTCTTCTGTGGCAAGTATTGTGTACGACAAACCTTCATGCAATCCCCCTTGGCCGGCTCCTTCTCACCCGTCTAGAAAGGCATCCTGATTGGCAGACAAACTCTTGAAGAGGGCTTACGATGGCAGGTGGGAAATGGTCGGCACATCAATATCTGGAGAGACTACTGGATCCCTGATCAACCTCCCCTCATGACTATCCAGCCGGTGCCAAATAACCAATCATGCCAAGTTGTCTGTGATTTGATTACTAATGGCACTTGGGATGCGCAGAAAATTCACAACCTTTTCCCCGCTGAGCTTGCATACCGTATTCAAGCTATCTATATTGCCAAGCATGATTTTGAGGATCAAAGGGTTTGGGGTCCCACTAAGGATGACAATTATAATTTGAACTCTGCGTATTGGCTCATGTATGCTCGTCCAGGCTCTTCCCAAACCACTGACAAAACCGCCATTACTTCCAAATGATGCCTGGAGGAAACTATGATCTCTACCGTTACCACTAAAGCTTAATTTCTTTATATGGCAATTACTATGGGATCATCTCCCTCTTAATAGGAACCTACGGCGGATTAACTTCCTTGAAGATGAATTATGCCCTTTATGCAATGGCCAACCTGAAGATACTAATCATGCTTTTTTTCCTATGCTCGATGGTCTGTCCTATATGGTTTGGTATACCACTGGGCATACGGACGACTGACCTAGGGTGTACGTTCCGAGAAGGGCTCATTGCGTGGATTACACCACATCCATCTGCACGAAGATCATGGCTCGATATCATCTATTTTTTTACTACTAACTGGTTCATATGGGTGCATCCGAACAGCCTTGTTTTTCGCCAGACTCCGTTTAACCCTTTAACCATAATCCAACAGATAATTAGCCTTACATATTCAATATATCAATACAGCCATAGGCTTCCTAGTTCACCGCAGAATTTGCCTCAACCAAATTGCTCACCTAGTAGGGTGTATACTTCCACGACTACACCAAACACCCCTCTATCTCTACATACCTCTCATTGCTCTCGTCTTAACCCTAGCCAGATTCTTATGTATATCCAAACACATTTTGATTCTACTCGTTTGCGAATAGGCATTGGTGTCACATGCTTCAAAAATAACATCCGATGCGGCTCGCCCTCCTTCTCCGCAAGTGCGTAGGATCGATATACTGCTTTATCACTTTGCCTTTTAACTACGTCTACTTGGACTTTACATAGGAATTTTCATCATATAACTATTTTAACGTCATCTCAATTTATTTTATCTCAGATGTCGGGATATGATGATATCTATGACACCGTAGTGCCGATTATATATGACATGTGCTATCTTATGAATAAGTTTCATCAGTATAATATTGCAAAGGCAGCCCCAACTCTCTTGGTGGAAGCGCAATCCTTAGCTCTTTTTGCTTGCCAGGCCCGGACGAAGGTTTACCAAGACCAGGTCCTTGGTAGTACGCGAAGCTAATGTACTTTTGTTAATATTATGGGGTATTATAGTTTGCTCTATTTTGCTTCGTGTCCTCTTTTGGGTACGATATGATGTATGGCCATAAGGCATCTTTCATGACACTTTGTAACTTTGGTTTTATTTCAATGCAATTCTCTTATTATCAAAAAAAAGAAAGTCAGCCTACTACTACAACCTCGATCACCAAATCCGTGTCCCTGGCCCTAGATTTATCTCTCGTTGAGCATTGGCGCACCCCTAGGTCACCGAATTAATGTATTGTGGTCCAAGCGTTGTGCCCTACGTATTTGGAATTGGTTCAATTCGCGCTTCCATTTAATGAAAATCGCGTGTGTGGTCAACTAGCTGATTGCTCGTAGACTGAGGGATTTCTCTCGAAATAAGCTGTTATTATAGGCAAGGTATATTGGTTTGGCAGCACGAAGATTAGAACTCCTTGGATCTAGGATATGAGGAATTGGCAGTGCTCTGTTTTCGCCTGGTAGCAACATTATGTTGGCTACCAGTTTTTTATCTTTACATATCATTTTAAACGACTTGGAGGATCAAAAGACATCTGCATTGGATTCAGAAAAGTTGAAACAACGATTTTATTTAAAAATAAAGGGAGGCTAAATCCATGCACTTTCTGACTAATTTAACATATTATTTTTTTGGGTAGAAGATTTAAAAGTGGCACTAGTACCTTTAAGAAAAAAAAAAAGGTGTGAATTTAACCAAAAAGGGTTAAACGACATAATTATGTAACATCAAGCAACAGCGCACACCAATTGATTAAAACAAAAGTCGTCACTTAGGCCCTGTTTGACACTATTTTTTTTTCCAAATTTTTTTTCAGTTTTAAAAACTGGAAAAAAAAGTTACGTTTGGTAATTATTATTTTTTTTTTCTTCACTTTAAAAAACCAGTTTTTAAACTGAAGAAGAAAAAAAAAACTCCAAAAATTAGTTTTTTTTTCTTCAGTTTTGATTATTTTTTTTAGACCACCACCACCCTCTCACTGCCGCCCGATAGCCACCTCAGGTGACCACTGCTGGCGGCCACCTCCGGCCGCCAGCAACCACCGCAAACCACCAAAAAATAAAAAGTGAATTATCAAACACCAACTTGTTTTTGTAAAAATAAAATAAAAATAAATTAAACTGCTCTTTAATATTTGTTTTTTTTTTAACTGAAAACAAAAAAAAAATGTTACCAAACAATGCCTAAATTTCTCGATTTCATTTGAACCCCGGTCGCAGATTTTCTAATGAAACTGCATTTGTTTCATTCTGCGTCTGCCAAAAATTTGACTGACAACAATATAATCATTCCCAGGGTTCAGAATTGAAGAAAAAGTCTGACCTTTTTGCATGCCATGTTTTGTCGCTAAAAACTGCACAGGCGGCAATACTAACTATTTAGCTACCAAATCAGATGTAGATAAGCATACGAGCAGGTGAAAATAGACATTTTCCAAAGGTCACTATCCATATGCACGATATTTACTAAGAACAAGTAATCCATGCTACAGAAAATAAGAACTGCAACATCGCTCGTCTCAGGAGTTGAAGAGAACAAAACTCAACGAACGATCAGATAATTCGATTGTAAAAAGTATAATCCCCGTCAAACCACTTGGTACTCATCTGTGGATAGCTGTGTTCTTTGAGAAAACTTGGGGGGCTGTCCACCTTTCAGGGGCAAAAGATTGACAACCTACATGAATTTCAAATTTAGTTATCAAGATAGATACCACAAAGGCATTTGCATCTTTTTGGACCTCAAGTACCACAAACTCGGTGTACAGCAAAAACAGATACGTAGGGTGGACGACGGAACGAAGAACAAAATAGAGACTGATATACAGATGTCACTTCACAATCAAGATGATCAAGCTGGTGCGACAATTGCCTAGTGCCCCAAAATGAACAAATGCAGCTTGGGACCCAAATTCCACCATTTCATGCATGCTTTGGATTTGTCATCCATCTAATAGAAAAACGGATTAATCCACCTCGTGGATCTAACCTCCTTTTCCCCATTTTTTGCATAATCTTCTACATTCGAACAACCCCATTTAAAAACAAAGGCCTGCCTAAGCGCGTGAGCAGAACAGGCATAGAATCGATCGCGGCCAGAACAACAATGAGGTAATTAGAGGTTTGTAAGAACAAAAAAGTTGCCTCATTGGTTCGTAGGAACTCCTACCACTTAAATAAAATCAGTAAAAAGATTAGCAATATCAACGCTCAACAAGATGATAATCTGTACCAACACTTGCGCTCCTATCAAATTTTCTGTGACGCAGATTTGTAATACGCAGGACAGAGGTGCATGTGATAGCGCAAAAAGAAAAAGACATGCATATGTAATTAAGTTCGTTGTGCGCGAGTCAATTTCAACCGCACAAATTGAGTTGCATGATATATTCACCAAAACTATATAAAAGGAAGCAGTAATAGGAAAAAGAAAGAAAACCTTAAGGTCACTAAAAGTATTTGCAGCAGTAAACCGCACAGAGATTGGAAAAAAGACCGACGATTCTGCTGGAGGAACAACAAACTCCATTGACCCACTGCAAGTGTTTAAATGCCAAATCAGAGACAACATCAGGACCACTAACCACAGTCTGCATACAAAAACCATATCGTAAAATATCCATTAAGCTGACCTGCGGTTTGAGTTATCAATGAGAAGTATCGACCACTCCAAAATAGAACTTCTGGAGTCATACCTGCAATAGGAGAACAAGTAGATGATAAAACCAACTCCCCTAAAATAGAAAAATGCACTGTGAACCAAACTAATGTTAGCACATTATAAAAGATACAAGAGAACTGTGGTGGGCAAGACAAATCAGAACAAGAAGTCCCGGTCGTGTTAATAGTATCATATCACACCGATGGAGAAGAATGAGCTATAAATCAACAATTTAATGCTCGAGAAGAAGGAATGGTTCCTCAAAAGCCTACATGCAGGAAGATAGCATACAACGATTTGGACTACTATATGCTAGGAAGCACGGACACCGGTGCGGGTACTAAATATGATAAGGGTGCTGATACGCGGATACGTCATCTTCAGAGTGCTGATACGCGGATACGTCATCTTCAGAAATAATAGGATAGGGGTGCGACGGGGATACAACACACACAACACACACAACACACACAACACACACCACACACAACACACACACACACACACACACACACACACACACACACACATATATATATATAAGAATATTAATATTTCTAAGTAGCGAGAGTTTGTTAAGTTTAATGGACTGTTTCATAGATATTGAATTGCATAACTGAACACAATAGAGTGTGCAAGTGTATTACTGTTATTTCTTTGAAGCATTGGGGTTAATTTTTGTAATAAGTTAATAAGTGGGTATTTAAATTATATAGCAAATTGAATCCAGCTGTCAAAAGACTCAATAAATCAAGCATGTTCTCATCCCTCAGGTTCTTCGCTGCCAGAATCACAGCCCAGGTGGGTCGCCGTGACCCCTTCTTCTTCCCCCTTCATCTTTTGCCTCATCCTTCTTCTTCTTCCCCCTTATTCCTTCTTCTTCTCTCTCTCACTAGTCTCCTCTGTCAGAAAACCCTAATACGCGATCTCTCTTGAGTGGTCGCCGGTGGTCGTCAGAGTCACTGGTGATCGTGGGTATGGTCACGCTCGTGGCTACTTCGAAGCCACTGCTCTCTCTCTCACTGTCTCTACCCTCTCAGATCTCAGATCTGCCCTCAAAATATCTCAAGTATAAATTATGTTAATTATGATATGACCCCCGAAAATTCTGTTTTATGTTTTGACCCCCAAAAGGTCTTTCAACAATTATGTTTTTACCCAATCTGTATCCGATCCGCACCCCGTATTTAGGAAATATATAAATAGAACATAGCGGATACGCACCCACACCGCACCCGATGCTTGTGCTTCTCTCTGATTGGCGCACCCGTGCTTCAAAGACTATATGAGAACTTAGAATTTTGAGGTAGGGCAGCAGAAACATAAAAGGAAAATTCGATCAAAAAATCCACGGTAATACATCAAGCTTCTAAAGAACAATGGTAGGTACGCGAAATCACCTCCAATCCCCATCAGCCTGCCTTACACTTGGTGCTTCTCTAAGCGCTGGAAGAGGTACCGAAATCACAACATTTTGCAAATCAAAGATCGATGAAGCTTCATACTCGATGCTGACATAGGTTTCATTTCCAGAAACAGAGGGCCAGCAGTTAACTGAGACATAAGTTGATCAGATCAATGATAAAACCATGAAAAGGTAACCATATAGGTGTAAATACAAAATTGCATGACAGAATATCTCACTCGTCAATGGCACAACTGATTCGTCAACACTTTGCATTCTCCACCTTAACAAACCAACACCATCACCAGCTTGACCGGCTGGAAATGGCCTATTGGGATCTTTAAGGCCGAGAATATTTTTATTAGAGAACAATTCCCTGTTCACGTTAGGATGAGTCTGGAAACTAACTCCTGGATTACCACCAGTCTCAACCTGAAAATAAGGCACCGAATTACAAACACATCGTCAGAGAAACGCAGGTATGGTAACAGAAAACTTCCATTTTACCTTTTGAAGCAAGAATAGTGAAATTTTGACTTGATATAGTTTACACAAGGAACGCACTAACACTACAGGTTGAGGGGTCACAGTTACCAAGCACTAAGCTTGAAATAAAGCATATTGTTGTTGAATTTCGGCTTCATTATACAAACTAGAGCATCTTCAGTTGCGTTAGAAGTTTGTTAAGTAACCAGGAAACCCTATGCCCACCCCCGCCCCTCCCCCGCCAAATCATTTGGCGCTAAGCTTCTATTTGAACGAACACTCGCTCACTCTTAGAAGGAAAGCTCTCATTTGGTCGATGGCTTCCTTAAAAATTCTTTCTACGTTTTTCTTGATCGTGCTATCACACAATGCATAGTCAAGTATCATGACAACACATAACTCTAGTACCCTCGGTCAAGATTTTAAATGAGTCGAGGCAGCTTTGATCTTCAGCAAGGTACTGGAAAACTGTCCAATCTATTAACTATAATATAGATCGGTCATATTGTGAAAGTGTAAGTTCGTTTAGAGAGAGAACCTGAACTTGGATAAGCCCATCGTCCTGGTTAAGAATTTGGAGAGACAAAGTCCCCTGAACATTAAAATTGCTGAGACCACCATCTCGCTTTAGAGTCACATTTAGCTTCTCCTCGACAGTCAATGTGACAGGATCGGTCAGTGGTGCAGCAGCTGATCTGGAGGGACCAACAGTTGGTCGCACATCCTCAACAATCACTTCACCTTCGGCTTTCAGAGATTCCAAAAACTGGTTTGCCCTTTGTGTTTTACCTAGCTTCATGCCAAGACCTTTTGGTGGAGCAGTTGCGGATGCAGGTGGACGACCTTATTAAGGAAATTCATACAGTCAAGACAGCATACTAGTTGGCACTCAATAATTACCTCATTTAGCATTCGTAAAAGGAGGAAGAAAAATTATTTCAAGGGAGTGACCAGTGTTAAATTCAAAAACGGATGGGACACGATATGTTGCAGGACTAGCAACTCATTGCAGGAGTCTAATGCATAAAACTCGTTTTTGACAATAGATTCATCAGAAAGTGGTTAATAAATTCTTGTAATTTACTTACCGAACTTCATATTTGATGCACAGTTCCTTTAATCCTCTTGCTGATTTCTAGAAGAGTTTTCATTGAGGACATAGACTTGTAGTTGTACGTCCCATGTGTAAATAGCATGCACTCCATGTGTAAATGGCATGCAGTCCTTACAACGATTTGAAAACTACTTATTTATACGTAAACGACTACCCTAACTTTCAAGGTTATATACAAAGACATTTCCCAACTTTCATGACCTAACAAGTTTTAGCAGTGGCACAAAACCTAAAACCATTCCCAGATAGTGCTTCCCTGTTCGTTTTAAAGGGGAAATATGTCACAAAAAACTTGGAAATAGATATAAAGCAATACACTTTCATTTTTTTTGCAGGCAAATGGAAGTAGACAAACCTTTAGACTTGGTTGAGAAGGAGTCCACATCAGTGCTGAACCCAAACCCAGAACCACTTCCAAAACCACCACCCCCTATGCTAATTTCACTATCGATTCTACCAGAACCCATCGACTGCAAAGGCAAATACCCTGCTTTCTCACCTCTACTCTTCTCAATCTGCAGAATATAAGCACATAGTTCCTCGTAAACATGAAGACTACTATATATACACACATCCAGAATAAAGTAGTAAATGGAAGAAATTGAAAGGCAGGAAGCAGCGCATGACTCTATACCCCAAAGCCTCACCTTTTGTTTGTCAATCTCACTAGCTTTGCGCTTCATGAGATCATTTGTTTCATCAATCTTGGACTTTAATACCAAGTTATGCAGTTTCTCTTCATGACTGTCCATCTCACAGTACTGCTTGACCTGTGCAACAGTAATGTTCTCTTTGTGCCCAAGGGAGATGACTTCATCAAAAGCGAAAATCAGTTCAAAAGCTGTCTTGCAAACTCCCTCTTCATCTAACGAAAAACAATATTCAGGTACCTATACGTGGTTAAGGAATCAACCCTATACCTCGGTTGTATCTTTACTAAGTATTTATCATCAAAAGCATCCACAAACAAAAGCCCCACCCCCCACCCCACCCGTCCTAAGACGGTAATTCCATATCAGGAAGCAAAGCTTAACTGGAAAGGATACAAGTTTAGAGAGCAGCCTTAGTGTCTCCAAATCTTCAAGAATGTTGCTTTGTTTGTTTGTTACAAGCAGCAGATACAGTGACTCTATTGGCTGGTAAACATAGCGCACATTTTCTGTCTCAACATATGTATGTTGTTTTCCTGTTCCAACCAACTTCGGAAAAGCCGCAAGAAGACCCTCAATTCTTATGCGAGACATGTCAACGAACTGCCTAGAAAGAAGCGCTGTACAAAAATGGGGTATGGAACAGATAGCATCAGAACATGAAAATCTTACAATACAGAGCACGTTTTGAGTATGGCAAACAAAACTAGAAATATTGGATGATCCATACGCTTAAGTCAATTCTGGATATAGATTTCACAGTCGATCCATTTTAACTAACCTCTTCTCTCCCTAGCCCCCCCCCCCCCCCCCCCCCACACACACAAACCAACCTTCCTTTTCTGGTTAGACACTGACATTTAAAGAGAGAAGACAAATCCAATTTCAACATGTAAGAGCAAGCTATGTAAATACATTGACAAACTAAAACTAAAAACAGTCAAACCCTTTCTAGAGTACACATTACAGCAGCAAACAGATGTCGCCAAACAATATGTAACCAAAACAGCGACAGAAAGGCAAATGCTGGGCTTACATTTTCCTCGCACAACACATGTACACGAAATTTACATCACATGTATGGAAAGTACATACATATATACATTCGATAAGTAACCAAGAGCCACAGGAGGGGGGTTGGTTGTCCCATGTCGACAAAAAGTTCAATTCACTATGTTAACTACAGAATAATTAAGAGACTCGCCTTTGCCAGATTTGCTCGTAATGGAAGCTGCTAGGACCACCTATACAAAACAAAGAGAACGATTGCCAATTAATAACAGAACCTACACACTAGTACCAAATGCAGACAGATCACCATATCAAATAAATCGTGAACGAATCTCATTGTTGGCTATTCCCATGATACAATCTAAACATGTAAGTAAGCATAAAGCATTGACCTTACCAATTGTTTCTACCGTTATTTGACATGTCCAACAATAGTTATTCCTGGATGTGAAACTACTATCCGAGTTCGACTCAGTGCTTAGTGTTCGAAATGTAGCCTAGAATTTAGGGGACGAGCGGAAAAAAAATTATGAAACAGAGAACCTACTTACCATCTTGATCCTACTGGACTGCAACAGCTACCAAGTCAAATGCAACGCGACAGCTGGTACTCTGCACGCCTGGAGAGAAGATAGCAATGTCAACATCGACACAAGGCAAACTCTATACAAAAGCGAAGAATGTGTGATCTGAGTAAATGCGATTCACAATTGATACAGATCTGGAAAATGCGAAAGCACTTGAAATGAACCCTAGCCAAGAGATGGAAAGAATTAGGTTCGTGTTAGGCTAAATGCGGTCGCGATCCCGCCGGAAATGTGATGGATCGGATGAGGAACCCTAGATCCGACAGCAACGATCGAGTGATATGTTTGAGAGTGTAGAAGGATTGGAAGGAGAGCGGGCAACATACCTGAAGTGACAGTCGATTGAAGAAGAGGAAGTAGGGAAGAAGCTGAGATCGGGCTCGTATATGGTTTTTGTTTCAGTTTAATCGCTTCTTATATGTAGCCTCTCTCCTCAGGCTCTGCAATTTTTATTATTACTGCTGTAATTTTTTGGTCCGAATGACACTTGGCAGCATGTTTACTTTTTACTTTCTTTTGCAATCTCAAATTCTTTTAATCGCTTTTATTTTTTGTGACGACTTTAATAAAAACAAAAGTGATATCTTCTATACTATATATAATGAGAAGACATTTTTTTTGTGTCATACCCTTTTGGTGTTACATTGAGAGTGACTCTGATGCTGACACGTGTCCAAAATGAGAATAAAATCGTAAAACACATTTTTCTATACTATATATAATGAGAAGACATTTTTTGGTGTCATACCCTTTTGGTATTACATTGAGAGTGACTCTGATGCTAACACGTGTCCAAAATGAAGATAAAATCGTAAAACATATTTTTTGTATTATATAACTACCTACATATAGTAATGACAAGTGACATTTCAAGAAAAATTATAAAAAGTGACAAAATAAAGATTTTAATTGGTAAGTAACTCCTTATAAAAATATATTTAGTTTTACAAGTTTACATTTTAAGAAAAATTTGCACTATTAATTTTATTTTCGCACACACATTGCGTGTGCCACCGTGACTCATGTTAAATTGTAGTAACAGGTTTTTAGAGTTTATTGTTATTTCTTGACGACAAATTGTTTCCCTGTTATGGTATACATGTGAACTTATATATATATATATATGGGAATATCGGATATGTTACTAGCCTTAGGTAAGTTGCCTAAGGCTAGGACAAATACTACGTCGTTTTGGCCAGCTCTTTATACCTCATTTTCTTCTCTCCCCGTCATTTTCTCTCTATTTATTTCAACAGATCAGTCAACACCAGACATTCCTTATTCGCCGGCCAGCCTCCACACCGGAACTTCGGCGTTTTGGTGTCATACCCTTCTGGTATATTGGTCGCTCAGTGCTGCGGTGGGAGGAGAAAGCCCCGACGTTGGTGATTTTTGCGATGGGTGACTGCGTGACCTGTGGAGGCTGAAAAACGCCAGAGTTCCGGTGTGGAGGCTGGCCGGTGACAGTGGCCGACGAATAGGGAATGTCTGGTGTTAACTGATCTGTTGAAAGAAATAGAGAGAAAATGACGGGGAGAGAAGAAAAAGAGGTATAAAGAGCTGGTCAAAACGATGTAGTTTTTGTCCTAGCCTTAGGCAACTTACCTAAGGCTAGCAACATTTTAATTGGTAAGTAACTACCTATAAAAATATATTTAGGCTAGGTTTGAGAAAAAAAAATTCCTCTTTTTTTTCAGTTTTTAAAAAATAAAAAAAAAGGGGCGTTTGGTAACCATTTTTTTTTTTCAGTTTAAAAACCAGTTTTTAAACTGAAGAGTAAAAAAAAAATCTCCAGAAACTGGTTTTTTTTTTTCACTTTTGGTTTTTTTTTCTTAGACCACCACCACCACCCTCCCACCGCCGGCAGCCACCTCAGGCGACCACCGCCGGCCGCCGGCGACCACCGCCGGAGACTGCCGGCAACCACCTCCGGCCACCGGCAACCACCGGCAGCCACCTCCGGCCGCCGGCGACCACTGCCGGAGACTACCGGCAGCCACCTCCGGCCGCCGGCCACCAACACCACCACCGGCCACCACCGCTACACCCCACCACCGCCACCGCAAACCAAAAAAAAAAAAAGTCAAAAAAAAAAGGGTTACCAAACACCAAAAAAAAAAACCTAAAAAAAAAGGGGATAAAAAATACCCATTTGTTTTTATAAAAAAAAAATTAAGCTGCTCTTTAAAAAACTGCTCTTTAAAAACTGAAAACCAAAAAAAAAAAATTGTCAAACGAACCCTTAGTTTTACAAGTTTACATTTGGGCTAATTACACCTATGTCCCTAAGGTTTGGGGGTAATTACACTCAAGGACACAAAGTTTCAAAATGTAACACTTATGTCCATCGACAAACGGAACCCTAAAAATCTTAACGGTTTTAATGAAAAGACTGTATTGCCCCTGAGTTAGAACCTTATTTTTTTTAATGCCATTACTCTTATTTCATTTTACTTTACTCTTAACCCCCCCCCCCCCCTCCTCATCTGCATCCCCATTCCTCGTCACCCACCCAGCCCTGCCTCCCCATTCCCCGTCACCCACCCACCCATTCTTCCTCCCCTTCCCCGGCGCCGTACCCCACCTGCCTCCCCCTTCCCCGTCACCCACTAGCCCCTTCTTCCTCCCCTTCCCCTTCCCCGGCGCCGCACCCCATCTGCCTCCCCCTTCCTCGTCACCCCGTCACCGCATACCCCTGCCTCCTCTTCCCCGTCACCCACCCACCCATTCTTCCTCCCCTTCCCCGCGCCGCACCCCACCTGCCTCCCCCTTCCCCGTCACCCACCAGCCCCTTCTTCCTCCCCTTCCCCGGCGCTGCACCCCATCTGCCTCCCCCTTCCTCGTCACCCCGTCACCGCCTACCTCCCCCTTCTCCGTCACCGCCCACCCGGATCAGCAACTGCGGGAAGGGCAGCGACGATGGAGATCTGCAACTAAGGGAGATCTGCGGGAAGGGCAGCGACGGGCTTGGGTTACCGGCGACATGGGTCGAGGGAGGGAGCTGGGGCTGCCGGCGGCAAGATTCCAGATGTGGGTTCTGAAACCCTAATTTCAAAATTAGGGTTCTGAAACCCTAATTTTAAGGTTTCAAAACCCTAACTTTTAAATTAGGGTTGATTTTAAAACCCTAAATAAATCATTTGGACATTTGAAAGCTTAATTTGCAAATTTTAAAAGCTTAATTTACAAATTAGTTTCAAACCCTAATTTTAAAGAATTAAGATTTGTTATCCTAATTTAAAATTTTAAAAAATTATTCAAGATATATTGTACAAGGGCAGTATTGTCATTTTTAAAATACAAAATGATGAACAATATATTTTTTGGATGGAACCCTAACGGATGGACACGGGTGATACATTTGAAACATTTTTTGTCACGGAATGTTACATTTTGAAATTTTGTGTCCTTGAGTGTAATTACCCCCTAACCTCAGGGACATAGGTGTAATTAGCCCTTTACATTTTAACAAAATTAAATAAATATATATATATATATGGATCGTGATCCATTGCTAGCGCTAGCAGGTCCGCTATATAATGTAGCGGACGTAAATTATCGTCCGTTATATTATATAGCGGACGGCAAAACAGCGCTAGCAACTCTGCTAGCGCTAGCAACGGATCAGCTCCCTATATATATATATGTGTGTGTGTGTGTGTGTGTGTGTGTGTGTGTGTGTATTGCGTATTATTTGTTCATGTGATTTCAGTTGCAAAATATGATTCCGTGTATGTGTGTGTGTGTGTGTGTGTGTGTGCGTGTGTGTGTGTGTGTGTATAGCATGTGAACTTATGTGAGCACATGCTAGCATTGTATGTATTATGCATGTGCTAACGTTGTATGTTTGAGAGCGTTTGATAAAAGCTTCCAACCTTGCCGTTTTTCCATAATTTCAGTTGCAAAAAATGGATTTTAACCATGGACCAGAAGATCCCTATGTATTATACGACCAAGCAAACCATATCAGTACGCTCATATGGGATGGTGGAGTAAGATAGTTTTTTAATAATCATCTTTCTTATTCTTACGAACGTTGTATACCGTTTGTTTTGCTTAAATTGTATTTATTAATTCGTAGGAAAGAGCACTTCTCAACACAGTAGAAGTATCCGATAATTTCAAAGCCTAGAAATTGAACAAATACCAGAAACGATTACTGCATAGGATTGGGTTTGGAATTTTCACGCATGGGCGGATATTTCAACACCTTGACCGGCACTTAATAGGTGCCCTTGTTGAAAGGTGGAGAAGTGAAACGAATACGTTTCACTCCCCTCTCGGAGAGATGACAATTACCCTAGAAAATGTAGGGTTCATCTTAGGGTTACCGGTGACGAGGCAACCGGTAATTGCTCCTCCGTCGAAAGCAACGAATAAGAGAACCGCTAGGGACTTCTTCACTTCGATACCTAAGGAACAATTTAGCACTTATGGTATAAAGTTGAAGTGGTTGGTAGATACCTACAAGGTTTTGTCGGAAAACTACACGGACGAGATGTTTGTGCTGTACACACAAGCCTTCCTCTTGTGGGTGATGGGGGAAATTTTATTCCCAACGACGTCGAAGAACACGGTCAGTGTGAAATATTTATCATTGTTGGGTAACCTGCGGGAGGTTGGGGATTATGCCTGGGGTGCAGCAACTCTTGTGTACCTGTACCAAGCATTGCACAAGGCAACGAGGCCCGACTCCAAAGCTATATGTGCATGTCTCTCGCTATTGCAGGTATATCATATAAATCTTGATTACGTGTTAGATTTTTTTTTGTATCGACAATAAATTTTGGCGATACTTTATATAATTTGTCTTTGCTCTCAGGTGTGGTCTTATGAACACCTTGCTACCGGCGCACCCAGGCGTAGGGACGGAACCGATAATGTGTGGCCTCGGTTGTGCGCCTGGGAGTACAGCCGGAAGGACAGCCATTACCCAAGGAGAGACGATCCCCATCACAACATTACGTACTATCGGGGGGAGCTCGACTCGCTATCTCTGAGCCAGATGCGTTGGGCACCGTACAAACGTTTGGCGCGACTGGTGGGAGACTCGTTCGTCTTCACGCTCTCTAGGTTGTAACGCACACCCCTGATCCACTTTGAGGACACAGAGTGGCAGCTGTCAGATCGCGTTATGCACCATTTTGACTGCCGACAAGGGTTCCCAGCCGATGCCCCGGATATGAGGGTACAGGAACCCACCGGGTGTCGGACGGTTTGGCAAGGCAAATGTGCATGAATTGTGCGCATGAGAAATTGAGGTTTAGAATTCCTGGCAGGACACGCTAGCGGCCATTGTGTCAGAGCATGACCTCGTGATCAGCACCGAACAGTACAATGAGTGGTATTATCGTATCACCCGGAAGAGAGTAGCCCCAGTAAGGTTTGAACGCGGGGAGAGGTACCACCCTAGGGGTCAAATCGATGAGCGTGTGGCATGCGATCTGGTAAGTTGCCCAACAACTGCTTTTAATTGAATTTGATGATTTTAAGTTGGTGTTTGAAGTTACTTATTTATTATCTCTTTGGGGATGAAGGTTAATGCCTTGCTCGCCTTCTTCCAGAAGTTGAGCGAGCGGAGGGATCTGGTGGATGCAATGGGTGAGGAGCTTCGCCAACATGCTAATGCGTTGGCATTTGGCTACGAGAATTTTTTGCGCCAAGCATCGGGACAGCCTTCGGGCGTCAGCCCGGGAATGGGTTATCCGGGGTGGCAGGCCCCTTACGTGAGTGAGGGATACGGTGATCCCTCAGGACAGACTTCGGAGTTGAGCCAGGGATATGGTGGTCCCTCTGTACCGCTAAGCACCATGGGCCAGGTTCAAGCGTCGTGGGAAGAGTACAGTGCGCCCTCGTTCTCTTTGCTTCTGGACTCGGAGCCCCAACCCCTATATCAGAGTCAAGTCACGCAGGACTGGGGTTTCAGAAACATCAGTCTATTCGAGACACTACCCATTGTCCCGTGGGTGGGACCATCTGCTGTCGAAGGAGGGCAATATCCTCCGGTCGACCCCCCCCCCCCCGAAGGAGGGCAATATCCCTCGGTCGACCCCCGAGGGGAATATCATAAAGGGCATCCATTGAAGTCATTAAAGCTGCATAAATGCCAAATAATCTGAGAGCGTTATTTTAGCGCCCCCCCGAGACAAAGCGGCATATAATGTGAATCACCCGGAGGGCATGGAATACTTTTTCTCTTGGGGAGAAATGTCCTCCCTGGCTCCGGGGGATTGTTTAGACAACGGTGTCATCTCCACCTACATGGAGATTCTGAAGCAAAGAGGTCGGGAGCTGCTGAACGAGTATCCACACGTTTTTATGGTGGATGCTTTTTTTCATAGCCTCCAAGTATCTGAATGGCATTAATGGGTTGAGCGAAGGGGGAAGAAAAAGTTGATCGAGTGGAGACCGTCCGCTAACCTACGAGTGTATCTTACTAGGGATAGTCCAGTGAGCGCAAAGGTTGCCGACATGTTTCTAATCCCATTTTTAGGGGAAAGCCAATGGTACTTGGTTTGCTATGAACCAACACAAAAAATCGTATCAGTCATCGACAGTCTCCACGACGATACCATCCACATGCCTGTGTTGCAGATGTACAAAGCCCAGTTGGATGCTATGGTAATCTTACGATTGTTGTTTAATGCTTATTGTAACTTGCCAATTGTAAATGTTAACTCGTGTCTTACGCCGTTTTCTGTTTCTCGCAGAAACTCTGAACTCCCACACTTAGAAATTTTTTCAAAGTGTTGGAGTCAGATTCTGCTGCGACGTCCGCTACACAGTATAACGGACATGTGGAAAACAAAAAAAATTCTAAGCCGTCTGCTTGATTGTGTAGCAGACATGGTTATAAACTAGTGACGTAATTTCCGTCGCTAATTCTGTTTTACGTATTTAATTTTTTTTTATGAAATTAGCGACGGAATCAACAATCTCAATATCTCAAATGCACGATTAACAATAAAAAATCATCAATTAACAACCTAAAGAACACAGATGGAGGTCATCAATTAACAATTCATCAATTAGAAATGAGAGTTCAACATTGGGGGAAAACTTTTTCACAAGTGCTTTGATCAAACACAAACACTTGCAAACGCATATGCCCCATGTGTTCAAAGATTACAAAGTCCCATATATGCAGGTCATGCTGCTGCACGAATGTATTCCAACCCTCTTCGAAACAAAATTCCTCTTGGCCGCGCTTCTTCTTAATTTTAACAAGCCATGACCCCTTACGGCTGGTTAAAGTTGCTTCATTTGATCTCATTGTGGTAAGCAATCTGCAAAAGGCTACCGGTATGGCCTAGCACATTCATAATACAATAAGACATGTAAGTTTTTAACCAAAGATAAAAACTTTTAACACACACGAAAACACGGAAAAAGAGGGATGGCCTACAAGTTTTGTATGAAAACCAGGCATCATGACCTTGAAGAAGTGTCTGCCGACTGAAACGAAGCAGAAGCCATCAGGAGAGGACGGTGGTGTCGCCGGAGATGTGGGTCGCCGTAGAGGGGGTCGCGGGTGGATTAGATGTTCGAGACAGATAGAGAAACGGGAGAAAGAAGAATGACTGATCTGATTAATATTTAACAGGAGTTATAGCGACGTGTTAGAGTTTTAAACTGTGCAGAGACGTCCGCTACATTGTGTAGCGGACAAAAAGAACATGAAAAGTTTTTTGTTTTTGCAGAGTCGTTCGCTACATTGTGCAGCGGACATAAAGAACACCAAAAGTTCTTTTGTGCAGAGACGTCTGCTACATTGTGTAGCGGACAAAAAGAACACAAATCATATGTTGGAGTTTTAGGAAACTGTAGAGTCGTCCGCTACATTGTGTGGCGGACATAAAGACCATTTTAAGACTCTGCAGAGCCGTCCGTTACATTGTGTAGCGGACACAAAGAACACCAAGATTCTAAATGCACTATGTCCGCTACACTATGTAGCGGAAGGGTCAAATCAACAAAAAACAACGGCTCTGCAGAGCCGTCCGCTACATTGTGTAGCGGACATAAAGAACACTCTCTGTCCGCTACACTATGTAGCGGACGGGGCAAATCAACAAAAAAAAACCTTAAACTTAGGTTTGATGGCTCTCATAGGTCCATCAGAAATAAAATTCCAGTCTTCGGTGGAAAGATTATTAGAAAAAAATTACAAAAAATTATTACAAATGTCAAACAGACTTGATGGCTTATACAAAAAATTAAAAGTCCACTGCAGCTTCTTCTTCCTCATCTTTGACGTCATCTTCTTCCTCGTCTTGCAAACCCCCTGGACTTATCCCCAGTGCCTTGTAATGGTTCCGCTTGTCATGGTCGGTCATTTTGTTGAACAATGCACACATTCTCAGCTTTTTAGGTTGAGTTGCCTGTTCAATAGAGCTCTTCATCCGCGTAGATCTCTTACGGCCTTTCGTTTGCGATATAATTGGATTCAAAGGCCGGATATCGTTGTCGTCTTCCTCCCCCGGCTCATTATCTTCTGATCCAGTTGTAGGCTTAGTGTTAACCGCATTGCTGACTGAAGCTACTTCCAACTGGTCGACGATGGGCTCTTGCTGCTGAACTACCCGAGGAGATGTTTATATCTAGCCATTGTAGCAGCGCCCTTTACAGACAAACGGGTGAACATCGCCACCAGATGATTATACCGCAACGTCTCTGATTCTTCAAAGTCAGTATACGGGTGCTCCAGAAAGGCAATGGTACCGTGCAACCTGTTTGCACCTTTCGTCCATCGTGGTAGGACATATTTATCGGGGATTGTCCTGATATTCTTCTAGGTGAAGAACCGCAGAATGTGTCTACACAGGATGCCATGGAACTCAAACTTCTTACAAACACATGTCACCGAGTCCGTCAATATGTCATTGCTCATCGTATAAATTTTGCGCAGTTTCTCAGGACGAGGTCATTCACGAACGAATAAACCTTGTACTCACGCGTAGACTTTTTTACCACCTTGTTTATACTGTATCGTCCTAATTTTCACAGCTCTACTTGGTATAGCATGAAGATATCCTTCGTATAGACTTTGGCACCGTTTAGCTCCAACGGGGTCTTAAGCAATCTTTTCTTTTGTTTGTACGTGGTTACAAAGTTTGTAGCCTTTTCTTTCACGAATAACGACGCAATCGCTTTTTGTGCGGATGTGACGAAACTTTTCAAATTGGTAACTGTACCCACATAACTATCGAACATGGCATTCATAGATTCACTCATGCCCGTCATTTTCATTCCCGCATAAAAATGCCTCATCGTGTAAACGCCAATCCATTGCTCTTTGAGCTCGTACAAGTGCTGGAGCCACTCGTTGTCTTGCAATGAGTAATCCTCAACAATCTTTTCCCACCTCTCCTCAAATTCCTCAATCGTTAATGACTTGTTACCGCACTTTTCAAAATCATGTTTAAAGTCTGGATACTTTGCATACACGTGATGCAGACGTTCGGGGTATTTGTTGCTTATGTGTCAAGTGCACAAGTTGCGTCGAGTGTCTGGAAAGACGGTAGCACTAGCCTTCTTCATTGTCAAATCTTGATCGGTGATGCTAACTTTGGGTGCTTTGAAGTTCATTGCTTCTAGCCACGCCTTAAACAACCATACAAAAGAACCCTTGCTTTCGTCCCTTAATAAGACGAACCCGAACATGATGGAGTGATAATAATGATTGACGCCTGTGAAAGGAGCGAACAACATCGAGTACTTGTTGGTACGGTATGTGGTGTCGAAAGTCACGACATCCCCAAAATACTTATAAGCTAGCCTCGAATGACCGTCGACCCAAAAAATTGTGCTAACTCGATGCTCGTCGTCAAGTTTATAATCGAAGGTAAATTGCGGGTCATCCATCTGCATCCGCTTTAATAGGCTCATTGTGGATTGATCATCATTGAGGTCATACACGACTCGTCTTTGGGTTCGGACAGCGTTACAAACGTCTGTCGTGTTAAAGTTTAGATTCTGAATTCCCCCCGCCTATTCGGCAAGAACATTAATCATGTCGGTAGGTCCTAGCCGCGCATTGCTCATTGTATGAATCAGGCTCCTTGCGACCTTACCCATCTTCTTGTGTTGATGCATTTGACTCACCTTAGAAGGGGTTACTAACGGGTGATTTTGTGCCAGTTCCAGACTAGTAATAAATCAATGATCTTGTTTGGGTTTATGGCTTATGAACATCTTGACCTGGCAATTCGTGCGCGCAAAGCAGTCCCGTCTTCTACGTGAATATCCTATTTCATCATCACTGTCATCGTTGCCTACGCGTGTCTCATTTTGCAGTGAGTTTCTGCCCATGTGACACTCGTATAAGCGAGAGCTTATTTTTTTTGTTATGTTGCTTGTTCTTGTAGTCTTTATTCTAATGCCAAAACCAACCCTCAATGAATACGCTCGAAAATATTCTTCGGCTTCTTCCAATGTTTGAAATGTTCATTTTAGATACGGATCACTTGCATCTACGGGAGTGTTGGAGCTCGCCACGAAATCAGACATTGTGAAACAAGACCTATATAGAAATAGATTATGCTTAACTATCAAATGACGTTTCTTGAACAACCTTCATGAATAGACCAATTTGGATGACAAATATACCAAACATAATCTCAAAAAAGTCTCCAATTTAACAATTATTAATTTATTGAACATATCAAATTAAAATTACTAAGATAAATAGACAAATTCATCATGCCAAAACACAACAAACATAATCTCCAAAAATTCGAATTTAACTGTAATATAATAAATTTTTTGAAGTTAACGAATTTCAAAAAATTCGAATTTAACTATAATAAATTTGTTTGAAGTTAACAAATTAATTTCTTGAACATCACAAACTAAAACTACTTTGATGAATATAGTGATAATTCCCAAAGAAAACTATATATTCATCCAAAATACTTTATCCAATGTTCACCATTCATAAACTTACCTTGCTTGAAAGAAACTTGAAGCAAATGTTACTCGAAGCTTGAAGGGAGCTGAAAATGGAAGCAAGTGAATCTCAAGGAGATGAAAATGCTAAAAGAGCTGAGAAATAAGGAACAGTTGGGTAGCAATGTTGTCCGCGATACTGTACGGCAGACAGTATTGGAGACAGCCTTGACGTCTGCAAAAATAAACGTATAGAAATTAAACGCCGTGTGTCAGTCGTGACAATCAAAAAGTTATCCGCTACACAGTGTAGCGGACAACTTTTTGACTTGTACATGTCAGGACAAAAAAGTTGTCCGCTACACAGTATATCGGACGAAGGAGGAGGGGCAATATGGTAAAAAGAACTGTCCGCTACGCTATGTAGCGGACGATTGACAGCTTTTGAAAAAAAAAGATATGGGCCGTCCATCCTGAAAGGATGGACGGCCCAATCGCGCTAGCAAAATAAGAAATTTTGCTAGCGCTATTAACGGATCAGCTATATATATACATACATACATATATATATATATATATATATATATATATATATATATATATGTATATATATATATATATATGGAATAGCGGATATGTTGCTAGCGTTAGGTAAGTTGCCTTAGGCTATGACAAATACTACGTCGTTTTGGTCATTGTTTTATAGTTTAGATTCTTTTCTATTTTTTATCCTCTCGTCAAACACTCTCTCTGATAAAGCAAGCCTACATACACCGATAAGTGCACCATCACCGGCCACTACAGTCGTCGACCAGCCTCCACGCCAGCCACTTACATCTGCCACTCCATCGCTGCCCGTCTTCTGTCATCTGGAAGCCCTAATCGAGGAGACCGTTAGCCGCGCCGAATCTGATCTTCAACCCGAAGGTCATTATCACCGACGATGCTCTCCGCCATCAGTGCCCATACCATCTACAACCGAATACTGATCCATCATTGACAAGCCACATCAGCAATCGCCGCCTCAAACAGCCCCATCGCTGGCCAGCCTCCACACCGGCAACCCACAAATCGCACCATCATAAATTACTTATTTATCTCTGCCAAGCCACATCCCCTCCGGCGAGATCAGCCATCGTCGGAGGAAAACAGTCTGCGCACTACTGCCGTAAAACAGTTAATCGCTTCACCGGCGGGCCTTTACATTGGAGGTGTGGAGGAACACGTAAGACAACCTTTTGGGTTTTATGGCTACTGCATTTGAGGAAAACATAAGATAGACAACCCTTTGTTGTGTTAATCTGTTTAATCGACAATACTAGTGGTATTGTTTCCCCACCCAACTGTCACCACCATCTCATTAGCATCTTCACAATCATCAATACAATTATATGGCTGACACGGGAAGGACACATGTGATAGCACAAAGCTTTCAGTCGATTGAGCAAATTGATGAGAATGTGCCTTTGATTGACGATGATATTCATCCACGATGAAACTGAGGTAGATAATTATGATGTTTGGGATCTTTCACATTGCTAGGATGAGGTTAAAACACCTAGAGAAAATGAGGCTTGCGGAAATTTTGAGGACTTTGACCGTGAGTACATAGATGGAAAAACATTTGATACACAAGAAGTGGCGTATGAATTATACAATCAATATGCCCTTTTCAATGGTTTTGGCACTCGTAAACATAATGCACATAAGATTAAGGCCACTGTTGCAATTTTTAGGAGGCAATTTGTGTGCAATAAGCAAGGCTTCAAGAATTTGAATGATAAGAGACTGATTAGGAATGAAAAAAGGCGTAGGTACTTGAGAACCGGTTGCGAAGTGATGATGCAAGTTACTTTGTCAAAGAATTTTGGAGTGTGGGTCCGTTGACAAATTTCAAGATGAGCACAACCATCCTCTCACTACTACTCCATCAAAAGTAGTCAAGCATCGTTCTCATAGTAAGTATCATCGTACAAATGTATGCAAGTCTCTTGTGTCTGATCTTAACAATGAGGGCTTGAAACCTTCTCAAATTACCAGGGGTTTTGAATGTGATGAAGCCCAGTGAAGAAGCTGATGTAACTCCAAGACAATGTTCTAGTATTATACACGTTGAAAGAAAAATAACGTAGGAAAACAATGTTATGGGATTATCAAACATTTCCAAGAGAAGGCCACGTTAGACGATAGCTATTATTTTGCTGTGGATTTAGCCAGAGATGGTTCTTTAAGAAGTGTATTTTGGGCTGATGGAAGGTCAAGGGCATCATATGCACAGTTTGGTGATGTTGACATATTTGATATGACTTGCATGACTAACAAGTTTAGGATGCCATTTGCTCCATTTGTTGGAGTAAATCACCATCGACAGTTGATATTGTTTGGAGTTGCATTGTTAGAAGATGAGACAGAGACAAAATTTACATGGTTGTTTGAGCATTTTTTGCGTTGCATGTTTGACAGGCCCCCAATTGCAATCATCACTGACCAAGATGGATCTATGAGAAATGCAGTTGCAAAAGTGTTTCCAAATGCTCGACATCGTTTTTGTGCATGACACATCAAGAAGCATGTATTGGAGCACCTACAACCTCTGCGATCTCGTTACAACGACTTTCATGAAGCCTACACCGATTTGACCAAAAGTGAGACTATTGAAGATTTTGAGGACAGATGGGTGGAGTTGAATGAGAAATATGACTTAAAAGAAAATTCTTGGATCCAAAACAGGTACAATTTACGGGGAAATTGGGCAAAGTCGTTTCTCAAAGATACTTTTTTTGTTGGCATGACTATAAGTGGACGGAAGCGAAAGCATACATTCATTTTTCGATGGGTATGTGAATTCTAATACCATGTTGAATGAGTTTGTTTTGAAATACGATAAAGCCATTTATAGTAGAAGGTATGACGAGGAAGATGAGGATTTTAAGACCATTAATTCAAAAGCAGTCTTATCCTCTGATCACCCGATTGAAGCCAAAGCTGGAGATTGTTATACTCGTAGTTTGTTTGAGATCTTTAAGAAAGAATGGAATGTTAGTGTTGGTTGTTCGCATATAACATTGAGTAAGGAACCCAACTTTACAACATATAAGGTGGGTTTGATAACTGTTGACAAGGAGAAATAGCGAACGGTTTACTATGATTCATCGAAAGATGTTAGGGCTAGTTGTTCATGTGCTAAGTTTGAGACGGCGGGAATACTATGCAAACATATCCTTTATATTTTAAAGAAGAAAATAACTAATCTTCCTGAGTATTGTTGGAAATTTTCCAATAATTGATTCTTACCTTATTCAAGTTTGTACTACAAGGAATAAGTTGCAAAAAGAATCAATCAAATTGATTGATTGGTTTGAGAGATATTAACTCTCAAACATTGACATTTAATAAGGTTGAAACTAATCATGAAGTGGGTTCCCACATGGCTTGGGAAATGGAAAAGTTAAGGGTATTTAAATGGCCATGTGACATACCATATTGTTCTAGAAACACATGGTATGCATGGCCATGCACTTGCACATGTGCGATGCACCACACCACACACGCGCCGGCGCGCCGGCGCCGGCGTAAAGGCGCTATTGGCACTTTGCACGTGCGCATCGTCGCTAGGAGCCCTCGCCCCTCGCCCAGCCTTAACTTTTGTGACAAATTCAGCTTGTGAGCTGCAACTTGAACTGAAACAGTTAATTTCGAAATGGCAACTGCAATTGGTGCCTTTTAGTTCAAATGTTGAACCTCTATACTGTGTCTACAGATTGTGACTGTTAAGTGACATTTGCAGAGTCACTTAACTGCCACAACTGTTTGCACCTGTTCTAGGCACCCTTGGTGTCTATAAATAGGGCGGATGGTCAGATCATAAGTACACTTCGAATTCTCTCTTGCTCTCTCTCAAATTTCTGTATGTTGATTGCATTCTGCTGTGATCAACATAGTTTTGCCTGTTTTATCTTGGGAGGCAGATTTGCTGCTACCTTAAGCAGATTATAAGGGAACAAATACTGTCTTAAGGAAAGAGTGCAACACATTCGACTCAGGCATCTTCAGTTCATTTTCTCCATATTGCCTTTATTTCCAACAAGTATTACATTCTGCCTAGATGGACAATTCATGCTCGGTACAAGGTGGGAGATGTTGGCAATAATATGGACGAGATCAGTAGACATTCACCTGAAAAGGGAGTCAGCCAGTTAACTTTATGGTCAGTTCAAGCAAAGTTTTCAAAGGTAATAGAAAATGGAAGAAATTTGCCTTCAGAAATATGTGAGATTGATTCATGGCTTACTAGCTTCTTGGAAAAGCAAGCTGCAAGAAAGAACGAGGATAAACTTGTTGGTGACAAAACGGTTAGTCAAGGTGGCACAAGTACTTATATTTCTCAAGTCAAAAGTATGGATCGGATTTCTGTACGTGACCCTACTGCCCCTGTTAAGACTAAGGGGCGTCCAAAAGTTACTGCTAGGTTGAAGTCTTCTATCGAATTGGTGAAAGAAGAAAGGAAACAAAGAACTTGTGCATATTGTCACGGTAAAGGTCATTATCAGACTGGTTGCGCTAAGCGAAAGGTATATTTTAAAGTCAAACTAACCTGTTCATTTTTTGTTCAAAGGTAATATCTTGTTGTGTAATATGTTTGAGCTGCATATACTAACTTATAACTTGTGTTATTTCAGAGGGATGAGGGATAAGGCAAATTTGTTCAATAGTTGCAGATTTGCCTAAGATTTGGTATAAGTTTGTCATTTTCATGTATTTTTTTTTCATTTTGTCCTAATTTTTTTATTGGCATAATTGATTACTCCATTATTATACGCAGGAACACTGCCAAAATGGAGTTTGGATTGCATAATGAGTAGGCACTGTACATGTGCAGGGGCTACTGCTATGGATATATGTTGAGGGACCAAGCTTAATTTTGAGATTGTCATTGTAAATGGTAGAATTTTGGATCTTTCAACATAAATTTTGTTTTTGCAAGCAATTCTATATTGCAATTGATTCGAGTTCTTATGTGTTCCTACTTCCTATGATCCAAAGGGACTGTTGGACAATATTCAAACAACGATCGAAAATGACTTATGTGATTGATGTGCTTCAACAATAGCTATTATTGAAGCTCGTATTAGCAACAAAATATGCCAATGTAGCTTGCATTTCTACTCAAGATTAAGCTCTGCACTCAGCCTGCATAAACTGGGAATTGCTCAACTTCGCACAAATTCAAACTCAACTTGTCATAATTTTTACTTTTTCTAATTATTTAGGACTGGAATAAGAGATAGTGTATATAACTACAAGAAATACGCGAAACGAGCATTACCAAGTCAACGAGTGGCTAATGAAGCTTAGATCCTTTATCGAGTCTTACACTTGAAACCAAGCTTCTGAAAATAACATACTCATAGTAATATACTAGTAAGTGACAATGTCTAAAACACTGATAACAAAAGAGTATTTGCAATACATATCATGTTGATGACATTGTAACGGTCACCACAAACATGAAGGTCTTTTATGATCCTTAGAGGTGTCCTTGCGGTATATTGATCATATCATACGCAATTTTCAAATGTTTGCTGTGATAAAGCAAAGCATGTTCCTTGGCCTCTTGATCAATGTCGTGGAAAACATACAGCGTGTCTGGGCATGTAAAGTTGCTCTTTCATTGCAGCCCTTATACTTCTCGTCATCCTTGTAGTGGTCCTCGAGATCAATGTCTCCATAAATTGAGAATAACTCATCAACGCCTCCCAAACTGCCCCTGGGGTTTCATATCACAGATTCTCAGGACCGCGACTAAAGCTCAAATCCTAGAGTAATTCCATAGTCAATCTTCATCAATATAGGCATCTACCATAATCACATGCCAAGCAAGTGTATTTCTATTCGCCATATGATAAAAAACTCTGCCGGAATTTACCATACTCCCACACTTAGAATACATCACAATCACCTCCACTTCACGTTAGCAAGTGTATTTCTGCGATCTCAAGAAGGATCATTAGATTCCACAGCCTTTTCACTAACAATGTACATAATTTCCTTTCTTGTATCTTTGGTGATAGATTGCACTACTGAGTGAACTTTTCATTTGGACAAACTGTAAATTGTCACAAATGTCCACATAATTACATCCAAATTCAGTAAGACCAGCTGAAACCAAAGCATCAGTTGTTAGCTGTCAAAAAGAAAAAAGAAAAATACTAGTTAGTAGTGTTGTGTTATAGTCTAAAAGCAGTGTCATGTATCACAAGACCACTCCACCCCCACCCCCAAAACAAACCCCCCAAATCGTGAGAAAAATGACAACAAGGACCAAAAAGAAAGGAAATTTGACACTCAAATACCCCAAAAAGAAAAAAAGACCAGAAAATTGGACTTCTAATTAAGTAATCCAAGTACAACTTATGTCCAGCAAAAAATCAAAATAACAAAAAAAATCCCCAAAATGTGAAAAGCTTAACCCCAAGAAGGAGTAATATCCTCATCAATGTGAAAAGCTTAACCCCTCTATCTGCAACTAAAGATCGGTAAAGATGTAACTTTAAGCTGATCACTGTGAAAAGCTTTTGGCAAAAACTGTTGGAAGTGGTTGCCCATTATGCAAACATAAAATCTGTTGGAAGTGCTTGCCCAGTATGCCAACATAAAGTACAAGTGCTTTTTGCATGAAGATCAAAGCACACATTTTGTTGGAAGTGCTTGCGCAACTAAAGAGTAAGTTGATGCGTCTTAACCCGACAAGTGCTTTTTGCATAAAGATCAAAGCACACATTCTGTTTAATCACCAACCGATAGCCAAATCATAAAGCCTTTACATGGCGTTCATGAACTCAAGTCCCATTCATCAGTGAAAACCATTTGGCTGCCGGTTGGTGAATTGACGGGGAATGCCTCTATGGTTGAAACCATCACAATGGAAATTGAAGTATCATTTGATCGAAGCCAGAGCTATTGAATTGAATACTCACATGGTTCTTTAGTTGCAGTTCCAAGCGCCGACTATAAAGAGGAAATTAGAGGAAAGGTGCGACGGCCGGCGATGAGACTATTGTGTGTGCTGGTATGAGAGAGAGAGAGAGATAGAGATCTGGTATATTGGTCGCTCAGTGCTGCGGTGGGAGAAGAAAGCCCCAACGTTGGTGATTTTTGCGATGGGTGACTGCGTGGGCCATGGAGGCTGAAAAACGCGGGAGTTCCGGTGTGGAGGCTGGCCGGCGACACTGGCCGGCGAATAGGGAATGTCTGGTGTTGACTGATCTGTTGAAAGAAATAGAGAGAAAATGACGGGAGAGAAGAAAAACAGGTATAAAGAGCTGGCCCAAAACGACGTAGTATTTGTCCTAGCCTTAGGCAACTTACCTAAGGCTAGCAACATATCCGCTAGGGTGAATTACACTAAACCCCCTGAGGTTTACACCCGTGTCTCACAAAGGACCCTAAGATTCCAATTTCAACAACTAACACCCCAGCGTTAAGGATTGGTTCCAATTGGACCCAAAATCATTTTTCCGTTTAAAAAGAGGTGGATGGCCGTTTACCTTGAGGGGCATTTTAGGTAATCAATATTTGGTGCTCTCTCTTTCTCTTTCTCTCTCTCTCTCTCTCTCTCTCACACACACGTATTAAACAATCAGAGCTGCCACGTGGCTGGGGTGAACCAATCCTCAAACCAGAGCCAGGTGAGTTTGGCCCCTGAACCATGACATTCAGATCAGGTGGAGCAGGAAGAGAATACTGCCTATGGCTCGGTGGCAAAACCTGCCACGATGTTTTACCACCAGAATGTTCCATTTCAGCTACTTTGCCTGAGTCAGGACCATCTTCTGGGGCTAACGAATCACCAGAATGTAATTTACTCGAACTTTCTAGCTTAGGCTCTCGATCTATTGTGTCAATGTGGTGTCCAGGTGCTGAATGAGATGATGTACTATCACTTTTGGGAAGCATGCCAGGCATTTGAGAAGATCCTGAAGCCCCTTCTAGCCCAGACGGTCCCACTGGCGTGGCTAGTCTTACCATTCCCGTTTGAGAAGGGAGATTATATCCAAACTCGGCACTAAAACCATTCCTCCTATCAGGCTGATATACAGGTTTACGCGGAGCCTGGAAGGAAGATCCAGGTCTTATCCCAGAGACGCTACTATCTAATACAGCAAACTCACTCTGAGAAGTTGAACTCCTGTTGGCTTCAAGCAACAATTCTTCGTTGGGAGGCAAGGAAGATCTGCACGTGGCAGCGGAGTTTATCCCAGAAGTGGGTGGAGTCACTGGTCTACTTGGATTAGTTTCACATGTCAAGTGGATTAGTTTCACCCTAACTTGTATGGGTGGGGCGCCGGGTTTTACTTCCTCCATCACCTACCATATCCACTAGATAGACGGTCCAGTCCAGCAAGGAAATTGAGCATGGCGGCCACTGCTTCTTCTTCTTCTCTAGTAAGGACATTCTTCCTCCTCAACCGCACCCACAAACTCTCTCTCTCCTTACCCACCACCACCACTTCACCACCACCGCCATCAAATCGCATACCTTTTCTCGCTCCATTTCGTCATCTTCATCTGTGCACTGCACCAACCAAAGCCGACCCATTGAAACCTCCCACCACCGCCCTAACGTCGTGTGTGTGTGTGTGTGTGTGAGAGAGAGAGAGAGAGAGAGAGAGAGAGAGAGCACCAAATATTGGTTACCTAAAATGCCCCTCAAGGTAAACGGCCATCCACCTCTTTTTAAACGGAAAAATGATTTTGGGTCCAATTGGAACCAATCATTAACGCTGGGGTGTTAGTTGTTGAAATTGGAATCTTAGGGTCCTTTGTGAAACACGGGTGTAAACCTCAGGGGGTTTAGTGTAATTCACCCTATCCGCTATTCCCATATATATATATATATATATATATATATATAGGGGAAAGCGAATATAAGGCTAGCCTCACGCAACTTGCGTGAGGCTAGCGGCAAAAACTACGTAGTTTCGTTAAAAAAATAGCTCAGATATTGTTTTCTTTTTTTTTTTCCTGTTTTTCTGTTGCGCATGGTCTCTCCCTTCCCCCTGTTTCCTCTCATCTCTTCCCTGTCTTCTCTGAGCAGGCCCTAGCATCATGCCGCAACTGTAACAGTACATCATCAAAGTTTTCTCTCTCTTTCTCTCTTCCCTTCCCCTGTTTTCCTCTCGTCTCTTCCCCGTATTTTCTGTAGCAGGCCCTAGCACAGTCCCAACCTTCCTGTGCCGGTGTCCACCTTCCTGCACCGGCCAACATCACGCCCACCAACACCCATCCTCCTGCCGTGACAGTTTTTCCCCGTATTTTCTGTCGCAATCCCTAGCAACGTCCCAACCTTCCTGTGCCGGCGTCAACCTTCCCACCTTCCCACTGTCCCAACCTTCCTTCGCCGGCGTCAACCTTCCTCCTGCCGTGACAGTGCACTACCAACACCACAGACAAACGCCACTGTTTCCACTGTCAAGCCACCGTAGACCACCCATCTTCCATCTCCGGCCGCCTTAGACCAAAAACCTTCCATCACCGACCATCGTATATATCCGTTCCTGCCGCAAACGTTCTCCACCGCCCATTGCCTCCACAGTTTCCACTCCCCACGAGCAACCCACCGTCACATCCTTCCTGCGCCGGCCACCCTCACACCCACTGTCACCCATCTTCCTGCCACATTCTCTGGTTCATGTAGCCAAATCCAGTACTGTGGTAGTAACCCAGCAAAGTTAATACTTACACGTTTTTTGTTGAACGCAGGTGTCGGTAGTAACCCAGCAAAATATAAGGTGTTGCTTGGCTCTGTGAAGTGGCCGGCGGCAGTGCTGGGTTTCGATAAGGAGGTGTGGCGTTCATCTGTGGAGGCAGTGTGGCGTTCGTCTGTGGAAACTGTGGAGGTAGTGTTGGCCGGTGCAGGACGGTTGCAGTAGCCGTCGAAGGAAGGTTGTGACAGGAATGGCTGTTTACGGCGGCGGCGACGGAAGGTTGGTGGTCTACGATGGCTGTTGGTGGTCTAAAGTGGAAGGTTGGGGCATTGATTACGGTTAGCCTGTTACAGTTGCGGCATGATGTTGGGGAGTTGATGGGTGATGATGGCCGACGGTGTAAGGTTAGGGCGATGATGCTAGGGCCTGATCAGAGAAGACAGGGAAGAGATGAGTGGAAACGGGGGGAAGAGAGAGACAATGCGCGACAGAAAAACAGGAAAAAAAAGAAAACAATATCTGAGCTCATTTTTTTAACGAAACTACGTAGTTTTTGCCGTTAGCCTCACGCAACTTGCGTGAGGCTAGCCTTATATTCGCTTTCCCCATATATATATATATATATATATATATATATATATATGCTCTAATTACATCTATGTCCCTGAGGTTTGGGGGTAATTACAGGCAAGGACAATAGTTTGCAATCATTACACTTATGTCCATTGACAAAACGAAATACTAAAAACCCTAACGGTTTTAATGAAAAGACTATATTACCCCTAAGTTGGAACCTTATTTTTTTCTAATGCCATTATTTCCTTAAAAAAAAAACAGGAGGAAAAGACTTTATTACTACTTTATACTCTTTACTACTTTATTCTGTTTACTCTTCCCGACTCCCTACCCCCTACCCCCCCACCCCTAACCCCATTTATGTCTTTCAATATCCCCCAACCGCCGCACGCTGCCCCCCACCCCCATCCCCGTCACTGCCCACCCTGTTTGCCTCCCCCTTCCCCATCACACGCCCACCCCCGTCTTCCTCCCCCTTCCCCGGCGCTGCACCCCGCCTGCCTCCCCCCTCCTCGGCACCCCCCCACCCCCGTCTTCCTCCCCCTTCCCCCGCGTCGTACCCTGCCTGCCTCCCCTTCCCCGTTTGCCACCCTGGCACCTTCCGGCGACCCTAGTCAACTCCGGGACCTTCGACAGGTTCCCGACAATGGAGTGAGTGGTGCGGTCAATCACATCGATCTCGCCGTCGCGGGATTAGCCTGCTCTTAATCCTAGCCTCCCACGGACAAATTTGTCACGCAAATTGATCAACACATCAAGGGGAAATTAATCCAGAATGCTTGATGAACTTCAATTTGGGGATGCAGCTATTGAGTTAGGGGGAGGAAGAAAATGAAAATTAGGGTAAGGTGTTGGGGGAGAATGAACATATCAAAATTTCAAACCCTGATTTGCAGATTAAGAAACTTTTGAAACCTAGATTGAGACAAATTGATGAAAAAGACTGAATAGAGATAGGGAATTCACCAATTTTAGGGTTTTAAAACCCTAATCTTCAAATCAAGGTTTATAATTTTAATTTAAACATTTTAAAATTTATTCGGTATATACAGTATAAGGGGTTTATACAGTACAAGGATATTATTGTCATTTTAAAAATATGTATTGCTGACATCATTAAAAAAGTACACTTTTTGGATGGAAACCTGACGGATGGACACGGGTGATACATTTGATACACTTTTGGTCACGGAATGTTACATTTTGAAACTTAGTGTCCTTGACTGTAATTACCCCATAACCTCAGGGACATAGGTGTAATTAGCCCTATATATATATATATATATATATATATATATATATATATATATATATATATATGGAGCCGATCTCTATCTAACGGTAGAGAAATAACTATTTTTCTACCGGATTTGAGACCGTCCAAGTGTGAAAGTGGACGACACAGATTTTATTTTTTACTCTAATCAGCTTGACCGCTACTCTTTGTAGCGGTTATGAATTATATCCAAAATATCCCTCACGCGCCCCCCAAAGACTTGTAACCGCTAATCGCTACACTTTGTAGCGATTAGCAGAACTGAATGCTAATCTCTAATCTGCAAACTCAAACTCAAACTTTTTATCCCTCTGTCTCTATCTTTCTATCCCTCTCAGCGATTCAAACTCAAAATCAATACCAATCAAAATCAAACCCATGTCTATAACACCAAAAAAATCCATACCAATCAAAATCAAACCCAATTACATGTCAATTACACCAAAAAATTACATACCAATCTAATTCAAAACTGAATAACGATACAAATTGGAATATTGAAATAGATCTAAAGAAAATAAAAAAGAAAAAAATTAATGTATCTTCAGCATGGGCTACCGCCAGATTCAGTGGAGATATGGGCGAAGGAAAGAAGTGGTGGCGGCGGCATGTGGGATGAGCAGATGCGACGGTGGCGGCGGTGGCATCAGAGATGTGATACGAGGGCGGTGGCATCGACGATGATCATGGACGGCCCAAATCTGCTCTGCTTCATCGGCATCGTCCTTCGAGCGACGTTGTCGGCCGACATCATCTCACGGCACTGCCACAGTGAGTGAGAGTGAGAGAGAGAGAGATAGGGGGGGGGGGTAAAGTGAGAGGGAGATCATGACAAACAGATAAAGTGATCGTGAGAAAGATTGGATTAAGGGGTAATTTTGGAATAACGTTAATCGTTACACTTCGTAGCGGTTAAGCGAGAACTTGCTAAAAAAAATAGAATCTGGGCCGTCCACGATCACACGTGGACAGCTAGATGGGTGATGGAGAAATAACTATTTCTCCACCGGCAGATAGGGATCGGCTCCCGTCGCTAATATATATATTAGCAACGAAATTTCGTTGCTAAAAGTCCTTCTAAGATCAATAAACGTTTTAGGGATAGATTTTAAAGACTTTTGTGGCGAATTTTTAGCGACGAAAATTCTGTTGCTAAAGTTCTTTTAATTTTTTTTAGAAAATTAAAAAACAAGACAAAGTATAGAAAATGCCTTTAGAGACGGAAAATTCTGTAGGTAAAAATTAAAAATTTTGCTGATGTACTTCTAAATTCCGTTGCTAATCTTTTAATAACGAGATTTTAACTAACGAGTTTTTAGCGACGAACAGTCCGCGCTAAAAGTCTTTATCGACGGAATATCCACTTTTAGCGACGGAAAATTCCGTCGCTAAAAGTGATTGAGCAGTTCTTGCACCGTTTGCAACCTGCAGATCTGAAAGAGAAAGACGAGAGTAATGAAGCAGACTTTAATGGGAACTTTTAATAAACCTTAATTAATACATTAAGTGAACAAATAAAAGGAGTCATTGGTGTTAAATTTATCTTGCAGATGGTAGTTCACGTGTGCATCACAACTTGCCAGTCACAAGTCTTTTTCCCTTTTACTGTTTTACATCTACCATCTATATATGGTACATTATATACCACTACAACGCCATTTTAGGAATGTAGTGGTTTCTTAAATTTGTATATCTCATCCTTTATTCTTAATGCACTCAATAAGGTTCTTCCTGAACCATCATACATGGAAAGTACGTTCCAAATTTTACACCTTTCCATGTATACACTGACATTATGCTTTTGAATTTGGTAGAAAACATGTGTAGAAAAACTGTAAATTTGGTTAATAAATATTAAAAACTTTACTTCCCAAGGCTTTATGGTTTTCGTTAATGCTTATACACTTGGTTTTCTTACAACCTTCTGGATATTCAAACATGCGAATGACTTTCTCTTTTTCTCCTTTTTTCTTTTTTTTTATAAAGTTAGAAGTCAATAGTTTTCTTAGATGCATGTTTGGTCTTCTTCGATTGCACATCTAGAATCTGTCCATGTTGATGGACACATAAGATTTCAGCTAGGGGTGTCAATCATAACCCAAACCCATTAACCCCCCCAAAACCACCCATTTAAATACCACCCAAACCCATCCATTTAATAATTGGGTCTTAATGGGTCAGCTATTTTTACAACCCAATAACCCACTGGTTTAAATGGTTTCTAAGTGGGTGCCCATGCTGTGACCAATAACTCTTGGCCATTCCCGACGAATCAACAACAGATTGGCTCCGCCACGGTGCCACTCGCGACCAGCCGGCGCTGCCATCATCACATGCCAGAGTTGTCGACTCTCCGCCATCCTCGTCACCCTGTCGCCACCACAAGAAATAGTACACCACCCACAAACAAGCGCCATCCTCACTCCAGAAGATTCAAACATATCATCTCTTAAAAACTTCGGCTAAATCCTTGAGCGAGATTCTCGAATCAAAGCCATCTAGGCTCAGATCTATAGTAGATCTAGGTTTTCAGGGTAAGGATGATCTCCTAACTACTGATGGGTGGCGCTAATGGAGGCAGGGGCGGTGGCGTTGAGAGTGGTGGTGTTGGTCGTCAACGTAATGGCGATAGCAGCTCGACGAGGTTGTGGTGGTGGATGTTCCGGTCTGTGGCGGAGCCGTTCAAAGTGGTGGATGTGGATATTATGGTCTGGCGGCGGGGCTGTGGTCGCATTTGGAATGATGGTTGTTGACGACGGGATGGTGTTAGCAATGCGGCGGCGTTGTTATGGTTGCGGTTGCCTAATGTAGTTGTTGTTGATGTGGCAATGGCGATGGGGGCGGTGCGGCGACGGTTGCTGGTCTGCGGTGGTGATGGATAAAGATGAGGAAAGAGTTGAGCATATAAACTTGACTTTAATGGGTCATTTTTTGCTTAATGGGTGAAACCAAACCATTTATTACATGACCCAATTAACCAACAATTAAATGGATTTAAATGGGTAAGTCACCCATATGTACCCAACTTAACTCACATCCAAACCCAACCTACCCACCCAGTTTGCCACCTCTAATTTCTACCTTACCGGTTAATGAGAACCCATTTTACTCTAATGGGCATAGAGTAAGAACACGAGAATATAGGTTTTACCAACCGGACAAGAATCATTGTTTATTCTAGGAAAGTGCAAACCGGGGAAATGAGAGCAAATTTTGTGAGGAGAAATGATACAAAACGAGTGTAAAAACCTTATATAATTTGACTGAATATCAAGCCATGAAGAGGAGAAAACACACGTACTATCGAGGTGGGAGAGCACGAGTCCAAGTATTAAATAGTCATCAAAGGTAGGCGTGCTTCGAAGGTAACCGAAGGCAGTTCGATGTCCTAACCCACGACCCTCATTTCTTGTTTTGGTTCTTAGCTAGACCTTGAGCGAAAGATCAAAGTCGTTTACGCGTTCAACATACTAATTTTCTCCCCAACGTAAGGAAAAATTCACATTGGAAAATACGAGGGAAAGTTTCAAAAGCAAATCTTCAGAACGTGTATAAAATTGTTACATTTGGATTACACACTTCCCATGAACCTCAACTCTCACACGCAGACAAGAGACACCAGATTCTTCTCAAGCAGCTAGCTAGTGCCCCCTCTTAATATTCAGTCTGCAGCTTTGCACTGTCAACCTTTTCACTCCAAGGCTCTCGATTTTGTTGCTGCTGCTCGACGAACAGGTGACTTAGACAGAGTCAAGAGAAGAATGGGAATTCAATGGGTGGTTGGGATCACGATTCTATTGTGGGTTACCGGAGTGGCGGTGGAAGGAGCTGCACCGCTTGTAAAGCCCGGTTGTAATGACACATGCGGCAACGTAACCATACCATTTCCATTTGGTATGGGATCAGCTGATTGCTACGGCGACCCCTCCTTGGAGATAACTTGCAACGACTCCTCCAATCCACCCACACCTTTCATCAAGAGTACCAAATATCAGGTGCTCAAAATATCCTTGCCTACCAGCAGCATGCTTGTCAAACCCGAGCAAGACCAAATGTTGGTGAGTAGTATCTCATTTTCTAGCATCGAGCTATCTTGGAATTACAGCGGCCAATGCTACTACCAATACTACTACTACAACAACAGCTTTTACACCAAAATTTGCGGATGTCGACCGGGCTACGAAGGGAACCCATATCTCGAAGGTGGATGTCAAGGTAATTGTAAAAACAGTAGCTTTGCTGCTATAGTAGGTACTGCAACATATAATTGATTGCATTTACTGAAAATAGATTTTGTTTTTATCTTTTTTTTCGCCGTGTTTTAGGAAAACGATTTCCTTCCCGACATTATAGTTAACCATAGTTAACCATAGCCTAATAATTCCCGAAAAGTATCCAAACTACTAATCTGGTTGTTTTCTATTTCTGGAGAATTATAGTTAACCATAGCCTAACAATTCTTCAGCACCATGATCACGGCATATGAATGGAGAGTCAATGTGAATTACCCCATGGATACCACGTTGTATATCCCGGTTTTACATGGAAAGGCATTAATCATTAGCATCTAACAGTTGCAATCAGTGATTTTTTAAAGCTACTTGTTACCATTTTTTTGGCTAGTAAAAGTTTTGACCAGTTGATAGTTTTGACTTGGATGCCTGATGTCATGATTGCCGAGTACACTAGAAGTTTCTCACGGTTATGACCATTGCCTAGTACACTTTTCATTCGGGGAAATTTTTAGCTGCTATCAAAGTTATACGGAGATACCTACAAACTCAATATAATTGTCGCTAAATATTTTAGTGACTTTTATTTGATTATACTAAAAAATACTGTTAAGAATTATCGCTAAAATTGATGATACAAAAGTCACTAAGAATATTTAACTACTTATTAATTGTCATTATACAAGCAGTTGTAGATATCTTCGTACAGCTCCGTAGTAACAAAAGTTTTTCCATACAGCTAAAAATATTTCACATATCATTTAGCATTTGCCTACTCTAATTAGATACAAACTGTTAGACCCCCGTGTAGTAGCTACATTCGTTAAAGATGTTGATTTGTTTGCTACAGATATCGATGAATGTAACTTACCAATTCCTGGTAATGGTACAAGTTTCAATGCAAATGGATACTATAACAAAACTCCATGTTCCGTTGGGAGTTGCATCAACACCGATGGGGATTACTACTGTTCTTGTCCCTCTGGGTATGGCTACCGGTATGGCGACCGGCATGATTGCTACAAAGTCAATGACAACAAAGCTCGAATGGCAATAATAGGTATGAGTTATGACCCTGTTATCACAAATACGCACATATGGACATGCTTATTGCGACTCGTATTGTTTGAATAGCCAATAACACCACAGTTGCAGAGGTCACTCTTAAAGTGTTGATGAAGGCATGCTCTCTTCGTTCAACAATTTCTCCCTTACTTTTACTCATTTAATCCTGAAAAAAAGAAAAAGAAAACACCGAAGGGAAAAACTATAGGTACGAGTCGTTAGCATAAAATTCAGGATTCACCTAGGTAAAATCGCATGCACTGTCAGATTTATATAATTTAAGATGAGACATTGCTCTAATAGATAGCAAAATGTTATTTCTCACATGACGAATGAGGAAGCGGCCTCAGTGTATACCATGCTTCCTCCTTAGTTCCCCTTGTAGCGGTTTCTCAAAGACAGAAGCTAAGCTACTCTGACTTGCATAGGATTGGACCTTACTTGGTTTTTGCCATAAGCAACCCACCAATCATTTACCAGCTTTGCTCAACTGTTTGCTTCATCCACTGAACCCTCCACGGAATTATTCTGGAAGTTGTACAGCAAATGATGCTAAAAAAATCCATTGTTTGTAGTGTATATTCCGTGATGTATTACTCTCAAATAGTAGAACTTTCCTGCCTTTAAATCATCTCTGCAGTTTTCTACGCAACCCTTCAGATTGCCACGGTTAATTAATCAATTTCCAATGGCTAATGCAGGTACTAGCAGCGGTCTTGGAGCACTGCTATTAATTGGTGGTACATGGTGGTTGTACAAAATGATTTTGAAAAGAAAGAAAAGGCAACAGAAGCAAAGATACTTCAAGAGAAATGGTGGTTTGCTTTTAGAACAGCAACTATCTTCAGGTGAAGAAGGCAATGTCGAGAAAACCAAGTTATTCACTTCAAAGGAGTTAGAAAAAGCCACCGACAATTATAACAAAAATCGAATCCTTGGTCAGGGAGGCCAAGGTACCGTTTACAAAGGAATGCTGGCAGATGGAAGGATTGTTGCAATTAAAAAATCTAAGATTGAGGATGATGAAGGAAAAGTTGAGCACTTCATTAACGAGGTCGTCATCCTATCACAAATTCGCCACAGAAACGTGGTCAAGCTACACGGTTGTTGTTTGGAGACGGAAGTCCCTCTTCTGGTTTATGAGTTCATCCCTAACGGAACGCTTTTCGATTTTATCCATGACCAGAATGAAGAGCTACCACTTCCCTGCTGGGATATGCGCTTACAAATTGGTAGAGAAGTTGCAGGAGCTCTTTCCTACCTACATTCAGCAGCTTCCATGCCAATTTATCATCGAGACATCAAGTCCACGAATATACTTTTGGACGACAAGTACAAAGCGAAAGTGGCAGACTTTGGGACTTCGAGATCCATAGCCATTGAGCAGACTCACTTGACAACACGAGTAATGGGGACCTTTGGATATCTGGACCCTGAATATTTCCAAACAAGTCAGTTCACGGACAAAAGTGATGTTTATAGCTTTGGAGTAGTTCTTATTGAGCTCTTGACTGGCCAAAAGGCGATCTCATCAACTAAATCTGAGGAAGGAAGAAGTCTAGCAACGAACTTTCTATTGGCAATGGAAGAGAATTGTTTGCATGATATTCTCGATGAACGAGTTGCGAAAGAGGGTACAAAAGAACAAATTACTAGAGTTGCTAACCTTGCAAAAAGATGCTTGAACTTGAATGGCAGAAAAAGGCCGACAATGAAGGAAGTTGCAATGGAGTTAGAAGGGTTGCCAAAGTCGCAGGCAGCACGCAATGGCCAACTGCATTACCAAGAAGAGGACGAATGTACCATAGATATCGAGGAAACATGGCCAAATATGCCTTTGGCCAATAGCAGCTCAACTTCATCATTAGATAGCACTGGTTTTAAGTATTAAAGTCAACTCAGTAAATTAATTAATTTTCTTAATTTACTCACTGTCATATTAATCTTGTCATGTCAATCTTTTATCTTATCAATTCTTGATTTACTCATTGTATTTTTATATAGTTCAACTGGAATGCTTATATATATAGCCTCCTATACTCTTTATACACATAGAAATGTACAAATAATTTATGTTTCAACTTGGTAACAAGAGTCCTTTTCACTACAAGAAAAAGACCTTTTAGTAAAGGACTTATAGCGACAGACTAAGATTTGTAGCTAGAAATGCCTTTTACTGACGGAGAATTTGTCGGTAAAGATCTTTAGAGATGGACTATTATCAACAGAAATATCCGTCGCTAAAGGTAACAGACCAAAGCTAAAGCAAACATGTGACCTTTTTGCATACTGATCTTAAATGATGCAACTTCATTGGCCTGTCCGTTATGGGGAGACCTTTCCGCAGCAAACATGTGAACACAAACATGATGCAACTCAATTTCCAATCAAGTTTCATTTTTCAAATGTAACAGACCAAAGCTAAAGCAAACATATCTGTTTATGGAATTCACTAAATTAAAAGAGAACTAATTTATAAGAAAAGGTGACCTTTTTATTTATTTATTTAGAGTAGAAATATATACCAAGGGTAAATGAGAGATACACCAAGCCCAAAGACAAGTCACAAAACTCACGGATGACATCTCCATCCGATAAGAATCGGAATAAAAAACCAACATAGATACATATATTTTTTTTAAACTAATCAGCTAAAACAAAAAAGAACATGAAAATTACTAGCTAAAATTAGATAAAAACTAACTAAAACAGGATAACTAAGAACTAAAACAAGATAACTACTCAAAAACAAGATAACTAAGAACTAAAACAGGATAACTAAGAACTAAGCAACCTCTCAAAATACACCATCTGTCTGTCCACCCCAACCCACAGTCCAGACACGTGGCCCCGTCATGCATCAATCCCTCTATCGCCGTGCTTCTTCGCCGGCGCCGGAACCACCACCTTTTCCGGCCAACTCACTGCTGCCAAGGCCCTAAGGGCACACAAGACAAACACCAATAGAAACCGCCACCCTTTTCGGCCAACATACACCCAACAAGCTAACGTTACTACAAGAAAACAGGTTTTTAGTGACGAAAATTTCCGTCACTAAAAAAGCAATTTCCGTCACAAAAAGTTTTAGTGACGGAAAATTCCGTCACACGATTCTGTCGCGTAAAACCTCGTCACTAAAAAGTTAGTGACGGAATTAACGATTCCGTCACTAACTTTAGTGACGGAATGGAGACATTTAGTGACGGAAATTTTCCGTCACTAAAGGTATTTTATATTTCGAATATTTTTTTTTAATTTCGTATAAAATAATTGGTGACGGAAAATTCCGTCACATGAAATACGTCACTAAAATAAATGGTGATGGAAAAATTCCGTCACTAAAGGTATTTTATCAATGTTTTATGCTTTTAGCGACAAATCATAATCGTCGCTAAAATTATAAAACAAAAGAAGTATAGTTCCACCTCTTTTTTTCAAATTCCATTTTTTTCTTAAACCTGTATACAACAAATCCATCAACTCATAAAGCACACAAAATTCATTACTACATCAATCTCCACAAAATCCATTAACACAATATCCATTATCATATCAACCTCCACAATTTCCATCAACACAAACTCCACAAAACCATTAACACAAACTCCACAAGTCCACAAACACATAAAATACCAAGTCCAACACAAATCCTAAACTATCATATAGTAAAAAACCAATTCCAATATGTACCACATCAAAACATCAATGTAGCCCAATTTAGTTCATACACATTGCATCATAAGAAGTAAAAAACCAAGTTGATTGAAGGATAACATTCAAAGTTTTCATATTATCCAAATGCCTCAAGTGAAGAATTACATTAAGGCCTTGTGACTGACACATTGAATCAGCCCAGAAACCTCTTGGGAATGGGTTTGTCCTAACATTTCCTAATACAAGGCAATCGAACCTTAATGGCATTATATAATCTCTATTGCTAAGGGGGGCAAAGATATCACATGCCATCCACAGTTGCAAAAAGGAGATGGTTACTGAACTGGGAGCAGTGTGAAGTCACAAAACCACATGAATTCTAACACTGACACACGAATACTTTTGGTGCATTCTTACAAGCCCTTCACCGTTGATAGCCCTCATGCCCTTTCTTCAATCTGCAGACAGCCACACCAAGTAAAACAAACAGAAAGGAGCAAAATGAATTCGACATTACCTAATTTTTAGCTCTACAGAAGAACTGGCAATCAATGGTAAATAGCCAACTTGGACACTAGTAACTCCAGACCCCTCAGGATCTTTATTACTTACTATTGGCTTCACAGAAGATACTAAATGCCCACTGCAACTATGCCAAGCCCGCCGAGAGACTGCAACTTATTTGCCTCAAAGTGATCAGACCAAAGATGATGACTCGAGTATAAAGGTAACGCTTCATCAACAAACACTCCATAAAGAAGAAATCTGCAGGAGTGTATACAGATTTTGTTAGGAATAGAGGTTTTGCTCGCATAATATCTAATAAAACTGTAGTACTAATCACCTATAGGTGGAAGTAGGGACTACCTTCAAAATGGCCAACTGCTTTATACGAAAGGAGAAACAAAATTAGTAAAACCGAATGTAAGAAGTCAGTCCATTCCTTTACATTTTATTACATGTGTGCACCTCAACTTTGATTAAAATCTAGAGATCCACCCACAAAAAAAACAAAAGAAACACGATTACAAATTGAAAGAAAGAAACTAATCAACATTGAACTGCAATAAAAGTAATTTTGTTGTCAAAGCTCACTAAGAATGGAACAACATCAGAAAGTAAGAGGAATGCATGCAAACCGAAGTATCCAAATAAGAAAACAATTGCGTGAAAGGTTCTAATCAGGCGTCTAGCGGTGTAATCACGTAACAGCTTCAACTGGGTCTCGCAAACCCAATGCAAATGCCAACAAGACTGACTGGATGCTGGCACTAAGACACAAACAAAAACTTGTAAACAATCACCATTATGTCCATATTTCAATATTAGATTGCTGCAAACAAATCTCTGAAAAGGATTGGCAAAACAGGATGCAGTATGAGGTAAACTTTATCCAGGAGAAAACTCTCTTTGCAAATGGAAGGCTGGGCAAGTCAGAGTATCAATAAGCCTTGCTGTTGAGTTCACCAAGGATTATATGCATAACCTCTTTCACTCATCTAATTGTCTCATCATCCTTGTCAAACCCTTACCTCAGAATCACTCAAAAACCATTGTGCTAATTTCAAATGAAAACTTTGAACCCAACAGGTTATCAATGGCATGGTAATTAAAAAGAATTTAAAAAAATCTTAAGGCAAGAATGGGGGCAAGTTAGCAAATAGCCTCAAAGTTTGAGTTCAAAAAAGGAATTCACCCTTTCATACATCTAATTGAATCATCATGCTTGCCAATAGATTGAATAAAACAAAGCAAATAGTACCAAAATCAAAGGATTGTCATTTGTCTCCTACCGCAGAATGAGACATTTGTGAATTTCTTCAAATCTGACAGTCCCACCATTCAAACACCTAAACCTTCCCAGTTGGTTTATTTCTGGGAACTTCTCTTTGCCTAGACTTGTTATCAATCCCAGAATTTGGCACTTCCAAACTTTTCTAACAAGTGTAAGAAGTAAGTTTTCTAAGAAGAAGATACGAACCTATTCAACCTAACCTTCCTTCCTTCGCCATTATCCCCATTACCACAATCCAGGTCACACCCACACCGTGGACACTCCTCAAATGGCAGGAGCAGGCATGACGTGCGGGGTAGGAGCGCACAGGCGCTGCGCGGCTCGAAGGGAAACGCCGGGGGAAATCGGCCGGCGGTGATGGAATGGGGAGAAAGGGAAGGGGTGGCCGTGAGAGCTTTGGGGAATTGAAGATGGCAGCGGGAGCTCAAAGAGGGAGAGGGAAATGAAAAGAAGAAAAAGCCCTAAGATGATACATTGTGGGTTTTCTCCAAAGTTAAAAAAAACAAAAAAAATAATCAAAATTAGATATTTAGTCACTGAAACTTCTAGCAACGAATTATTTGGTCGCTAAATTTATATTAATTTTTACATCTTAACATTTGTTAGTTTTAGGTGACGGAACTTTAGTGACGGAGTTAAATTCCGTCACTAAAAATATGTTTTCTTGTAGTGTATTCCCTCACGATCGGAGCATCGCCGGCTTAAAAACACCAATATTTCAGAACCTAACAGACTCACAAAACAAACGCCGCCGACTAAACCGCCGTCATCCAGCAGCTGCCAACCTTACCGTAACGCAACAATCCTATAAGCAGAGCACAGAACCTCTCCACTAGCAATTGCAGAACACCAACCTTTCTAGATCCAGGGGGAGGGGAGGAACTAGGGGGGAGGGGGGCAACTAGGGGGGAGGGGGAGGAAAAAAACCCTGGAAGAAGAACCTAGATCTAAACTCACCAGTCCATCTCCAACCCAAGACAGCCCAAAACAAATCATGACGGCAAAACCCACAAACCCCGACGGCGAAATCAAACACACGAAGCCAGCACAACCTGATCGAAACACCCGAGCAACCCGTCAGCCGAAATCACAATTCACAGGACCTGACAGCTTACCCATCAACCGTCGCCAACCCATCACCGGCGCTGGAGAAGACAGAGAACCATACTACCTAATCGAAGAGCTCCGACATGATGACGACACCGTCTAGCTCACCCATGCCTCCAAGATCCCACACAAGACCCTAACGAAGCTTCACCTAAACTACCACGTCACCACCCGTCGGGAAAATCGGCGTTGGCGACGAAAACGGAGTTGAGAGAGGAAGGTTTTGGGGAGATAAGAAGCTTCGTGGAAATCGCCTCTCTCATAGGCTTTTTTTTAGTTTTTACAAACTATTGGTGTGACTAAAAGGTGACCTTTTAAATCTTAGCAAAACAAATCCACACAAAAATCATCAACTTGTGTACGTCTCCATGTGGTGCAATTATCGGCATGACCAATTGTAGAGAATAATTAACTGATTTCAACTAATCATATTCTCACACAATTTATACTGCGAAGAGAGGGAGAAATCCATTTTCCAAAAAGTTACATTAGATTGAGGTTGCTCAATCCCACGCAAGATAATACACATGTAAAAGCAAAAAATTATCATGTCTGGTTCCTTTGGGGGGCAATGACTGCCCGAGTGGCCTTTGGTGACAAAAGCATACAATCAACTTTGTCTTTTCCTAATATCTATAGTCGTTTAATAGATTTTCCTAATAAGTGGTTGCACAAGCATCAAAGACAAATTTCGTAATTAAAACATAGATTTCCCTAATTTTACCTTATGGAATGCAGAAGAGTGGTATGTTTTTATATATGGAATCCTAGAAGTGATACTCAAGAGTGGTCCAGTTGGTGCGCTGGGAGGGGCGGCAACTAGGGGTGAGTACGGTTCGGTTTAGGGGTCAAACTGCAAACCGAACCGTTACCCCTCGATTTGAAAATTTGTGAACCAAACCGACCAAACAACATCCATTTTGAACGGTTCAGTTTCGCCAGTTTGGATCGGTTTGTGCCGAGTTGAAGGCGTGGTTCCTTTGCACACTATTATTGAAATTAAATATTATTAAAAACTGAAGTTATGTTTACTCTAAGTTACGCATAATCTTGTTACATTTAGTATCTAAATGCTCGTACTAACTTAAGATATAAGTATTGTTTCAACAAGAACATATGCATGCCTTTGTTATTGATATATAAGAAAGAATGAGTAAATATAGAAAAAATATTGACCATTAAATTTGTGTTAGAACTGCTCTCATTATTTTCTTTTCTTTTAGCTTCAAGGTTTTTATTTGGATTTGCTTAGTATCATGTGTGTGAAAATTATCTATGAATGTTACTAAAATAAATTAATACATCATAGGTCACCGTGAACCGAACCGAACCAAAATCGGTTTGAGAAATGTAAAACCGAACTATAATCGGTTTGAGAAATGTAAAACCGAACCATTAAGATACTTAGACAGTTCGGTTTGGTCTATTTGAAAGGTCCGGATCAGCTTGAATAATTTGGTGCTCAACCCTAGCGGCAGCGGGGTTGGGTGGCGTGGAAGGTAGGCAGCGGAGGGGAGAAGAAGGGGGGGAGGCGGTGGCAGTGGAAGATGGAGGTCGAGGTGCAGTAGAGGGGGTGGGTGGTGGCGTGGGAAGTGGGTACAGAGAGAGAGAGAGAGAGAGAGAGAGAGAGAGAGAACGAGAGAGATGGGGAGGGGGAGAAGGAGGGAGAGGTAGAGGGAGAGAGAAGAATGGGAAAACACGTGTGCGGCTGGTAGAAAGAAGAGAAGGGTTAAGGTTTCTTTTATTCAAATATAAAGACTTTTACTAATGGAATGTGTCCGTCAGTAAAAGTCCGTCGCTAAAAATTATTTTGAAATTATTCTTCAAAAAAAATTAAGAAAAAATAAGATTAGAATTAGCGACGGATATTTCTGTCGATAATAGTTCATCTCTGAAGATCTTTACCGTTTGATTCTCCGTCGGTGAAAGGTATTTTTAGCGACGAATCTTAGTCTGTCGCTATAAATCCTTCGCTAAAAGATATTTTTCTTGTAGTGAAAAGGACTCTCTTGTTACCTAGTTGAAACAAAAATTATTTGTGCATTTCTATGTGTATAAATAGTACACAGGAGGCTATATATATATATGCATTCCAGTTGACCTATATAAAAATACAATGAGTAAAATCAAGGATTGAAACGATACAAGATTGACATGACGAGATTGACACAACGATGAGTAAAGGATATTACTTAGGCTCTGTTTGGTACGACTTTCAGTTTTCAGTTTTTTTTTCTAAAAAAAAAAGAGAAGAGCTTTGGTTTTTTTTTTTACCAGTTTAAAAAACTGGTGGCTGTTTGACAGAGTTTATTTTTTCAAAAAACAGAAAAGTGCAAGCGTTTGATAGGAAAGCTCTTTTGCTTTTTTTTTTTAATTTTTTTAATTTTAACATAAATTGCATAATTGAACCATAGGAAAGCTCAGAGAGAGACTTTCCCCGTCTTCCTTCTTGGGATCTCGGCGGCTGAGGTGCTGCTGCACGGAGGTGGAGGCGGGGCGGCCGTCGCGACCGGCGATGGAGACGGAGAAAGAAAATGGATGGAGATGAGATCGAGCTCCGTGACCGGCGATGGAGACGGAGAAAGAAAATGGATGGAGATGAAAACCAGGTCCGTGACCGGCGATGGAGACGGAGAAAGAAGTGACGGGGGCGGTGACGGGCGATGGAGGCGGTGACCGGCGAGGCTGTGGTCCCGTGAGAGAGATGCGAGCAGAGCAGACGGAGAAAGAAGAACTAATGTTCCTTCTCTTGATTTGGCAAATGTTTTCCCATTTTGCTGCTAGGAAGATTCGAAGCCAAGATCACTTAAGTGAGCCTTCATTCTCCCGTGAAAAGAGGCGCAAAAAAGAGCTTTTAGCTCTTTTGGAAAACCCACTTCCTCTTTTTAAAGAGGTGGACTTCTTTAAAAAGAGGTACCACTACCAAACACCCCAATTTTTTGGATTTCTCTCCAAATTTTAAAATTGAGCAAAAAAAGAGGTAAAGAAATGGCTGTCAAACGGCCCCTTAATTTACTGAGTTGACTTTAATACTTAAAACCAGTGCTATCTAATGATGAAGTTGAGCTGCTATTGGCCAAAGGCATATTTGGCCATGTTTCCTCGATATCTATGGTACATTCGTCCTCTTCTTGGTAATGCAGTTGGCCATTGCGTGCTGCCTGCGACTTTGGCAACCCTTCTAACTCCATTGCAACTTCCTTCATTGTCGGCCTTTTTCTGCCATTCAAGTTCAAGCATCTTTTTGCAAGGTTAGCAACTCTAGTAATTTGTTCTTTTGTACCCTCTTTCGCAACTCGTTCATCGAGAATATCATGCAAACAATTCTCTTCCATTGCCAATAGAAAGTTCGTTGCTAGACTTCTTCCTTCCTCAGATTTAGTTGATGAGATCGCCTTTTGGCCAGTCAAGAGCTCAATAAGAACTACTCCAAAGCTATAAACATCACTTTTGTCCGTGAACTGACTTGTTTGGAAATATTCAGGGTCCAGATATCCAAAGGTCCCCATTACTCGTGTTGTCAAGTGTGTCTGCTCAATGGCTATCGATCTCGAAGTCCCAAAGTCTGCCACTTTTGCTTTGTACTTGTCGTCCAAGAGTATATTCGTGGACTTGATGTCTCGATGATAAATTGGCATGGAAGCTGCTGAATGTAGGTAGGAAAGAGCTCCTGCAACTTCTCTACCAATTTGTAAGCGCATATCCCAGCAGGGAAGTGGTAACTCTTCATTCTGGTCATGGATAAAATCGGAAAGCGTTCCGTTAGGGATGAATTCATAAACCAGAAGAGGGACTTCCGTCTCCAAACAACAACCGTGTAGCTTGACCACGTTTCTGTGGCGAATTTGTGATAGGATGGCAACCTCGTTAATGAAGTGCTCAACTTTTCCTTCATCATCCTCAATCTTAGACTTTTTAATTGCAACAATCCTTCCATCTGCCAGCATTCCCTTGTAAACGGTACCTTGGCCTCCCTGACCAAGGATTCGATTTTTGTTATAATTGTCGGTGGCTTTTTCTAACTCCTTTGAAGTGAATAACTTGGTTTTCTCGACATTGCCTTCTTCACCTGAAGATAGTTGCTGTTCTAAAAGCAAACCACCATTTCTCTTGAAGTATTTTTGCTTCTGTTGCTTTTTCTTTCTTTTCAAAATTATTTTGTACAAACACCATGCACCACCAATTAAAATCAGTGCTCCAAGACCGCTGCTAGTACCTGTATTGGAAATTGATTAATTAACCGTGGCAATCCAAACAGTTGCATAGAAAAATGCAGAGATGATTTAAAGGCGGGAAAGTTCTACTATTTGAGTGTGTTATTATGGATTTACTATACACAACACAATGAAGTTTTGTATGCATGATGTTACTGTGAAACATACAGAACAATTCCATGTGCGGGTCATTGGATGAAGTAAACAATTGAGCAAAGCTGGTAAACGATTGGTAGGTTGCTTATGGCAAAAACCAAGTAAGGTCCAATCTATGCAAGTAGAATAGTTTAGCTTCTGTCCTAGAGAAACCTCTACAAGGTGAACTACGACTATGGAGGAAGCATGGTATAGAATGGCCGTTTCCTCGCTCATTATGTGACAGAACATTTTGCCATATGTTAGAGCAGTATCTCATTTTATATAATAGTATAAATTAAATCTGACAGTACATGCGAGTCTAGGCAGGTGAATCTTGAATTTTTATGCTAATGACTCGTACCTAGTTTTTTCCTACGAGTAAAAGTAAGGGAGAAATTGTTGAACGAAGAGAGGATGCCTGCATCAACACTTTAAAGAATGACCTCTGCAACTGTGGTGTCATTGGCTATGCAAACAATACGAGTCGCAACAAGCATGTCCATATGTGCGTACTTGTAATACCAGCATCATAACTCGTACCTATTATTGCCATCCGAGCTTTGTTGTCATTGACTTTGTAGCAACCATAGCGGCCGCCATACCCAGAGGGACAAGAACAGTAGTAATCACCAACGGTGTTGATGCACCTCCCCACGGAACATAAGGTTGTATTACTGTCCCCATTTGTATGAACACACCTCCCTCGTGAACAACTTGTACTATTACCAGAAATTGGCATGTTACATTCGTCAACATCTGGTAGCAAACAAATCAACGTGTTTAACGAATGTGAATATAAGTATTTATATATCTAAAAAAACGAAAATTGGCATGTTATATCTAATGAAGAGTAGTCAAATACTGAATAGTACGTATGTGAAAAATCAATTACAAAGAGGTGTATAGACGAAAAGTGTACTTGACAATAGTAATAACCGTAAGAAACTTCTAGTGTACTTCGTAATCATGACATTAAGCGTCCAAGTTAAAACTATCGGCTGGTCAAAACTTTTAGTATCAAAAAAATGGTAACAAGTAGCTTTCAGAAATCACTTATTGCAACTATTACATGCTCATGATGATTACTGCCTTTACATGTAAAACCGGGATAGGCCGTGATCATGGTGCTGAGGAACCATTAGGCTATGGTTTAATATAATTTTCACTCTTTTTCCAGGAGTAGAAAACAACCAGATTAGTTTGGATACTTTTCGAAATTGTGAAATCACCCTTCTGTAATGTACAAGGGCTAAATCCCAGGAATGGCTGAGACTAAAATGGAAACTGATATGTTGAATAGTGTCAGGAAGGAAATCGTTTTCCTAAAACACGGGAAAAAAATGATAAAAACAAACTCTATTTTCAGTAAATGCAATCAATTATATGTTGTAGTACCTACTATAGCAGCAAAGCTACTGTTTTTACAATTACCTTGGCATCCACCTTCGAGATATGGGTTCCCTTCGTAGCCTGGTAGACATCTGCAACTTTGGTAAACCCTGTTGTAGTCGTAGTAACCGTACTGGTAGTAGCATCGGCCGCTGTAATTCCAAGATAGCTCGACGCTAGAAAATGAGATACTACTCACCAACATTTGGTCTAGCTCAGTTTTGACAAGCATGCTGCCGGTAGGCAAGGATATTTCGAGCACCTGAAAATTGGTACTCTTGATGAAAGGCGTGGGTGGATTGGAGGAGTCGTTGCAAGTTATCTCCAAGGACGGGTCGCCGTAGCAATCAGCTGCTCCCATACCAAATGGAAATGGTATGGTTACTTTGCCGCATGTTTCATTACAACCAGGCTTTGCAAGTGGTGCAGCCCCTTCCACCGCCGCTCCGGTAACCCACAATAGAAACGTGATCCCAACCACCCACTGAATGCCCATTCTTCTCTTGACTCTGTCTAAGTCACCTGTTCGTCGAGCGGCAGCGACAAATTCGAGAGGCGTGGAGTGAAAAGGTTGACAGTGCAAACAAAGGTGTTGAATGGGTAAACAAAGGCCATAGACTTCCGTCCTTATACAATAGGTTTAAGTAAGGAGGTTAATTATGTACCAGATCAATACAGGTCTAGCCTACCTCTCTTGACGATTTAATACGTAGACCTGGTGTCTCCCTCCTTGATAGTATGTCTGTTTGGCCTGCCATTCCCTAAATTATAAGGTTTTTCTCCTTTTTTTTTTCCTCCTTCCGAAAGAGAAACTTAGAGTTTTTGTCCTAAATAATACAAATTTAATACTTAATTACCTATCTACCGTATTTTGAAACTTATTTACCCACATACCACATTTTTTGAAAATCTTTGTTTTAAACAGAGGTTTCAAAGAAGAAAACGTGATTTCATTTTCACCATAATTTATATTATAAAAACGTGATTTCGAACAACGTTTTCTTCTTTGAAGTGATTTGAAACAGAGATTTCTAAAAAATGTTGTATGCGGGTAAATAAGTTTCAAAATGCGATGGATTGGTAATTAAGTATTAAAATTGTATTATTTAAGACAAAAACTCGAGAAACTTACTTTATAAGGTTTGTTGACTCGTTTCGTTTTGTATCATGTCTCCTCACAAAATTTTCTTTCATTTTCCCGATTTGCAGTTTTCTAAAGTAGACAAGGTTTCTTATCATGTAGGTAAAACTTATAGTCTCGTGTTCTTACTTTACACCCATGAGAGTATAAATGAGGCCTCATCATCCGGTAAGGCTGAAAACCTTGCGTATCCACCATATACAGGGCGGATTTTGGATGTGTAATCGGAGAGAACCAAACATGCAAGATAAAGTCTGATAAATCGGAGAGAACCAAACCTTGCGTATCCAGTTGTGATGCAAATGTGAACAACCGTTGTGCAAGATAAATTTAACACCACCGACTCCTTTCATTTGGTCGCTCAATGTGTTAACTGAGGTTTATAGTAGATTCCCGTTAAAGTCTGATTCATTTGTTGCAGCAACTTCCTCAATCCATCTTTTCACGACGAACATATGTTGCAGGGTGTTTTTGGTGGCATTTATTCTAGAGATTCTTTAGCCACAATAGAATTAACAGCTAGGAAGCACCAACACCTCTCCTAGGTGGATGTATGGTGTCCTAAACAGACGGACACCCCAACACCGGCCGACACGTGTCGGACACTTCATCGAGGAGTGTCGGGCACTGCATGGAGGAGTGTCGGACGGCTTGGGGCTAATATGAGATTTTTTGAACTAAGTTCGGGGGTCAATCTGTAATAAATAGAATGCATGAGGCTCTTTTACAAAATACTATTAAATATGCCATAATCTGTTGAGCAATTACCGTCTCTCTCTCTCTCCTCGCGGCTGCCGTTTGCCAACCACAACGAAGCCATCAAGGTTGTCGTCGCTGTTGCCGGAGCTCTCGCCGACGTCGCCGCAGATCTCACCGGCTGCTGCCGCTGTTGCTAGAGGCAGTGATGAGCGTGTCTGCGGCTAGCTGTAGCAATGATGTTTGATAGTGTGTGGTTTCCATGAAGAAGACGTACCTGGATTGGCTTGTCTTGGAAGAATGACAAACTTTGTTATCATGGAATAAGAAGAAGAAGAAGACAGCTCTCTCCTCGATGTTGTCGATGGGGTTATATTGCTATGTGTCGGAGTTTCCAACTTTCTAATCCTTTCTTTAGTCCCACGTGTTAACTTATTATCTAAACTAGCACCATAAGTTTATAAAAATATCCAAACTCATACAAATATAATCATATTCAACTATACAAGTACAATAATTTCAAAACAGTCCACCAATTTAACAATTTTTTCATTATTGTTTGTTATTTTAGATTGTGGAATGTATTTGATATATATATGGATCGTGATCCATTACTAGCGCTAGCAGGTCCGCTATATAATGTAGCGGACGTAAATTATCGTCCGCTATATTATATAGCGGACGGCAAAACAGCGCTAGCAACTCTGCTAGCGCTAGCAACTCTGCTAGCGCTAGCAACGGATCAGCTCCCATATATATATATATATATATATATATATATATATATATATATATATATATATATATATATATAGGGAGTCAATCCCTCTCTACCGATGGAGAAATAATAATTTCTCCACCTCATATCTGGTCGTCCACGTGTACCCGTGGATGGCCCAGATTTGTCTTTTTTTTTCTTCTGCCCAAACTGCTAATCACCACTCTTATGGGCGGTTAGGATAAAAACCAGAATTGCCCTTTGTAGTGTAAAATTCACTAACTTCTACAAAGAGTGGAGGTCAATAGCCCACCACCAACAAGCTAACCGCCACTCTTTGTAGAGGTTAGCATTAATTGGTGGGCCACTAACCTCTACAAAGAGTGGAGGTCACTGGCCCACCTTAAGGTTATAAAAAAAAAATTGTCAATACACCATAAGGTTATAAATGTTGAATATGAACTTAAAATACCTATTTAAATTTTCCTATTAATTCTCCTGAGTAGTTTTTATGTTTTATAGGTAATTATTTCATGTTAGAGGGGTTTTTTTTTACACATAATAATTCAAATAAAGTCCTAATAAGTTACCGCATAGGTTAGATACAAACTTAGAATGTTTTAAATTAACTTTCGAATAACATATGACTTACTAATTTAGATGTTTAGTATTCTTGCAAACTTAGTCAACTGTAAGGACAACTTATGTATAGGATATGGCCAACTATAGTTGTCCTTATGCAACGTCATTCCTATACTGAAGAAAAATATAACCACAAACTGTTCAACTATTCATGGATACAATCCAATTATGATAACAGGACTAGTATTACAAGACTTTGCTAAGTCTATCAAGTGTCATTACAAGAATGCCTTGCAACAGAAGCACTGGAGTTCTTTTTAGTGGGTAAAAGCAGTGGGGTTCTTCTAGTGCAAGCTATTGTTGCTAACAGTCTGTAAAGAAGTCAAATGGTCCGCGCTCAATCTAGAATAGCTTGATGTAATAAGGAGACATTCTCTATATTTCAACTAGCCTCAGTTTCCATGCTATGCCCTGAATATAGTAATGGTGGGTTGACTGACTTCCACAATAAAGTGGAGCTAGCCTTTGAAGTTTTGTCGAGGATTGGGTGCATTATTAGCTGGTAATGATCGGGGCTTCTTCAAAACTTGAAGTTTTGTCAAGGATTAGGTGCATTATTGGGTTTTTGGTAATTTAACAGAAGCAGCTCCTATTTCCTCATGAATTTTGGCATTGCAGACTTTCCATATTTCCAAGCAAATAAACTGACTGCCATAATGAATTGTTATGGTTCAAGTTCAGATTTAATAAAAGTTATTTACCTTATTAAACTTGAAAGGTTTAAGTTTTTCCCTACTACAAATAAATGCAATCATATTGGTTCTTGGATTTTCTTCATTTTTGGTCAAAGGACAGAAACGAGACAAGCCCTTTATCATTCCCCAAGCATTTCTTTTTGTCTTTCTACTGCTTCATACTTTTGCTTTCCTATATCTCGTTGACTTCTCAAAGTTACTGGTTATTGCTCAAACATGGTTGCTGAGGCACACAGCTCTTCTTATTAAATCAAGTTCAAAGGCTAGTCAACCCACCATTACCATACTCAAGTTAACAGCCAAACAATTAGCAACAACTGCAACCGTGCATAATTGGATCATATCCATGAATAGTTGAACATTTTGTGGCTACATTTTTCTTCAGTATAGGAATGACGTTGCCTCAAACTAATTTTTGACAAATAATTTTCTGTCACCTTTACTTCATAACGTTTCATAAGAATTCTTAATATCACTAGCCAAAAGGTCGTCAACACTTTATAGATTGTTAGCAACAATAGCTTGTCACGAGAATTCCACTGCTTTTACCCACTAGAAAAAACTCCAGTGCTTCTGTTGCAAGACATTCTTTAATGACACATGATAATCTTAGTAAAGTCTTGTAATACTAGTCCTATTACTAGTTATCATAATAAGTCGTCTTAAAAAAACACAATCACGTAGAGATTAATTTGAATTGTTCTCTCTCTCTCTCTCTCTCTCTCTCTCTCTCACACACACACACACACACACACACACACACACAAACACACTCTGAGTCACAGACAGGATAATATACAAATACACTGCACAATGGATTGGGGCTTAAATCTTCTCTTGTTCCTTGAATCCTAAGTCTACATAAGGGATTGGGACTTAAATCGTCTCTTGTTTCCAATCTTCTACACAGTTGCATTTGCAATCTTTTGCAATATCACGTCATCCAAGCTTTAATGGATTAGTGCAAGAGTCTTCTTATCTTTCTTTCTAGTGGCTTGTAAGGTAAGGCCTCCTTTTGAGGTGCACTCAATGTTGCTTCACTTTGAGACTCTGCAAAGCCATTGTCTACCGCCTCTCACACATCTTGTGTTCTAAGAATTGCCTTCATGCAAATACACCAACTTTTGTAGTTATCTTTAGTGAATTGCAGGATTAGAAATAGAACCATATTGTTTGCCATCGTTCTCTCTCTCACTCTCACTTGAGCATCACTAATCTGGTGCTCTAATATCACTTTTTTGGAGACAAGTGGTCACTCAGAATTACACTCACAAAAATGAGGAGGCAATGGTGAGATCTTTGAGAAATTACTTTTTGTCATACCCCATATTTTTAACTAGTTATGTGAATACTAATTAGAAAAAGATAATAATATATTTTGATCTAGAGTTAATTAATGGACCTTAGAAATTTTGGTTGCAAGTCCTTTTAGTAACGAAATTAGTCTTCGATAATATTTAGTGGCTAATGTGATTGGATTAGATATTAGACGAGAAAATTTTAAGTTATATTGTGATTACATTAGCGCTGAGGACTTTTGGTTGTGTTACAATTATACTAGCAATTAGGACTTCAAGTTATATTAAAATTAGATTAGCAAACAATATAAGGAGGAGGAAGACTTAAAAGTTTTCATATATTTTTTTATTTTTTTTGAGGCAAAGGAGAGAAAAGAGAAAAGAGAAAAGAGGTAATCATTCTTTTGGGTATTCAAGTAAAAAAGTTGTGATTGATTTAAAATAAAAAGGAAATTTTTTATGTTATATTCGTTATTTTGAGGTAAGGGTTCTTACGCCATCTCTTTGTTCTATACACAAGAATCTTTGCATTTTCGTTTGATTCCAAAGATATATTTGCTTATGAACCTATTGCCCATAATCACGGTTTTTTTTTTTTGCTTCACCATGAATATTTTATCGTGTTGCGACTTCCGCGTTAAGAATAGTTCGTCAAAATTTTTAAAAATTTCTAGTTATGTTATCAGATGTCATCCTTGTTTTAGTGTAGTTATTGTTCACGACATGAAGGCCATATTTTGCTTTCTAGATTTTGCAACGGCCATGTGTCTCTTAGGAAATTTTTCAACGAAATTTTTCATCACTCCCCAACCTCCCTCTTTCACTTCAAAGTTATTCTTCATCAAAAGTTTTCATCCCATCTCATGCTCCTTTTATAAGCTTTCAAAAAAACAAAAAAAAAAAATTTTGCATTTCACTTTCAATCTCTAACTCAAACAGCAAAAGAAGCCTAGGAAGGGGCAGCCCCTACCCGTGAGGGCCCCGACCCGCGCCTGACCCCACCCGTTTCCCCTTCTCTTGACTAGGGGTGAGCAACAAACCGATAAAATCGATCCGAACCGTTCAAACCGTTGGAACCGAACCGATCGAATCCGAACCGTTGATGAGTTTGAATGGTTTGGTTTGAGATTTTCAAACCGAGGCCAGTTTGGTTCGGTTCACGGTTTAGGATTTCCAAACCGGCACTAAACCGAACCGAACCGAACCGAGGGTTACATTATTATAAAAAATATATATACCTTACCCTTATTAGCTAATAACCAGGATAGAATAAAACATGCTCACCCTAAATTAGCCTTCTCTTATAATTCTACCATTTCAAAGTCATTACTCACTATATATTGCATCATTTACACTATGGCTCCTGTAATGTAAACACGGAGCCAATAGGCTAGTTATACCAGTATTACAGTAGAGTCAAGAATGATAAAATACGAGCCATGCTTACTTAAATGAAAATCAACAAATAAAAACTTTCGAGCAGTGCAGATTTGTTAGATATATTAAGACTTATGAAATTATCTGTATTTTTTTACTACCATTGTGATGCACACCCTCTTGGTCTAGTTTCATGCTCAACTGTTAAAAAGCAAGTTTTGAAATTGGTGTTATGCTATTCCAGTAGTAATCATGTTGAAAGCCCAAACAATGTAGGAAAGAGAGCAAGTATTCCCATAAACCATGAGCACCCAAAAAATACGGTAGCCGAAAAAAGTTATAAATTAATTTTAAGAAAAGTTGTTATTGGTTATTGTTTTTTTTTCTTGAAAATATAATAACGTTTAAACTACGCTCAAACCGATCCGAACTGTTCAATTTGAACCGTTCAAACCGATGTGTCTTGGTTCGATTTGGTTTAAGAATTTGTGAACTGAGATTCATTGGTTCGGTTTGCGGTTTGACCCCCAAACCGAACTGTGCTCACCCCTACTCTTGACTCAGTTCCCAGCGGGTCAACCCGCCCGCTTGCCCGAAACCCCATCTGCGCCCGACCTAACCCTAATTCCCCAGAATCCTAATTCTCTCTATTTTTTCTCCTAGCGCGGCCGCCAACCTTGCGCTGACACCGCCATCTCGGCCTTCCCCTTCCACCGGCAGCCCCTCCCCGGCATTTCCTTCCCCCGCCGACCCCCCTTCCCCGACCCCGTAAGCCCGCGTCCCGCGGCCACCCGCGCTGCACCGCACCTCCACTCTTCTTCTTTCATCATCTCCACCCTCGTCGACGCCCCTGCTACCCCGACCCCCCCTAGCCGACCCCACACCCAGGCTGACCCCCATGGCCGACCCCACCCCCAGGCTGACCCCCCTCGGTCTCTCTCTCCCTCTTCCTCGACTCCGAAAGCCCGCCGTCGCGCGGCCGCAGGCACTGCGCCGCCGCCTCCACCTTTCTTGTTTCATTCTCTCACCCTGGCCGACCCCCACCAGCCAGCCGACCCATGGCCGACCCACCTTCTTTTTCGGCCATCTCCACCTCGCCGACCACCCTTCGGCCCACCACCTTTGGCCTCGGCCTCTACACCCCTCTTCGGCCATCCTTGGCTTCGGCCACCTTCCACTTCTATGCTTCGAAAGCCAAAGCCACACTCACGCACCTTCGGCCACCCTCACTCAAGGCCAACCCCTAGGCCACTCTCTTCGGCCCTTACCCATCGCACCAACACCACCACCTTCATACCCATGCCCATCTTCGGCGGCCGAATAGCCTCACCATCACCAAGCACCATCCCCCCCATTTTTTTTCACATCGCTAACAAAAAAAAATAAAAAATCGTGAGGACATGACGCGCATCTCGCGCTCCCACCTTCATTTTGCTCCTTCCCTACCCATTTCATCCCTTTTTCCATACTTTTTTTTTTGTTGCAAAATTGGCTACACTAGCATCATCCGCGAGCCTGCGCCCGTCACCACACCCTTGCCGCACCCACCATCACGACGTCCTCCAACACATCAGTCATTGGTAGGTAGGTGGTGCACGAGGCACAAACCACTTACCCCTCTTGCTCTTTGTTCAGCACCAGTCGTCATTCGATTCACGTCGCCCGGGTGACGTCTCTGCGACACTTATCACCCGTCGCCCGGGCGCCATCTCCGCACCCCATCTATGCGACTCTCGTCGCCCGCACGCCATCTCTGCGACCATCGTCGCCCATTTTCGCGCGCCAGCTGATCGACTTTCGTCACCCGTGCATCATCTCCGCGACCTTCGTCACCGAGCGCCACCTCTGCGACTCTCGTCGCCAGCGCACCATCTCCGCGACTCTCGTCGCCAGCGCACCATCTCCGTGACCTTCATCGCCCGCGTTTACGTGCCAGCTCCGCAACTCTCGTCGCCCGCGCGCCATCTCCGCGACTCTCATCGCCCGCACGCTATCTCTGCGACTCTCGTCGCCACCACACCACATCTGCGACCTTCGTCGCCCGCATCCGCCTGCCAGTTCCACAACTCTCGTCTCTGCAACCTTTGTCATCACGCCACGTACCATCTCCGTGACCTTCGTGGCCCACATCCGCATGACACCTCTGCGAATCTCGTTGCCCACGCACCATCTCCGCGACCTTCGTTGCCCGCATCCGCATGACACCTCCGCGACTCTCGTCGCCCTCACACCATCTCCGCGACCGTCGTCGCTGGTGCCCGCGCACCGCACTCTCACACGCCGTCGTGCCCATGCGCCGCGCCATTGATACGTCCATCCCCCTGGCTCTATATCGCACTACGTGCCCTCGGCACCAAGTATCGTCCCGCGACACTCGTCGCCGCTCTCATGCACCATTCTCATGCTACGTGCCCCCGGCACCAAGTATCGTCCTGCGATACTCGTCGCCGCTCTCATGCACCATTCTTATGATACGTGCCCCCAGCACCAAGTATCGTCCCGCGACACTCGCCGCCGCTCTCATGCACCATTCTCATGATACGTGCCCCCGGCACCAAGTATCGCCCCGCGACACTCGTCGCCGCTCTCATGATATGTGCCTCGGCACTAGGTATTGTCTCGCGACGGCAGTCGCCGCACCCGTGCGCCACAATCATGTTACATGCCCACCGGGCACCACACTCATTCACCACACCATGCGCACCTTGCCTTGGTCGTGGAACATGCTTCGACCCACTCTCCGGAGTGTGCAACATCCCATGGGAATAGCCGACTCCTCCGGGACACTATCTCCGCTAGGGAACTTTTCAACTCCCTTCCCGCCAGGTAGACGGCTCTTCCGGGATGCTACTTTGACGCGCGCTCCGAGTGCTCAGGCACAAGGAGTCCTCGCAACGGGATGGGCTCACAACCTTAAAGCCATCGCCGGCACAATCAACCGGGGGCTCCGACCCTCGCAGCGGACTCTAAGCACTTAGCAGCGATAATGTCGAGTGCATCCAACATCGTTTATGCGTGTGGCGCCCGCTCGGGTAGCTCCTCCGCGCACCCCGCACGCAGGGGGCTTATGTTCACAACCTATCCGGACCATACCCCGGGGCCCGCTAAGAGATCCCAGTGGCATAACACATCACCCGCTTGGCAGTCAAAATCGCTCAACATCATTGCTCAGTCAAAGCGCTCGGCACCTCGAGCATCCAGACGACGATCGAAAGTGTGCCTCCACCCGAGGGGTCGGCCACCCCCTTGAGAAGGGGTTGGCCACACCCTGAAGAAGGGGGTCGGCCACCCTCTTTAAAGGGGGTCGGCCACACCCTGAGGAAGGGGGTCGGCCTCCCTTGTCCTTGGGGGGAGGGAACCTACTTGCCGCTGTATCACCTCACTCAACGCATTCTGCAATGCTCACATATCACCAGTGGTCGGGTGACGCCTTTTGTCGCCCGCTCAATCAACTGACGGGCTCCGGCCCTCGCGGCGGGATGGGCTCGCAACCCTAAAGCCCTCGCCGGCTCAATCAACTAACGGGGCTCCGGCCCTCGCGGCGGGACGGGCTCGCAACCCTAAAGGCCTCGCCGGCACAATCAACTGACGGGGCTCCAGCCCTCGCGGTGGGACGGGCTCCCAAGCCTAAAGCCCTCACCGGTTCAATCAACTGACGGGCTCCGGCCCTCGCGGCGGGACGGACTCGCTACCATAAAGCACTCGCCGACTCAATCAACTGATAGGGCTCTGGCCCTCGCGGTGGGACGAGCTAGCAACCCTAAAGCCCTCGCCGGCTCAATCAACTGACAGGGCTCCGGCCCTCGCGGCGGGACGGGCTCCCAACCCTAAAGCTCTCGCCGGCTCAATCAATCGAAGGGCTCTGGCCCTCGCGGCGGACGGGCTCGCTACCATAGAGCCCTCGCCGACTCAATCAACTCATAGGGCTCCGGCCTTCGCGGCGGCACGGGCTCACAGCCCTAAGGCCCTCGCCGGCTCAATCAACTGACAAGGCTCCGGCCCTCGCAGCGGGACGGGCTCGCAACCCTATGGCCCTCGCTGGCTCAATCAACTGACAGGGCTCCGGCCCTCGCGACGGGACGGGCTCGCAACCCTAAAGGCCTCGTCGGCTCAATCAACTGACGGGGCTCCAGCCCTCGCAGCGGGACGGGCTCGCAACCCTAAATCCCTTGCCGGTTCAATACACTGACAGGCTCCGGCCCTCGCGGTGGGACGAACTCGCTACCATAAAGCCCTCGCCGGCTCAATCAAATGACAGGGCTCTGGCCCTCGCGGCGGGATGGGCTCGCAACCCTAAAGCCCTCGTCGGCTCAATCAACTGACAGGGCTCCGGCCCTCGCGGCGGGACGGGCTCCCAACCCTAAAGCCCTCGCCGGCTCAATCAACCGAAGGGCTCCGGCCCTCGCGACGGGATGGGCTCGCTACCATAAAGCCCTCGTCGGCTCAATCAACTTATAGGGCTCTGGCCCTCGCGGCGGAACGGGCTCACAACCCTAAGGCCCTCGCCGGCTCAATCAACTGACAGGGCTTCGGACCTCGCGGCGGGACGAGCTCGAAACCCTAAAGCCCTCGTCGGCTCAATCAACTGACAGGGCTCTGGCCCTCGTGACGGGACGGGCTCGCAACCCTAAAGCCCTCACTGGATCAATCAACTGACGGGCTCCAGCCATCGCGACAGGATGGGCTCGCAACCGTAAAGCCCTCGCCGACTCAATCAACCGGGGGCTCCGGCCCTCGCCCGCTCAATCAACTGAAAGGCTCCGGTCTTCACGGCGGACGGGCTCACAACTCTAAAGCCCTCCCTGGCTCAATCAACTGACAGGGCTCCAGCCCTCGCCTGCAGGATGGGCCCACGATCCCGAAGCCATCGCCAGTACAATCAACCGACGGGCTTCGGGGGGTTCCGCTCGTAGTGCTCCGGCACAAGGACCCCCCGCCACGGACTCTGGGTATCGAGCTGTGAGCATATGCGCTCATGTTACCATTAATCATCGACACCGCCAGGGCAATGACCCCCGGGTCACTCCAGGACGGGAGCAGGTCCTCGGAGGGCATCGCGTTCGGCCCGCCTGGTAGTTGGCTGCAGGGGCAACCCTCACCGCTGCCAGGATCTCTGCGCGTCTCATGACGCATCTCGTGGGATTCAGTAAGGGCTTGGACTGGAGGCTAGGGCAACGAGCTACTCTGACCATGCTACCGCGGTGTGGTCAGTCTCCTCAGACAGGCAGAGGGACATTGCAAGGGCAGGATGACACGAACTCGGGGACAGGTAATTCGACGGACAATCAATACTGTGGGCCCCTCTACGGCGACGTGTCACTCTCGGAGGACGACACATGTCGACTGATGACACGTGCGCATTTGTGCCTATATATAGTGGACTTTGGAGCTTATTCAATCAATTCTCTCTCATTTCAACATTTCACTTTCTCTCTCTAAAACTCATTCTCTCTTGATATCTAGTGAGAGAAACACATTTAGACTCCTGTCATCAGACCTTTGACGCTGCACCTTGACTCGGACTGTTGACCGTCGGCCCTGTTCGTCGTCACCGTGCCGGCGCGACACTGCCAGCCCTCGTGACCTGTCTGGGGAGCCTTGCTCTCAGCCCTTACTTCATCCTTGATGTCTCCCACTTTGTCTACTTGGAAACCAACTCAGACTGCATCATTTGTGGCACCTCGACGTGACAACGAACCCTCTTTCCCCGGCAATAGATAATTAAACACCTAAAAGAAAAAAGTCAAAATAAAAACTATGTAATCAAACACCCATTTATTTTTGTAAAAAATAAAAATTAAACTATTTTTTTTTTTTGTTTTTTTGAAAACTGAAAACCAAAATTGTAAGTGATTTTAAACAGACTTACAGTAATAATAGGTTTTTAGAGTTTATTAGTTCTTGACGACAAATTGCTTCCCAGTTATGGTATACAGGTTAATTGATTTCCTTGTTATAAGGATATATATATATATATATATATATATATATATATATATATATATATATATATATATCATATCATATCATATCATATATCATATCATATAAATATATAATAGATGAAGTGTGGTGCGTTATGGAGGCGACACATAAGCATTTTTTAGTGTTCTTTTCCCTTTTTGCCCCTTTCAATTATGTGACACGTCATCTTTGTTCAATTTTGCGATACGTCATCATCTTTGTTTTGGTGTTTCATTCTTCTTTGACATGTACTTATTAAATTCTCACATGCATCGTGACTCTTTATTATGATTTATTATTAAAAAATTCGGAGGTATTATTATTATAAATTTAGTTGACCTTATAAAACTAAAAGATCAATTCTACACATTCTAAAACTCTACATAATCAACGTATCAATATATTATGACTTAATTTTTACTATTAACACATCAAAAATACTCTAAATAACAAAATAAACACTCAAACATAAAGAAAACATAAATTATACGCTATCATGTTTGTTTTGATCTTCTATTCTTCCTTTACTTCTACTTATTAAAGTCACAAATGTATCGTGACTCTTTATTATAAGTTATTATTAAAAATTCGGAATTATTATTACCTTAAATTTAGTAGACCTTATAAGATAAAAAAATATCTTTTACACCTTCTAAAACTCTACATAATCAATGTATTAGCATATTAAGACTTGATTTTGACTATTAACACCTCAAAAACACTTTAAATAACAAAATAAACACTCAAGTATAAAGAAAACATAAATTACATATCATCATGTTTGCTTTGGTATTCGATTCCTCTTCTACCTCTATTTATTATAGTCACACGTGCATAACTCTTTATTGTAACTTATTATTGAAAAATTTGGAGGTATAATTACCATAAATTTAGTTGACTTTATAAGGGTAAAAAATCAATTCTACATTTTCGAAAACTCTACCTAATCAATGTATCAACATATTAGAATTTGATTTTGACTATTAGCACCTCAAAAAGCACTTTAAATAACAAGATAAACACTCAAACATAAAGAAAACATAAGTCGCTTATGGAAAAAAAATGTAGGTCACAAATGAAAAGCTTTTTTTTTCTTTATACGGAAGCAATATGTAAAAAGAATATGTGTTAATTGTTGTAAATAATGAAAAAATGCCAAATGAGATTTTACTTCCTCAGTTAATTCTAATTATATCATATTAAACTTTAAAACACATAGCTTTTATAAGTGTTTTAAAACACATAGCTTTTATAAGTGTATTTAACACAACTTATTAACTCTTTACTAAAATTTATTATTAAAATATTTGTGAATATTACTGCCCCAATTGTTGTAAACCTTTTAAAACTAGAAAAATAATTCTAAAATTTTAATTGTATATCATTGAACTTTCAAATACATTAGCTTTTCTAGTATTCTTTTTTTTTTCTTTTTACCCCGCTTACTTATGCGACACATCATCATATTTATTTTGGTCAATTTCTTTTTTCACCCTAACTTATTAACTATGTATTATTATTTATTGTTAAAAAAATTGTTAAAAAAATTGTGGATATTATTGGCCCAAGTTTCATAAACCTTTTAAAACTAGGAAACTAACTCTAAAGTTTTTAAAACACTACCTAATGAATATACTTACATATTAGGCCTTAATTTTGACTGTTAGTACCTTAAATGCACTTTCAAATAACAAAATAGAATCTCACAAATATAAAGTACGAAGACTATGTATCAAAATATAGATTAATACTTAACATATTTTCATATAAGCAATATAAGAAACGAATATGATTTCATTTTCATATATATCTTTGAAATGCCAAAAGAGCAGTTTACTCACAAATTAATTTTAATATAATAACTCAAAGTCTAAAGTAGAAATCATATACCCTTTTGAATGCCCAAAACAACAAATCAAATATAATGAATTTTTAAATTTATTACTTTAGAAAATCTTCAAAAACATATCAAAAGGGTACCTCCAAAAATTGTTGAACACGATCTTGAAGTGAACAATTAAACACAGGGATTGTCACCGTAATGTTACGTTATTTCTTTTATAGGGTTAATTCTATCTTTTCAAATGATGGTTATCTAAGAAAATTTTTGCCGCTACCCAGGTCATAGGAAGATACCTACGACCTCCCATACAGTGAAACTCAATGGTCGTTGTATACTTTTAGTGACACTTATTTAGTGACTTTACAATTGTACTTTTAAATATTGTCGGTTATGTTGTCAACAAAAATGTCACTAAGCATATTTATATCAATCATTAACTGTTTTGTATAGAGGGTTGTAGGGATTTTCATGGGCAGTAGGTAAAAATAATTCATTATCCTAAATGAATTAAAATTATTCCACGTGCTTCCATTTCCATTCCAATGTCTATTTTTAGTAGCCTATTTATGTTTACACAATAAATTACTAATTGTATAGTTCGAGCACCTTTTTTAGGATTTTTCTTTTCCAATACAAATGACTGCGATTGATTTATAATTCATTATATTTTAATTCATGTCTATATAGGGGGTAATCTAAAAAAAATAATGATAAATATGTGATATTCTAACTTCACAAACTTCTATAATCACCTTAATATACTATAAGCTTAGACCTTAATAAACAATCCACAAATCAAAGATGAAGTATAAGAATTGTGTAACTTTACGCAATTACATCCCCATCTATCACAGTCTAGACAATTGTACGAATATTCACCGCTATACAATTGTTTAGCCTCAAATATAAAACAAAAAAAGGGTTTTGTAAAATGATATGACATTTTTATGATCATTCAGACAATAATTAACTGTACAATGCACACGTATTTTCAAATTGATTGTCTTAGAAAATATGCAAAATTAAATGGATGGTCAAGCACCGAACATGACCATGAAGTAAAGCAATTAAAAAACAGAGGTTGATTGTCTGAAAGGATGTAAAATAGCTCCACTTACTTCTATTTTTGCTCTATGGTTTTCATGTCATGTTTTTTAGTAGGTTTATTCAGTCTAGACAATAATTTACTAAAAAATTGTTGTGCCTTTTTTGTACTTTCATTGATAAACTTTAAATTTCATTGTAGAGGACTGTAGTAGATGTCTAATTTAATATATGGTAAGGAGTTCTATCAAAGGTACTTATAAAATAAAACTGTTGATCAATGATATGCTACATAATGTGAAAAATTAAAAAAAAAATGTCTCAAACTTATATGGATATGGTAAGCAAAATGAATAGCGTCAATATAATTTTGTTTATAAATTTTTGAAATTTAACTTTTTTGTAGAAAAACAAAATTAGTACCTACAATACAAAAAAAACAAAGTAACATTCTAATTTGATGTGAAATAATGGATTACTCATTGTATGCTTCACTTTTTAAATACTTTATTTTGAACTTCTAAATCTTACTAATTTTTAAGCACTATAACATACTTTACTATTATGAAACAATTTCAGGATTATGCTTTCATTGAATTTCTCTTGATTATAATGCTATTATATATGTGAAATGCATGAATCCGATATGTTTTGAATTCGATGGTTCACTTCAAGGGAATACAAATACATGGTAATTTTCAAAATTATCAACATGATGCTTAAATTACTCAACCTTAACACTACCAAAATATATTGAAACTCAAACATAGTCATAGCGTTTAAATAGAACTCACCCGAGCATTATCCGAGTTACTGAACTAGTATATATATAATAAGCGAAGCGAGAAAGGCATTGATAACTTCTTTGTACGATACATCATCGCTTCTTTACATGACACGTCATCATAGTCTTACTTTAAGATTAACTAACTTCTTAGTAAGTCTTATTTAATTTAAAAACTACTTTAATCATTTTAAAACTCTACATAATCAAAATCTATTAAGACTTCTTTTTTACAATTATGTCCTTAAAATTCAAAAACTAATTCTAATCATTCTAAAACTCAACCTAATCATTATAGTAACTTATTATCACTTAATATTGACTATTGTGTCTTCAAAAGTACTCTCTAATATGAATATAAAAACTCATATATATAAAAAAATGAAAATAATACTTTCAATTTAGAAAAAAAATTAATTTAAAAATTAATTCTAATTATTCTAAAACTGTACCTAATAAATATATAAATCTATTAAGACTTCATTTTGACAATTACTTAAAAGTGTTTCTAATATTGTAATACCCTGATATTTTTAACGGGTTAATTTAAAAGTATTTTAGCGACGAATTTTCTTTTAGTTACCATTATTTTATGTAGCAACTCTTAGCGACAATTAGTGAAGGAGGGTAGCGCAACAACCCGCTAAAATTTTTCTACCACATAAAATTTATCGTAAATAATTATTTCAGACCTTTTCGCAATAATTAAAAAAAACTTCGGGTAAATTTAACATGACTAACGAAAGTCTAGGGGGCTTTTTGGTAATATTTCGACCTATGTGTTGTTATATATATATCATGTGGTTGGGTAGTCGTCATCCTCGTCCATTCTCCATCTGTTTCACGGTAGAGGAGGGGGGGGGGGGGAGAAAAAGCTAGGGGAATCACACGGTGAGATCTCGGGTTAATTTTACGCTACACCCTATACCTAGGGGTCAGTTGCACCCAGCACCCTAGGGTTTTAAAATTGGCACCCAACACCAAATGACGGTCAAAATGAGCTTTGACCAGATGTTCGTTAATTTTTTTAGGGCAAAATGGTCTGTTCACCCGTGGAATCCACCTGCCATCCTAGTCAGCAACTATACACACCACGTCATCATTTTCCCTCAACAGCCATAACTCTCTCTCTCCCCCCCCCCCACTCTCACGTTCACTGATTAACCCATTTTCCTAGTTTATCACCATAGCCAACCACTGCATCCCATCACCACCTGTTACATCCGCAAACCACCACCAATCTCTGCCCTCCCCTTTCACCCCCTAGCATAACCAACCACCATCTCCCCTCTTCCCACCACTGCCACCCACTACAAATTGGCCCACCAAGTGCCGACCTAGATTTGTAAATCCCCACCACTCCGCTGTAAATCCTGCAATAGCAATCAACTCCTTTGATCACCAAATCAGTTGCCAAAGACCACGAGCTAGCATGCTAACCAAGGTTAGCCCCCAAAGAGCCCCATTGGCCTTCGTTGCCATCATCATGTGCCAGTCGTTGACACATCGCGGTCGCCATCATCGATTAATCACCGAATGAATTTTTTTTTCTTACAGGCGTGGACTTTCGGCACCGGCAGAGAGACCCGACAGTTGAGTGGTGGCAGATCATGGATCGTCGATCTAGTAGCGGCAAGGCAGTGTCGAGGTGGTTGACCGGTGAAGAGAAGAAGAGAGACCCAGCACTGGTTACTCAGTTGATGGCCAGTGGTCCATGGATCTGGCGACAGATGGCATAGGAGAGGAAAATGCCGTTGCAGGCGTCGGAGGCCGGGGCCGGAGCCTGGGCCGCTGTCGCATTCTGGGCCTTCGTGTTTTGCTCGTTAAACTTGAGTTCTTCTTCCCTCTAATGACAACTACGGTCTGAGTCTGTATGTGTGTGGGTGTGCGTGAGGAGGGAAATGACGTGGAGTGCCAATTGGGACATGTAAAGCTGACTGTGGTGACATGTAAGCTTTGGTTGGTTGATAAGATCTTTTTGCCCCTAAAAAACTAACAGTCGTTTGGTTAACATATATTTTGACCGTCATCTGGTGCTGGGTGCCAAGATTTTTGAATTGTTTGGTGTTGGGTGCCAATTTTAAAACCCTGGGGTGCTGGGTGCAACTGATCCTTAAGTACAGGGTGTAGCGTAAAATTAACCCTGAGATCTCTTATTCCTCTCTAATTTTATCCGTTATTTGGGTGTATATGAGTGTTTTTGTTTGTGTGTTTGGGGTGTGTGTGTAGGTGAAAAGGGGAGGGAAAGAAGCTCTCATGAAGTAGCGTGTGTGTGTGGATAATGTGAGATTGTGTGTGTGGGTGAAAGTGGTGCAAAGGGAAAGGAAGAAGCCTGTTTCATGCAGATTTGTGACAATGTGTGCGCGCGCGCGTGTGTTTAGACTTTACATATGGTGTATGGGGTTACAATCGAGTTTGAGCTGTGCAAGAGGGGGATGTGGGTGTTGGGCATGAGCCTGCGAGGGTGTGAATAGGTGTGGGGAAGACAAGGGCATTGCTAAGCAGCGTGATGGTGCTGTGTGTGCTTGTATAGTGTGATGCGTGGTGCATATATGGTATGGTGCGTGTTGGGGTTTGCGGTTTGTGAGGGAGTGTAGGGGAATAGGAAGCTGTAACACCCCAAAATTTTCGGAGTATTAACCGATCAATCCATCGAATCCTCAATTTGTCCAAATTTATTCATTTCCACTACAAATGCCCAACAACATTTACATCAGAGCACTAAAATCCATCAACTTTGTCTTAACAAACCGTTCCTATCACAAAAATAATTATAAAGTACTTAATTTATTAAATTACATAACGGTTCCCTAACAAGGCTCAAATAAACAAATAATGAAAGGCACTAAGCTAACTCCATAGCCAAGCTCATTGGTTCCAAACTTTTACTGTCGATTTTTTTTTCCTGTAGAAGGGAACATAAAAAGGGAGTGAGCTTTTGAGAACTCAGTAAGGTCGCTCAAAATTTAGTAAGGAATACAAACGATTAGAGAACTTATTTCAATAGCGATATGGGAAGAGATTACTCTCAATCCCTCAAATAAGAAAATCAATAGCAACAATTTCAATTACATTGAAACGATGCAGATGATATTGAACATGAGTAAATTTGCAAAGCCACACAGGCAGTGCAGGGAAACACTTAGCAAAGCCACACAGGCAGTGCAGGGTAATCACTTAGCAAAGCCACAAAGGCGATGCTCAATAACACTCTTGTTACATATGCATATAAACACTAGCTAGACCCTTAAGATACTAGCATCACCCGACAATAACAGACCATCCTTATATCACCCCGGATATAGACCATCCTTATAACTCATCAATACACTAACTCATGTCAATATGCAGAATGCAATAGTCGATAATACAATGAATAAATCGATGCACAATGAGTAATAAATTTCGAGCATCGATAAGGATTTATAATAAACGTGTAAGGCTCAAAACAGGGTATTAAGGGCAATCAATGCAATTTCATAACAATTATAAACTGAGTCCAATGAAAGCTTCAATAACAATTTAGAAAGAAGGTTTACGATATCAAATAGATGAAATAGGGTTTCAGAAGAAATCCCTTACTTCGATCCAAGCGCTAAAACTAAGAACGCTCTCGATCAAATCCTCGAGGTGAACCTAGGTTGGCAGAGTTATTTATCAGAACACTTATTCATACTACTATATTATAATCTTAATGTAACTATCCACATCATACCCATTTCTCTACCCGAAATTGATAAAATTCGGAGCGATTTCCCACACGGCCAACCTACCCCGAAACTCGTCATACTCCCGGAGACTCAGAAATATTCCACAAACGTTCTTATCATTCATTAGATATTATTTATAGCTTAATACAGCTTATGGAATAAAAATATAATTTTTGAATATTTTCGAATTAAAAATAATTTCCATAAATACACTAAAAACCTATAAATTGTCATAATTGCTTCTAGCTGGAAATAAAGGCTCAAAAGTTTTATACAAACCTTAATATATGTATAAAAATTATAGAAATAAAAATCAGGATTTAAAAGGTGCTAAAACTATTTCTTTATTTTTCGTTTTGCTAAATTCCATGCGATACGGAAAATGATAATAAATCAACTCTAAAAATTATCAAACTTTTACTGAGTCTTATTTATACCATAAGGACATTACTATAATTTTTCCCATCGCATTTTCTGGGTTTAAAGGCTCCAAAAGGATTTTTACGTATCTGAAATTACAGAAAAAACTAAAAATGCATACCATTTCAGAAAAATCTGAAATTTGACCAGTAATATTTATATTAGCTTAAGAAACTTCCTGAAAAGTTTTACCAATTTACGGTAATCGCACGATACCCCAATGTCAAGTGGTACAACTTTGCTAGCACGGTGTACAATCTTTCACTGCACTGCACAGCGCAGCACATCACAGCACCTCTTCTTCTACCATGATCTTCTGTACCCACATTTCAAGACTCCGAAACACACACAGCAAACTACACCTCACAGCTTATGGTCCTTACTTCTCTCTAAAAACCCACAGACACTCACTTATATATACATATATACATTCACTACATATAATTATCTATATATGTGAGATATGAGGGCAATGGGGTTTAGGGTTTTCAGAGGGCTTTGGTAAGGGAATTGACCGATTTGCCCATGCCAAAATGGCATGTGCTGTGCACATGCGGACTTAACGTCCGAATTTCAACGGCCATCCAATTTTGGAGCCGTTTGCAATGGTTTTGTCAACCTCATGGAACAGTTTTGTCAAAGTTGCAAACACGGGGAGCGAAGTGCAAATACGTGTAAACCTCAGGGGACAGTTTTGTCATTAACCCTTATTTATTTTACATTTTTGTAAATTTCTTATTCGGCTAATAATCAGGACTTGTTCCAAATGCTGGACATAATTTGTTACTTGTCCGGCCTTATCCGATAGTAGAGCTTATCCAGCCTTATCATGTCCTATCCCAATCCCTTATCCTTGTCACCAAACACAGTTTAAGGGTTCAAAACTTCCCATTTCTTTCCCACTTATAGACTTCCAAATTCACCATACGTAATCTCCCACCTTCAAGTCATACATTCTTAGAGTTGAAATCAATAATTTTCTATTTGTTTATATGTTTGTGGCACCTACTAAAAAGCCCACTAAACAGATTTCAAACATGCACTCCTGAGACTAATCCATTTGCTATCGCTGAAAATGTAAAATCTGGTTCAGGGAATTGCATTTTTCTCCTCTTATAAAAATTCCGTCCTCAAAAATAAAAAATAACTCGAAGGAAATTCTGGTTATCTTCCAACTTTTATCATATTATGCTGCACCACCTTCAAAAAATTCCTCGGACCTGGGAAGGCCTAAAAAGCAATGAGTCGCCATCTTAATTTTATTAACAAGAAAAAGAAAAAAAGCAGACACCTAAAAATGACTCAGAATTCCCAACATAAGCATTTGATCGAACAAAAACATAAATGATGGGTCTGGAGACTAAGTTATACAACGGGATAGGCTAGGCACCCCGTTGTACCCTAATTGGTCTCTACTACACATTTAACAATTTTCGATTTTTATAACAAATAGTAAAATGTGCACAAAACGAACCCTATACTATCCTAAATTTTGGTTTCAATACAACATCGGTGGATCGAGTGGCCTACAGACCCAATTAGAAAAACCGGGATCAAAACCATGTAGTTCTTACCGGATCTAGGTCTTTGTTTGATAAACAGACTCAGTCGAATGGACTTAGAACTCTAATTGATTACCTTTCTAGTTGTCTCAGAATTCTGAGTGAAATAAATTTCAGATAGTGCTGCTAGACTTCTATCTCTATCAGGACCTTATTTTTTTATTTTTATACTTTTGTAACAAAGATCTGGTTGTGGGGGAGGGGAAACGAGTCTAAAACTCTTAATCTAAACTCTAACTTACAAAATGAAAAGAAATGTAAACCAACTTGAAAGAAAACGGTACCTTGAGATTTTGCTCTCTAAGACAACTCATAACGATGTCGGGATGGATCTATGATGCAAGTAGACTAGCTAAAGGATTATAGACCACGATGGGTCTGGAAATAAGATATTTCTCTTTTCTCCTGGTTATTTATTTATTTTGTAGCATTCCTTCTCAGAGAAAATAAGAGGTTTGGGGAATATAATATGGGGACTTGACTTTTTCTGTGCATATCCTTCTAAAATAGGATAATATCTGAACTAAATCAAAAGGTCTAAAAAGTCCTCTACCGACCGGTTCTACCCAACTAAAAAGTTTGAACGGCCTACTAATAAAAAATCGGCCGATTCTATCCCCTAGTGAGATACTTTTTAATCAAAAATTTGGGGGATAATCCAAGTTTGGATAAAATAGCATAAAACACACAGGATACACAAGATTTTGGGAGTCAGTCCCAAGTCAACTCTAAATCAAAGATACACAAGATTTCAAGAATCAATGCCAAGTTAACTATAAATCAAGGATGCACCAGATTTCGGCAATCAATCTAGAGTCAACTATAAATCAAGCCAAAGTTTCTCTACCCTATCAATCATGTCTAGATCTTAACTTAGGTTAAACCAAATTAACTAGAATGGTTTAACCAACTGGACTGGACTAATGACCCGACATGACCATTTAGTGGACTGGACTCTAGCTGGACTGGACCATTCATTAGATTGGAAAATTTAAATAATGTTTATATAGGGTAGTGAGATTTTGGCTTGATTTAGAGTTAGCTCGGTATTGATTCTCAAAACCTGATGTATCTTGTTGATCCTAATTGGTCTTTAGTACACTTTTAATAATTTTTAGATTTAACAACTAATAACAAATGTGCATAAACTAAAAAATGTAGCCCAACATCGGGTGTCGAGTGGCCTACGTACCTGATTGAACAAATCGGGATCACAAACCATGTAGTTCTAACAGGACCCTAAAGAAGATGACCTAGATCTCGTTCTTTACTTCATAAACGAATTTGATCTCTTTTAGTCAAGTGGACTTAGAACTCTAATTGACTAGATTTCTAGTTGTCTCAGAATTCTAGATGAGATAAAGTTAAGACTTTGATACAATTCTAGTGCTGCTAGACGTTTATCTCTATCAGGACTTTAATTTTTGACATATATATATATATATATATATATATATATATATATATATATATATATATATATCATATTTTGTTTAATCAAGATCTGGTTGCGGGTAATGGGAATTGAGTGTAAGACTCTTTACCTAGACTCTAGCCTACGAAATGTAAACCAACTTTTGATGAAAACAATACCTCGAGATTTGGCTCGCTTAGACTGCTCAGTGCAATGTCGGGATGGATCCACGATACGAGAAGACTAGCTAAGGGATTATATATGGGTATGGGACTGGAAATGACATATTTTATCTCTTCTCAGGGTTTTATTTATTGTGCAGAATTTCTCTTCCAGATTAAAGGTCCCTTTTTGCTATAGCCCAAGAGAAAAAGGTCCCTTTTTCTATAGCACAAGGGATTTATTAATAGAAGTTTAGGGGCTCATAAAATCGTAAAGTTGACTTTCTTCGTGCATATCCTTCTTAAAAAGGTTCATATTTAAATAATAATTAAAAGGTCTGAAAAGTCCTCTATCGTCCGCTTCAAGCCAACTAGTTTAAAAGGAAATTGACCGGTTTTATCCTTTAATCAAGAACAATTTTATCCCAAATTTGGGGGATAATCACCCAAAATTTGGGTAACATCCCCTACAAACATAAGTGATACACTAGATTTTTTGAATCGATCCCAACTTAACTCTTCATCAACGATACACTAGATTTTGAGAATCAATTCCGAGTCAACTCTAAAGCAAGGATACACCAGATTTTAGAAACCAACCCTAAGTCAATTAAATCAAACCTACCCTATCTATCCTATTTACAACTTAACTTAGGTTAAACCCAACTAGTTGGACCAACCTACTGCATTGGTTTAACCAACTGGACTGGACCATTAATTGGATTGGACCTGATTAAATTAATCATGCTTATTCTGTAAGATTGATAGAATATAGAGATTTTGACTTGATTTAGAGCTAATTCGCGGTTGATTCTCAAAATCTGGTGTATCGCTAATTTAAAGTTGACTCAAAATTGATTCTAGAAATTTAGTGTATCCCGTTATGCCGTAGTTGGTCTCCACAACACACTTTGATGATTTTCTTCTATTATGACAAACAGTAAAATATGCACAGCACAAACACTAAACTATCCTAAAATTAGGTTTGAGCCTAACATCGGGGGTCAAATGGTCTACATACCCTATAGGACAAATTGGGATCAAAACCACGTAATTCTGACCGGACCCTACGAGGGGCGACCTAGATCTCGGTCTTTGTTCCGTAAACGAACTCAAATTTAGTCGAGTGGATCGAGAACTCTAATTTAACGTACTTAGTTGTCTATGTAATAGACTTTAATAAAATTCTAGGGCTGCTAGACATCTAACGCTGCTAGACATCTATCCTTATTATGACTTTAATTCTAATATTTTTACATTTTTTTTATAGTCAAGATTTGGTCGTGGGTAGGGGGAAATGAGTCCAAGACTCTTAATTTAGCCTCTAACCTACAAAATGAAAAGAAATGTACAACTTTAAAAGAAAACAATACCTTGAGATTTTGCTCGCTTAGACTGCTAGGTAGGATATCGTGATGGATCCACGATGCAAGTATACTGGCTGAGAGATTATAGACGGGAATGAGACTCCAAATGAGATGTTTGCTTTCCTCTCAAGTTTTTTTTTTCTTTGTTACATAATTTCTCTTTTAGAGAAAAGATCCTTTTTTTCTATAAGCCAAGAAATCAATTTATAAAGGTTTGGAGCTAATAAAATAGTAAAGTTGACTTTTTTATGCATATCCTTTTAAAAAAGGATGATATAATAATTTAATCGAAAGGTCTAAAACGTTCTCTATCAGCCGCTTCTACCCAACTAAAAAGCTTTACGAACTGCTTTTATCCCTTTATCATTTTCATCACAAATTTGGGTGATAATCACCCCAAATTCGGATGAAATCCTCTAAAATATATGTGATACACCATATTTCGAGAATAAATCCTCAGTCAACTGTAAATCAAGGACACATTAGATTTTGGGAATAAATCCAGAGTTAACTGTAAATCAAGGACACGTTAGTTTTCGGGAATAAATCCCGAGTCAATTCTAAATCAACGATACATTAGTTTCCGAGAATAAATCCCGAGTCAACTCTAAATCAAGCCAAAATCTCTCTAGCCTATCTATCCTATCTACACCTTAACTTAGATTAAACCCAACGAACTAGAATGGTTTAACCAACTGGACTGGACAATTGACCAGAGACCACTTAGTGGACCAGACTCTAGCTGGACTGGTTCGTTCATTATTTGGATCTAGTTAAATCATGCTTATTATGTAGGATAGATAGGGTAGAGAGATTTTGGCCTTATTTAGAGTTGACTCGAGATTGATTCCTCAAATATGGTGTATCCTAGATTTAGAGTTGGCTCGTGATTGATTTTCGAAATCTGGTGTAATCTTAATTTAAAGTAAACTCGAGATTGATTCTCGGAGTCTAGTGTATCCTGTTGTACCTATTTGGTCTCCACTACACTTTTAATGATTCTAGGCTTTCAAAAAAAAATAGTAGAATGTGATCAAAACAAACTAAAAAATCCAAATTTTGGTTTAAACCCAACATCGAGTGGCCTACGTAACCGATTAGACAAACCGGGATCAAAACCACGTAACTGTGATTGGACCTTATGAGAGGCGAACTAGATCTCGATCTTTACTTTATAAGTGGACTCGACCTCTTTTAGTCAAGTAGACTTAGAAGTTTAATGTTACTACATTTCTAGTTGTCTCGGAACTCTAAATGAAAAAACATTCAGTCTTTGATACAACTCTGGTGCTACTAGACTTCTATCTCGATTAGGACTTTAACTTTTGATTATTATATTTTGTATTTTGGTCCTTTTTTTTAACCAAGATCTGGACGTGGGGGAGGAGAAATAAGTCTAAGACTCTTAGCCTAGACTCTAACCTACCGAATCAAAATAAATGTAAACCAACTTCCAAAAGAAAACAATTCCTCAAGATTAGGCTCGCTACAAGTTGCTCGGTACGATGTCGGTATGGATCCCCGATGCGAGTGGACTAGCTAAGAATTTATAGATGGGGATGGGACACGAAATGAGATGCTTTCTCTCTTCTTCTTTTTTTTGGCAGAGTTTCCTCTCTAGGGAAAAGGTACTTTTTTCAGTTGCTCAAAAGATTTGTTTATAGAGGGTTGGGAACTGATAAAATGGTAAAATTGACTGTTTTCATGCATATCCTTATAATAAAGGATAATATTCGAATTAAATTGAAAGGTCTAAAAAGTCCTCTACCACTTCTACCCAACTGAAAAGCTTTACCGGCCGGTTTTCGATTATACCGACCGATTTCATCCCTTAATCAGACACGATTTTACCTCCAATTTGGGGAATAATCACCCCAAGGTTGGATAAAATCCCCTCAAAACATACGAGATACACCAGATTTCGGGAATCAATCGTGAGTCAACTCTAAATCAAGTCACAATCTCTCTACCTTATATATCCTAATTTCTATCTACACCTTAACTTAGGTTAAACCTGAGTAACTGGACCGACTAATTGGACTTGTTTAACCAACTGGAGTGGACTATTAGTCTGACTGGACCACTTAGTGGACTGAACTGTAGCTAGACTGGACCATTAATTGGATCGGACCTAATTAAATAAATCATCCTTATTATATATTACTATGTCTAGACCAACAATACCAATTAACTTAATTAAAAATAGCCCAAGAAATGATATATAAAAATGATAAAATAAGACTATAAAATGGGATGTCGTCTACACATAACTCAAATTCATGTACTTAAAGTAGCTTCTTCGCTTGCGACGCCCGTAATTACAATACAAACACATACTTAATAGTTGCGACAAAGCAATGAAAAAAAGGGTATAAAGTAATGGAAGGAAATTGGTGTCACTGCAGAATGCGTGCTCTAATAAGGACATCATGGACAGATATGATTGTAACCCATGAAGGAGGTTTCTTGGTTGTCAACCTACGAGGTAAACCCCAACTGCCCTATTCCTCTCAATATTTGAATTTAAGCTCTATTTCAAAGTCATGGACGCAAACCTGTCTATTCGGGCTACCATTTGTTCTTTTGATTTTGGTTTCGATTGTAGGTATATAGAGGTTGTGGCTACATCTCATGAGTAGAGCAGGCCATGTGACGTTTGCTAAGAAGGACTCATCCGCTATAGCGACAAGCTAGGAATTGGAGGATGCTCCTAGTCTTGATGTTGCTAATATGGCTACAATTGCACTACTGTGGTTAAAGGATGCGGTCTAGATAATGAGGCCATTGCAGTCAACTAGGCTGTGTAGCTGGATGTGCATGCCTAGGCTGATCGTGTGTATGCCTTGGGCTATTGGTCGTTGGCTATTAGTGCTTTGGCACAACTTATTTCAAAGTAGTGGGATAAATACTGTAACGTCCCGGAATTTTTCGGAATGTTAATACTCGCTCGATCATTTACGCTAATACAATAGTATCCTCGAAACTTAATTAACCAAATAACACTGCAAACTGTCAGAGCAACTAACCTTCAATCAAACCATACTCTCAATCAACTGTCTTAATTGAAATACCAAATCTAAGTCTGAGAAAAATTTAAATAATACTAATCACCCACGTAGGGGTTCTAATGGACAATACGGATAACTTAAATTCGCTAGCTCGCTTGCCTCTAGTCTAGCTTCAAGTAATCTAACGCTGGTCACACTACCTGCCGAAAGGAAGTCAAAGAAGAGTGACCTTTTGAGAGCTCAGTAAGGTCGATCGAGGATTAAAAAAATAATTAAAAACGATTCGGACAACTTTACTTTTAAGCCAAATAACAATTTCTAAAACGGAGAAACATAGCAATTTAAATGATTTTTTTATATACAATCAAATGATAGTTTTAAAAGGATTTTCAAATAAAACCACATCATTTCAATATAAACATATGGATGAGTATCAACTCAATCCCTCGATTAACAGTCATTCAAAACACTTTATGTATAATAAACAGTAATAGAAAACGTTGAACATGAGTAGTACGCTGTAGCAAACTATCTCGACAGTGCTCGATACGCTTTACATATGCATATGTACACTGACTAGTCCATTTAGGTACTAGTTTAACCCAACCAACAAACCATCCTTATAACTCCAACAATACGCACCATCCTTATAACTCCCAGGATTACTAACTCATGTCAACATTTAGAAGAAATAAAAACAATTGAAAATATTTTATGATGATTGAATCAATAAACAGATAAGAATGAACAAGAATTCCAGATGATCGCTATACAACTCAGATTAGGGTTTCATGGGCAATTTGAAACATTTTTATATCAATCATAAAAATGAACATTCAATGTAGTTTGTAAAACTATTGTCATAAGCAAAATTGAAAACAAAATAATGAAATATGATTTGGATAAAATTTCTTACCTCGGTCCAAGCTAAGCATTGCTACCAAACCTCGATCAATAATTTCTGAATAAACCTAGATTGTCAATCCATTTGTTAGAACACAATCTATACTAATATACTATAAACCTAATATTCACTACCCAAACGATGCTCACTTCTAACTCCGAAATTGCTCAACTCAAAGCGGGTCTCGCACACGACCAACCTAACCGAAAATCCCGTACGCTACCCCGCTTCCTTATTCGTCACTAAAAGTACACCGATGTGAAAAAATAAATCGCCGCTAAAAGTTGTTAAAAATATCGATACGAACTAAAAAAAAAAAAAATATGCCGCTAAATGTTTGAGATTAAGCCGTTAAAAAAATTGGGGTATTACAAATACCCTCATTAAAGTATAAACACCCATTTCTAGACGTATAAACACCCTTATTCTTGTACTCAGTTTCACGCTATTTTTATATCTATTTCAACCAAGAAGATACGTGTACCACAATTTCGATAAACTCTTAATTCTCAATTTCACACCTACTTCTAATCTCAATCTCGATATAACCAAGAAGATACATGTACCACACGTCATTCTTAATCACAATCAACTTCAACCAATCCCTCACTACAACTAGTATCAGCACCTAAGGGTCCAATTATTACATTACGCGCAACAGCACCGCCATTGCCCCTAGCATTGCGACCTGCATTACCACTTCCTTCACCACATATAGAAAAATCAATACCATCAAATCTGTATCACCCACAAATTAAGTACATCGTTGTCTACCTTGTCATCGGCATACATATAGGACCTCTACGCTACTATTAGACTCATCAGTTATTGGTTTGAATTGGCTTGGTTTCTCTCAGGTTAACAGGAAAGGGATGTGTTGTGCCTTTTCTGCCACCCTTTTGCCTGGCAAAGACTCCAGTATTTACAACATGCAGTATTCTAAGACTGTGTGTGAATAAAGTAGCACCCCAGATACCCTTAAACCTGAATGCATCGTTGACATTCTAACCACTAAATAAATGCATGAATGACACTAGCTATCTGTAGACCTTGACTAATTCGCGGTTATAGTGCAACTAACTTGCGATCAACATCACTAACACCATAAACACTAAAACTGGGACCACTGAAATGAAATGTTTAAAGAAGAAGATTTGCCACCATAGTTGCGCGTATCTTCACCGGGTCTCGTCAACAATCATATGAAATTCCAGAAATCATGATCGAAGTGATCGCGATTGCAGACTAAGTCTAATCAAAACCCTAGCCTAAAAAATTGTCATGGAACCCTAATCATTTTTGCTGGTCATAGTGTTTGTTGAATAACAACGTTTTGGAATAATGAGCCGAACATATCTGAGATTACAATGTTTAGACAGATTTACCCGTGGTACAAGGTCATGTAGATGGCTCGCACAAATGACAGTCCAAGATATTTTCAACGAAGTTGCTATTTTGAGTCCAAAGCTTCAGTTTTGAAGCCTTAGGGTGTTAACCGTTGAAATTACAAGCTCGGGGTTCTACGTACAAAAGCAGCATGAACCATAGGGGGTGGATGCAATTCATCTTATGCTCATGTTCTCCTCTTCTAGAATGAGCTTCATGGACCACGGACACTACCGGATGTTTATTAAAGAAACTGTATGTTGTGATCTCTAGCTGAACAGCAGTTTAGTATTATACGATACAGTCATAATACAATTCAGCATAAAGTACGCGTTGATACATTGCCCTTTTTCAATTCTTTCGAAAGGCAATGAAAAATGCTAAAACAATATAAAAAGTCAATGGAATTGTATGTGGATTCTATATTATTGAGTAAAAATTTGAAGTCGACGAAACCCTCTACATACTTGTATTCTAAACTATAGATAATTTCGATTTGAGGACACTTGTAGTAGTTGTTAGGGTTAAATACACGTAAGTACCTTGAAACTACCACTTTGTCTCAATTGAGGGTCCCAAAGTTTAATTTTTACACATAAGGGTTTGAAACTACAATTTCGCAATAGATAAGGACTTCCGTCCAAATTCCTAACGATCCAGACTTTTCCGTCAGGGGCATTTTTGGATTTCCATATTTGCGTATTTCCCGCCGTTCACTGTTGACTTTCCCCTTTCCCCCTCTTTCCATCATTTTTCCCACTTATTCCTCACCTATACATACACATGTGTCTATATACACATACATCTATGCTTCATTGAGCTTTCTACAAATGAGGGAGATGGAAAGCAACGAAGCGTACTGCTACTGAGGTAAGGGGACCAGATTTGCAACCTTTTGACAGCCAAAAACCCGGGAAGAAGGTTTTGGGTGTGTACTGCTACTGCAGTAGGAGAACCATCCTTCTTCACCAAATAGCAGTACCACCACCATTCTGGATGGTTACCGAGAATGAAATCGCCAACCAAAAGCCAAGATTTACAGCCTGATACCTCCCTATCTCATGCAAATCAGAGGGCATTACTCATACAGATTCAAACTTCCACACACATCCTCTGGTGTTCTCAATTTCCTTAACAGGTAAAGAAACCTAGGTTTTCACCAACGAAAAAACACCTCTATCAACTACCACCATGTTCCTCACCCATTTCTCATTAGAAAAATTGGTCCAACCCGTGTCATCAGAGTGGCACATTGAGGGAAGGAATCTAGAGTTTAAGGTGGTAATCAAGCTAAGGTACGTAGCATCACATCCAAATTAGAGCTATGTTAGCTCTATTTTTGGTTAATTGCATCTTGATTTGCTACTGTTGGCGGAAAAAAGGGGAAACTTGGAGTTAGAATCTGATGAACATTTCGGTGATGGCGAAGAACAAACCGCCGCTGGTAAGTTACCCTTCACATACCCACCTTTTGTAGCGTCAATCAACAATAGAGGGGTCAAGTTATAGGAGGTGATGTGTGGGAGTTTCACTGTTGGGTGAAGAAAGTGAGGGCTCAAAGAATCGTTCGAGGCAGTGACCATGACCGTTCACCTTGACGAGATGAAGATCACTAGGTTTGTTGACCGGTTGATGGTTTCGGTATTGAAAGCCGAAGGGACGGACTACAGAGGATCGAAGCAGCCAAATATGTCAGATCGTGTCCCTGTTGGCCGACGACGGGTCTACACCGGTGGAGATCCGGCCGATTTTAGCTTTAATGCGATGGTGGTGGCGCTGGGGTGCGCCAGTGATGGCTTGTTCTTGGTTTTGAGAGAGATCACTGGCGACGACATTGGTGGTCGATGGTTCGGAGGGATGTGATCGGTGTTAGACGTCTGTTGGTGGCGCTGCTATGATGCGGCGGTGATGCCGACCGGTGGTTGTGATTTGGTGGTGCGGTGGTGAGGGCTATCTGCAGGTGGTCTGATTTGTGTCTCTTTGTACTGTTGGGGCTTGGGTAAGGGGCGGGTGGGGTGATGGGTGAGAGGGCGGTGGATCTCTGAAGAAGAAGAAGTGCAAAATTACAAAAGAGAAGAAAAACAATTTAACCTGTTCGGACAAATTTGACCCTAACAGATGGTTCCAAAGTTAAAGAATTTGGACGGAAGTCCTTATCTATTGCGAAATTGTAGTTTCAAACCCTTATGTGTAAAAATTAAACTTTGGGACCCTTAATTGAGACAAAGTGATAGTTTCAGAGTACCTATGTGTATTTAACCCTAGTTGTTACTACACATGGAACGAGAAGGGTTGCAAAAGCTGTTAACTCTAGGGTGTGTTTGGATATAGGATTTGAACTGGGAATTTGACTGTGGTAGAGTATTTGTAAATTCCTTGGACAAAATATCTTTTTTGGATAGTTCAAAAGGAAATTTTTAAAATTTTGAAGTGATTTGAATTGTGGATTTGGGGTCACCAAATCCACAGTTCAAATCACTAGTCTGAACTAGTTATTTGTCAAATCCACTCCAATCAGTTACAAACCCACAATAACTAGTTCCCTATTTTTTAGGAATCTTGCCTCCCACCTTTTTTAACAACATTTTGCTTCCTTTCTTCCAAACAAGATATTTCAAAATGATAGAATTTATAAATCAATGAATTTCGAAATGAGGGTATTTAGAAATGTCCAATATTTCAAAATCCCATATCCAAACACACCCCTATTGTGGCTAAAGAATCTCTAGAATAAATGCCACCAAAAACATCCTGCGACAAATGTTTGTCGTGAAAAGGTGGGTTGAGGAAGTTGCTCCAACCAAGGTTGGAGCAAAATACTTCTAAGAAAAAGAGAATGCTGGGGAAGGTCACTGCTGTAAGTGGTCAAATGAGTCAATTTAAATCAAATGTTTTCTACGCCTCGAAAAAAATACAGGCGTTTGCTATGTGCAAGCAATTAAACAATGGGTGTAAGCAAACATTGTATATAAGCAAACATCGTATGATTGAGGACGGAACGAAAAATATGAATACGGTTCCTCGAAAAGTACATAGTTGATAGTTGCATGTATCATATGCATTAGTGCATACTTATGCGTATCATACATGTATTTATTAACCATGATCTGAATGAGCATTTATATTCGTGAATAATCAACCTAAGTTTCAAACAGTTTTCCTTGCCCAACCCTGGCCTCCTTTCGACCTCTTTCTTGTGCTGTTAGGTCCTAAGTCACTAGTTCATTGTATAGGAGGATGGACAAGAGCAAAAGAGAAAGGGAGAGTGCGAGAGTAAGCACAACTACACACGTTTGTTTAGTAGCAAGAGTATAGAGAAAGTAGGAGCGAGGTCTAGAACTGGAAGTGAAACCTGATATAGCTAAATATAACCATCCTGCTGAATGGTGACACGTGGCGTGGTTGACTAAGGAGACTGTATCGAGATAGGTTCTGAAGGGGATGGTAAAAAACTTGTAGGACTCAACTACTGAAAGAAAAGTCCTAACAGAGTACAATACGTGGACGACCTATCAGAGAAGAGTCCCAAATGAGGGAAGAGTCTTGGAAGAGTCTATATTAGGAGCGAGGCCTCAGGTATACGACTAAGTTCACACGCACGCACGCGCAATGCATTTTGGTTATTCAGAATTCTATCCTTCTAGAAACGTCCTGACTTTAGCATCGGAGCCGCCTCCACCGGAACATTCCCGGTGGTTACTCTGTGCTCTATTTTGCAGGTTCATTTCCTAGCTGTGGTCTCGATCAAGATTTAAGCAGTAACATTTTTGGCGCCATCCATGGGACCGACTGGGAACATGGCTAGACAATTATCTTCAGACACTCATTCAGCCAGTCGCTCCGTCCAGAATCGACGAACGAGATCAAGTGGCTCCCGCCGAAGAAGCCGACAGCCAACACCATCCCAACGACATTCTAGTAAAGACTGGATCAATGTGACCTCGGTCACCCCGAAGTCGAGTGGCAGCTCCCAAGAAACTCACTCGCCGTCCCCTCTTTTAAAAAGGGGAGATCTACGCCATCGCCTGACCCGGAAGCTGTTTAACACCCCAAACGCGGATCTGATAAGGAAAATCCACGAACTTAAGGGCGTGGTAAACACCCTACAGAAAAAGCTTGAAGGGGTGGCCTCGACGATTTCTACCAATCAGACACATCTGGATCCGAGTGACCTTCATCTCAGACTGACCTCAAGGTCAAGCTACGATCGAAGATATAGATTAGAGGCTGATCCCAGTTATCAACCAGAATAAGCAACCGAGAAACATGTCACCAGAAGTGGTTCATGTTTTCGACGCGAGACGTCAATGGAGGACAGCAAGACTTCATCTCCTGTTTCGGGTGGTGAAGTTTGAGGTCGACGCTACGCGGACCAAAGACATTGTCCCCAAGGGCGAGTTCATGGTTTCACACGAAAAGCGCACCCTCAAGGGCGAACTTTTCACAAAACCATCTCAGGGCCTTGCCCGAGGGAATTCACTCCCCCAAGGGAGGATTCTCGATACCCCCTCTCCAAGACAATTGAGAAGGCAAAACTCCCTCCTAATTTTTGGATGCTGCAGCGCGATTATATGATGGGAGCGGAGACCCTGGGGAGCATGTCTACCAGTTTCAAACAAACATGCTGCTCCTCAAAGTATCAGATGCAGTCATGTGCCGGGCCTTCCCAACCACTTTGAAGAAGGCGTCGCACGCGTGGTTTAAGTCTCTACGACCCATGTCTATTCATTCTTTCGCCCAGCTGTCTGACTTGTTTCAGAAACATTTTGTGAGCAGCCAAACTCAGAGGAAGAATTCAGCAAGTCTCCTCAACGTGGTCCAGGAAAGAAACGAATCTTTGTCGCGATATTTGGGAAGCTTCAATGCGGCGACATTAGAAAATAGATAACCTAGATGAGTCAGTAAAGTACACACCTTTTATGCGCGGGCTTCGTCCCACTTCAAAGTTTGTGTTCGCGGTAAACAAGAGCCCCTCAGGGAACATGAGTGCCCTGCTCGACAAGGCCAACAAGTACATCCAAGCAGAAGAATACTTGGAGACCCACAAGGGACATCGAGACGACAACGGACAAGAGAATGGAAAGCAAAATTTGGAAGACAGCCTGAGAGGAGGACGAGGCCCCAAGCGTTCAAGGAGAGATGAACGACGTCCCAAGGAATTGCTTGACATGAAGAATTTGACACCGCTGAACGCCAAGCCGTCGCAAATCCTCCACGATATTAAAGATAAAGAAATATTAAAAAGGCCAGACAAGATGAGGTCCGCACCCAACAAGAGGGACAAGAGTTTATGGTGTCGTTACCACAATGATCATGGCCACACCACTGATAATTGCAAATCGCTCAAGCGCGCGATAGAGGCTCTCATCAAACGGGGACATTTACGAAGATATGTCAATCGACGTGAGGAAAGATGGGAAGCTTCTCCCTTAGCACGTCGAGAAGGAGCCCAAGAGAATGCAGGCGTTATCAACACTATCTCGAGCGGGATTGCCGCAGGGGGATCATCCGGACAAGGATGGAAAGCTTATACAAGAGAAATCCTCACCACTATTGAACCGTTAGCTAAAAGGCAAAAGATGGAACCAGCCCCAGTAATATCCTTCTCGGACGACGATGTGGGAGATACAAGAACAACTCATGACGACCCACTGGTAGTTACACTCCGAGTTGGGAACTTCGACATGAAAAGAATCCTCGTGGATAATGGGAGCTCGGCGGAGGTACTTTTTTATGAGGCATTTCAAAAAATAAATATTTCGTCCGACCGCTTGTGGAAGATAGATACGCCCCTCTATGGCTTCTCCAACCATCCTTTTGTTTGTGAGGGAATTATCGTATTACCGGTGACCATGGGTGCCTCTCCGACACAAGCCAAGCTGATGCTAGATTTCATGGTGGTACACGTTCCTTCGGCTTATAATGCAATTCTGGGCCGAACAGCGCTAAACCAATTAAGGGCGGTGGTATCACATACCACATGAAAATGAAATTTCCCATGGGGAATGGAGTTGGGGAAGTCAAGGGAGACCAAGTGGTGGCTTAGCAGTGCTACATGGCGTCATGCCGGAACAGAGCCAATGAAACCCTAATGATTGAAGATTTGAGGGATGAGACCAAAGTTGAGAGAGGCAAGCCCGCTGAAGACCTCATTGATATCGAGTTATATCCGGGGAACCAAGAAAAGACAGTAAGAATGGGAACAAGTTTGGTAGACGACCTCAAGCTCAAGCTTGTAGATTTATTGCGAAGCTACTCAGACATCTTCGCTTGGACAGCATCAGATATGCCCGGGATTGATCCTGAAGTAATCACCCATAAACTGAATGTAGACCCGCTCAAGAAGTCGGTCAAACAAAAGAAGAGGACGTTCGCTCCAGAAAGGCAAGTAAAGATTGAGGAAGAAGTCGACAAGTTGTTGGCAGCCGAATTCATTAAGGAGATATCATACCCTGATTGGATCACCAATGTTGTGATGGTACCCAAGTCGAGCGATCGTTGGAACACATACATCGACTTCACCGACCTCAACAAGGTCTGCCCAAAAGATAGTTACCCGCTTCTGCGAATCGATATCTTAATCGATGCAACTTTGGGTCATGAGCTGCTGGGCTTCATGGACACATATTCCGGTTACAACCAGATCAGGATGTGCGAAGACGATATTCCCAAGACTTCTTTCATTACAGAACGAGGACTATATTGCTATGAAGTCATGCCCTTTGGACTCAAGAATGCGGGGGTAACTTATCAGCGACTAGTCAATATGATCTTCCACGATTCGATCGGGAAAAACATGGGGGTATATGTTGACTTGTTGATTTTGATGATTTCAGACTTATATTATCTAACATTAATCTGACAATATTATTAAAGTTACAACATTTCAGGTTTCATCTTAATCAAACAAAGACATAATCTTGACATGGATGACAGAGACTTTGCACGACCTTGACATGGATGACAAAGACTTTGGACTTGTTTTCAAGCTTTGGACTACAGATAAAGATGCAAGATCTTGAAGTGTATTTTTTCTTGATTAGTTCTTTCTTTAAAGCCTTTCTTAAAGGATCTGACATAAATTCTAGTAAAGAACGAAACCAAGTGTTTTAGTCGAAGTCAAGTTTTTGAGTCGAAAGCAAAATGTTTTAGTCGAAGCTAAGACTTTCAGTCGAAGCTGTGACTTTCAGTCGAAGTTATGACTTTTAGTCGAAGTCAAGTTTTTGAGTCGAAAGCAAAATGTTTTAGTCGAAGCTAAGACTTTCAGTCGAAGCTAAGACTTTCATTCGAAGCTAAGACTTTCAGTCGAAGCCGTGACTTTCAGTCGAAGTTATGACTTTTAGTCGAAGTCAAGTTTTTAAGTCGAAAGCAAAATGTTTTAGTCGAAGTCAAGTTTTTTAGACGAAGCCAAAATGTTTTAGTTGAAGTCAAGTCTTTCAGCCGAAGCAAGACTTTTAGTCGAAGGCAAGACTTTTAGTCGAAGGCAAGACTTTTAGTCGAAGCCAAGACTTTCAGTCGAAGCCAAGACATTTTAGTCGAAGCCAAAATGTTTTAGTCGAATCCTTCTTGTTTGGTTTTTCTACCTAACGGTCCTCTATTTCCTTCCTGTATAAATAGGAAATCTGTTGGAGCATTTATCACCTTTTTCTCTCGCGCAAATTTTTACTCTGAAAAACTCTCTCATCTCAATCTCTTATTCTGATCAATTATCTTTTGAGTGAGTTTACTGTAGAGAAAGTTCTGTGTAAGCTTCTTGGTTTTGTTCTTGAAAGAATATAGATCTACCCACCTAAGAAGACTTAGCTTTAAAACTTTCATTGTACTATCTGCTCAAGAAGGAGCTTGTTTATTATATTCAAATTGTAATCTCTTTTCATTTGTAATCTGTTGGAAACCTTGGAAGGGTTTCGGATATTGTACTGAGGTTTGAGCTAGCACCCGAAGCTAGTTGGTTTAGTGAAAGGCTCGAGTAGGTCTTCCTTGTGTGGAGTGCTCGAGGACTGGACGTAGGCTGGTGGGGCCGAACCAGTATAAATCTCTGTGTTAAACTTGTTACTGTTATATCTGTCTTTACGTAGTAATCTAAAATTTTAAATTCATACTCTAAGTTGTAAAACACCTATTCACCCCCCCCCCCTCTAGGTGTATTTAGGGACCTACAGTATACGTGGACGACATGCTGGTAAAATGCATGGAAGCTAAGGCTCATGTAAAGGACCTCAATGAAGCCGTTGACATACTGAGAGCTTATAAGATGAAGCTAAACCCGCTCAAGTGTGCGTTTGGTGTGGCCTCGGGGAAGTTTTTGGGGTCCATGGTTTCCCAACGCAGCATTGAGGCCAACCTGGAGAAGATAGGGGCTATTCATGCCATGAAAGCGCCCAAAACAATCAAACAGGCTCAGGAACTCACTGGAAGAATCGCAGCATTGAGGCGATTCATGTCCAAATCTACAGAAAAGTGCCTACCCTTCTTTAGGGCCATCCGAAAGGCGAGGGATTTTGTATGGACTGAAGAATGCCAGAAATCATTTGAATAATTAAAGCACTACTTGTCATCCCCACCTCTCCTTACTAAACCAGTCAATGGTGAAAATTTATTTTTTTACCTATCAGTCAGTGCGGTTGCAATAAGCACAGTTTTAATTCGAGAAGAGGAAGACAAACAAAAGCCTGTTTACTATGTAAGTAAGGTGCTTCAAGACGTGGAGACGAGGTATCCCCGAATTGATAAAGTGGCACTTGCCTTCGTCACATCGGCCAGGAAACTGTGGCCATACTTTCAGTCACATACCATCATTGTTTTGACTGACCAACCGTTGGGGAAAGTTTTCCAATGCCCCGACGCTTTGGGAAGATTGGTTAACTGGTCGGTCGAGTTGGGAGAGTTTGACATTAAGTACAAACCCCGCACGACAGTTAAGGCCTAAACTTTATCAGACTTTGTTGTTGAATGCACGGTGCCAGAAGACCCCCCACAGTTAATTCTCTCAGAAGTCTTGGACCCGTGGCTTCTTTATGTCGATGGCTCGTCTAAGGTGGGAGGCAGCGGAGCTGGGCTCATACTTATTAGCCCAGAAGAGTTCATGATCGAATATGCCCTTCGCTTCGACTTTCAGGTATCAAACAACGAAGCTGAATATGAAGCACTTTTGGTGGGAATAAGGTTGGCACACTCATTAAGAGTTGATTCTCTTTCAGTCCACAACGACTCTCAGTTGGTAGTAAATCACATTTTGGGTAAGTACAAAGCGATAGATGATAGAATGGCTCAGTATCTCCAAGCTGTGAAGGTTGAAGTCGTAAAGTTTAAAAACTTTGCTATCCGCCACATACCAAGGGACCAAAATGTCCAAGCGGACTCTCTTTCACGATTAACATCCACAGATATTTCAGAGTTTTCTCGAGCCATATATATCGAGTTCCTTCAAGAGAGGAGTATCCAACCCTTAAAGGAGATTGATGTAGTGGAACACGGATCTTGTTGGATGGACCCAATTGTTTAGTATCTCATGTCGGGGACATTGCCTCCAGAGCGAAGTGAAGCACACAACTTGCGAGCCAAAGCCGCTCGGTTTGCTAACGTAGATGTGGTGCTGAACAAAAAATCCTTTAGTCTGCCATACCTAAAGTGCCTAAGCCCTAAAGAAACGATTTATGCGTTGTGAGAAGTTCATGAAGGTATTTGCGGGCAACACTTGGGCGGAAGAAACCTGGCGCACAAGATCTTGAGGCAAGGCTATTACTGGCCAGGGATGCAGAAAGACGCGATTAGTTTCACGAGAAAGTATGACCAATGTCAAAAATTTACCCCACTCACACACACTCCGGCGGTGCCCCTTAGTATCTAAACTTTCCCAATACCATTCGCGATGTGGGGAATGGATATTCTGGGCCCATTCCCGATGTCTATCGGACACCGACGTTTTATGATAGTCTCCATTGACTACTTCACCAAATGGACCGAGGCCGAAGCGTTGGCCACCATAATGGCGTCAAAATGCAAAGAGTTCTTTTGGAAGAATGTAGTATGACGCTTTGGGGTTCCAAAGGTTCTAATCACCGACAATGGGAAGCAATTCGATAATTCTAACTTTCGAATGTTTTGTGAAGGCCTTTCTATCGATCTCCGTTTTACATCGGTTGCCCACCCCCAATCAAATGGGCAAACAGAAAACATGAATCGCTCTATCCTACAAGGATTGAAGAGAAAACTGGACGATGCTAAGGGAGCATGGGTCGATGAACTCCCTAAGGTACTTTGGGCATATCGCACAACACCCCATTCTGTGACGGGGGAGACACCATTTCTGCTGTGTTTCGGGACGGAAGCACTGCTGCCCGTGATAGTAGGCCTCCCCACGGTGCGAGTGTTAAAGTTTTCAGAGGCAAAAAACGAGGCGAGTTTATGAGGAACTCTATATCTATTAGGTGATGTACGCATCCAAGCCTCAAGTCAGATGATTTCAACAAAGCAGAGCGTAGCGCGACACTACAATTGAAGGGTTCTAATGAGATTATTTAGAGTTGGCAATTTAGTCCTCAGAAAGTTGGAAGTCTTGGATCCAAAGGCCGCTGTTGGGAAGCTATCGCCAAACTGGGAAGGACCTTACAAGGTATCGAAGGTGCATCGACCTGGTGCTTATTCACTGGAAAAACTTTCAAGAGAGGCAGTCCCGCGAACGTGGAATGCTGAAAATTTACGGCAATACTATCAATAGAATCTTCTATGTGTTACAAGACACTTCCTTCTTGAGGGAATAGAGTAGAGCTCTGTTTAAAAAGTGGAGATGCGTAATTTTTAATATAATGAGAATGAGAATCCTCTTCCGTTTGAAATAGATCAATTCTTTTATCTCAGCTTATAATCTTGATCATTGTTTGAAAGGGTTATTTCCCACATCAGCACAACACATTTAATACCTGAGCAGAGTGCCCGAGCAAACTGCTCGGACAAATAAAACCACGAAAGTTACTCAAGCAAAATATCACCCAAAATGATAGGGTAAGACACAAGTCTTACCTAACACGGTCTAGCTTTAGTTCTAGCCCGAGAAACGACAAAACCAAGTGGGGAATTATCATCCCACCCCATTTTGTTAATTCAAAATCCAGCCAAGCATGAGTGCGAGGCTTCTTTGCCAACCCTTAGCTGACGATAAGGGTTCGCGTCAAAGTAAAAACAGTGCAAGATGAGAAAGATTAAAAACATGATTGTGGCGCATAAAACCCATCAAAGGGGTAATAAACAAAAACATATCCAGTTGGAAGCCACTGGGGCAATAAGAGTACTGGGGGCACATCAAATAGGAACTACAAAACAGGGGAATAAAGATAAATTGTCCTAAGATGCATGAGCATTCCCCGATCGGACACTTTTCTCCCTGGGAGAAATAGCATCTCCAGCTTCAGTAGGCACAGCCGTTTCCCCTGACGGTGACCCAAATATGGGCACCACGATATCATCCAAGAAAAGGCTAGGGTATTTAACCATCGTTAGTTCCTTGGCTTTCTGAAAGCCCTCATGGAAGATAGAAATCCCATCTTCTGTTCGTTTCCGTAGCCGTTCTTCCCCAGCGGTGCCATCAAGGAATGCCTGAATGGCCTTGTTCCCGATCTCGGCCTTATCATGCCTTAGCTTCTCGCATCTTTTTTCTAGGCGAGTAAGCTTAGCAACCAGATCCGCGTTCTCAGTCTTTAGGTTCTTGACCTCCTTGTCAAGTTTGTCAGCCTTGCCTTCGACTGCTTTCTTGTCAGTCTTAGCATTGCGGGCCACATCCATTGCCATTGAGAATCTATCCTGCATCTGGCTGCTATAACAGTATGCCTGAAAAAAGAAGAGATATGAAGACGATTATATGGTAGAAGAACATGAGAAGTTTAAATAAAAACTCAAAGACAAATAAGTAATTCAAATTACGTTATATGCAGCTTGGACATGCGCCATAGCAAAGGCTTCATGATGCTGGTTTTCGAGAATGACTTTGTCGCTAGGCAACATCCCGTGAGCAAGGTGCTGAGCAGAGACATGTGAGCTCGGCATTCCTGAATCTCCTCTCTTAATAGTCCATCTAGGATGAAAACTTGGATCCTTGTCGATAAGAAGATCCTCAACCATAAGAGGTACTGGAGGAGTAGGAGCGCGAGGCCTTTTTACAAGAAAGGAATAACCTTCCACTGTGCCCTCCTTCCCTTTTGCCTTTGAAGCCTTCTGCAACAGGCCTAAAAAATCTCCCTTTACGCCTTCATCTTTGCCGGTCATTTCTGTAGAAAAATAGAGTCAAATAATGCATTCTCAATCAAAAAGATAAAGAATATATGAACATAGCTTCAGGCTCTACCTAGACTCGGAGTCCTAGAAGACGACATCCCTGCTGTAGATCCTTGAGTCCTACCCCCCAAAACAACCCGAGGCTCTATAACAGGGGTTGGAAAAACTGGTATAGTGGGGGCAGGAGGAATGAGCCCCGCATGCCGCATCTCCTGATCGGTAAGGGGTTCATCAATATTAAGACCATTCCTCCTTTTTATATGATCAAGGAGTTTCTTTGTGGTAGCATTGGGAGCAAGAAAGCCTTTCTTTTCATAATCTTTACAAAAATTGTTCCATTTTTTGGGGAACTCCTATTTGCCGCTTGGCTGCTGTATGAAGAAATACCGGGAGTGCCAACCTTTGTTGGATTTTGCCCCCCCCCCCCCTTCCCCCTTGATCACTCTAACCCGGTTGTGAATATAATACCAGCCAACACTTTTGGTCGCATTCTTTATAAAGCACACTTCAAGGTATAGCCTCATGAAGTCATGGACCGTCACTTGATATCCTGAAGTCTACACAAGGTAGATCAAGCCAACAAGTTTTCTCCACTCATTGGGCACAAGTTGACCTGGCGCCATTTTATAGTAATTGAAAAAGGCAACGACGAATGGGTGCCTAGGAATTCTATAGTCAGATCTTATATGGCCTTCATAAACACTTGTTTCCAAGTCTGTGCCATAGTTAGCAGGCTCTTGGAGTGTAGGAACCCGAGCAGGAAAGGGAGGAGGCAGAGATAATTCTTCCAGAAGTTCTATTATGCTTTCCTTGCTCATTTTATTCCTCTTCTCATCTGAGGTAAACCAAGTGTCTTTATCAAATTTCTCTTCATCTTCATCCTTGATATCCCCAAGTGCATCTCTGCAGGGGATGGAAGTACTGGCTTGAGGAGTGGAAGACTTTACCCGAATCCTAGAGGTTGAAGTACCTACTTGTGGAGAACTACTTTCTGATTCACTTTCTACAATATTTTCTGTTGAACTAGTCAAAGTTGACGAAGAGCTACTTGATGATGTTGAAGACATTTTCTACTGAGAAGTATAATATCTAAAACTACGGAAAGAAAATAGATAAGTGCCGAACAAGAAAGAAATGGAAGAGAAACTTACTTGCGAAGAACAAGTTGAACCAGAAAAGAGTGAATAGCAGGGGGCAAATGAAGTACATGGCTTCCATTTATAGAGGGTGCTTGTATAACCGCCCCTAAATTGGAGGCAACATTCATTACACCTGTCTGGCACGATCTTCAGAGCAATAAATTCTGAATTTATTTGAGTAACCGCCTTGTTTTGGCGGCAAAGGAACCGTTACACCTGTACGAATCCCCAAAAGATTTCAAACATCCTGCCACGTGGCATCCAAGTCAAGCTTTATCTAAATCATTGCCCGAGCAGGATGCCCGAGCAGACTGCCCGAGCAGAGATTCTCAAGAACCATGCCAGGCTTCGTGCCCGAGCAAGATGCCTGAGCAGAAATGCTTAAAAGGTTCTCAAAAACCATGTCATGCTCCGTGCCCAAGCAGACTGCCCGAGCATAGGTTCTCAAAAACCATGCCATGCACTGTGCCCGAGCAGACTACCCGAGCAGATGTTCTCAAGAACCATGAAATACTCCGTGCCCGAGTAGAAGGGTCAAGTAGAACGATGCTAGTGCCCAAGCACAAAAGGTCATGTTCGACTAGGGTTCCCGACCAGGGTTCCCAACCAGGATTCCCGACCAGGTTTCTCCACCAGGTCTGCCAACCAGACGTCCAGAGCAGGTTTCAAAACTAAAGCTCCCGACCAGGCTTCCCGATCAGACGTCCTGAGCAGGTTTCAAAACCAAAGCTCCCGACCAGACGTCCCCAGCAGGTTTCAAAACCAAAGTTCCTGACCAGGCTTCCCGACCAGACGTCCCTAGCAGGTTTCCCGAGCAGGCTTCTCGACCAGAGCTCCCGACCATAGCTCCCAATCAGGGTTCCTGACTAGGCTTCCGGCAAGAGCTCCCGAGCAGAGATCCTGAGCAGATATCTCGAGCAGAGCTCCCGAACAGAGCTCCCGAGCACATTGATTCAAGTATCGTATGCTGAAAATTTCCTCTGACTAATGGATAACGGACATGGAAAATTCGTGGCTGGACTTTCTTTGATTGGTCTTTATTCTGAATGCTTCTGACTGTTCTCTTGGAAGAACCGTCAAAAGTAGGGGGCATTATGATATAGCTAAATATGTCCATCCTGCTAAATGGTGACACTTGGCGTGGTCGACTCCGAGTCGACTAACGAGACTGTATCGAGATAGGTTCTGAAGGGGATGGTAAAAAACTAGTAGGACTTAACTACTGAAAGAAGAGCCTTAACAGATTTATAATACGTAGAGGACCTATTAGAGAAGAGTCCCAAATGAGGGAAGAGTCTTGGAAGAGTCTATATTAGGAGCGAGGCCTCAGGTACACGACTAAGTTCACACACACGCACGCCCAGTGCATTTCGGTTATTCAGAATTCTATCCTTATAGAAACGTCCTGACTTTAGCATCGGAGCCGCCTCCACCGGAACGTTCCCGGTGATCACTCTGTGCTCTATTTTGCAGGTTCATTTCCTAACTGTGGTCCCGATCAAGATTTAAGCAATAACAAAACCGATCCTCACTTTCCTAGGATCTGGTTTATTTTAGTTCTACCTTACGAGTCCAAAATTCTGTGTCGACAATGTTTATGGACATGGGCGGATTCAGGCACGACTAGAGTGGCATTGGCCCCCCCAACATTGAAAAAAAAATGTTTCTTCTATCTGTCTCCAATTGAGCAGTTGTTGCACCGTCTTGCAGATCTGAAAGAGAAAGATGAGAGTAATGAGGCAGACTTTAACAGGAATTTACCATAAACCTCAGTTAACACATTGAGCGACCAAATGAAAGGAGTCATTGGTGTTAAATTTATATTGCACATGGTAGTTCACGTGTGCATCACAACTTGCAAGCCACAAGTCTTTTTCCCTTTTACATCTAGCATCTATAGTACATACTACAGCACTACAACGCCATTTAAGAATGTAGTAATTGGTTTCTTGAATTAGTATATCTCATCCTTTATTCTTAAAGCACTCAACAAATTTCTTCCTTAACCATCATATATGAAAAGTATGTCCCTAGTTTTACACCTTTCTATTCAGTCTCTTTTGTTATTAGTAGATGGAGCATGTATTCAATCTCTTTTGTTGTTAGTAGATGGGACAATGAGAGAGCTTTTTGACTATAGTATTTTTAGATGCATGTTTGGTTCTCTCCGATTACACATCCAAAATCCGCCCTGTTTATGGACACACAAGGTTTTCAGCCCTACCGGATGATGAGGCCTCATTCTTACTCTCATGGGCGTAAAGTAAGAACACGAGACTATAAGTTTTACCTACATGATAAGAAACCTTGTCTACTTTAGAAAACTGCAAATCGGGAAAATGAAAGAAAATTTTGTGAGGAGACATGATACAAAACGAAACGAGTCAACAAACCTTATAAATAAAGTAAATTTCTCGAGTTTTTACCCTAAATAATTCTCCGTACAATTTTAATACTTAATTATCAATCTATCACATTTTGAAACTTATTTACCTGCATACAAGATTTTTTAGAAATCTCTATTTCAAACAGAGATTTTAAAGAAGAAAACGTGGTTCCAAATCACGTTTTTAATACATAAATTATGGTGAAAATGAAAACGTGGTTAGAAATCACGTTTTTTCTTTGAAATCTCTGTCTGAAACAGAGATTTTCAAAAAAAGTGGTATGCGGGTAAATAAGTTTCAAAATACGGTAAGAAGGTAATTAAGTATTAAAATTGTATTATTTAGGACAAAAACTCTAAGGGGCCGTTTGACAGGCCTGTTTTTTGCTCTTTTTTGACCCTCTTCTCTTTTTTTTGCAAAAGCCCATAAAAGTGGGATGTTTGCTTGACTTCTCTTTTTAAAAAAAGCCAAAGAGATTAAAAAGAGCTGGCCATTTTTAAAAAGAGCTCAAAGCTCTTTTCTTCTTCTCTTTTCACGCGGAGCCTTCATGCACATTAATGAGGTCCCCCATTCGAGCCTCACTAGCAACAAAAATGCAAATTTTCAAGCTGGGTATAAAACCCACTTTTATGGACTTCTTTCATCTCTCTTTCTTCTCTCTATCTCCCCCTCCGTCCGAAAGCCCTACCACTGGTTTGACTTCAAAACATGGTTGGCGATCGAGGGCGAGCTGGGTTCAACAGATCCCCAATCACGTCATCATCGGCTTGTTTCTCTAGGGTTTTTGGGGTTGGTGGGTTTTGGGTGAGGGTGTGGCGTTCGAGGGCGAGCTGGGTTTCGTCGGCGACGGCAGCGGAGAGGGGTTGACGGAGCTTCTCGAGCTCGTCGATGGCGGATTCTTTCCGATAATACACATAGCATTCACGCAGACTTGCTCAGGAGTGGGAACTAAAAATATATGAGACGCTCGAGATCGGATTCTTTCCGATAATACACATAGCATTCACGCAAACTTCAATGAAATCTGAAAGGAGTTGACTGTTGACCGGTCATGGGTCACCGGTGAAGTCCAGTGTCTTCATCGTCGTCGCCAGCAGAGGATGTTGGCCAGTGGAGTCGTTGTCGCCGGTCACTCGCCCGCCTTGCCATCGCCGGTCTTTTGTCAAATCTGGAACAAGAAGGTCGGTCGGCGGTCTTCTCTCCAATCTCTTGGCTGTATTGAAGTAAATGAGAGAGAGATTGAGATGAGGCCAGAGAGAAAGCTCTGCTTTTGGGTCGCCGTCCGTTGTTGCCTGTCCCCATCGTCGTCGATGAGTGGTGTCAGGCCGTTTGGGTGAGAGTGAGAGAGTAGCGTAGTGGGAGAGAGAGGAGATGGAAATTGGACACAGAGAGACAGGGTAAGGATAAAAAATTAGACACAGTCAAACGCTTGCTCTTTTCAGTTTTTTGAAAAAATAAACTTTGTCAAACAGCCACCAGTTTTTTAAACTGGTGAAAAAAAAAACCAAAGCTCTTCTTTTTTTTTTTTTAGAAAAAAAACTAAAAACTGAAAGCAACAGTAGCTCTGTTTGACAGAGCTTTTTTTTTTTGTCTTCATTAATTTGTTTTTTTTTACAAAAACAAGTGGGTGTTTGATAACCCTTTTTTTTTGTTTTTGTTTTTGTTTTTTGGTGTTTGGTAACTCTTTTTATTTTGACTTTTTTTTTGTGGTGGTTTGCGGTGGCGATGGTGGGGCATAGCGGTGGTTGACGGTGGTGGTGGCCGGCGGTGGTTGTCGCCGGCAGTGGCTGCCGGCGGTGGTGACCGGAGGTGGCTGCCGGCGGTGGTGGCTGGAGGTGGTGGATGCTGGCGGGCGACGGTGGCTGCCGTAGGTGGTGGCCGGAGGCCACCTGCCGCCCGGTGGTGCTTGCCGGCGGCTGAAGGTGGCTGTCGGAGGTGGCTGCCGGCGGTGATGGCCAGAGGTGGCTGCAGCCCGGTGATGGTTGCCGGCGGCCGGAGGTGGCTGGCTGTCGGGCGGCGGTGGCTGCCGGAGATGGCCTCCGGCCAGCGGTGGTGGCCACCGCCCACTGCCTAGTGGTGGCTGCCGGCGGCCGGAGGTGGCTGTCGGGCGGCGGTGGGCAGTGGCTACCGGCGGTGAGTGAGTTGTGGTGGAGGTCTCAAAAAAAAATTTAAAGTGAAAACAAAAAGAGCTTTTTCCTCTTTTTTTTTTTTTATTCTACAATTTAAAAAGTCACTTTTTAAATTGAAAAAAAAAAGTGGTACCAAACATTTCTATTTTTTTCAATTTTCAAAACTGAAAAAAAAAGAGCAAAAACAAAAATCCTGTCAAACGACCCCTGTTTCTCTCTCAAAACTGGAAAAAAACGAAGAAGGAGAAAACCCTTATAATTTTGGGAATGGCAGGCCAAACAGACGTACTATCAAGGAGGGAGACAACAGAACAAACACGAACCTGCAAATCGAACTCTGAGCGTTTGGTCCTCTCAGGAGCTCTTGCTCTCGTGGAGGTTTTTGTCCATCCCAGTGTAGGGTGCCTGTCTTCTTAGGGATTCTAAATCCTTATAGAAGTGTTTATTGAGTCAGATCTTCCTTTCTTTCTTTGCCCCATCCATGTCAATTCTATTTTGCTGAGTTCCTTTCTTGTGGGTCTCGGGCTGGCAAATAATTGAGGAAGATTTAATTGGTTGGTGGCAGAAGTTCTCTCTAACAGAGGAAGAACAAGAACGTCTCGATCTAGAGGTTGATGTTTCAACAGAGGATCTAGACAAAGTATGCCTGGTTGGAAAGGTTCTAACAAATAGATCTTCAACAAAGAGGTAATGAAGAAGACTGTCAGATTGCTGTAGCGAGCAACAAAAGGAGTAACCATTTCAGATTTAGATCAAAACCTATTTATTTTTAGATTCACTTCAGAGGCCGAAAGATCATGGGTAATCCGTCAAGGGCCGTGGCATTTTGAGAACAATTTGTTGGTTTTCAAGTAGTTCCGTGGGGCAGAACAACCTTCCACAATCAAGTTTTTAGAGGCTGATTTCTGGGTGCATGTTCTAAATCTTCCACTGGGAAGCATGAATAGTAGTGTGGGGGAGAGAATTGGGAACAAGACTGGCAAATACATCTCCATGGGTGTCACGCCAAGCCAGCAAATTTGGGAAAAACCCTTAAAAATTCGGGTGCGCATCGATATCACAACACCTCTGCAAAGAGGGATGCGTATTCATATGGGGAAAAATGAATCAGCCTGGGTTGTGTTCCAGTATGAGAGACTTCCAATTTTTGCTATCATTGTGGAGTTCTTGGCCACCGGAAAAAGGATTGCATCAAGCTCTTGCAAAACCCAGAACCAAGCAGTCTCAAGGATGAATACGGCAGATGGTTACAGTACTTCCTTGCTCGAATTGGAAAAGAAAAAACAGAGACATTGCCGGCAAGAAGTACGTCCGGTGGAGATGAGAGCGAGACAGAGAAGAATCTAAACAAGGAAACCAGACCACGAATCATGGCGGATATGGAGAGCAATGGAATGAACACAGCAAATCAGGCGTTGACTGTGTGCAGTCAACCATTAACGGAAACGGCAATTGCGGCCATAAATTCAAATCCTAAGAATCTCGTAGACCTGGAAGACGTATCAAATCTCCAATGCGAAACCAAATAGTCCCATTTGTCGGAGCAAGATAAGAATAATCTGGAAATAGAAAGTGCAAAAGCAAAGACATTTACGGGGGAAAATGAAGGAAATTACGTTGAAACATTGATAGGCTCGGACAGGTACAACTTGGGTTCTTTGGGCCAGGAAAATAAAAAGAACGCTGAGTTGGGTCAAATGCAATATATTATGAAGGCTGAGCCCATCGCAAAGGAGCCTAACAATCAAAATGGTTTAGGTTGGTCCGGAGCAACACAGTTGTTAACACAACTGAAAAGAGCGTAGAAAATGGCAAACAAAGAAAAGAAGAAGAAAAGGAGCATCAAGGAAGCAAGGTAACAACAACTTTGGGAAAAAGAAAGGATCAAGGTGTAGAAGATGAAGAAGGAGGCAGTATCTCAACGGCGGTGGTTGCCAAGCAATCCCGCCGAGGCAGATGAATCTCTTAGGATGGAACTGCCGAGGGCTTGGGAACCATATAGCAGTGCAAGCTCTTTTCAAGCTTGTTAAAGATGAAGCTCCTAAAATCCTATTCCTCTCAGAAACCATCATGGATCAAAGAGGTATGGAGTTCCTTCGACTAAAATTGGGTTTCAAATAGAGATGTAATGGGCCGGCCCAGCCCGAGCCCAACAGGCCTCCAAAGAAAACGGGCCTGGGCCGGGCCTGAAATCTAAATATTTGGGCCCAGTCCAAGCCTTGGCCCTACGCCCAATATTTAGGGCCGGGCTTTGGCCGGGCCCGGGCCCAATATTTCTTTTTGTAATTTTCTTTCTTTTATTGGCTATAATTATCCCTCTTTACTCATAATGTTGTTTTATTAGAGATATCACTTCCTCATGAAATTATCTTGAATTGGGAAAAAGGAATTGGTTACTACATGAGTATTTCCTTTTAAATATGTATAGTAACTTTTATTTTGTAATGCTAAAACAATTTTTAAAAGAACGTATGCAAAACGATTGTAATGCTAAAACAATTCTTTTAGCGACGGGAAAATTCGTCGCTAAAAGCCTATATTCCGTTGCTAAATGTTTTAGCAACGAATTTACCGTCGCTAAAAGTCCCTCGTATAAAAGCCCGTTACTAATAGTTTGGCGACGGAATTTTCAAATCCGTCGTGTAATATTTAACTTTTTGCGACGGATTTATTTATTAATTAGCGACGGAATATATGTCTCTAATTATATTTTAAGTATTTTAATTTATTTTCTGTTTTGTTAAATTAGCGACGGATTAAATGTTTTAGCGATAGAATATTCCGTCGCTAAATAAGATATTTAGTGACGGAATATTTCGTCACTAAAAACTGATAGTAGGAACACTTTTAGCGACAGAATTAATCCGTCGCCAAAAGTAAAAAAAAATTATTTATTTTTAATTTTTCTATTACCTAGACCTGTAATAAAATTTTCATTTCTCAACAACAACGCGCAATAATCAATACACAAAGAAAGTATATAATCAATCATAAAAAATGTTTATTATAAAAAAGACTCATTATGTACAAGCCGGGAACCGGATATAGCCGGTTAGGAGAGGGGAGAAGAGTACAAGCCGGGCGCCGGGGGGGAAGCTGGGACCGGACACAAAAAGGGGCTCATCAGGGGTTGTCGAGTCCCGGATCTGGATCCTGCTGATCCGGGGCCGGCTCGGCATGTCCAGCTGCGGTACCCTGCTAATCCTGCTCCCTGATCATCCTCAACACCACCGTAGCAATGCGCACGATCTCCTCCTCGTCCAACGGATGCCGAGGAGTCGGTGTCTGTGGAGGGGCAGCGGGGGGTGAGGACGCTTCTATCATGGCACGAGTAGTCGTGCTAGGCAGGCGGCGTATGCGGCCTTTCGGCTGATTGACAACCTTCGGCGTATCCAGCCATCGCTTCAACGCCCCAGTACTCGCACCCATACTAGTGAACACTAATAGCTGTCCGGACTGCTGCTCAGACCCTCTAAGCTGTTCATACGATGCCTGTAAAAAATAGTGATATAAAGATATGTTAGGGCATTAATTAACGCAACATACATTGAGGATATAAAGACAAAAAATTAACAACTTAAACAAATTGACTCACATCGATCCGTCGGGCAATATCTGAAATATAGTCGCCTGCCCGATGCGCCTTATCCTTGTCCTTCTTCTGCACGTGCGTCTGATTATACGTCAGAGCTACAACCTCATCCTCCTCTAGATCCGGGTGCTCGATCGCATTCAAGTGTCAGACGATGTCGTGTGGCACCGACCCTCCCGTGTGCGTTGGATCTCTATTTTGTCTGTTCTCGGCCCCGCTCTTACTCTTGGTGTCCCAACCTGGATCCGCAGCCCACCGATCTATCATCGCCCCCCATACAGTCAGAGATATCCAATATGGGAGATATATCGTCATCTCCGTCATCGGGGCATCCTCGGGCAGCATCTTCTTTGCCTGGTCCCGTGCGTCATGGAGCCATCAGAGGTAATTCTTGCCGATGTAAGCAAAGAAGGCCTGCTGCCCCAGTGCCTGTTGATCAACTGAGTCAAATGTGAACCCCTCCTATAAGGCATTCAATAACACAAATTAACGATAGAAAAAAAACCCTAATTAAACAAATAATATCGCTGAAAAAAATTCTTCACCGTACCAGCCACTCCTCCTATAGGGACTCCATCGCAGCGGCATCCCAGTCCTTCCAGTACAGGCGTGGCTCGAAGAATCGACCCTTCACAAGAATGCCGATCTTCGTCCTTGCCTGATTCTCCAAGATCCTGCCAAATACATAAATAAATTGATTAATAAAGTTCAAATATAAATTAACACCCCAAAATTTTAAATATAAGGCATGATGTGATTTTTTTTTACTTACAGGCCCTCCTGGGTGAGCGTAACTCTTTATTTACGCTGGGGGTCGATGCGTACCCCGCGTATCGGACCACGGCCTCGTCGAGATCTCACAAAACACAGACATTAATACAGTTCAAATATACTTTAAATTTAAGGCTAGTGAAAATGTACTAAACACCGTTATCAACTATACCTGAGGTAGAACCCACGGAAGAAAGAGAATCAACGCGTGTGTGGGATGAATCTGCGTCGGGCTGGGACGACAGCTGGGGCTGGGACGATGGCTGGGGCTGGAGCTGAGGCCCCATCTACTGTACACGATCACTTTGTGCCTCGTCATTAGTGGGCAATGACGAGGTGGGACCCACCGGGGAGGAAGCAGCTCGGCGTTCAGCCCGGCCACAAATAGCCAGTATCCTATCCATATCTGACTTCATATAGATAAATTACAAAGACATTAACACATTAAAAATAATAATTTGACAGAAATCATCATCGACACTATATATATATATATATATATATATATATATATGAACAGATGTGCAAAAACACATCAATATGAACCAAGTTCTAAAATGTTACTACATTTTTCCCGTGATGTTACAACATTACAAGTCAATCATTTTCAGTTTGCGAATCAACATCATCACTTCACTCCTCGTCGTCCTCTTCTTCGTGGGACTCGTCGTCCTCTTCATCTTCTAATTCATCCTCTTCATCAGTAGACTCGGTCACATCATCTCCAACACTTTTCACGTCTTCCGCGTCATCATCTACGACTTCTTCTCCTACATGAAGTGTTGTTGGAAGAGGAAGATCGTCCTCCTCGTTGTTGACCTCAACAGGGAACAAGACACGTGGTTGGTCGGCTTGAAAGGAGTCTAGCTCACTGTCATATGTCACGGGCAATTTCTTGGACTTGATAATTGTATACCAATGAGATTTGGGATTGGCGACGTCCTCCGCGTAAAAGACTTGTACAGCTTGACTAGCAAACACAAAGGGCTCGTCTGATGCAAGTCTTGACTTGACATTGACATCTACAATCCCTTGAGAGCTAACACGGATTCCTCTACTGCATGTGACATCGAACCACGTACACTTGAACATTACCAGGCGGTTTTGGGAACCCAGATATGTTAGCTCAACAATCTCATCTAGCTCTCCGTAAAAGTCCATGCAATTCTCGGCATAACAGTCGCCGTTGACCAAGACTCCACTGTTTTGGGTTTGTTTTGTTCGGTCATCATCTTTTACGTTAAACCTAAACCCGTTGATGATATAGCCTCCGTAACAGGATGTTTGTTTGTTAGGGCCTTCGGCTAGTAATTTCAAGCAGGAGGCCACTGGTCTATCCATTGACTGAACCTATTGTAGATGACGGTAAAAATTAAGGATAAATCAGTATACTAATTGGCCACAGAACTGTATATAACACATAATATAATTTCGTTAAACAATCTTACACGCCTTTTGAACCACTGTACAAATTGTGATTTCCGATGAGATTCAAGTCCAGCGGGATCAGTGATTAAAGATTCCGCATCGAACTCACTGCAAACCAATATAGTTGACTCGCTTAACACACACTTTCAATTATGTACATCAATGTAAGTGAATTAAGACTTTAACTTACTCAACGAATGCCGAAACTTCATCGCAATTTAGAAGGGCATATATTGTTGCAGCACTGTACTCTTCATCTGTTAGCCATCGAGTATACGTTCGGCCGAACGGACTACCTGACTGCTTGAATATTAACAATTGCACTTCTAATTTTGTGCTTGATCCAGGGTCATTTCAGCCTAGTTGATTTAACCTTGTACCAACAACAGGCCTGAAATATTGACTACAAAAGTTTACAAGTTCTTCCATTACGTAAGCCTCCGCAATTGAGCCCTCAACCCAAGCCTTATTGCGGACTTTTTTCTTTAAATGGAATATGAACTTAGAAGTTTAGTGAATCGAGTTAGGTGGAATATCAATGATAACATGTGTCGCGTTCAGTATAAATGAACAACTATAACAATTTAAAGATTACCTCTCGAAGGGATACATCCACCGATATTGCACGATCCACCCATCTTAGCTTTATATGCCAAGTGAACAGGCAGATGCTCCATTGAATCAAAGAACAAAGGTGGGAAGATTTTATCCAGCTTGCAAATCGTCACCTCAATGTTCTTCTCAAGCACTTCCATGTTACTCACCCGGATCGTAGAAGAACATATATCTCGAAAGAAATGAGATAATTCAGTCAAGGTCTCGCAAACAACCCGTGGCAACAGTCTCCGAAAGGCAATAGGAATGAATCTCTCCATGAATACGTGGCAGTCGTGACTCTTCATCGCTTGGAACTTACATTACGATTCATTGTAACAACGAGATATGTTGGACGCAAACTCATCCGGAAGTTTCAAATTCTTAACCCATTGACAGACCTTCTCCACTTGTTTCTTGTCTAGATAGTAAGGTTCTTTCAGAAGTATAGTCCTCCCACTGACTGTCCGAGGATCCAATTCACGGCGCACACCCAACTGTTGTAAATCCCTTCTTGCTTTAAGGTGATCTTTCGATTTGCCCTTAACATTCATCACTGTGTTAAACACATTATCAAAAACGTTCTTCTCAATATGCATCACATCCATGTTGTTTCGGATAATGAGCGTCCTCCAGTAGGCTAACTCCCAGAAGATACAAAATTTTCTCCAGTTGTGCTCTTTCCCGTACCTTGGAATCTTCTGATCTGGCACACCCTTGCCGTGTGGTATGTCAGTATCAAGTGCCTCCAGGTGTGAGAGAACTTCTTCACCAGATGGGTAGTCCAGTGTGACAACCTCACGCTCGATTGTACCGTCAAATTTATCCTTCTGCCTACGAAATTGATGGCCCGGTGGCAAAAGCTTACGATGACATCCGAACCACGAGGCCTTTTCGTCGTGCTTTAACGTATGACCGGGGTTCACGCCCATACAAGCAGGGCATGCTAGCTTCCCATGTGTGCTCCAGCCACACGTAATTCCCAATACGGGGAAATCATGTATAGTCCACATCAAAGCAGCCCTCATCTGAAAATTATGTTTAAGGGATACATCATATGTTTCGACTCCATGATTCCATAACTGTTTTAACTCATCAATCAATGGCCTTAAATACACATCTATGTCCTTTTCGGGACTCTTCGGCCCCGGAATAAGCAACGATAAAAACATGTATGGCTTCTTCATGCACATGCCTGGTGGAAGGTTGTACGGGACAATAATAACAGGCCAACATGAGTAAGGCGTGGTAGACTGACCGAAAGGGTTGAACCCATTGGTTGCCAGACCAAGTCTAACATTTCGAACTTCTTGAGCAAAGATTGGATGCCTGCAGTCAAACTCCTTCCACGCCTCTCCATCAGCTGGGTGTATCAGCACATTGGCATCGTTGTTACGAGTCTCACGGTGAGCCCTCATATGTTCAGCCGTATTGGAGGAGTAGTACATTCTCTGAAGCCGAGGTGTGACCGAAAAATATCGCAATATCTTCCAGGCAATGTTTTTCTTCTTCCCTTTGTCCGGTTTGTACCTCGAATGTTCACATACTGGACACCGTGACAAATCCTTATTCTTTTTCCAGAATAATACACAATCGTTATTGCACGCATCAATCCGCTCATAGCTCAACCCAAGTTTCCTCATCATCTTCTTCGCGTCATAGTACGACGGCGGTAGCTTTCCACTTTCGGGCAGAATTTCTTTGATTAAGGTAACAAACTCGTTAAAACCTTTCTCACTCAGCCCGTGGTCTGATTTCAACTGTAATAATCTACTAACCGCAGACAGCCGTGTGTGTTTCGGAGCTCTATCCCACAGCGGCTCTTTCGCAGCTCTCAAGAACTCATAAAACTTATGAGGCCCTTCATTCAGCGGTTGTGGACTGTCGTTACCCCAGTCAACATTAGCATGCCCAGCATCCATAATCATATCTCTGTGATCATATCGTGCCTCCTCCCTAAATTCAGTTTGAGTAGCGGGGTTGGACGACAATACTAACGTTTCCCCGTGCTGCGTCCACCTTATGTGTCCACCCATAAAACCGTACCGACGAATATGCCATTTTACTTCAATTCTTTTTCTCCAGTGCAAAAATCCACATCTACCGCACGGACACCTTATCTTATCAAAGTCATGTTCAAGATGCGCATAAGCGAAGTCGAGAAATTCGTCAACGCGACACTCAAAATCTTCAGCATTCTTCCTTTTCATCCAACTTCGATCGACCGACATGACGACTGAATTATCGTACTTTATACCACCTTCAATTATGACCAGTCATTAGGCATTGTCGATGTAAATATGAATGCATGAATGTTACACCATGTCTATATATTTCCCCTCCACTCTCTAACAGATAGTGGTCCTATCCCATTCAAAAAAGCACATGTTTATAAAACAGTGAATAAGTCATGCTTAGTCCCATGTCTGCCGAAAATTTGGTAGCACCTCCCCGTATTTCTCCAAGTACACGACATCTATTAAGAGTTCTAACATTCATCTAATCTTGCCTTGCAAGGTTTGATGGATGTTTGAACACCAGATCTGTATGCAGCCGGAGAAACAAACGAGAACGTGTACCAAATATCCACGACATAGAACACAAAGCATGAGTCAAAACACTGTTTTATAAACAATTAGCTTTTCCAAATTGTCCAAACTGGACATCCGAAGGCTCATTACCAATCATTACTTTGTAATGAGTACCTTTGAACGGGAACTAAGGGTTTTTATGCATGCATGCGTTCAGAAATTGATAACATATGCAAGAATCTTTCCGAAATATCAAAACTGCAGAAATATCGTTACATATGTTACCAATTCCACATTAAATAGAATTCGTTGGCAACGAGTTGAACCATCTTGTTGTCAATGGACTTCTCAAAACAACAACCAATAAAAAGAAGGCAGGGTTTGTAAACAACGAGTAATTGAACCATCTCTAGGCAATATGGAATAATTATGGGATGTACAAGGGCTAATTAAGGCTAACTGGGTTATTAGGGTTAATTACGAGTATTAATTATAGCTAATTAGGGTTGATTAGGACTAATTAAGGTTATTTAGTCCTAATTAGGGTTTAATTGTGCCGAGTAGTGCTGATTAGTCCTAATTAGGGCTAATTAGGCTTAATTGGGTTATGTTAAGGCTAATTATTGTTAATGAGGGCTAGTTTTGGACAATTATAGCTAATTAGGGTTGATTATGACTAATTAGTGTTATTTAGTCTTAATTAGGGTTTAATTGTGCCGAGTAGTGCTGATTAGTCCTAATTAGGCTAATTAGGCTTAATTGGGTTATGTTAGGAGTAATTGATGTTAAAGAGGGCAAGTTTCGGATAATTATAGCTAATTAGGGTTGATTAGGACTAATTAGAATTATTTAGTCTTAATTAGGATTTAATTGTGTCGAGTATTGTTGATTAGTCCTAATTAGCGCTAATTAGGACTAATTGGGTTATGTTAGTGCAAATTATGACTAATTAGGCTAACTATAATCAATATGCGCGTAATTGGGTTCATTTGGGGTAATTACAGCTAATTATATTTTCATTAGGTTCTTAGGGTTAGTTAAAACTAATTAGGCTCATTAGAGCTAATTAGGGTTAATTGATTTATTAAAATATTATTAATCAGGACTAATTAGAGCTAATTATAGTCAGTGCTGGAGCCACGATTAGATTCCAGGGGGTGCATGCTAAAAATGTCGCGTTAACCTAATTAACCTATATTTAATGCACAGTCAACAATCTTAATTCCGACACCTCATATAGGGTGTTGATATGGTATCCGATACGTGTTTGACACCTCCGGACACGTGTCCGACACCTCCGGACACGTGTCTGACACGCACCTCCAGACACATCGGCATACGTTAATTTATTTTTTAAACGTTGAACACCGTCGATCAGACGTGGTGTCCGTGTCTGCTCTAACTAATAGGTATCTCAATCCAATTGGGTCCCATTCTCCGTCAACAATCTCAATTCTCAATTCTCAATTCTCAAATGCGCAATGCAATAAAAATTAACAAAAATCACACATTCAATCTAATTAGGTCCCATCCTCCGTCAATAATCTCAATATCTCAAATGCTCAATGCACAATTAACAATCTAAAATCATCAATTAACAACCTAAAATCATCAATTAATAATCATAATTACTTCAAATGCACAGCTAATAACCTAAAATCATCAATTAACAACGTAAAATCATCGATCACAATTCTCAAATGCACAATTAACAATCTAAAATTATCAAACAAATGATCAATGTTCAAATGAGAAAAAATTGTTCAAAATGCACATATCCGATGCGCTTGAATTATTTCAATTTAGGGTTCGATTGTATCATGGCATTCAATTTAGCGTTCAATTAGGGGTTCAATTAGTTTAATTTATGATTCGATTCGATTAGGGCATTCAATTTAGGATTTAATTATGGTTCAATTACTTCAATTTAGGGTTCAATTAAGGGGTTCTATTAGTTCAATTTAGAGATCCGTTGATTTGGGGCATTCAATTAGTTCAATTTAGGGTTCGGTTGGATTATGGCATTCAATTTAGGGTTCAATTAGGGGTTCAATTAGTTTAATTTAGGGTTCGATTCGATTAGGACATTCAATTTAGGGTTCAATTAGGGGGTTCTATTGATTCAATTTAGGGTTCGGTTGATTTGGGGCATTCAATTTAGGATTCAATTATTTCAATTTAGGTGTCCCCACTATTCCTTGAATTTTAGATTAGCAGTCTCTCTCGTAACTTGTCTAATCTAATCAAATCAGGAAACCAAGAATCAACCATGAACTGCTTACTCTATAGCAACCTAATTACCTAAAGCATCAGCCATTAATTGCTTACCCTATAGCAATGCTAAAAGCTGAAGTATAGTAAAGATATAGCCCAGCATACAACCTTTAAAGAGCATTTCATGAACATACTTCTTCTATTTTATTTCATATTTTCAACACTAGCAGGTATCTCAATTCAAGTTCAGTATCATTGAGCCGTAGAAAGTTTAGGATACTATTATTTAGACTTTTTAATCTCATTCTTATAAGCAGAGAAAAGTTATGTTTTAACTTTTCCAGTCTTTGGGTGCTCATCTTTTTAAGCACATAAAAGTTTTGTTTGGACTTTTCAGCTTTGCAGTTTGCACCCATGTGATATTTACCTCCGCTTTGTGTCTTACACTCTTTTTAGGTTAGGGCCTGATTAGGCTTGTGGTCAATCTACCACACTCCACACCCTCGATTGGTAGAGTACAAGATCTAAAGGTGATGAAATTGTTGATCAATACCTACGTCATTCTTAGAATCTATGGCGTTAAGGCATTAGTTTGTGACTGAAGGTATTTTTTTTGGGTCAAATACACGTAGGTACCCTAAAACTACCCCGAAGTCTCACTTGAGGGTCCCAAAGTTTATTTTTTACACATAAGGGTCTGTAATTTCAAATTTTCGATAAATAAGGACTTCCGTCCAAATTCCTAACGATCTAGCCCTTTCCGTCAGGGATAATTTTGTCAAGTTACCTTTATATTTTTCAAAACCCTAGTTTAATACAATTTACATCATAGCCAGCCCTTTTCCCAAGCCCCAGTCATGACCGAAAAATAGAGGCTCTAGTCATCGGCGACGAGCCCACAACGCCAGAAAAATGCCAAAATTGTCGTCACCCATTGACCTCTCCAAATCCCAGCCCCGTCGCGACCTCGCCAACCCTTAACATCCCTAGATCCGCCACCACCTCACCAACTCCGTTGCAAACCAAGTCACACTGCCGATGACATAGCCAACCCTGTCGCAAACCAAATCACACCAATTCGATTGGCTGTACAACAAACCAAATCGCCAACGCCACCGCAAACCAAATCGCCAACACCATTGCAAACCAAATTGCCAACACCATCGCAAATCAAATCACACCAATTCGATTGGCTGTATAGCAAACCAAATTGCCAACCACCATCGCAAAGATTGACTCTATTGCATGACACGCTCCACCGGATTGGCAGTGAAAAGTGGGGATCTGGACAGGATGGTGGCTTCGCCTTCGAGGTTGACTCTTCATATAAGGTTGTCGACAGAGTTGGTAACGTAAGTGTTTCTGGATAAGTCGACGGCGGCGTTGTTGGCACCTGCGGCGAATTCGGTGGGGTTGGGCTCGTGGAGGGGGTGAGGAAGAGGCAGTAGCAGGAGGGGAGGTCATAGGCAGCGAGGGCAGAGGAGGAGGAGTAGAGGGAGGGATGGAAGTGGACGACGGCGAGGAGGAAGCGACATAAATGGTAGAGGGTGAAGCCGACGAGGAAGGAGCTGGGGGGAGGGGGGAGGAGACAATGGTGTCAACGATGGCGACATCGGAGAATGAGAGGAGGGCGCGGTGGTGGCAAATGATGGGCAGAAAAGAATGGTGCATATAACGATGAAAACTAAGGAGGTAGTGATGGTAGGGTTTTTGAAAAAAATAAAGCTGACTTGATAAAATTACCCCTAACGAAAAATGCTAGATCGTTAGGAATTTGGACGGAAGTTCTTATTTATCAAAAATTTGAAATTACAAAACCTTATGTGTAAAAAATGAACTTTGGGAACTTAAGTGAGACTTCGGGGTAGTTTCAGGGTATCTACGTGTATTTGACCCTTCTTTTTTTACTTCGAAGTACAAGTAAGAAGGCAAAAATCTTAGCTTTGTGTCTTACACACTTGCTATGTTTTGCCCTAACTGTGGTTTTGTGCTTAAGTTGCGGGTCCGGGGTACTGGGGTGTAGAATACCTGATGGAGCTGGGCACGAGTGTAGTAGAAATACATCTTAGTGATTAAGGACAAAGAAAATCTTAGATTGTCAAGATAGTGTAGTAGAAATGAATGGAGGAATAAGGTATCTTCGTATCTAATTTTATGATTAGTGTACTCCCCTTATAATTAGTTTACTACATAAATTTGGACTAGACAACAATCAATATAGTATTCTACATATTATGCATCATCAACATCTCAAGGTGTTTGGCATATGCAAGCTAAAATTACAATCCAAAAATGAAACCAAATCCAAATTGCACACCGAAAAAAACATGGATGAATATCAAAATCATACCCGACAGTAGTGTCACCATACGAAACTATATATAGATTCAAAATCAAAATTGTTGGAAGAAATCATACCTTCTAAGTGAGGCTGACGGGTAATTATTGCCGGCGGCAGTGGAGGGCAGCGGTGTTGGTGGCGTGGTGGCAGTGGAGGTGGATATATTGGTCATGCGGGGTCGGGGGGAGGATGAGGTGTCGCCGGAGGTGGGGCACTGTGGAGGTGAGAACGGGGCTGTGGAGGTGGGGCACCGTGGGATCGCCGGCGGTGAGAACTCGGAGCATTCGAAGAGAGAAACAGGGAGAGAGAAAAACCAGATTTGGGGGACTTAATAAAGACTTTTTGGCGACAGAATGAAACCATTGCTAAAAGTCCGTCGGTGAAGGTCGTACTTTTATCGACGGAATTTTAGCGACAGTGATTTTTCGTCGCTTAATTTTTTTTATTAAACTCTCGGAAATAAAAAATTCTAAAAAAAGTTTAGCGTCGAAAGTTTCGTCGCCAAAAGACCGCCGACAAGATTTTGTCGCCAAAAACATTTTTCGATGTCAGATTCCGTCGCTAATAGTATTTAACGACGAAATTTTTACCAAGAGAATTATCCGTCGGTGAAAGCTCATTTAATGACGGAAACACTTCCGTCGCTGAAAATCCGTCGCAAAAAACGTCTTTTCTTGTAGTGTCAATAATATCACCATGACTCTCAAAGTCATGTGCGGGAGCATTACCAAACCGAATACGACAACGAGCAGTGGGGTCTCGAGCTAAGCCTCTACTAAACTTAAGATGTCTTTTCAAATCAACTTTTCTAATTTTCTGTGCAATATTGACTTTTATTATTAATGCAATTAAGTCAACCATAAAATATTTTTTTTTTGTTGTTGTGACATTTTCTTTTGGTCCGATTTTACTGACAATTTTATGCCTGTAGATCCAGACTCCAATCCATAGGCTATGTAGAACCCCACTAAATGAACCTGACTGCCCACGTTCGCTATTTGCAGTATTGCCCAACCACTTTCACGGCCCAGGGAAGTACTACAATTTAAAACATTATTATTATAGGGATAATTACATAAAATATCCTTATGATTTGGAGTAGTTGCAAAAAGATTCCTGAAGTTACACATGTTGCAAATGACCTCCTATGGCATTAATTTTGTTGCAACCGTTAGAGAAATCATCCAGATTGACGGAGCGTGATATTCACTCTCTTAAAAAATGCATTTGATAAATTTTAATATATTAAAAAGACAAAATTACCCTCATTTTTTTTCCTGTCCCACCCAAGTCCCATTCTCTTCTCCATTCCAGTCAAACCTTAACCCTAGCCACCACCTCTGTAATATCCCGAACTTTGGGAGCCGGTTAAAATAACCATCCGGGCTCTAAAAAAATAAACGGGAGATAATTTTGGGCAATGCTCGAGTATTAGTAGAGTATCGACGCTTAAAATAATTTTGGGACAAAATGAAAATCTGGGGGCATTTTTTTGAATTTTGGAAAAAAAAAAAGCTTTCAGGGCATAAATGTGAATTATGATTTAGCGATGAAAAATGATAAAATGAATGCAAGTATATATTTTCAGTGATGTCTAATTGAATTAAGAATGGTTAGATGAGTTTTGGAGCTTAAGTGTAAATTTTAAAAAAAGTTTGGGGTGTTTTTATAAATACGTAAAGTTTAGGGACATTTGTGTAATTTTATAAAAAAACAATTTAAAAACCATGTTTTATAGTCTTGCCACCTCCTCCTTGTTACCATGACTAAGCTAGTTAAATGTTAAAATATGGGATATGTGGATAATGGATGTCTCGGGTGGAAGATAATGAAAGGAAAAAAAAAGGGAAACCTTTCCCTTTCGGGAAAGAAAGAAGAACCAAGACAGAAAACAAGAAACAGAGAAGAGAAATGAAACAGGGGGCCGAATTTAGGGCCAGAAAAGGGCCCAATTTAGGGCCAAAATCAGGCCAATTTCTGGCTTTTTTGGGCCTTTTTAGGGCTAGGCCTGGCCCGGGCCATTTTTGGTGAAACCTTGGCCTAGTCCAAGGCCCTTTATCCGCGGGCCTGCACTGTTCATTACAGGGCCGGGCCATCTCGGGCTTTTTTCAGGCCGGGTCGGACCAGCCCGCAGGCCGCCCGGCCCATTTGACATCTCTAGTTTTAAAGGTAGTTTTTCTGTAGAAAGGGCTGGTAAATCGGGGGGGGGGGGGGGGTCTAGCCATGATGTGGCAGGATGATGTTGAGCTTGATTTGCGTAGTTTCTCAAAAAAATCACATTGATGTAATCGTGAAGAGTGAGGGATCAGATAGCTGGCGGTTAACGGGGTTCTATGGATGTCCTGAAGTATCCAAAAGGCTGTTGGGTTGGAATTTCCTACGCCAATTAAAATCACAATTCAATTTACCTTGGATGTGTTTCGGTGATTTTAATGAGATTGTCAATAATGAAGAAAAATATAGTCGGATACCTAGAGACGAAACTCAAATGGCGAGGTTTCGAGCAATGATGAATGATTGTTGTTTTTTAGATTTGGGGTATGAAGGAATGCCGTTTACATGGTGGAATAGACAATATGAAGAGGGCAATTACAGAGCACGTTTGGATAGGGCCATGGCTACTGCAGACTGGATTCAGCGTTTTGGTGGGTTCAGAGTTCAACATGTCGCCGAGTATTCATCAGATCATGTTCCGATAATCGTAATAACAGAAGACCAGGTGGATAACGTGTACTTAAGGAGAACCAAAACGTTTAAATTTGAAGAGATATGGCTGCGGGATGAGACTTGCAATGACGTTGTGGGAGAAGCTTGGAACCTATATGCGCAAAGTTCAGAACTAGTGGGTGCCTTCAGAGAATTTATTCATAGTACTGCAGAGAGACTCAGTTCTTGGGGAGTGAGAAGATTTGGTCAACTTAAAAAACAGATCGACAAAAAAAGATGTGAGCTTAAAAATCTGATGAGTAAAACTCCCTCAAATGTAAACAAGTCAGAAATTATAAGGTGTGAGGCTGCACTAAATAAGTTATTGTTAAGGGAAGAAGTGTATTGGAAGAACGGGTCACATGTGGTTTATTTGAAGCAAGGGGATCAGAACATAAGTTATTTTCACTCGAAGGCTTCTAAGCGACAAAAACGCAATTATATTGCAGGCTTGGAAGATAAAAAATGGGGTATGGAGGAAAATACAGAAAGAACTTGAAGAAGTGGCGGTGGACTACTTTGAGGACCTTTTCACTTCAAATCCTCAACTAGACATGAGGGAAACATAAGAGGCTGTTGGGAATCAGGTGAATAGAGAAATGAATAACACTTTAGTAGAGGAGTTCAATCATGAGGAGATTTGTACAGCCCTATTCCAAATGTATCCTGCAAAAGCACCGGGCCCAGACTGTATGTCTGCTCTCTTTTACCAAAAGTTTTGGCCTTTGGTAAATGGAAAACTAGTGGATGCAGTGTTGGTTTTCCTTAATGGAAGTGGTGGTATCGAGACTCTAAACCACACCCACATTGTACTGATTCCAAAAGTAAAAAAACCCACTAAAGTTGCTGAGTTCCGACCAATTAGTTTATGCAATGTTGCATATAAAATTGTCGCAAAAGCATTGGCTAACTGGCTGAAGCGAATTCTTCCCAGCATCATCTCAGATTATCAGAGTGCTTTTGTTCCAGGAAGGCTTATTTCGGATAATATCTTGATTGCTTTTGAAACTTTCCATCACTTGAAGAATAAAAAGAGGGGAGATCAGGGCCAACTAGCTCTAAAACTCGATATGAGCAAGGCGTATGATAGAGTAGAGTGGAGCTTCCTAAACCAGATCATGTGTACGATGGGCATTCATCCTCGATGGATTCATTTAATTATGCAATGTGTTTCATTGGTCTCATTTTCAGCTCTCATTAACGGGGAACCTACAGGTTATTTTTGGCCAACACGTGGACTGCGACAAGGGGACCCATTGTCCCCTTACTTATTCATTTTATGCGCAGAGGGCCTCTCTAGCCTCATAGCGAAGGCTGTAGCTAACCAAAAGCTCCAAGGCATAGCAGTTTGTAGAAATGCACCCACTATATCACACTTATTCTTTGCCGATGATAGTCTATTGTTTGCTAAGGCTAATGTAGACCAAGTCAGATTGGGCGCTTTCTTCAGGTGTATGAACAAGCGTCCGGACACAAGGTAAATATGGAAAAATCTTCTATAATCTTCAGTAAAAATGTGAATGAGGGGAAAGTCGGAGAATTGTGCCAATTGTTGGGAGTCAAAGCAGGGGCAAGCCAAGATAAGTATCTTGGACTACTGATTGCAATTCAAAAATCAAAATCCCAAGCCTTTTCCACCATTAAGGAGAGGGTATGGACACTACAAGTAATAAGGCCTTTAGCGACGATAAAATCCGTTGCTAAAAGCCTAGATTCCGTCGCTAAAATTTTTAGCGACGGAATTACCGTCGCTAAAAGTCCCTCGTATAAAAGGCCGTTACTAAAAGTTTTACGACGGAATTATAAAATCCGTTGTCTAATATAGAACGTTTGGCGACAGATTTATTTCTACATTAGCAACGGAATATCCGTCGTTAATTCTGTTTTACGTACTTTAATTTATTTTCTTTTTTATGAAATTAGTGACGGGATAAAATTTTAGCGACGGAATTAATCCGTCGCTAAAAGTTAAAGTCATTTTAATTTTTTTTAATTTTTTAATGCCCAAACTTGTAATAAAAAATTCAAATCAATTGGGTCCCATCCTCCGTCAACAATCTCAATATATCAAATGCACGATTAACAATCTAAAATTATCGATTAACAAATCATCGATCAATAATCACAATTAACAACCTAAAATTATCAAACAAATAGTCAATGTTCAAATAACACAAAATTGTTCAAAATGTACATATCCGATGCGATTAATTTAAAATATTGTCTAATTATGCCTCAAAGTTCAACATTGGGGAAAAAGTTTTTCACAAGTGCTTTGATCAAACACCAGCACTTGAAAACGCATTTGCCCCATGTGTTGAAAGATTACAAAGTCTCCTAGATGGAGGTCATGCTGTTGCACGAATTCGTTCCAACCCTCTTCGAAGCAAAGAACTTCTTGGCCACCTTCTTCTTCAATTTAACAAGCCACGACCCCTTGCGGCTGGTTAAAGTTGTTTCAAATATCAATGTGGTAAGCAATCTCCAAAATGCGACCGGTATGGCCTAACATATTCATAATACAGTAAGACATGTAAGTTTTTAACCAAAGATAAAACTTTTAACACACACGAAAACACAGAGAAAACGGGATGACATACAAGTTCTGTATGAAAACCAGGCATCATGACCTTGAAGAAGTGCCTGCTGACTGAAACGTCCCTGTTCACCGAAGCAGAAGCCATTTAACCTACTTTAACATGAAAAACCAATCGAGGATTATTCAATCGACAAGCATCAATTTCATAGCTGAATTAAATCTATCAAATTATGTTAAAGTGATGCTAAAAAAACAGATCCACAGTGAGTTGAAGCTAAAATGACTACCACAAAAATCTCAACTACGCACATCATCATTTCACCACCCAAATAGCCACCTATATTGTTGAACGTCACTCACATATTACAAATAACACCCCAAAAATCTCAAACCAATCACTGAATGAAACCTAACCTTAGTGCAAATCCAATCACTTGTTAGACACGTGTCCGACGCCTACCGACATGTTTCCGACACCTCTGGACACGTGTCCGACGCCTACCGACAAGTGTCCGAAACCTCCGGACACGTCCGAAGACATTGCTTTATTTTTTAAGATTAATCTTTCATGCTTGCAAGAACCACTATTTCATGTGCAAAAATATGTACATTGTTGGTAAGGTTTTCAATTACCATTCTAATTTTCTGATCAAGTCGATCTATTGATGGTTATAACCCTGTTAGTAATTTGCAGACTCGTTTGCTAAATGCGGTTTTGTTTTTGTTGAATCATATCTTATGATTCACTAATGTTTTGGGGGAGACAACATACAAACTGCAGGAGACCACTGCTTCACTAATGTTTCCTAATGTTGTTGGACTTTACCAATTTGAAGAGCTTACATAAAAACTAGAATAATTAAAAATCAGGAAAGAATCCTTTTAATAGGGACATAAAGTATATTACTTGCAATGATTAAGTTCTTAATAAACCCTTAATCCAGGTAGGACCTGACAAGGTACCGACATTAGACACACGTGAAAGGTCGAGATTCATGTAATTATTATTTGAGTTCATAATCATCATTTTCCACAAATTAAAAATAGGATTACAAGGCTACAGCCAACCTGTCCCTTTGATACCACGAAATAGTAAGACTACTGTGGGGGTGTTCCTTCCAATCAGGGTCTCCCTAAGGATCATCACTATTATGTGATGAAAAAAAAGCTAAAATTAGACTTTTTGCATATTTTGTCTTAAGCAGTGCATAATGATTGTGTCAATTTGTCATTTACTTTCCTAATTAGCGAGAACTTTTGCTGCCCCCTTAAACATAAACTAGTGCAATGCTCTAGCGGGTAAAAGCTTCTAACCCCCCCCCCCCCCCCCCCAATAAATTAGTGCTATGCTCCAGTGGGTAAAAACTTTTAATCTGGTTCGTTTCAGAAGATCAAGGCTGCAAACTAGTTGGACTGGCTACATGAACATTTTGGTCTACATATTTCAATTCGTCATCTGATCTTTTTCGGCAAGTTCTTGAAAATCAAGTACTTTCTCATTACTTGTCTCCAGGTTATGTTATCTTGGTTTACAGCGACCTTGGCCTACCCTCATCAACTTGGCGCAACTCACCCCTGTTGGATGTGCATAGCCCATCTATGGCAATGTGCTCCCTCAATCAGGCTGAACACATCGCCATGTGACTCTACTGTGTGCTCGCTCTTCCATGTGCTTGAAAAATAGTGAAACACATATGTGGATTCTAGGTTTGGGGTCGGTTTCATATTCATTATAAGATAGTGACTTACTTCTCGTGGTGAGTCTATTTTCCCCCATTAAGGTCGATGTTATTGTCAATGAGGTATAGAATTTGTTTCCACTCCATACCTCACAACAATCACACCCGGCATGTCATAAGCTACACCCATTTCCCTCCATTCACTCACTCACTAAACTCACACAGACAAGCACTCATTACACCCACATACACTCAAAACAGCTGTACAAATACACACACACACACACACACACACACACTCATGCACACTGTTTGCACACCCACACACACCTGCTGCAGTCCCTAAGACATACACCTCCGGCCCTTATTGCAGCCTGAAAAACACACACCATAACCCCCCCACCCCCCGCGCTGCAGCCCTTAAAACACATGCCAAAACCACTGCTGCAGCACATTACATACCACACACAACACCACTGCTGCTACTGCCACACACACTCACTTAAACACACACCCTGTACACTCCTAAAACATACACACAAACACTCAATACACACCCCTTTTCCCTCAATTCCATCAGTAATTAAACAACCTAATTCCATCATCAACAATTAAAAATAATTGAAATTATAAGGAACATATCATAATTCCATAAACAAATTAGGGCAAGTTCCAATTAGGGCAAATTGACAGAAATCAGAACTGAAGAAAATTAGGGCAAATGGCGCTTAAACATGCATTAAAGCAAATTAGGGCAACAGAGAGGTGGTGCGGCGGCGAAAATGTTGGTGGCGCGGTGGCAATGAAGGGTCTTGGTGGCGCGGCAATGGAGGGAATTGGTGGCGCAGTGTTGGTGGCACGCGGATATGGAGGGGCACAACGTCGGGGGAGGGGGCGGTGATGTCACCGGAGGTGGGTGGTCGGAGAGGGAGAACGCCAATATCGCTGGTGAGTGGGTGAGAGTGAGAGACAGAGAGGAACGGGGAGAGTGAAAAAAAGACGAAGGTGTTTTATGCAAGGACTTTTAGTGACGGAATGACACCGTCACTAAAAGCCTGTCGACAAAAGATATATTTAACGATGGAATTTTTAGCGACGGTAAGTTGCACAAGCAGTCCCAACGTATGTAATGAGTTGTTTCCCACTCCCCTTTGTGACTAACTAAATCAGATGGTGGCACGATTCTGATGGGGACAGGGAGAAAAAGAATGGAAAATTCATTGGATTGGTTGGAAAAAATTGTGTCTACCAAAATTGAAAGGTGGGATAGGTTTCAGAGATATGAAGACTTTCAACATGGCGTTACTTGCCAAACAAGGCTGGTGTTTCATTAACAATCCTTCCTCCTTGGCGTCGAAAGTTTACAAGGCTAAATATTTTCCGGATGCCAACTTTTTGGACGTAGAACTGGGTAAGAACCCATCCTACCTTTGGCGAAGCATTTGGTCGGCAAAGTGCATTTTAGAAATGGGTACTAGATGGCGCATCGGAAATGGCACTGAAGTTAAGGAGTGGAGGGATCGATGGTTGCCAAGACCAACCACTTTCAAGCCTTATTCTCCTATGAGTGGTGCAAGCCCAGAATTGAAAGTCGCAGAGTTAATTGATTAGGACAGTATGTCTTGGAAGGTAAATACTATCAAAACACTCTTTTTACAGTCAGAAGTAGAAGATGTATGCAACATACCACTTCCAGCTTATCCTCAAGAGGATCATCTAATTTGGCATTACGGAAAAAATGGAATTTTTACAGTAAAGTCGGCGTATCACCTGTATCTCCAAGCAATGCACACGATAAATAACAAGAGCAGGGGAGATGTATCAGACGGACAGCGTGCGGAAAAAATTTGGAAGATCCTATGGGGACTCAAGATGCCAAACAAAATAAAGGTAATGCTCTGGCGGGCTTGCAAAAATGCATTACCAACCCAATTCAATTTTAGAAAGCGTGGTTGCCAGGTTAACTTGGAGTGCCCACTATGTGGCAAGGATGTAGAGACGATCATGCACATTTTTCAGGACTGTAACTGGGTAAATTCACTTTGAGAACAGTTTTATGTAAGTGCCGAGCAATTTAGCGGTTCAGGTTTTTGCCTATGGTTTGAACACATGCATTCAACAGCCGATACATGCAATTTTTCTATATGGTGCGTGATGATTTGGTTAGTGTGGCATCTTAGAAATCTAGTAGCCCACGGCAAATCTCCTGGGGAGCCTGGATCTCTATACAAAAAGGCCTCGTCATATTTGGATGAGTATCATGCAGCCTTCGGTAGAGTTCATGTGGAGGTAACAATACCAGCCCCTACTATATGGGAACAACCTCCTTGCAATTTATACAAGGTAAATATTGATGGGAGTTTTGATGCGAAAACTGGAAGAGGGGGAGTTGGAATTATTATCAGGAATAAGGATGGGGAAGTCATGGGATCTATTGCACGACCACTGCTAAATGCATGTTCAGCAAGACTAGAGGAAGCCACAGAGGCATTGAAGGGATACGACTAGCGAGGAAAATAGGTTTCTTTTCAATTATGCTAGAAGGGGATAGCTTGGAAGTGACGCAAGTCTTGAAAGGTAAGAACATAGATCTTTCAGAGTTTGGATTGATTCTACAGGATGCGGAAGTTGAGAAAAGCGGTTTACAGAAGTATAATTTCCACCATGTCAAACGGGATGCAAACAAAGCTGCTGACATGTTGGCAGTGTTAGCAAAAGAATTGCATGAGCATAGAGTCTGGTTGGAGGAATACCCTCCCTGCTTATCTGATATTGTAGCCCTGCATAAACTATTGAGTTAATGAATGATCCCATTTCAAAAAAAAAAAAAAAGAAGAAGGAGGGAGACACCAAAGTCTACGTATTAAATAGTCCAGAGAGGTAGGCTAGACCTTGAACAGTATTGATCTGGTACATAACCTCCTTACTTAAACCTATTGAATAAAGATGGAAGTCTATGGCCTTTGTTTACCCATTCAACACATTAATTTTCTCCCTAACATGTGGAAGAAGTCATCACATCGGAAAATATGCAAGGGAAATTTTCAAAAGCAAATCTTCACAACATGTATAAAATTGTTACATTTGGATTATACACTTCCAATGAACCAACTTCTTCTCAAGCAGCTAGTTAGTGCCCCCTCTTAATATTCACTCTGCAGCTTTGCACTGTCAACCTTTTTCTTTTTTTTTGGTAACAGGTCCTTGTTTTATTGATTACCAAAATATGTACACTTGGCATGCTTGCCCATCCACAGTTGCCATTTAAACAAAACTGACTACTAAATCACCATACTATCAACTCTAAGAAAAAAAAACAACAATGTTCATCAAGATAATTTCCTATTTGTTCAGTATTCTCTCATTTATCCCCCATTTTGCACACAGCTCTTTATTTTCAGTTGTAGCTTCCATCTTCCAACTGTTTATTCTCCATCTGATCCAATTTGTGATCATCTGCCAACATCCCTGAGTTGTGGTCTTCTTATTCTCAAAAATTCTGGTGTTCCTTTCCATCCATATCCCATATATTGTGGTTGCAAACACCAATTTCTTCAGCTTTTTCCTACTACTTTTCCCCCTAAGCTTTGTTGCTGCTTCCTGCTTCATATGCTCCCAAGATGTCATTTGCAGTTCCAGAGGAATATTCTCTTCTACCTTTCTCCAAAGTTCTTTTACATATGAACATTGAACTAGAAGGTGATTTAGTGTTTCAAGGTGTGTGGAGCAAAGAACACAACTATCCTCTTGTATTAAGTTCCATTGCTTCAGTTTTGTCCTTGTTCTCAGACCATTTCTGTAGGCTAACCATGTAATTACAGCACATCTTGGAATGTTCACTGTCAACCTTTTCACTCCACGCCTCTCGAATTTGTCGTTGCTGCTCGACGAACAGGTGACTTAGACAGAGTCAAGAGAAGAATGGGCATTCAGTGGGTGGTTGGGTTCACGTTTCTACTGTGGGTTACCGGAGCGGCAGTGGAAGGAGCTGCACCACTTTCAAAGCCTGGTTGTAATGAAACATGCGGCAACGTAACCATACCATTTCCATTTGGTATGGTATGGGATCAGCTGATTGCTTCGGCGACCCGTCCTTGGAGATAACTTGCAACGACTCCTCCAATCCACCCACACCTTTCATCAAGAGTACCAATTTTCAGGTGCTCGAAATATCCTTGCCTTCCAGCAGCATGCTTGTCAAAACTGAGCTAGACCAAATGTTGGTGAGTAGTATCTCATTTTCTAGCGTCGAGCTATCTTGGAATTACAGTGGCCGATGCTACTCTCGCTACAACGGGGGTTACTACTACTACAACAGGGTTTACCAAAGTTGCAGATGTCTACCGGGCTACGAAGGGAACCCATATCTCGAAGGTGGATGTCAAGGTAATTGTAAAAACAGTAGCTTCGCTGCTATAGTAGGTACTACAACATATAATTGATTGCATTTACTGAAAATAGAGTTTGTTTTTATCATTTTTTCACCGTGTTTTAGGAAAACGATTTCCTTCCCGACAGTAGTCAACAGTTCAGTTTCGATTTTAGTCTCAGCCATTCCTGGGATTTACCCCTTGTACATTACAGAAGGGTGTTCTCACAATTTTGAAAAGTATCCAAACTAATCTGGTTGTTCTCTATTTCTGGAATATTATACTTAGCCATAGCCTAATGGTTCCTCAGCACCATGATCACGGCATATCCTGGTTTTACATGTAAAGGCAGTAATCATTAGCATGTAATTATTGCAATAAGTGATTTCTGAAAGCTACTTTTTTTTTTTAATATTAGAATTGCATTTCATATATAACCCTCGCCGGGGGGGGCGGGGGGGGATCGAACTCGGTACCTCGAAGTCACTCCTCGAAGACCCTTGCCAACTCCACCAACCCCTTGGGTTCTGAAAGCTACTTGTTACCATTTTTTTTATACTAAAAGTTTTGAACGGTCGATAATTTTAACTTTGACGCATAATGTCTTGATTACGAAGTACACTAGAAGTTTCTTACAGTTATGACTATTGCCAAGTGCACTTTTAGTCTATACACCTCTTTGTAATTGATTTTTCACATACTATTCAGTATTTGCCTACTCTTCATTATATATAAAGTGCCAATTTTCGTTTTTTTAGATATATAAATATTTATATTCATATTCGTTAAACACGTTGATTTGTTTGCGTACAGATGTTGATGAATGTAACATGCCAATTTCTGGTAATAGTACAAGTTGTTCAGGAGGGAGGTGTGTCAATGCAAATGGGGACAGTAATACAACCATATGTTCCGTGGGGAGGTGCATCAACACCGTCGGTAATTACTACTGTTCTTGTCCCTCTGGGTATGGCGGCCGCTATGGTTGCTACAAAGTCAATGACAACAAAGCTCGGATGGCAATAATAGGTATGAGTTATGACGCTGGTATTACAAATTCGCACATATGGACATGCTTGTTGCGACGACTCGTATTGTTTGAATAGCCAATGACACCACAGTTGCAGAAGTCATTCTTTAAAGTGTTGATGAAGGCATCCTCTCTTCGTTCAACAATTTCTCCCTTACTTTTACTCGTAGGAAAAAACTAGGTACGAGTCATTAGCATAAAAATTCGAGATTCACCTGCCTAGAATCGTATGTACTGTCAGATTTAATTTATACTATTATATAAAATGAGATATTGCTCTAACATATGGCAAAATGTTACTCTCACATAATGAGCGAGGAAACGGCCATTCTATACCAGGCTTCCTCCATAGTCGTAGTTCACCCTGTAGAGGTTTCTCTAGGACAGAAGCTAAACTATTCTACTTGCATAGATTGGACCTTACTTGGTTTTGCCATAAGCAACCTACCAATCGTTTACCAGCTTTGCTCAATTGTTTACTTCATCCAATGACCCACAGATGGAATTGTTCTGTATGTTTCACAGTAAGTTCATGCATACAAAACTTCATTGTGTTGTGTATAGTAAATCCATAATAACACTCTCAAATAGTAGAACTTTCCCGCCTTTAAATCATCTCTGCAGTTTTCTATGCAACTGTTTGGATTGCCACGGTTAATTAATCAATTTCCAATGACTAATACAGGTACTAGCAGCGGTCTTGGAGCACTGATTTTAATTGGTGGTGCATGGTGTTTGTACAAAATAATTTTGAAAAGAAAGAAAAAGCAACAGAAGCAAAAATACTTCAAGAGAAATGGTGGTTTGCTTTTAGAACAGCAACTATCTTCAGGTGAAGAAGGCAATGTCGAGAAAACCAAGTTATTCACTTCAAAGGAGTTAGAAAAAGCCACTGACAATTATACCAAAAATCGAATCCTTGGTCAGGGAGGCCAAGGTACCGTTTACAAGGGAATGCTGGCAGATGGAAGGATTGTTGCAATTAAAAAGTCTAAGATTGAGGATGATGAAGGAAAAGTTGAGCACTTCATTAACGAGGTTGCCATCCTATCACAAATTCGCCACAGAAACGTGGTCAAGCTACATGGTTGTTGTTTGGAGACGGAAGTCCCTCTTCTGGTTTATGAATTCATCCCTAACGGAATGCTTTTCGATTTTATCCACGACCAGAATGAAGAGTTACCACTTCCCTGCTGGGATATGCGCTTACAAATTGGCAGAGAAGTTGCAGGAGCTCTTTCCTACCTACATTCAGCAGCTTCCATGCCAATTTATCATCGAGACATCAAGTCCACAAATATACTCTTGGACGACAAGTACAAAGCAAAAGTGGCAGACTTTGGGACTTCGAGATCGATAGCCATTGAAGAGACTCACTTGACAACACGTGTAATGGGGACCTTCGGATATCTGGACCCTGAATATTTCCAAACAAGTCAGTTCACGGACAAAAGTGATGTTTATAGCTTTGGAGTAGTTCTTATTGAGCTCTTGACTGGCCAAAAGGCGATCTCATCAACTAAATCCGAGGAAGGAAGAAGTCTAGCAACGAACTTTTTATTGGCAATGGAAGAGAATTGCTTGCATGATTTTCTCGACGAAAGAGTTGCGAAAGAGGGTACAAAAGAACAAATTACTAGAGTTGCTAACCTTGCAAAAAGATGCTTGAACTTGAATGGCAGAAAAAGGCCGACAATGAAGGAAGTTTCAATGGAGTTAGAAGGGTTGCCAAAGTCGAATGGAGCACCTAATGGCCTACTGCCTTACCAAGAAGAGGGCGAATGTACCATCGATATCGAGGAAGCATGGCCAAATATGCCTTTGGGCAACAACAACTCAACTTCATCAGATAGCACTAGTTTTAATTATTAGAGTCAACTCCGTGATTTAAGAAATTTCCTAAATTTACTCACTGTCATATCAATCTTGTATCTTGTCAATCCTTAATTTACTCACTGTATTTTATTTATACGTCAACTGGAATGCCTATATATACAGACTCATATGTACTCTTTATACACATAAAAATATACAAACAATTCCCGTTTCAACTTGGTAAAGACCTTTTAGTGGCGGATTTTTAGCAACAGACTAAGATCTGTCGCTAAAAATGCCTTTTGCTAACAAAATATTTCATCGATAAAAATATTTGGAGATGGACTTTTATCGAGGGACTATTACATACAGACATATCCGTCGCGAACTGTAATTGTATTTTTCCTACTTTTTCCGAATTTTTTTTGAAGAATAATTTTAAAATAATTTTTAGCGACGAACTTTTATCGACGAACACATTCCATCGGTTAAAATCTTTATATTGAATAAAAGAAATCCTAACCCTTCTCTTCTTTCTACCAGCTGCACACCTGCTTTTCCCTTCTTCCCTCCCCCTCCCCATCTCTCTCTCTCTCTCTCTCTCCCCCTCCCTCCCTCCCCCCACCTTACCCACCTCCCACACCACCAGCCCACCCCCAGCCCCTCTGTTGCACCCCCACCCCTATCCTCTGCTATCGCCTCCCCCCACTACAAGAAAACAGGTTCTTAGTGGCGAAATTTGGCCCTGTCACTAAAATTCTGTCACCTAAAAGGCTTTTAGTGACGGAATTTGCTTCATCACTATAATTCAGTCACCTAAACTAACCAATGTTAAGAAAACGGGTTTTTAGTGACGGAATTTGCTCCGTCACTAAAATTCCGTCATCTAAAACTAACATATGTTAAGATGTCAAAACTAATATAAATTTAGTGACCAAATAATTCGTTGCTAAAAATTTTAGCAACTGAAACTTCCAAATGTATAATTTAGTGACCAAATAATTCTAATTTTGAATATTTTTTTGTTTTTTTTTAGCTTCGGAGAAAACCCCCAAATGTATAATTTAGGGCTTTTTATTTCTTTTCATTTCCCTCTCCCTCTCTTTGAGCTCCCGCCGCCCCTTTCTCTCCAAAGTTCTCACCGCCGCCTCCCTTTCTCCCAAAGTTCTCACCGCCGCCCCCTCCCTTTCTCCCCATTCCGTCACCGCCGGCCAGGGGCAGCCAGGAAACCCGAAGCCACGACGACACGGCGAGCGGCGAGCCACGATCAGCTGGGTCTGAGCGATTCGCGAGTCGCGATAGGGCGTTGGGATCTAGATCAGTAGATCTACGGCCGACGGTCGGCCACCTCTGCTGACGCCGGCCGCAGCTACCGCTACACGTCGACGGACGGCCACCTCTGCTGCATCTTGTTTGTTCTGAAGAAGAAGACCTCCGTGGCTCTGTCCTCCGGTCACTCCACTCCACCGGACCACCGGCGCTAACGGCTCTGAGGCTCTGAGCTCCCAATCTTCTTCGGTCTTCACCACCGGTAGGCGAATCGGCGACAAAGGTATGTTCCGAATTCCGAGATCTCGAGGCGATCAATTGAAAAAGAGCCTTCCTTTTGAACCTTAGTTTTTACTTCTGCCGGGCATGGTGTGTATTTTGGGATGTTGAACGAATTCAATTTCTCTTCCTCTATGAGTCCCTGCATCAATAAACTTAGCAATTGTCACAAGCTGAACGATATCACTAGTATACGTTGGCTTCACTTTGAAATTTGATCAAGCTGGCTTGTTTGCATCTGAGACAAGCTTAATAACCTTGTGTTTTAATGTCCTATAAGTTTAGAAGCTTATTCAACTGACCTCAACAGGTTTACGGGCTTCAAAATTAGTTTGGATTAAGTTAATTTGCTTAAGTATGAACAAATCTCTAACCCAAGCGAACTCGATGTCAAACATAGCTTAATTGGTTTATTTTTCCAGTCCTAGTCTTAACTAAAAATCCAAATGTATATATATCATACTCAACCTGAAACTGGTTGCGCTTTAATGATTTTCTAGCGTAAAGTGTTGTATTATTCTTTTCCATTTGAGGATCCGAACAAAGAAATGGTGAGACAAGTAGCTTGAAATGTTGCATGAAATGGTGAGACAAGTAGCAAGCAGCAGCATTATCAAGTGTAAATTTAGTTTGGATGCCTCTGAAACCATATCACTGAGGGCCGTAGCTAAAAGCTCCCAAATGTAACAACCCTCTTTGCTTGTTGGATCGTTGCTCCTCCGCCGCAAAAGTTTCAAAACCATACGCCCCCCACTCACCAATTCCTGTGAGCGGGTTCAAAGTTTTCATTTGAAATTAGCACAATGGTTTTTGAGTGATTCTGAGGTAAGGGTTTGACAAGGATGATGAGACAATTAGATGAGTGAAAGAGGTTATGCATATAATCCTTGGGGAACTCAACAGCAAGGCTTAGTGAAAGAGGTTATGCATTTTGTTTCTCCTTTCGTATAAAGCAGTTGGCCATTTTGAAGGTAGTCCCTACTTCCACCTATAGGTGATTAGTACTACAGTTTTATTAGATATTATGCGAGCAAAACCTCTATTCCTAACAAAATTTGTATACACTCCTGCAGATTTCTTCTTTATGGAGTGTTTGTTGGTTAAGCGTTACCTTTATACTCGAGTCATCATCTTTGGTCTGATCACTTTGAGGCAAATAAGCTGCAGTCTCTCGGCGGGCTTGGCATAGTTGCAGTGGGCATTTAGTATCTTCTGTGAAGCCAATAGTAAGTAATAAAGATCCTGAGGTCTTGAGTTACTAGTGTCCATGTTGGCTATTTACCATTGATTGCCACTTCTTCTGTAGAGCTAAAAATTAGGTAATGTCGAATTCATTTTGCTCCTTTCTGTTTGTTTTACTTGGTGTGGCTGTCTGCAGATTGAAGAAAGGGCATGGGGGCTATCAACGGTGAAGGGCTTGTAAGAATGCACCAAAAGTATTCATGTGCCAGTGTTAGAATTCATGTGGTTTTGTGACTTCACACTGCTCCCAGTTCAGTAACCATCTCCTTTTTGCAACTGTGGATGGCATGTGATATCTTTGCCCCCCTTAGCAATACAGATTATATAATGCCATTAAGGTTCGATTGCCTTGTATTAGGAAATGTTAGGACAAACCCATTCCCAAGAGGTTTCTGGCCTTAATGTAATTCTTCACTTGAGACATTTGGATAATATGAAGACTTTGAATGTTATCCTTCAATCAACTTGGTTTTTTACTTCTTATGGTGCAATGTGTATGAACTAAATTGGGCTACATTGATGTTTTGATGTGATTGGAATTGGTTTTTTATTATATGATAGTTTAGGATTTGTGTTGGACTTGGTATTTTATGTGTTTGTGAACTTGTGGAGTTTGTGTTAATGGTTTTGTGGAGTTTGTGTTGATGGAAATTGTGGAGGTTGATATGGTAATGGATATTGTGTTAATGGATTTTGTGGAGATTGATGTAGTAATGGATTTTGTGTGCTTGATGAGTTGATGGATTTGTTGTATACAGGTTTGAGAAAAAAATGGGATTTGAAAAAAAGAGGCGGAACTATACTTCTTTTGTTTTATAATTTTAGCGACGATTATGATTTGTCGCTAAAAGTATAAAACATTGATAAAATACATTTAGTGACGGAATTTTTCCGTCACCATTTATTTTAGTGACGTATTTCATGTGACGGAATTTTCCGTTACCAATTATTTTTAGTAGCGTATTTATGTGACGGAATTTTTCGTCACCAATTATTTTATACGAAATTTAAAAAAGAATATTCGAAATATAAAATACCTTTAGTGACGGAAATTTTCCGTCACTAAATGTCTCCATTCCGTCACTAAAGTTAGTGACGGAATCGTTAATTCCGTCACTAACTTTTTAGTGACGAGGGTATACGCGACGGAATCGTGTGACGGAATTTTTCGTCACTAAAACTTTTTGTGACGGAAATTGCATTTTTAGTGACGGAAATTTCCGTCACTAAAAACCTGTTTTCTTGTAGTGCCCTCTCTCTCCTCCGCTGCCCACCTCTCACGCCACCCACCCCTGCTGCCGCTGTTGCCACTCCTAGTGCACCAACTAGGCCACTCTTGTGCATCACTTCTAGGATTGCATAAAAACAGACTACTCTTGTGCATCCCATAAGGTAAAATCGGGGAAATCTATGTTTTATTTACGAAATTTATTGTTGATGCTTGTGCAATGACTTACTACGAAAATCTATTAAACGACTAAATATATTTGGAAAATTCTAAGTTGGTTGTATTTTTTGTCAAAACGGGTGAGCGCTTTACATGTGTATTAACTTGCGTGGGATTGAGCAATCTCAATCTAATGTAACTTTTTGGACGAGGAATCTCTCCCTCTCTATGCAGTATAAATTGTGTGAGAATGTGATTAGTTGAAATCAGTTAATTATTCTCTTCATTGGTCATGCCAATAAAGTAGATTGCACCACCTGGAGATCTGGAGATACAAGTTGATGATTTTTGTGTGGATTTATTTTGCTGAGATTTAAAAGGTTACCTTTGCTTATGCATTAGTTCTATTTTAATTTATTTGATTCCATAAGCAGATGTGTTTGTTTTAACTTTGGTCTGTTACATTTGAAAAATGAAACTAGATAGGAAATTGAGTTCCATCATGTTTGTGTTCACATGTTTGCTACAGAAAGGTCTCCCTCTAACATTACAAGAAAAAAGACTTTTATGTCGCTAAAAGTCCTATACCCATCGCAAATGACTTTTAGCAACGGATATTCTGTTGCTAAAAGTCCGTCAACAAAAAAGGTAATCGCTAAAAGTTTATCAACGGGATTTTCAAATCCATCGCCAAAAGTTTAACTTTTAGCGATGGACAAGAAATACCTTTAGCGACGGGAAATTCTGTCGCTAAAGCTATTTTCTATATTTTAGTTTAATTTCTTTCTTAAAAAAATTAATAATTAGAAAAAATTTTAGCGACGAAAATCAGCGTTGCTAAAGATTTTGCCAACGGACCTTTAGCGATATAATTTCTGTCGCGAAAAATTCGTGGTTGATTGATGGGTTTTTGGCTACAGAAAGGAAGCCAAGTACTTTGCCCTCTTATCAAAGTGTGTATTGGCGATCGATTGTATTAGTTTGCTTTCTGTGTTACACTATTTACATGCCTATACTTGCGACAACATTGCAGCCAATTGAAAAATTTCTCCTTCTTTCTGTTTGGATATGTGTTCGTGTGTCTTGGGCAGGCAACTCTGACATAGCAGCTAATTTTGCATCATTCATGCGTGTCTGCGTACAATATTTGAAAATTGTCTTGCATATATAGTTTCCACTTTCGATTAAAAAAAAACATGTTACTGGATCTGTCATCTGTGTTTCTTTCTAAATTTTGATTAATGGCATACTGATTTTTAAATGAGATAGTCTTTTAACAATAGTAACGTACGATTGCAGCCTAGTTTCTGAATTCTAGCATAATATATATTCTTCATGCATTTCTTGTACTTTCCTCAAAATGATGCAAAGCATCACTCCCTTCATGTGATATTTAAGTGAGAAAAAGTATATTATGTACATTGTGTGCATGCATGCGTGTGTATTCGCTTATTTGTTTCTAAGATATCTTTACCCCATAGTTGGAGATCTTAATTTTTACCTGTAACATGCTACTTGGTGAAAGCAAAAAGAATTGTAACTTCAGGCTAGGAGATATGATTTTTGCTTCATTTTCATATTGGTTGCAAAACATATGTCTTCTTGTACTTTGAGGGAACCCACTTTGACCACGATCATGAAGCCTTTGTTGCTTAGAGGTCTGATTAATTTGTAGGACGATTCTTAAAGTTAAATTTGTAGGATGATTCTCTTGGTGATGGACTAAATGCTAAGCCTTGGAAGCAACTGGTCTATTCATAATTTCATCGTGTTACGACATTGGCGTGTGGTGCGTTACTAGTTGAAACTTTTGTCGCATAGTTCTGAATTTGGTTGACCTTGTATTGATAGTACTTTATTAGTAGTGATGATCTCAGAGAGTCAGAGGCATGTACTTTATTTATTTTAAAGATACTTGAAAATGTGGATAATAATATTCTATGTTGATAGTTATGCCTTTAGATCTTCAATCTTTATAAAACAGGTTTAAAATTTTAAGAAATAATAAAATAATTTTTTTTCTACCTTCAGGAATGACTTTTTGCGACGGAATTCTTTCACTATAAGTCATGTTAATAGATCTTGATGATTTTTTAAGGGATAATCACAGCAGTGTCCTTGAGGTTACGGTGAAATTACAGGCGTGTGCATTAGTTTGGACAAATTACACTTATGTCTGTTGACGAAACGGAATACGAAAATACATAACGATTTTGACGAAAAAACTTGATTGCACCTAACTTTGAAAGAAAATACCATCCATCTTTATCTCTTTCATCTTCATGCAATAGCCACCGTAACACCACCTTCACTGTGCCTCCACAAGCCACTGTGTGACCCTCATTGCACCACCATGCATGTAATATCAACCCATGTACACTTGAACATTACAAAGCGGTTTTGGCTACCGAGATATGTTAGCTCAACAATCTCATCCAGCTCTTCATAAAAATCTATGCAATTCTCATCATAACAGCCGCTGTTGACCAAGACTCAACTATTTTGGATTTGTTTAGTTCGGTCATCATCTTTTATGCTACCGCTTGTTTCAAGAAGGAGTCTACTATTTTTTCGAACAATTGAACCTATTATAGCAGATGGTGATAATTAAGGATATATCAACATACTAATAAATCACATCACTATATATAACACGTAATATAGTTTGGTTTGAGACTTACACCTATTTTGAATCACACAATAAAGTGCGATTTTCGATGAGATTCAAGTCCATGGGGATCATTAATTTGAGATTTCGCATCGAAGTCACTGAAAACCAATATAGTTAACCTAACTCTCACACATTTTTCAGTGTTCAAAATAATTATTGGAAGACATTAGCTTACTCAATGAAAGATAAAACTTCTTCACAATTTAGAAGGACATTCATTATTCCAGCGCTATACTCTTCATCCATTAGCTATCGAGTATAGGTTCGTCCGAACGGACTACTTGACTGTTCGAATATTGATTAATGCCTTTTAAATTTGTGATGGCTCCGGACTCATTTCGGTGTAGTTGATATAACCTTGTATCAATATTAGGCCCAAAATAATGGCCACAAAAGTTGACAAGCTCTTCCATTATGTAAGCATCAGCAATTGAACCTTCAACACGAGCTTTATCACAGACTTTTTTGTTCAGATGAAACATGAACATATAAGTTTATGGAATAGAGTTAAGTGAAATATCAATGATAATAGGGTTTGCATTATATGTAAACTAATAACAAAGAGTTAAATGATTACCTCTCAAATGGATACATCCACCGATATTTTAAAAGTCTACCCGTCTTAGCTTCATACGCCAAGTGAATAGGCAAATGCTCCATTGAATCAAAGAAGAACGGTGGGAAGATTTTCTTGAGCTTGCAAATTGTCGCCATAATGTTCTTCTCAAGTACCTCCATATTACTTATCCGGAGTATCAAAGAACTTATATCTAAAAAAAAATGAGATAATTTCGTCAAGGTCTTGCAGATAACCTTTGGCAACAATCCCCGAAAGGCAATATGAATGAATCTTTCCATAAATGTGTGGCAGTCGTGACTCTTCATCCCTTGGAACTTACACTCTGATACATTGCAGCAACGAGATATGTTGGACGCATACCCATCTAGAAGCTTCAAATTCTTAACTCACTAACAGACCTTCTTTATTTGTTTATTGTCTAGACTACGGTGCTTTCGGAAGTATCGTCCTCCCGCTGAGTTAAGCAAGATGCAATTCATGCTATACACCTACCTGTTGTAGTCCTTTCTTGTTTTAAGGTGATCTTTTGATTTTTTCTTCACATTCATCACTGTGTTGAATACATTATCGAAAATATTCTTTTCAATGTGCATCGCATCCATGTTGTTTCAAATAATGAGTGTCTTTCAGTAGCCTAAATCCTACAAAATATAATGTTTCTTCCGATATCCTGGAATCTTCTGATCCAACTCATCCTTGTTGTATGGTATGTCAGTATCAAGTGCCTCCAGGTGTGAAAAAACTTCAACACTAGATGGATATATAATTCAGTGTGACAACCTCCTGTTATATCGTTTCGTTAAATTTATCCTTCAGTGTACAGAATTGATGGTCTGGTGGCAACAACTTACGATGAAATCCCAACCACGAGGCCTTTTCGTCGTGCTTTAATGTATAACCAGGGTTCATGTCCATATAAGTAGGGCCTACTAACTTTTCGTGTGTGCTCCAGCCACACATCATTTTCAATATGGAAAAATTATGTATAATCCACATCGAAATAGCTCTCATCTGAAAGTTATGTATAAGAGATGCATCATATGTTTTAACTCCATGATCTCATAGCAATTTTGGTTCATTAATCAACGGCCTTTAATACACATCTATGTCCTTACCAGGACTCTTCAGCCCCAGAATAAGCAATGACAAAAATATGTACACCTTCTTCATGCACATTCTAGGTGGAAGGTTATACAAACAATAATAACAGGCTATGTAGAGTAGGGGGGGCTAGACTGTCCGAAAGGATTGAACCCATCGGTTAACCAAGTATAACATTTCGAACTTCCTGAGCAAAAGTTAGATGCCCGTTGTCAAACTTCTTCCACGCCTCTCCATCAGTGGGGTGTGTCATCACATCGATATCATTGCTACGAGCCTCATAATGAGGCCTCATATGTTCAGCCGACATCCTTTGAAGCCTTGGCATAACCGAAAAATATCGCAATACTTTCCATGCGATTTTTTTTTTTCCTTTTGTCCGGTTTATATCTCGAATGATCACCTACTAAACACTTTGTCAAGTCCTTTACATTCGTTATTGCATACATCTATCCTCTCACTACCCAATCCAAGTTTCATCATCATATTTTTGCCATCATAATACAATGGTGGCATCTTCTCAGTCTCTGACAAAACTTTTTGATAAAAGTTACCACCTCATTAAATCCTTTCTTACTCAGCCCGTGGTCCAGTTTTAACTGTAATACCTACTAATCACAGACAAACATGTGTGCTTCTTAATTCCATCCCACAACGGCTCTCCGACGTCTTTTAACAAATCATAAAACTGATGAGCCCCTCGATAATCATATTGTGTCTCCACCCTAATCTCAGCTTAACTAGCCGTCTTGGATGACAATACTACTCTTTACTCGTGTTGAGTCTACCTTGTGTATCTACCCACAAAATCATACCAGAGAAGATGCCATTTTACCACCATTTGTGTTTTTTTTCAATGCAACAACTCACATTTACTGCATGGATACCTTATCTTCTCAAAGTCAACATATGCAGGATGCGCATAAGTGAAGTTAAGAAATTCATCCATGCGATCCTCGAAATCATCATCATTTTTCCTTTTCATCCAACTCCAATCGATCGACATGATGACTGGGATTACTATATATCACCTTACATTAAAGCCAATAATTAGGTAGGGTTGATATGTAAATGAATATATGTATGTGATAACATGTCTATACCCCCTACATTTTCTAATAGGTAGTGGTCATATCCCAGTCAGAAAACACATGTCTATAAAATAGTTACCAACTCGTACTTTGTCCTATGTCTACGTAAACTTTGGCAACACCTTCCTATATTTTTTCAAGTACAGGGCATCGATTATGTGTTATAACATCCGTCGAATCTTGCTCTTGCAAGATTGAAAGGTTGTATGACACCAGATTTATATGCACCCGGAGAAACACCTGGAGAAAGTGTACCAAATATCCAAGACATAAAACACGGAACATGAGCTGATACACGATTTTATAAACACTTAGCTTTTCCAAAGGATTACTTTGTTATGATTACCTTTGAATGGAAACTAAGGGTTTTTATGCATGCATGCATTTAAAATTGGTAATATGCAATAATCTTTTCGAAATATCAAAATTTCAGAAAGAAGGAATCATTAGGTTAATTTACAAGAACATGCCGTAACCAAAATAATTCACTTTCAAATTCATTGACAACGAGTTGGTTACAAAATAACAACAAATATTCTATATGCGGGCAGTCGACTCATGTTTCAAATTGGAATATGGAGTTTATTCGTGGAGTTGATATTTTGTCATCATGATTATGATATTGTGATATAGGGACGCTGTTTAAGATTAACAATGGGGTTAGGGTTTAGTTTAAAGTTTGGTTTAGGGATGTACATATTTAGGGTTAGGGTGTAGGGTTTAGTTAGGTTAGGGTGTACGGTTTATTAAGGTTATGGTTGTATTTAGGGTTTAAGTTTTAGGATATACGACTTAATTAGGAGTATGTTTGTATTTATGATTACGGTTTAGGGTTAATTAGGATTAGGGTTAGGGTTTAATCAGGGTATAGGGTTTATAGTTAATTATGGTTTAGCATTTAATTGGGATATAGGATCTAATTAGGGTTTAGTAATTGGGATTTAATTAGGGTATAAGATCTAATTAAGGTTTAGTAATTGGGGTTTAAGGTTGTATTTAGGGTTAGAGTTCTATTAATTAGGGTTAGGATTTAGATTATAATTATGGTTTAGGGTTAGGGTTTAATTACCAATTTAGGGTTTATGGTTAATTATGGTTTAGGGTTTAATTAGGGTATAAGATCTAATTAGGGTTTATGATTTAGGGTTTATTTAGGGTTAATTAGGGTTTATGGTGTAATTAGGATTTAGAGTTTAATTAGAGTTTAAGGTTGTATGTATGATTTATGGTTGTATTCAGGGATAGGGTTGCATTAATTAGGGTTATGATGTAGCCCTTAATTAGGGTCTAGGGGTTAATTTTGGTTAGGGTTTAATTACGGTTTAGGGTTGTAATTAGGGTTTAAATGAGGTTTAATTAAAGTTTATAGTTTAGTTAATCGTTATACAACACTTTTCTTTTTAATAGCTTCTAATTATTCATTTTAGGAGTTAATTAATTTAAAACTATGTCTAGAGCTGGTGTCCGTCATTTTATATTTTTGTCCAAGCTGTCACTGGAGATAAAATTACCTCCATCTATTAACCAAGGGATTCAAAACTCTAAAGCAATCCTCAATGCATCCGCAATGTAAATTTAACCATAATTATAACAAATACAATGATGTTTAAACATTGTAACATTTTTGTTACGAAATCGCTCTAGATAAATATGTATAGAACACGATAACCAAATAAGAAAACACAAGAAATATGAGAGAACTCAAATCCACTTTGCACAAGTCAGATTTACAACGCTCCCTCACGTGTATCTCTCAACTGTTTTCCTACTCAAAGAAGGACTCTTCTTTCTTTGCCTACCCAAAGAAAGACTATCCTCTCTTTCCTACTCAGAGAAGGACTCTTCTATCTTGGCCTACTCAAAGAAGGACTCTACTATCTTGCCCTTAAACACAATACAAGACACCTTACTTATACTTGGAGAAAGCAGTGATCTTCTCTCTCCAAGCAATGTGGGACAAGATGTCTTATATACTAAGGGCCAAGTTGTAACCTTCTTTGAGTAACCGATGTGGGACATAAATACAAGACATATATCAACAATCTCCACCTTGGCTTGTATTAACAAACCACTCCATGAGAAAAGTGTAATATGCCTTCAGTACCTTCTTCAGGTACTCCACCTTGCATCCCCTTTAAAGGTAGGGATACACTCCACCTTGAACTCAACAAGAAGGAAGATGAATCAAGCTCAAGCAATGCTTGAACTTCTCTGTCGTGACTGTCTTCGTGAGCATATCAACAACGTTGTCATTAGTGTGAACCTTGTGCACGACAATTTGTTTAGAATTAATCCATTCTTGGACCCTATGATAACGTACATCAATATGTTTGGTCCTTGCATGGAAAACCTGATTCTTTGCCAAATCCAATGCACTCTGACTGTCACACTGTAACAAAACACCACGCTGCTTGAAGCCAAGCTCCTCTACCAGTCCCTTTAACCATAATGCCTCCTTAGCTGCCTCTGTCAAAGCCATGTACTCTGCCTCCGTAGTTGACAATGCTGTAGTAGACTGTAACACTGATTTCCAACATATCGGCCCTCCATAGAATGTAAAAATATATCCAGTCGTGGACCTCCTGGAATCCAAGTCCCCCGCATAATCAGAATCCACAAAGCCAGAAACCTCACCTTTTGCCCCATCACGATCAAACATGATGCCAAAGTTGGTCGAACCTGCTAGGTAACGGAAGATCCACTTCACTGCATCCCAATGCTTCTTTCCTGGATTTCCCATATACCTACTGACCATACTAACTGCATGTGAGATATCAGGTCTGGTACATACCATGGCATACATAAGACAACCAACTGCATTTGCGTACGGTACTCGAGACATATACTCAACATCTTCTTTTGTACTAGGACAAAGTTGTGAGGATAACTGAAAATGAGCTCCCAATTGTGTACTAACTGGTTTAGCGTTGAGCATACTAAACCTCTCCAGTGCCTTTTCAACATAATTTTTCTGAGTTACCCACAACTTTCCTGCCTTTCTATCTCTGTGAATCTCCATACCAATGATCTTCTTGGCAGAACCTAGATCCTTCATATCAAACTCTCTGCTCAACAATTTCAAGTGTAGAATATGAAACTTACTCTTCGCAGCAATCAACATATCATCCACATATAATGTAAGCAACAACAGTGAACCATCATCAAGGACTCGATAATACACACAACAATCATACTCACAGCGAGAGTAATCATGAATGTGTCGAATCGCTTGTACCACTGCCGAGGAGACTGTTTCAAACCAGATAAGGACTTTTTCAGCTTGCACACATAGTCCTTCTTCCCAGGTTCAATAAATCCCTCGGGTTGCTGCATGTAGATCCTCTCCTCCAAATCACCATGAAGGAAAGCTGTCTTCACATCAAGCTGCTCCAACTCCATATTCTGCGCTACTACAATGGACAATATCAATCTGATAGAAGTGTGCTTCACCACTGGCGAAAAGATCTCACTGTAATCAATTCCCTCCTTTTGAGAATACCCTTTTGCAACCAGTCTTGCCTTGTACTTCTGATCTTCCTTTTTCCTGTAAATCCACTTGCATCCAATAGCCTTCACACCCTTTGGAAGTTTAACTAATTCCCAAGTCTGATTCTTCCGTAGAGATTCCATCTCCTCATCCATTGCTGTCAACCACAAGTTACCATCCTCTGCCTTGACAGCCTCATTGTAACTGGTAGGATCTCCACTTCCCACGATTAGTGCAAATGAGACCAAGTCCTCAAAACCATAACTCTTAGTTGGTTTCTTGGTACGTGGCTCTCTATCTCTGACTAGATTCCAAGAATCACTAGGTTGCTCCTCTGGATCATCTAAGGACTGCCCATCTGTAGATCCATCTGTAGACTCATCAGTTGATTTTGTCCTCTGCTCATGCAACTTTATCTCCACTGTGTGACCCTGCCTCTCACTAGAAGTTGCATTCGTATTCAACATATGTGCTTCATTGAATACCACATCTCTACTGATCACCCTTTTCTTGGCCACTGGATCCCATAACCTATATCCTTTTACTCCTTCCTCATACCCAAGGAATATACATTCTTTTGACTTAAGATCAAGTTTGGATCGCTCTTCATTCTGAAGGTGAACATACGCAGGACAACCAAAAATTCTCATTGCAGAAAAATTAACTTGTTTATCGGACCATACCTCCTTGGGAACTTGGTGATTAATGGCAGATGATGGAGAACGATTGATCAAATAACAAGCTAGCTGTGTTAACAGCTTCAGCCCAGAAACTCTTAGGCAAATCTGCATTCAACCTCATGCATCTAGCTCGCTCTAGCAAGGTTCTGTTCATCCTTTCGCCAACCCCATTCTGCTCTGGAGTCCTCTTCACTGAAAAGTGTCTGATGATACCCTTATCCTTGCAGAACTGCAGAAACTTCTCATCTTTGTATTCCATGCCATTATCTGATCTAAAGTACTTAAGCTTCTTACCCGTCTGATTTTCAACTCTAGCCTTCCACTGCTTAAACACGTTGAAAACTTCAGACTTGTGCTTCATAAAGTACACGCATACCTTTCTTGAGAAATCATCTATAAACGTAACAAAGTAACGAGCTCCCCATTTGAGATATGCATGATTGGTCCCCAAACATCCGAATGCACATAGTCCAAAACTCATTTACTAGTATGAGAAGCAGCTTTGAAACTAACTCGTTTCTGCTTCCCAAACACATAAAATTTGCAGAAGTCCAGCTTGCATGATTTCACTCCCTGCAACAACTTGCGTTTGTGAAGTTCCAGCATACCTCCCTCCCTCAAGTGTCCAAGCCGTTTATGCCATAATTCAGAGTTATCATTGCTAGAACCTGCATGAGTTGCTACTGAAGCTCCACCTATAACTGTCTTCCCCATCAGTTTATACAAATTTCCAGTTTTCTGACCTTTCATTATCACCATGGCACCTTTGCTAACTTTTATGACTCCACCTTTTATAGATATACTGCAATCTATAGAATCAAGTGTGCCCAAGGAAATCAAATTCTTCTTTAAGTCAGGTATGTACCTTACATCGCCTAGGGTTCTCACAATCCCATCAAACATTTTAATTTTAATGGTACCTATCCCCATGACTTCACAAACAACGTCATTACCCATTAACACAGTACCACCGTTACATGGAGTAAGACAATCAAACAATTCCTTATGTGGGCACATATGAAACGAACATACAGAGTCAAGAAACCATTCCATAGAAAAACTGTTGTCTCTAACTGATAAGAGATTACATTCTTGCTGCTCAACCAAGGAAACCAAGTAGAGATCACCATCGCTGCTTTTGTCATCTTCTTCAGCAACATTAGCATTGTTCACATGTTTATTTCCGTTCTTCTTGTCCTTCCTTTCTGGACACTTCCTTGCGATATGACCAATCTCTTTACAATACCAGCATTCAATACTAGACTTATTCTGCTTTCCACGAGACTTAGACATGTCCTTTCCATGTCCTGAATTTCTGCTTCTAGACCGACCTCTGCCTCTTCCATGACCATTCTTATTTTCAGACCTTACCACCAGACCATCGCCTTGATTGCTTGAACTCGTCCCATTAACTCTGCTCGAGTCCATAAGAGCCAACATAACATCATCAACAAGCAATGTCTCCTTCCCAATAAGCAATGTAGTTTTCAAGGTCTCATATGATTTTGGAAGCGAAGATAACAACAAGATCGCCTGATCTTCCTCTTCGAGTTTAACATCTATACTTGACAATTGGGACACCAACAGATTAAATTCTGATATATGGTCACCCAGATCTGAACCTTCATCCATCCGTAACTGGTACAGATTTTTCTTCAGATATAACCGATTCGACAAAGATTTTGACATATATATATTCTCTAATTTCTGCCACAGAGCTATTGGAGAAGTCTCTGTCAAAATCTGGTACTTAACCTTCGGGGCTAGATTCAACCATATCGTAGATACAGCCTTAGCCTGTAATTCCTCCCAATCGTCCTGATCCATTGACTCAGGCTTATTCCCCAGCAAAGGCTTGAGCAATCCTTGCTGCACAAGGATATCCTTCACCGTGCTCTGCCATATGCCAAAATTCGTCTTTCCGTCGAATTGTTCATAGGCATACTTCATGGTCGTGTTGTTCGACATATTTATCCTCTCAAATTGATTTCAATTTTGCCCAAAAAATAAACCTGGAAGCTCTTGATACCAATTGTTACGAAATCGCTCTAGATAAATATGTATATAACACGATAACCAAATAAAAAAACACAAGAAATATGAGAGAACTCAAATCCACTTTGCACAAGTCAGATTTACAACGCTCCCTCACGTGTATCTCTTAACTGTTTTCCTACTCAAAGAAGGACTCTTCTTTCTTTGCCTACCCAAAGAAAGACTATCCTCTCTTTCCTACTCAGATAATGACTCTTCTATCTTGGCCTACTCAAAGAAGGACTCTCCTCTCTTGCCCTTAAACACAATACAAGACACCTTACTTATACTTGGAGAAAGCAGTGATCTTCTCTCTCCAAGCAATGTGGGACAAGATGTCTTATATACTAAGGGCCAAGTTGCAACCTTCTTTGAGTAACCGATGTGGGACATAAATACAAGACATATATCAACAATTTTTTTTTCTAACTATCAATACAATTAAAACAAATACTACTTTTTTATGATTATGACACATTATAATTATTTACAAAAAACATTATACGTTATAACAAATGAAAAAACGATAACACTAATACAAGTACGATAGAATTATAAAATACACATGATAATTGTCAAGAGAGAAAACATATATACATACTGTGGGAAAATAGGCGACAACGGCAGGCGGTATGCGGTACGTGGGGCAGTAGGCTGTCGTGGGCTGTGGTGTGTGGTTGGGAGGTGGTGCGGTGGGCGATGGCCCATCGCCGGAGCTGCGGGCGATGGGCAGTACGGCATGATGGAGGTGAGGGAGCAAGGGGGACTGCGAATGCTATAGTTACCCCCATAATATGAAATTCATTATTGCAGAATTTGCTGGCCAAATCATGCAGAATCACCTGTATCTAGAGCGAGTGTAATGCTGTTGTGGAGATTTTGAAGTCTCTTCTAGAGATTGAAAGCCACTCAGTCCCCGATTGGGAAGGAATTGCCTGGGAAAATATACAACTCTTGTCTTCTCTTTAGTCATTGTAGGAAGCATTGTTCTATTATCGGTTAGGGGTTTAAGAGATGATGGAAAACATCTCAAACCAACACATCTTCATTATCTCCACGACCTTCGACTCTTAAGCATAGAAGTTGTTTCCATCGGCTCAATGTGCCATTAAAATGCAACATTACCCATTGCTAATCTAAAAAGATTCAAAAACCTGTGACAGGCTAGCATGAGATCATAATCCTCAACTTCAGGCCACCAGTAACACCCCTCAAGATGCCTTGAGTAAATTCACTCCACCGCATCGAAATGAACTGTGAAAAGATCACCTCATAGAAGTTGTAAACCACTCAACCACATGTTAACTTCATCCTAACATATATTTCAATTTGTTCATGGATGATTAATTCGCCTAACATACTAAGGCTCTGTTTGATTTCCTTTTCATTTTTAGTTTTTTCTCTAGTTTTGTAAACTAGAGAAAAAAAACGTGTTTGTAAACTAGAGGAAAAAAAACGCGTTTAACACACAGTTTAGCGACGGACAGTCTGCCACTAAAAGTCTTTATCGACGGAATATCCACTTTTAGCGACAGAAAATTCCGTCGATAAAAGTGAATTTTCTTGTCGTGAATTGAGCAGTCTTGCACCATTTGCAACCTGCAGATCTGAAAGAGAAAGACGAGAGTAATGAAGCAGACTTTAATGGGAACTTTTAATAAACCTTAATTAATACATTAAGTGAACGAATAAAAGGAGTCATTGGTGTTAAATTTATCTTGCAGATGGTAGTTCACGTGTGCATCACAACTTGCCAGTCACAAGTCTTTTACCCTTTTACTGTTTTACATCTACCATCTATATACGGTACATTATATACCACTACAACGCCATTTTAGGAATGTAGTGGTTTCTTAACATTGTGTTTGGAACCATGGAATTGATGGAATTTCATTTCAAATCTTTAAATTTTGTTGTTTGGAATATTAAAAAAAAGAATTGGAATTGGATTTCATGGGATTTGACTAGATTTGTTTCTTTAGTGTGAAATCCGATGAAAAATGGTCAGATTTTATGGGATTTCGATTTACTTGAATTAAAAGTCATTATTTACATATCTTACCCTTTTTTCTGGATCTCTCCAACAACGAACCAACCACCACAATCTTCATTGCCACTACCGTTACACCACTTTTACTACCACCACTGGTACCACTATTGCCACCACCACCGGCACCACTACTACCATCATTACTGCCACCACCACCACTACTGTCGCCACCACCACCATCGTTGCCGCCACCACCACTGCCACCACCACCGTCGCCACCATTACCACTGTCGCTGCCGCCATAACCATCGCTAACACTATCGCCACCACCACCACTGCAACCACCACCACCACCACTACCGTCACCGCCAACACCGCCAGTAGTGCCACAACTACTACTGTCGCTGCCACTATTACTGCCACTGTCACCACTACTACCACCACCATCGCTACTGCATCCCCCACCACTACCGCCACCGCCACTGCTACCACCGTCAGTATTGCCATAACTACCACCGTCGCCACCACTACTGCCACAACTACTATCATCGCCACCACCACTGCCACCAACACCACCGCCAGTACTGTCACAACTACCACCGTCGCCACCACTACTGCCACCACCACCACCACCATTGTCACCGCCACAACCACTATAGCCACTAATAATGCCACCACCACCACCGTCGCCACCACTACTGCCACCACAGCTACCATCACTGTCGCCACCACCACCATCACTACTACCGCCACCACCACCATCACCGCCGTCGACATCACTACTGCCACCGTCGCCGCCACCACTATTGCCACCGGCATCACTATTGACGTCAGTTGACGACCACCAGTTACACCTCAATACCACCACTACCATCATTACCATCACTTGACCACCCCCACCACTTCTACCGTCGATGTTGCTACCCCGTGCAGTGCTGCTGCCACCACCAGCACCACCATGTAGTGGCACTAGCACACTTGAAACCACTTATCGCAATTTATTTTTCATCGTAAGTCAAGGATAAAATTGTCTAAAAATTTATTACCTTTCCATTTCCTTTGTTCTCCAAACACAAAATTGAAATTCTGTGATTTGAATTCCCATTCAAAATTGGAATTCTCCTTTTTTTTTAAAGTTAGAAGTCAATAGTTTTCCTAGATGCCTGTTTGGTCTTCTTCATTGCACATCTAGACATTGTCCATGTTGATGGACACACAACATTTCAACTAGGGGTGTCAATCATAATCCAAACCCATTAAACCCCCCCACCCCCCCCCTCAAAAAAAAAAAAAAAACCACCCATTTAAATACCACCCAAACCCATCCATTTAATAATTGGGTCTTAATGGGTCAGCTATTTTTATAACTCAATAACCCACTGGTTTAAATGATTTCTAAGTGGGTGCCCATGCTGTGACCAATAACTCTTGGCCATTCCTAATGAGTCAACAACAGATTGGCTCCCCCACGGTGCCACTGGCGACCAGCCGGCGCTGCCATCATCACATGTCGGAGTCGTCAACTTTCCGCCGTCCTCATCACCTTGTCGCCACCACAAGAAATAGTACACCACCCGCAAACAAGCACCATCCTCACTCCAGAAGATTCAAACATATCATCTCTTAAAAACTTTGGCTAACTCCTTGAGAGAGATTCTCGAATCAAAGCCATCTAGGCTCAGAACTATATAGTAGATCTAGGTTTTTAGGGTAAGGATGGTCTCTTAACTACTGATGGGTGGCACCAATGGAGGCAGGGGCGCTGGCGTTGAGAGTGGTAGTGGTCGTCGTCAACGTAATGACGGTAGTAGCCCGGCAAGGATATGGTGGTGGATGTGGATGTTCCGGTCTGTGGCAGAGCCATTCAAAGTGGTGGATGTGGAAATTAGGATCTGGTGGCGGGGCTATTTGGTGGATGTGGATATTATGGTCTGGCGGCAGGGCTATGGTCTCGTTTGGAATGATGGTTGTTGACGACGGGATGGTGTTAGCAATGCGGCGGCGTTGTTATGGTTGCAGTTGCCTAATGTAGTTGTTGTTGATGTGGCAGTGGCGATAGGGGCGGTGCGGCGACGGTTGCTGGTCTGCGGTGGTGATGTATGAAGATGAGGAAAGAGTTGAGCATATGTGACTTTAATGGGTCATTTTTTGCTTAATGGGTAAAACCAACCATTTATTACACTACCCGATTAACCCACAATTAAATGGGTTTAAATGGGTAAGTCACCCATTTGTACCTGTTTCCACCACAAAGTATATTTTTTCACTAATAAGTTCACTTTGATTAAATGCCACTAAATTGCATTTAATTTTTATTATTTCTGAACAGATAATGGAAGATTCAAGAAGTGAAAGAAACCAACTTCTGAAATGTGTCCTATTGATAAGGTATAAGTGTGGTTGGTTATTTATTAGTGGGTCATTATTTCTTAAGTGGGTAGTTTATCTTACTAAGTGGGTAGTTTCTTGTAATGGTAGTTATTTTCTACAAAGCGTCAAGTATAAATATTGGGTCAAAGAAGAAAAGACACACAATCAATCAACAATCATCAATCAGACAGTCTTTTTCTTTCTTTTTCTTTAGTTTAGAGGCTTTTGCTGCCATCGATAGTAAGTTTAGTTTCCAGACTTGGAAACATTAGTGTGTAAACATTCGCTATCAATCGAAAGCTCTCTTTGTCTTTTAGGGGCGCGCAATCGTTCTACCTTCTACTTTTCGTCTTCATTTTCCGTTTTTAGAGAAGTCTCCAGGCGCGAGGGGCAAAAAAGATCTCACTCTTTCAATCGATTGTGCCGCGCGAGCGCATGATCGATTATGAGTTTGCCCAGCAGCGCAAACAGTACCCAACTTAACTCACACCCAAACCCAACCCACCCACCCAGTTTACCACCTCTAATTTCAACCCTACCGGTTAGTGAGAACCTATTTTACTCTAATGGGCATAGAGTAAGAACACGAGAATATAGGTTTTACCAACCGGACAAGAATCATTGTTTATTCTAGGAAAGTGCAAACCGGGGAAATGAAAGCAAATTTTGTGAGGAGAAATGACACAAAACGAGTGTAAAAACCTTATATAATTTGATTGAATAACAGTCCTCGTCCTGTACATGAATTTGTCACCTTAAGCGAAAGATCAAAGTCTACGTTTACGGGTTCAACATACTAATTTTCTCCCCAGCGTAAGGAAAAATTCACATTGGAAAATACGAGGGAAAGTTTCAAAAGCAAATCTTCAGAACGTGTATAAAATTGTTACATTTGGATTACACACTTCCCATGAACCTCAACTCTCACACGCAGACAAGAGACACCAGATTCTTCTCAAGCAGCTAATACTCCCTCTTAATATTCAGTCTGCAGCTTTGCACTGTCAACCTTTTCACTCCAAGGCTCTCGATTTTGTTGCTGCTGCTCGACGAACAGGTGACTTAGACAGAGTCAAGAGAAGAATGGGAATTCAATGGGTGGTTGGGATCACGATTCTATTGTGGGTTACCGGAGTGGCGGTGGAAGGAGCTGCACCGCTTGCAAAGCCTGGTTGTAATGACACATGCGGCAACGTAACCATACCATTTCCATTTGGTATGGGATCAGCTGATTGCTACGGCGACCCGTCCTTGGAGATAACTTGCAACGACTCCTCCAATCCACCCACACCTTTCATCAAGAGTACCAATTTTCAGGTGCTCAGTATATCCTTGCCTACCGGCACCATGCTTGTCAAAACTGAGCTAGACCAAATGTTGGTGAGTAGTATCTCATTTTCTAGCGTCGAGCTATTTTGGGAATACAGCGGCCGATGCTACAACTACAACAGCTCTTACGAAAGATGCAGATGTCCACTGGGCTACGAAGGGAACCCATATCTGGAAGGTGGATGCCAAGGTAATTGAAAAAACAATAGCTTTGCTGCTACACAACATATGGTTAATTGCATTTATTGAAAATAGAGTTTGTTTTCATCGTTTATTCACCGTGTTTTAGGAAAACGCTTTCCTTCCCCACACTATTCACCAGTTCAGTTTCAAATATAGTCTCAGCCATTCTTGGGATTTACCCCTTGTACATGACAGAAGGGTGAATTTCGAAAAGTATCCAAACTACTAATCTGGTTTTCTTCTATTTCTGGAGAATTATAGTTAACCATAGCCTAATAATTCTTCAGCACCATGATCACGGCATATGAATGGAGAGTCACTGTGAATTACCCCATAGATACCACGTTGTATATCCCGGTTTTACATGTAAAGGCATTAATCATTAGCATCTAACAGTTGCAATCAGTGATTTTTTAAAGCTACTTGTTACCATTTTTTTGGCTAGTAAAAGTTTTGACCAGTCGATAGTTTTGACTTGGATGCCTGATGTCATGATTGCGAAGTACACTAGAAGTTTCTTACGGTTATGACTATTGCCGAGTACACTTTTCATCCCGGAAAATTTTTAACTGCTATCAAAGTTGTACGAAGACACCTACAAACTCAATATAATTGTCGCTAAATATTTTAGTGACTTTTATTTGATTATACTAAAAAATACTGTTAAGAATTGTCACTGAAACTGATGATAAAAAAGTCACTAAAAATATTTAACTACTTATTAATTGTCATTATACAAGCAGTTGTAAATATCTTCGTACAGCTCCGTAATAACAAAAGTTTTTCCATACAGCTCAAAGTATTTCACATATTATTTAGCAGTTGCCTACTCTAATTAGATACAAACTGTTAGACCCCTGTGTAGTAGCTACATTCGTTAAACATGTTGATTTGTTTGCTACAGATGTCGATGAATGTAACATACCAATTCCTGGTAATGGTACAATTTGTTTACGACAGAGATGTTTCGGTGGTAATGGTACAACTTTATGTTCCGTTGGGAGGTGCATCAACACCGATGGGGATTACTACTGTTCTTGTCCTTCCGGATATGGCGGCCTCCATGGTTGCTACAAAGTCAATGACAACAAAGCTCGGATGGCAATAATAGGTATGAGTTATGACCCTGTTATCACAAATAGACATGCTTATTGCAACTCGTATCGTATCGTATTATATAAATATATATATAATAGACGAAATATTGTGCATCGTAGAGACGACATATAAATTTTTTTTAGTATTCTTTTCCCTTTTTAATTATGTGACACGTCATTTTTGTTTAATTTCGCGACGGAAAAAATTTAGTTGTTACCCCGGTCCCCGGTTGGAGGAATCTTCCTCCTACCCCCTATATAGCGACAATCAATCGTCATTAAATATTTTTAGTGACTTTTATTTAGTGACACTAAAAAAGTGCTGTTAAGAATTGTCGCTAAAAGTGTTAGAAGAAAAGCTACTAAAAATATTTAGCGACTATTAATTGTCACAATACACGGGGTTGGAGGGAAAAAATTTGGCTACTACCCCGGTTGGAGGAATCTTCCTCCTACCCCCTATATAGCGACAATCAATCGTCTCTAAATGTTTCTAATGACTTTTATTTAGTGACGCTAAAAAAATGCTGCTGATAATTGTCGCTGAAAGTGTTAAAAGAAAAGTCACTAGAAACATTTGGCAAAGACTATTAATTGTCACCATACACAGGGTTGGAGAAAGATTTCTGCAACCCGGGTAGGAGCCAAAGTTTGTTCGGGTTGGAGAAAGATTCTTACAACCCGGGTAAGAGCCAAATTTTGTTCTTTTGCGACACGTCATCATCTTTGTTTTGGTGTTTCATTCATCTTTTACTTCTATTTATTAAAGCCTCACGTCCATCATGGCTCTTTATATAACTTATTATTCAAAAATTCGGAGTTATTATTACTATAAATTTAGTTGACCTTATTAGAGTAAAAAATCAATTCTACACATTCTAAAACTCTACCTAATCCATGTATCAACATATTAGGACTTAATTTTGACTATTAATACCTCAAAAATACGTTAAATAAGAAAATAAACACACTCAAACATAAAGAAAACATATATTATTCATCATCATGTTTATTTTGGTATTCTATTCCTATTTTACCTCTGCTTATTAAAGTCACACATGTATCCTTACTCTTTAGTATAACTTATTATTAAAAATTCGGAAGTATTATTACCAATAACACCACAGTTGCAGAGGTCACAATTAAAGTGTTGACGAAGGCATTTAATCCCGAAAAAAAGGAAAAGAAAACACCGAAGGGAAAAACTATAGGTACGAGTCGTTAGCATAAAATTCAGTATTCACCTAGGTAAAATCGCATTGCTCTAATAGATAGCAAAATGTTATTTCTCACATGACGAATGAGGAAGCGGCCTCAGTGTATACCATGCTTCCTCCTTAGTTCCCCTTGTAGCGGTTTCTCAAAGACAGAAGCTAAGCTACTCTGACTTGCATAGATTGGACCTTACTTGGTTTTTGCCATAAGCAACCCACCAATCATTTACCAGCTTTGATCAATTGTTTGCTTCAACCACTGAACCCTCCACGGAATTATGCTGGAAGTTGTACAGCAAATGATGCTAGAAAAATTCATTGTGTGTTGTGTATATTCCGTGATGTATTACTCTCAAATAGTAGAACTTTCCCGCCTTTAAATCATCTCTGCAGTTTTCTACGCAACCCTTCAGATTGCCACGGTTAATTAATCGATTTCCAATGGCTAATGCAGGTACTAGCAGCGGTTTTGGAGCACTGATTTCAATTGGTGGTGCATGGTGTTTGTACAAAATAATTTTGAAAAGAAAGAAAAAGCAACAGAAGCAAAGATACTTCAAGAGGAATGGTGGTTTGCTTTTAGAACAGCAACTATCTTCAGGTGAAGAAGGCAACGTCGAGGAAACCAAGTTATTCACTTCAAAGGAGTTAGAAAAAGCCACCGACAATTATAACAAAAATCGAATCCTTGGTCAGGGAGGCCAAGGTACCGTTTACAAAGGAATGCTGGCAGATGGAAGGATTGTTGCAATTAAAAAGTCTAAGATTGAGGATGATGAAGGAAAAGTTGAGCACTTCATTAACGAGGTCGTCATCCTATCACAAATTCGCCACAGAAACGTGGTCAAGCTACACGGTTGTTGTTTGGAGACGGAAGTCCCTCTTCTGGTTTATGAGTTCATCCCTAACGGAACGCTTTTTGATTTTATCCACGACCAGAATGAAGAGTTACCACTTCCCTGCTGGGATATGCGCTTACAAATTGGTAGAGAAGTTGCAGGAGCTCTTTCCTACCTACATTCAGCAGCTTCCATGCCAATTTATCATCGAGACATCAAGTCCACGAATATACTCTTGGACGACAAGTACAAAGCGAAAGTGGCAGACTTTGGGACTTCGAGATCGATAGCCATTGAGCAGACTCACTTGACAACACGAGTAATGGGGACCTTTGGATATCTGGACCCTGAATATTTCCAAACAAGTCAGTTCACGGACAAAAGTGATGTTTATAGCTTTGGAGTAGTTCTTATTGAGCTCTTGACTGGCCAAAAGGCGATCTCATCAACTAAATCCGAGGAAGGAAGAAGTCTAGCAACGAACTTTTTATTGGCAATGGAAGAGAATTTTTTGCATGATATTCTCGATGAAAGAGTTGCGAAAGAGGGTACAAAAGAACAAATTACTAGAGTTGCCAACCTTGCAAAAAGATGCTTGAACTTGAATGGCAGAAAAAGGCCGACAATGAAGGAAGTTTCAATGGAGTTAGAAGGGTTGCCAAAGTCGCATGCAGCACCTAACAGCCAACTGCATTACCAAGAAGAGGATGAATGTGCCATAGATATCGAGGAAACATGGCCAAATATGCCTCTGGCCAATAGCAGCTCAACTTCATCAGTGGATAGCACTATTAGCTTTACATAAAGAACTCGTATTTATCCCATGTTTTACGCACGGGAACTATATAACTGCTAAATGTTTATACTTGTATGTCGCATAGTAGTAGAAAACTGAATAGTAATAATAATGTTGTTTCACTTTGTTGTGAGTTTTTTACTACTTTTAGTAACGATAATAATAATAACACGTGTTGAGATCTTTATTAATAAAACTCATCAAGAAGAGTATAAAAAAGCTATGCAATAAAAGAGAAAATAAAATATTCATCGATTTTGTCCGGATCCTCCTTTTCTACATATAATTGTACACATGTGTCTATATATATAGATACATATGTTAAATTGTGAAAGAATATTGGACTTGTCTAAAATATAAAAAAAATTCAAGATTTGAACGAGAGATAATTGAGAGATAAATATATTGGATTTTAAGTGGGACGCACATGTTGACGTGAAAGACAGAGAAAATTAAAATTCATTTGATTGGTTGAATGTCAAATATAGTATAATGATAAGCATGCCAAGTAGGAAAGAGAAAATTCTCTTAGCTTTAGCTTTAATATATTATAAAATATGATTTATAGAGCTATACTTTTTCCTTGATTAAGAAAAGAATTTGATATATGAGAACCAAGTCCAATCAAAGTGTCGGCACTAGAAAAGTGTTGCCAAAGATAGTAAAAGTGTCACAAAGTGATTTCCAGACACTTTATTAACGCTTTTCTTAAGTATCGCAAATTCGTCTGTCGCGAATTTTTCGACACTTATTGGACACGTCGGTGTTAATCTTACGATAATTTTGTGCAACACTTTCAATGCCTCTTGTGGGGTCATTAGTCAACTTAGTTATGACACACTTTATAAAAAAGTGTCGCTAAGTTAGTGACGCTTCCATAAAAGTGACAGTTTTATTTAGTGGCATTATCTTGGAAATGTCGTTAAATTAGTGACACTTTCATCAAGTGCCAATTTTGTTTAGCGGCATTATCTAGCAACGCTTCTATTGAAATGCTAGTTTTTATTAGGCGGCATAATCTTTGAAATGTCGTTAATTTAGCGACACTTTCATCAACTGTCAGGTTTTGTTTAGTGGCATTATATATATTAGAAATATTGTTTCTATTTACGGCACTTTTAAGTAATCGTCATTAATTTTTTGCCGGCATATTGGCACTCTTTAGCGACAGATAATCCGTAGCTAAAGGCAATTTTTTTTGTGGTGTATTATGGGTTTATCTTTTTTGTGGTGTCATATACAATCGGCACGCTGCCGCCGTTGCCGTACCATCCCTTTTACTCTTCTGCTCCATTTCAAGCCCTCATGCCGCCGCACACGCTGCCCTAAACAGTGCACCCACCCGCCCTACCAGTAGAACTTGTCGACGCACAAGCGCGCGCCTACACACGCCAGCACGAGCCGGATTGTCAACGCAAGCAGATGCACCCATGCTCCTCTCACTTTTGCCCCCCTTTCGTCGTTATCGACTCCAGGCTATTTTAGTGTCCTTAGTGAAAACGCAGCACGCTCCGCATGCGCCCATGCGCTGCATGCTCCACGTGCCTTCGCACTGATCTACTGCTCTTTACACGTGGGCACCCGGTTCAAATTCACCCAGTTCAGCCCGAGCCAGTTCTATGACCCGGTTCCCCAAAAAAAATTAAAAAAAATAATAATGAAGAAAAGAGAATTTTTCTTTTTCTTTCAAGATAGCACTAATATTTTTGGCCCATTCAACTTATTCTTGATGATACAAACTATCTTAATTGGGCATATGAGTCGTTTTCTCTTGGGACGTCGTCTTTGGGGCTTCAGTTGAAAAAAGCTCTCTCTCTCTCTCTCTCTCACACACACACACACACGCCGCTTTTGTGGTCGTGTATTTAACCCTTAAAACAAATACTTTATATGATTATAACAATTACAACAAATGAATACATCATACAATTATAACAATTAAAACAATCACTACAATTATAACACAGTATAATTATTTACAGAATACATTAGACAATTATAACAAATGAAAAATAGATACAACTAATACAAGTACAATACAATTATAAAATGCACATAATAATTGTCAAGAGAGAAAAAATACATAGTGTGATAAAATCGGCAGCGGGCCGATGGGGCAATATGCGGTATGTGGGGCAGTGGGCGGCTAGCCGACGGTGCAGACAGTAATGGCCCGTCGCCGGGGCTGCGGGTGATGGGCGGTGGGTCAGTGGGACGTGATGGAGGAGAGGGGGCGGAGGGGGATCGTGAGAATGAAGGTGAATGGTGGAGGTCGATAGATCTGTGTCAATAGGGAGGTGGCCGGCAGCATGTTGGCAGCGATGGCGTGGAGGAAAGAAAGGAAAGATTAGGGTTTTGAGATTAAATGTTGTTAGCTATAGACTTTACCGTCGCTAAAAATCAAAATTATTGAACTTTTAGCACTGGATTTGGCCGTCGTTAAAGGTCTGTCGTTGAAAGTATTTTTTTCAAATTTTTTGGACTTATATCGACGGACTTTACCGTTGCTATTTATGACATTTAGAGACGAACTTTTAGCGACGGAATATAATTTGTTGCTTAAAAAATAAAACTATTGAGAAAATAACATTTAGTAACAAATTTAAACCCGCCGCTAATTTTATTTCCAAAATTCGTCCGAAATTAAAAATTCTGGAAAATTCTTTAGCAACGGATATTCCGTCGATATTTTCCCGTCACTAAAAATCCGTCGCTAAATGTTTTCGGTGACGGACATTTCCGTCGCTGAAAACAATTAGCGACGGACTTTTATCGATGGCGAAATCCGTCGCTCAAAGTGGCTTTTAGGTTTCCGTCACTAAAAGTTTGTCGCTAAAGATGGTTTTTCTTGTAATGTTGAAACCATTTTGAATTTACTCACCTTTTTAATTATGATTATGTTCCCTCTCTCTCTCTCTCTCTCTCTCTCTCTCTCTCTCTCTCACACACACACACACACATAACACACGGGCGCGCACACACACAAAAACACATACAAATTATGCCATATACCTTTCATTTTGTATAACTTGTTAGACATGCATACTTCTTTTGTTTCTCTGCTTCAGTGTAAAATTTTTGGCCACAATATACTTCCACTAATACCATTTGCACATAACTCAAGCAAATTTGATGGTTTTAGTTCAAAATAAAAGGCTTTATATCCCAGTTTCGTAAACTAATCTCTAATCATCTCCAACATTTTGCATTTTTATTTTAATTTATGATCTTATTTTTATCTTTTTGTTGGAAATCTGAGTTTACAATTTGATTTGTAAACCAACCATCAAATTAACTCCAAATTATATTCTTAAATTTGATAATCAAATTAGCAATCTCTCTCTTTTTCCTTCCTTTATCTTGCACGCGTGTTCTCTCTCTCTCTCTCTCTTGCTATCTTTCTCAACACCTTCTTTTTTCCTTGCTTGTGGTATCTACCGGTTCAAAATTGAAGTTAGATTATCACTTTTCATGTTACTTATATTTAGAAAGGGAAAAGTCTCATCTTTCTTTAAAGAGCTAAGATTTAGTGGTGCTTCTTTGTACATTGATTTAAGAGCAATGTTATAACACCCTAGTCAAGTGGTTTAAAAATACTACTTGCAAGCTCTCATGTAATTTTCATTTTTTTTTCTTATTGCTAAAAATTGTATTTTTCAAAGACAACTGTTAACTTTTTGCGACGAACATGAGGTGAAGATAGACTATCCTTATATGGTTTAGTCTTTTAGTAACCGAAATTTAGTGCTCCGGCGTGCAACACACGGAATCAGAACTATTACAATGTTAAATATTGATAACATGCGTGCACAGTAGCAGAAAAATTATGATGTCTTGTTGTATTGCGTATACTCCCTCATGCTTCCATCCAGCATACGAACTTAAAGATGGAAGCTGGGAACAACTTTGGTAATGGAAGAGTGAGAAATGGGATGTAGGACTTGGGAATTAAGGGAATTTAGCAGATCTAAATTTGTAACGTGTCATTATTTTATGGAGATCTACCGAGAAAATCATGAAAAAAAATTAACTAACTCGTGAAATACCATTTTATTAGTTATAAAGAATTAGAATCTATATATTTAATATATAATAAACGAAGCTGGAGCTTCTTTGCGCGACATGTTATCGTAGAGAAAGTTTCTTTACTTGACACATCATCACATTATGTTTCTAATATGAAATAGGACTATAACCATTATAAGTATCCTTAAAGGTCTAAAATACTATCATGGATGGAGTCTTTATTTCACGATAAGTTAATTTATGTATTAGTAAGCCTTGTATAACTAATTAATAGATAAACTTATTGGGACTTAATTTTGAGTATTGTTTCCTCAAAATCACTCTTCAATATGAATGCAAAAATTTATTTATCTAAAAAATGAAAATAATATTATCTTGAATGGGGTCATTATTTATCAATAAGTTAATTTTTATATTAATAAGCCTTATTTAGTTGAAAAACTAATTCTAAACATTCTGAAACTCTTTATAAGTGTCACTAAAGGTCTGAAATACTATCTTGGATGGGTCCTTATTTCTTCATAAGTTAACTCTATATTAATAGGCCTTATATGATTGGAAAAATAATGCTAAACATTCTGAAATTCTAACTAATTAATGAATTAACTTATTAGGATTTAATTTGGAGTATTATATCCTCAAATCCACTCTCCAATATAAATATAAAAATTGATATATTTAAAAAACAAAAATAATATTATCTTGAATGGGCTCTTTATTTATTGATAAGTTACTTTTTTCTATTAGTAAGCCTTATATAGTTGAAAACTAATTCTAAACATTCTGAAACTCTAATTAATTAATAAACTAACTTATTAGGACCTAATTTTAACTATTGTATCTTTAAAACCACTTTCTGATATGAATATACAAAATCATATATCTAAAAAACGAAAATAAAATATTAAATTTATAAAAGAAAAGGAATGATGTTACACTTGAGATTGAAACAATAAAAATAATGTAACAGTTGATTCATCTTTAGAATCCTTTTGGCACGATATATATATATATATATATAATATATATATATATATATATATTGTTGAGACCAATACGACCAACAAATGACTATATAATTGATATTAAGTAGAATTACATTAATGGTAAAGCTTATTCGTAATGTGATAGTTGAAAATGATGTAAAACTATATAGTAAACATGGCAGTGTATATAAATGTATGCAAATAACAGTTAAAATGTGATCCCTATTTTTTAAGTTTATTTAATTTTGCTTCTAAAACTCTAAATTCACTAATTTTTAGGATTTGAATTTGACTATCATATCTATAAAACTAATTCTCTAATATAAAGATAAACAATCATGCATCTAGAAAATGAAAATAACATATGAGATTTAGAACAAAAATTTATGTTACAGCTAATTTATGTTTATTATGATTGATTAAATGTATATGTATTTACACATAATATAATCATTGATAAAATTATCTTTATTATATATAAAATTAATAATCAAATTATAAGTTAATTGTTTTCTTCGATAAGAAAGCATGATCAACAAAGTGGCTATATAAGCATAAATGAAATTTCAAAAAGAAATCCCATACATATTATTCTTAATTACTATATTTGAGAATATTTCAAACCTTTAAGATGAAAAGATAGAAATGCCATCAGATTATATTTCCAATGTGAAATAAAATTATAAAAATTATAATTGTCTCTAAAGGTCTCAAATATTATCTTTAATAGGATCCTTATTTCTTGATAAGTTAATTTTCGTATCAGTAAGCTTTATGTATTTGAGAAATTAATTCTAACCATTTTGAAATTTTAACTAATTAATGAACTAACTTATTATGACTTAATTTTAACTATTATATCCTTAAAACCACTCTCTAATATGAACATAAAAACTCATACATCTACAAAATGAAAATAACACATTAGACTTAAAGAGAGAAGAAAATTATGTTTCAATTGATTCATATTTATTGTATTCTAACATATGCTTATCGTGATCGATGTAAAGATTTATCAATATAATATAATATATATATATATATATATATATATATAATATAATATATATATCGCTTTTAGAATCATTTTGATACAATAAAAAATTTGACGTAATTTTTTTGGGTGAGACCACATACACAACCACCAAATGATCGTATAATTATTATTAACTAAAATCACAATAACGAAAAAAGCTTATTCGTACATCTGATAGTTAAAAAGGATTGAAAGCTATATACTAAATATGTCAGTGTATCTAAATGTATACAAATATTATTTTGGATGTGATCCCTATTTTTAAGTTTATTTAGTTTTGCTTCTATGCTAATTTTTAAAGATTTGATTTTAACTATCATGTTCTTAAAACTAACTCTTTCGTAAGAAGATAAGAAATCATGTATCTAGAAAATAAAAATAACATACGATAGTTAGAACAAAATTTTTGTATTACAGTTATTTTAAATTTACTATAATTTACTAAATCTATATGTATTCACACATAACGTAATCATTGCAAGAAATTATCTATGTAATATATAAAATCATTAATCAAATTATAGGATACTTTTTTGGTTTGATAAGACCGCATGATCAACAAAGTAGCTATATAAGCATAAATAAAAATTGAAAAGAAATCACATGCGTATTAGAAGGGAAAATAAAAGGTGCAACTAAATCAAATTATTCTTAATTAATTACTATATTTGAAAACATTTAAAACCTTTAAGATGCAAAAAGATGATATTTCATCATATTATGTTTTTAATTTGAAATAAAATGATAAACATTATAAGTGTCTCTAAAGGTCTCAAATATTTTCTTGAATGGGATCTTTATTGTTTGATAAGTTAATTTACATATCAATAACCTTTATATAGTTGAAAAACTAATTCGAAGCATTCTGAAACTCTAACATATATTATGACTTAGCGTTAACTACTATATCCTGAAACCCACTCTTTAATACGAATATAAAAATTTATGTATCTAAAAAATAAAAATAACATTATGAGAGAGTACATGAGGAAGCCTTATATGAGGGCTATATTCCCCGTTGTTACCTGTGGCTGAACCCCTCATCATCATTGATGAGGGGTTCAGCCACAGGTAACAACGGTATTGATGAGGGGTTCGCCACAGGTAACAACGGTGAATATTTGGTTTTTTTTTAATTTTACAAAAACTATATGAGGGCTATAATTTAATTTACACATTATAAGGCTTCCTAATATAGAGAGTATATGAGCGCATTCAAGATGATGGAAAACCAAAGAAGAATTTTCCTAGTTCAAGACTTTGTGTCACCAATTTGAACCTCCCGGAAAGGGACAGCAAAAATGGAGTTAAAGGAATGTGACTTTGATGAGGGGTTCAGGCCACAGGTAACAACGGTGACCAGCCACTCAAGTAATTAAAAGGAATGATCTAATTAAATGCTTGATTGCAAGTGGAAATAACGGCAAAAAAAACTGGTTTTCCATCCCCATCTGTTTTTGTATGGGAGCACTGGGACTAGGCCGCGTGCATTATTTATATTTATGCTCTGTATAAAAACACGGATAAAATTAACCACTGACGCCTAGGCCGCCCGCCCGCATAACATAAAGAAAATTATAGTATGACCAAAAAAATGGTGATACCATACGAATTAGTACCACTAGTTTACCCAAGTTGCACCCATCCCACCCCATCTGTTTAAGCACCATGATGCGAAAGCTAGTAAATTAACATAAGAAGGCCCCATCAGAATTATTTGCAGGACTTGCCATGGAAACTGAAAGCAAAGTTGAAACTGACCTCATGACTTGCCCAAGATATAACCTGAACAAGCTGTGAACTTCACAAACCCATATTTTAAAAATTCTTCACAGGAAACATTTCAAATTCCGCTTGGTAAGTATACTCCTTGTGAAGCCTCAAACCTGTGAAACCGCATAACTAGCACTGCCATATGTGTAGCAGTTTCAGTCAACGCTTTGAAGAGTTCAATCCATCTCTTACGTATGTTATTTTGAACAAGCAGACTCCCCCTCTCTCTCTCTCTGACACAAGCAAGGTTCATAAATCCTAGGAGCTTAGATGACTTTCCCATTCCTGAATCCCCCGTTTCTATTGATTTCCCCCATAATCACCCTCGGCTTTCTTTTCATTCTGCTTTGCAGATTTGCATCTTCGTACTACGCTTGTAACCAAATCGACTATGACTCACTGCTAGCCTTCTCTCAGAACATATCAACTCATCCTTCAACGCCTCTAAGTTGGTCTTCTCCAGATTGCTGCCACTGGGAAGGGATAGCTTGTGGGCGCAATAGTAGAGTTACCAGTTTGGAATTACCGCTTAGAGGCCTCAGCGGATCCATCTCTCCTTCTCTTGGAAACCTCACCTATCTCTCTCGCCTCAATCTCTCCCGGAATTCGCTGTCTGGCAACCTCCCTGATGCGCTGTTGTCTCATTTCACTCGCCTCGCGATTCTTGATCTGAGCTTTAACAAGCTATTCAATGAGAGACCACTATCTTTACCCCTGCCATTTTCAATCCGAGTAGTTGACTTATCAAGCAACCACTTTGCGCAAATGATACAGACTTCGTTCCTCAAGATGGCATCGACTCTCATGATCTTCAATGTTAGCAACAACAGCTTCACCGGTCAAATTCCATCATCTATCTGCACCGATTCCCCACTCCTGATGGTCTTAGATTTCTCCTTCAATGATTTTAATGACCAAATTCCTCAGGGTTTTGGCGGATGCTCCCAGCTGGAAGTTTTACGGGCAGGCTTCAATAATCTGTTGGGATTAATCCCGTCTGACTTTTACAGTGTGACAACATTGAGAGAGATCTCATTTCCTGCAAACCGTCTCTCAGGACCCGTCAATGCTAGCATTGTTCAGCTTGTCAACCTCACCATCCTTAACCTCGCTAGTAACGAATTGATTGGCCAATTACCTCGGGATATCGGAATGCTATCCAACTTAGAGCAACTGTCCCTTCATATGAACTCACTGACTGGTCCTTTGCCCCCGTCTTTGGTGAATTGCAGCAAACTCAAAATACTAAATTTGAGGGAGAACTACTTGGAAGGAGATCTCTTTGCCCTTAATTTCTCTAAGCTCGAACTGCTTCGCATACTCGATTTGGGAAACAACTTTCTCACTGGAAGCTTGCCAGCAAGCCTCTACTTGTGCAAGTCCCTCATTGCCGTTCGACTGGACGGTAACCAGCTAGAGGGAGAGATTCTTCCTGGCATGCTTCCACTCCAGAATCTGTCATACCTCTCACTTGCCAACAACAGCTTAACAAATATAACAGGTGCTATCAGTAGCCTAAAGGGTTACAAGAACCTTACTGTGTTGATCCTCTCAAAGAATTTCTTTAACGAAACACTACGGGATGAAAGGACTATCACAGATCCTCACACGTTCCAGAGTCTCAAGCTTTTGGCTATAGGTGGTTGCAACCTTACAGGTCACTTGCCGACATGGATTGGAAAACTCACGGAGCTAGAGGTTATAGATATGTCCTTCAACCAAATTACAGGCTTAATTCCTCGTTGGCTCTGGACTTTGCCAAATCTTTCATACATTGACTTGTCTGTAAACCTCCTGTATGGAGAATTCCCCAAGGAACTCAGTCAACTGCAAGCTTTGACATCTGAGCACCATGATGAACAAGTAAACCAAAAAGATTTAGAGCTACCCTTGTTTCGCAAGCCTAATAATGGTCCCAATCTTTTTTCATACATCCGCCTCTCTGGACTGCCTCCGGCAATATACCTGGGAAACAACAGCCTCTTTGGAGGTATCCCAGCAACGATAAGCCAACTAAAGTTTGTTCATGTGTTGGATCTCAGCAATAACAATCTCTCTGGCACTATCCCAGACCAAATATCTGATCTCACTAATCTGGAAACATTGGACCTGTCGGGGAACCAACTATCTGGTGAGATCCCACGATCACTAAAAAATCTCCATTTCCTGTCCTCATTCAGTGTTGCAAACAATGATCTGGAAGGACCAATTCCCGTGGGTGGTCAATTCGATACCTTTCCTAACTCGGCATTTGAAGGTAATCCTGGGCTTTGTGGGTCACCCTTGCTTCAAAGGACCTGTCCTCTAAAGACTGGTGATGCTATATCCAAAGCAAATGACAACGATGTCCCATGGTTTGAAGTAATGGTGGGGCTTGGATATGCTACTGGATTTTCAATAGTATGCACCACATTGTTGTTCCATAGTTCATGGAGGCACGCTTATTTTCAGTTCCTGAACGACGTAAAAGACGGTGTCTACGTGATCATAGCAATAAACATCTCCATCTTGCGAAGGAGGATGCGTGTCGCAGCACAACCGTAGAAAGAAATAATACACGTTAAATCATGTATTAGTTACTCGTTTGATATGTCCATTCTTGTTCTGTAACAGTGAAGAAAAGAAACTGAACAACGGAGGAATTCTGCACTTGAGAAATAATAACACTCATGTTCCCAGTAAATATAAATGAGTCTCTCTAAGAAGGCCTTTTGAAGTACACTGTCGCACTCCAAAAGAAGAGTTTTTCCTCAGCAACCATGTCTGAGCAATAACCAGTAACTGTGAGAAGTAAACGAGATATGGGAAGCCAGAAATTTGAAGCAGTAGGAAAAACAAAAAGAAATGCATGGGGGGTAAAGAGCTTGTCTCGTTTCTATCCTTTGACCAATAAAATGAAGAAAACCCAAGAACCAGTATAATTGCATGTCTGAATTTATTTGTAGTAGGGAAAAACTTAAAACCTTTCAAGTTTTATAAAGTATGTAACTTTTATGAAATCTTAACTTGAACCATAACAATTCATTATGGCAGTCAGATTATTTGCTTGGAAATCTGCAAAGTCTCCAATGCAAAATTCATGAGGAAAAAGGAGCTACTTCTGTTAAAATACCAAAAACCCAATAAGGCACCTAACCTTTGACAAAACTTGAAGTTTCGAAGAAGTCCCGATCATTATCAGCTAATAATGCACCTAACCCTTGAAAAAACTTCAAAGGCTAGTACCACTTCATTGTGGAAGTCAGTCAACCCACCATTACTATATTCAGGGCATACCACGGAAATTGAGGGCTAGTTGAAATATAGAGAATGTCTTCTTATTAAATCAAGTTATTCTTGATTGAGCGATGACCATGAATAGTTGAACATTTTGTGGCTATATTTTTCTTCAGTTTAATTCCTGACGAATAGTTTTTAGTTACCTTTACTAATCACCTTTACTTCACAATGTTTTATAACTATTCTTAATGGCCGAAAGGTCACCACTTATACAGACTGTTAGCAATAATAGCTTGCACTAGAACTCCACTGCTTTTACCCACTAAAAAAAAAACTCCAGTGCTTGCAAAGTCTTGTAATACTAGTCATGTTATCATAATGAGTCGTCTTAAAAAAACACCATCACGTACAGAGTAACTCTCTCTCTCTCTCTCTCTCTCACACACACACACACACACAGAGTCACGGGTTAACATACAAATACACTGCATAAGGGATTGGGGCTTAAATATTCTCTTGTTCCTTGAATCTGAAGTCTGCTTTTCCACCAAAGCTAAGCATCAAACTTTTTTGTGTAAGATGAGGCCATTTTGTTTCTTAATTATACTGATTTCGAGTTTGCCTTCTCCACACTATGCTTGCAACCAGCTCGACCATGACTCTCTCATGTCATTTCTCCACAGCATTTCTTCTACTGCTGCAGATGGCATCGAACCTGATGATCTTTAATGTCAACAATAACAGCTTCACTGGTCCAATTCCAACATCAATTTGCACCATTTCCAACCACACGAGGGTCTTAGACTTCTCCTCCAATGATTTCAATGACCAACTTCCTCGTGGTTTTGGCAGATGTTATGCATTAGAGGTTCTTCGGGCAGGATTCAATAATCTCTCTGGATTGCTTCCATATGATATTTACAATGTGACAACACTGAGAGAGATCTCATTTCCTGTAAACCGACTCTGGGGATCCATTGGTGGTGGTGTTGTTCAGCTTTCCAACCTCACTATCCTTAACCTCTATGGCAACGAAATGAGTGGACTACTGCCTCGTGATCTTGGAAAGCTGTCTAAGTTAGAGCAACTTCTCCTTCATTCAAACTATCTGACTGGTTCTTTGACCCCATCTCTGATGAATTGTCGCAACCTCATAACACTAAGTTTACGAGAAAACTTCTTGGAAGGGGATATCTCTACCCTTGATTTCTCCATGCTCAAACAACTCCGCACGCTTGACTTGTCGAACAATCACTTTCGTGGGAACATTCCGGAAGGGCTTTACCTCTGCAAGTCCCTGATTGCTGTTCGACTGGCCAGTAACCAACTAGAGGGACAAATTTCTCCCGGCATGCTTACACTGCAGTCATTGTCATACATTTCCCTTTCCAACAATAGACTAACTAATATGACAGGGGCTATCAATATTTTGATGGGTTGCAAGAACCTTAGAGTTGTCATCCTTGCAAAGAACTTTTTTGGTGAAATGCTGCCAGACGACAAGCACATACTTGATATTAACAGTTTCAAAAAACTCAAGGTTCTGGCTTTAGGTGGTTGTAACCTCAGAGGTCAACTACCCAGATGGATTGCAGAAATTACGGAGCTAGAGATACTGGACCTGTCTTATAATCGAATCAGTGGCTCGATTCCTGGTTGGCTCGGAACTTTGCCAAAGCTCTTCTACATCGACTTGTCCATAAACCTCCTATCTGGAAAATTTCCCCAAGAACTTTGTACTTTGCCAGCTTTGACATCAGAGCACATTGCTTTACAAGTGAACCAAAATTATCTAGAGTTACCCATATTTGTACAGCCAACGGGACGTACCAATCTTGCATATGTTCGTCTCTCTCACATGCCACCAGCAATATACCTTGGAAACAACAGCCTGAATGGTGATATCCCTACAACAATAGGCCAACTAAAGTTTCTTCATGTCTTGGATCTCAGCAATAACAACTTCTCTGGCATCATTCCATACCAAATATCTTATCTCAGAAACCTAGAAAAGTTGGACCTCTCTTGGAATAACTTGTCTGGTGAGATTCCTGTGTCAATAGGAAGTCTATATTTCTTGTCCTCTTTCAGTGTTGCGCATAATGCTCTAGAAGGAATTATTCCATCAGGAACTCAACTACAGAGCTTTCCTGACTCATCGTATGAAGGTAATCCAGGACTCTGTGGGTTCGTACTTCAAAGAAAGTGTCTTCCAGTGACCAGTTTTAATAACCAGAGGGACGTTCAAGGAGAAAATGGTCTTCAAATTCCACGGCTCTATGTTTCAGTGGGGCTTGGATATGCTACAGGGTTTGTGGCAGTTTGCACCACCTTGTTGTTCCATAGTCCATGGAGGCATGCTTATTTCTCCGCTTTGATCCACCTAAAAGACAATGTCTATGTGATAATTGCTATGAACATGGCCAGATTGCAAAGGAGGCGTTGAATGAAAATGATAAAACGTAGTTGTTTGATTGTTTTTGGGCTCCTTTTTCACAACTAGATTACGATTGTGTATGGTTTTTCTATTCTTATGTTGGACAGCTTGACACGGGAAATTCACGTTGGGTACACAGTCCTTGGGGTTGGGCATACGAGGACATATTAGCCTATACCCTATACTTAAAACTTAAAAGGATGTCATTCTGATAGTAAGGTTTTAGCACTGCACTCTTAACATTCTGCATCGTGTAAAACATTTGAGTTCAGCCAATTTAGTACATAAAAATCGGTCATGAGCATTTTATCAATTTGTAGAGTTGAGGCTTTGGTGCTTCAATAATTTTGTTCTGCGACCATGTTGGCAGTATCTCTCAGAAAGATACAAACAAAACCCATGATTCAGGCAGAATCGTTCCTTAATTAGCTTGGGTGCATGTTATAGGTACAGTTCAGGCATCGTATTGGTAATTTTGCTCTCTCTTTGGCTATTAAAGTTTAATTTTGATTTGATGCATCGATATTATTGACTAAGAAGAACCCCTAACATTTAATCAGTGGGGCTTATTTGCTTGTGGCAACGCTTAGATGCTGCAAATGCAGTTGGTACATATCTTATGAATGCTCATAATAACAACTGATATATACAGGGGACAGCAAGGTTGGCTAGTTAAAACTTGTTAAAGATGCCGCAGCCCTCTCCGGTTAGCCTTGTTAGGGATTGTAGTCACGCACTTGTTTTGTAAAATGCTAAAGTCTAATACCTATGATTATTCTTGTTGACTTCGTCCCCTATCTCCATTGATAGAGTTGGCACATGGTTTGAGTGTGTCCCAAATGACCTAAAATGGTGTCTGAAGAGAAAAAAGGAAAGCAGAGATAACTTGCATCAACAAAACACTGTAGTTTATCAACTTGTCGTATTAATTTACTTCTACTTTTAACAGGAACTAACGTAAAAACAGAAAATCGTACTGGCATTTTCGTCCTTCATCAAATTCCCTAGGTTTTGAAAGAACGACATTTGCGTGCTACGAGTTCAAGTACACTCAGACTGCAACATCAGTAAGCCACGGCCTACTGTTCTGGATCAACATCACCTGTCAAACGTAGAACAGATTAATTATACTGATTAGTCTATGTACGGGGCAAGAGGGAAGTTTTGCTCTCTCATACTTTCTTACCGGTGAGTAATGACTCACACAACTCGCCATCTAGTGAGTGATGTAGAGGAAAAGGAGAATACTGAGCATTGCTTAAGCATTACATTGAGAATGAAATAAAAGGCAAATTTATGGGTATTAACAGGTCTAATAGTTCTGAAGAAGACAATAAGATAAACACTCACCTTTACAAATACGAAGATCGGCGAGGGCAGTAGCAATCTTAGCGCCAACAAGTGCATTATTCTTCACAAGGGCAATGTCTAAGACTAGTTAGGGAAATTAATCGAGCAAAAGAAAGAACTTCAACAGGCAATGACAAACTAAATGACTTGGAATTTGATGATATTGACGGGTATATGCCAAAAATTGCACACGAGTAAACATCAAGGCATCAGATAAAGGATACTTGAAGCCAAAGAGGCTCCTCCAGTTAGCTCGTTCACTCTAGCAAGCAAGAATGGAGTTTCAGCATTTCCTGTTATATTCTTATCCCTGAGGTGCCAATTCAATGTACACACATCAACCACGTTTTGTAGACACGACTAATAAGAAATTCACTTCTACAGATTTCAAGGCAAACCTACCGAGCTTCTTCAAGGGCTCTTTGTATTGCAGATTCAATTAGACTTCCTGAAGCAGAGTGCTCTTTTGGAATAGGGACAGCAATCAAAATACCAGTTCCTAGCTTGAATTTTATGTTTGCTTCTGCAACTAAGAATAATCAAAGTTCAGATTACACATGACTGAATTATATAGAAGGCGGCAAGAGGGAATGAGTTTATCACCACTTGCCAATTAATCGAGCACAGTCTTCCGGTGTATCTGCTCGACAAGGCGCCTAGTTTTTATGTCAAATAGGAGGAAAAGAATGAGTGGGTGGAATTTCAGCTAAACCAAGCAAGAATATTGTAATGAACTTGCAAATAAAACATTTTTACTATGACGTAATGCCACTGATTTACAAGAAACACTCCAAACTCACTTCCATTGCACTTCATTATTCTTTTTTCAGTTTGCTCTTTATTGAACCCTTTTGTTATTTCCAGCTAGGGGAAACCTTCTCTGAAAATTTTCAGTCCTATATCAACATAAGGTTGAGAGACCATGGATTAAAACAAACAAAAAAAAGCAGTGACCGTAAAAATATGTCAAAAGGATATAAATCAGGAGGGAGGGAGGGGCTAATTTCTACTTTTAAACTTCTCTCTTGCAAATAGTAAGTGTACGTTCATGAAACTCGTACTTAGGATTGGGTAAAGAGTATTATTCAATAAAAACCCATCACGACATTATTATGTCACAAGCATGATTAGATTGATGACTATGTGTATTCTCTTGTGTAGTATTTACTTTTATGGTGCTCTCTTAAGATTCATTATGCCAAGTGGACTCATTACGTTAGTACATTGCTTGATAAGCTTGCATTGGTAGTCCTAAGCAGATAATGAATAAGGACACTTGAAATATATGTGAAGATTGCTTTTCACAGTCATCAATTTTTCACATACTACGAATTTGAGCTCATACAAACAAATCTAGTTACGATTTCTAAGAAAAATATGCCCTTATGATCGAGTAATTCACAAGGTGGGATAGAGTCCCCATTAGTACCTTGCAGCCACTTTTGTCTGTGAAAAATGCAGGAAATTCATTGGTCGCATAAGCAGCAACACAGACTCCTTGAGTTTCCTGTACCATTAGGAAATTACAAGACTATAAATTGCCTGAAGCTATGTTACTTCAAGCGATATTTTGAGTGAATTAACATATACCAAATACTCGAGGGTTCTGGGAATATCTAATATTGACTTGACGCCAGCAGAGATTACAGCTACAGGGGTCCTTCCAAGTTCAGTAAGATCAGAGGATATATCCATAGCTGCAAATACGAGTATCAAAAACAAGCATAAACAATGTACATACTCGAGAGCAAAATTTCCACTCCAGTTAACAAGAACTGTGTGATACCATTAACATAAGATATCCATGCTCAAAAGCCAGAATGGAACCCCTTAGGTGCCTTCTAAACTATATAGGAATGAATTCCTAGCTTACATAAATACAATATGACCCAACTTAACAATTGAATCGTAATGTAGTATATCTGCATCTGGATTCTGAATTTGCAGTTTTTGGTACATGGAATGAAAAGGACACAGTGTGCAACACACTTTAAATCCAGTATGCTAAGAGTACATATTATCAGTCAAATTTCTGTGTGTGAGGAGCACTACTCCTAGATAAGAGAGCAGATCAAAAGTCAAATAGCTAATGTAAGATACAATTTTAGACTATACAAGCTCTTTATTCATTTCTGCGACCAGCTATTCAAGTAAACTCATTGAACAAGCATGTTCCAAGTCTGGTGCACGATATGCTATGGACCAGAACTTACATGAAAGTGCCAATCATTCGAGTACGCTGAATGAGGAATAGAACACAATATGCGACAGTGCAAAATGGAGTACATTGGGGGCTGCTTTCTATACCTTTTACTAAATGAAAGCATGGTCATTTCTTGAAAGTGAATGGTTGTAAGAATCAATAAGCGCTATCCATTATTACTAGAACTTTGTTATGATAAAGCTATCATTCGTAAAGTAGAAACTAGATATTGTTCACCACTTCACCCTTGATTTTCATTTGAAAGACTTAATCACCTTGGAGGTTCTAGTCATTTAAGTAACATACCAGGGGTAGCTCTCGCCATTGCGAGGATAAAAACTAGAAAAACAAAAAGAAAGGAGAAGTAGACAATGCTTAGAGTTGCTGAAATTAGCACTATACGTTGGAATGTTAGCACCAAACAATGCTAAGATGCTACCATACAGCTAAAGCTTGGCTTCAAAAGCTATAAACTAATGGTTATTAGATTACAAAGCATCGCCTTCAGCTAATTCATCATGGTATTTTGCTCTGGACTCGAGTAAAAATAGGAGACGGTTGGCAAAGTATAGCAAAATATCACCTTCCGCCTATCTTGCAATTTAGCTACAGTCACAGCATAGCATGTTAGAGATGTCATGCAAGCTTTCTGACTTAAGCCACCACCGTATTTATCTATATTCCGAATATTCAACCGGCGGAAGGTAATAGCAAAATGCTTTTCAATTACCAATTCTACTCTACTGCAACAACTTGAAACATCCAAATTTGTACAAAAGTGTAAACAGTTACGGTACGAGCATTCTTTGGTAACTCTAATCAGATGTGGAAGTCCACAGCAAAAGTTTACACACACACGAAGGGGCGCATGTTAATAATTATTATGGAGGTGCCAATTTGCCAAAGCATATACTTAAAACAGCTTATATCAAAAATATCTTATCTCAAATAGGCAGTACGACAACTGAGTACAGTCTTGTTGTCTTGAGTGTAAATGACTAGCAAGTTATTATTCTACAGTTGTGAAATTATCATTACCCACCAGAACTGTAAAATTAGAGCAATGGCAGTTAGAAACAAGGTTGAATTAGGCAATTTTGCAAGGAATACTACTAGGAGCCTTAAGCTGTTGCAATGTTTAGAATTATGTGTTGCATCAAATTACCACAGCTTTAAGTTATACTCTTTCTTGATAACCTATAAATGAAGACTATTTGATACTTGCTCAACACATCAGCACAATATGTGCAATTCTATGGCCTCATATCCAAAAAAGATTACATAGATCAAAATAATAACCAACTTCCAATGTCAGTACTGAAGAGCTTACTACTTTCCCCATGTCTATGCACTCCTCCGATACCACCAGTGACAAATACAGGGATGCCAACCTGGACAAATTTGCACAATTGGCGTTGGCGGTTAGCAAACATACATGACGGCATCATATATCTCTGTAGTAGACATGACAAGAATAAAGTGATCACCATAGAAGCAAAAACCATAGTTGCTGAAACAGTAGTTGCACCATTCCCTCTGGTAGCCACCTAAAAAAGACAAAGAACTGACATAAGAAACTAGTGGAGTTATTAGTCATGATAAGTGTGATAGTTCTACGTCGTGACAATTATTTTCAAAAGAAGCATTGTTAATATGCTCCACTGCAGAGACAATCGTGCAATTTGACATGCAGACACATGATATGCACTCCACGGACGAGTCCTGCTGCCGTTATGCAGCACCGAGAAATGGAAAAGTATAAGTATAGATTTCCGTCGCCTTCTTGCAGGGAATCCACCAGCCCACAGGCCATTTGAATCACCCTTGCAAGGGATCCACTGATCGGCAGACCAGTTGCTTCTTCCTTGCAAATAATATGCATGCCCACAGGAGCAGAAGACATATGAGCTCTCAAGCTTTGTTCAAAATACTCAAATTCTCAAGTTCTTCATCAACTTCCAAACACAGGAGATTACATTTGAACTTGTAGGATAGCTTAAGCAATAAGAAACCCTAAAATGCTCAAATACCAAAAATAACCTAAAACTGGGACTTAATACGTAAAATAACTCTCCATTAATACTGGTAAAATGCATGTGCTTTGCACATGGAATAGTGATTCTTGAGAAGACGAAAGATTGTGTAGTTCAAATAGAATAACATGTTAATCATGCTGCGTATACCATATGCCAGGTCGATGGGTATGAGTCACAATGTTTGTATTTATTTCGTAAAGAAATAACAGTTGTGAATTTTTGAATTGCCACATAGCAAAAATCCATTTTTTGCTCTTGCGCACTTGCAAGGTTTTGTGCTACTTTTAGAAAAAAAATATCTTACATTTTAACACAAATAAACAATATCCATGTAAACCTTTAGTTTAACCTCTACTTCCACCTCAAAATTTGCAGACTTAGTTATAAGTCCAGTTATATAGCAGCTCCATTCTTGATACTATGCTTACTCACAAATATGAGGAAAACTATATAAAAAGTACAAAATCGTCAATATATTCAGCTAAGAGAATGTACAATCTCATATATCCTAAGATTTCACTATAGATGACCAGTTAGGAGCTGCTTTATCCTGACCTTTCTCCCAAAACAACATACAAATGTGCAGTAGAGTGTTCTAAGGAACAAAAAAGAAAAAAACTACTTCAATGTTTCTCCATTTATGCTTTTGTTTTGTACAGTTTTCACCATTTTAACTTACCCAAAAAACAAAAATCATCAGTTTATGTTGACAAAAAAGGGTGGTAAAGCGTACAAGGGTTGAAAATTGCATCTCCCAATTCATTATAGCAAACATCATATAATAAAGCAATCAACACAGAGACATGCATCATAGATGCTTGACTTGGATACCTCTTGATAACACCAAGGAAACTATATGTATCGAAGACATGAAATTATTATCAACGTGTCAATTTAAGTAAGGGCTGGAATTCCAAAGGTGGCAAACATGACATTAGTTCTTCTAGATTGGATCCAGAAACATATTTCTAGCAATGGTATATCCACCATGTCTTAAGATGTAACTCTAGGCTCTTCGTTGTCACCTAAAGAACATGTGACATAGCATTCACGCAGCACAAAGAGACATCTTCTGCACACGAAATCTAAGTCAGAGATAATGGAGTGGGAGAAAAACGAAAGTGTTGCTAAAGTCACAAAGCAAAGGCAAACCAACCAAGAATTCCTCCAACAACTTGCGACGGAGAAAGAAAAGCTTCTTAGTGAGAGTTATGTGATAATTTATCCAACCACACGGTACAAAAAAGTAACTTCACCGACAAACGCATTTCCGACTTCCAATGTACGAAATTAAACAAACATTTGACAAGACAGTCTACATGAATATGGTAACTAAGTTTTTACTCACAACATGTGCAATGTCCCGGCGAGCTGTCTTCTGAGCTTTCATTCCCATAATAGCCAGTCTCTCTAGTTCTTCCGTGCTAAGACCTGCATGGAGAATTAGTCTTTTACTTTTAACATAAAGAGAGTCAAATACCGATGCAGATAGGAAAATCAGAAGAAGCAGAATGTATAGTAAATTATTTGCTACTCGTATTGGATACATTAGGCTTTAAAGTTACAATTTGGAATCCTATCATTCTTAGTACGGTATTCTAAAAGTAGGGCAGTTTAGACTTCAGTCGTCCTTAGGGCTTTTATATTTTTCTATGAAAATCGTGTAAACCATTGTTTTAAGGAGCTCAGTTAGTTTGAGAGTTGAAAAAATCTGCGTATTTTTTCAGGTTTAAGGTCCTTCCCCTTTCCACCGCATCAAATACAGAAAGTCAGATTGATAAAAGTGCAGCCAAAGCAGTTAAAGAATTCACAATGTTTATTTACCTGTTGCTCTAAAAGCTTAAGTTGTTAGAGAATGCACCCAACAATGTATATCATGCTTAGCAACCCCCTCACATGCAAGCCCCCATTCCACGAGAAAAGATAAATCAAGTTGCACCACCACCATGTGCACAATTATGAGAATCTATACTCTATATAAGGCCAAGGGCCTTTTTGGTGAAACAAACTTCCTTGCGGGGCACAAGGCACACTAACTTAGGGACATGTGGCACTTAAAAAAAATGTTTTAAGTTTGAAAAAAGATAGAACTATAATTTTCTTAACTTCCTCATTCTCTACCTTCTGCACATGCAACGCATGTGCCCCAAAAACAAGTACTAATAAATGGGGCGAAATGCAAGGGGGAAGAATAGAACCCAAGACCTCTCGAAATGAGAGCTCTGATACCACATTAAGTCACCAGTTGCTATAAAAGCTTAAGATGTTAATGAATGGCCCAACAATGTATATCGCGCGCTTAACACACAGCTTCATCTTATTAAAGCAAGAACAAATTCAAAAAACTATAAATCTTACATCAAATAAAATCGAACGAAAAACCCCATCTACTATATACAGCTCATATGAGCAGCACCCAATTAAGAATAAGATACACACTTGCCATATACACAGAATTACTCCACTTAGCTTTATTTTAAAATCAAATTGTGAAAATAAAAGGACTTGATCACGTTTGATTTAAAGGAGCCTGATTGAAAAAATGATACTTTGTGTGCACAAGCTACGTGTTACTTGGACATATTTCCCATCTCATGACTGCATTCAGTAAAATAATAAATAGAAAAACAATTCTGGGTACACAATGGGGCTGCCCTCCCTCTAGCGTTGAACCTCCCCAACTGTAAGAAGTGAAGAAACCTTATTAGCAGGAAACTCCTAATATGCTGACGCTTCTCTCTCGGAAACTCGCTTTTGCGATCCCAAGTTAGGAGCTCCATGGGATCTCGTCCCAAGCTAATATGGGAACTCGATCCCGTTAGCTAGATAGAGATGCACGGAACAAGTGAGAGAGTACCTGAAATCAAGCCTTTCTTAACTCAATTCCTTGTTTCTCTCTTCCTTTAAGTTCTTAAAGCCTCCTTGTCTTTTGTTGCTGGCTACCCTCCACGAGAGAACAGAGCTTGTCAATCAGTGCTCTCTCTCTCTCTCTCTCTCTCTCTCTCTCTCTCTCTCTCTCTCTCTCTCTCTCTGTGTGTGTCTCTCTTGTGTAAACTATACTAAACAAATGGTAATACTCTTTATGCATTTGTTTATTCAAGCCGCTCCCAACCTTAGATTCTTCCAGGTGCTTACGCTCCCCCACCCCCGTTCCCGCTTCCGCCCCGCCCCTGTCACCACTTTGTGCGAATAAGGAAGAAACAATCCCAGGTCTCTACCATGGAGACATAACTACTTAGGCTTTGTCGTTCTAGGAGTCAATGGATTCCTCACACTACCCTGTCCTCCTTCCATGATTAAATTTGTCTTCATGTGGCGAAATATAACCCTCCCTCCCTCGTGTTAGGAATCAATCACCCTCCATAGTTCGCAAGAGTTTTTTGTTTGTCTTGATTGTAAGCAACGGCTTAGGCCATACAATGACTTTTGGAGCTTAAATAACAACCAAAAATCTGTTGTATGGCCTTGAACAATCCCCGTGCGCTTGATTTAGCAATAATGTGGTACATGATTTTGGCTTGCTAAACTGTAGAGGTGACCGTTCAGTAGTCTATCGGAGTAGGTGCAGGTAGAATTCTTTTGCTTGTACATTGTGGTGATAATGTTGTTAGCGGTGATGTGTTGCTGGAAGTATGCAAATTAATTTGCAATAGATTTTCCAAATTAAAATCTAGTGAAGTTGAATAACTTTCTGGCTTGAGATGCCACAGTTGCAGAAGGGTGTCTTTCTATCCGAACAGAAATATGTACTTGATTTTCCAACAGAGATGGGAATGCTAGGGTCAAAGCCTCTTGAGACTCCAATGGTGTCTTATAAAAATCTTATACCTCTTTGGGAGATATCACAGATTGGTTTATAGCTTTGCCTTTCAACAGCTAATCGTGTTGACGACGTTTTTCAGTTAGTGTTGTAAATTAAAGTCAGTTTCTTTCATCATGCTGATCTTATCATTAGGATGCAGTCATGCATATTTTGCAGCATTTCAAGGGTGCTTGTTGGTTTGTTATACTGTAATCGTGGGCATACTGAAGATTGATGTGCATGATGAAGCAATCCTATGTCACGGAAAGTAAGAAGCAAAATGTTGTTGTGCGATAAAGTCCTGAGTAAGAGTATCAAGCTATGGTGCATGCTCCATATTACCGCAAATAAGACAGCTCCCGTAGTCTTATATGAGCTTGGTTTTGGGAATCCATCTCCTGTGCAGTTTTAGTGTGATGACCAAGTGTCTATTCATATTGCTTCCGATCAGGTCTGTCATGTTTCGACCAAACCATACTGATATAGACTGTCACTTAAACTGAGAGCATGTGCAGCATGAACTTACTTCGACTATAATGTAAATACAACGAATAAACTTGCGGATGTTCTGACTAAGTCATTGGGAAGGGACTCGGATTAATCATGATCCATGGCTGTAACAAGCTAGGCATGCTAAGTGTCCATACAGTGTATTAGTGTCGGCCGTCGGGGTATATGGGTCTTTGTATTAGTGTCGGCTTCTACGCTTCCGATTCTTTATACTTCACATGATATCTTACAAGTGCTGTTCATCAAGCTAATAGGCAAAGCATTTCTAATTTCACCCCTCCTATTTTTGGAGTCAAAGGCTCAAAGCAAAAAAAGTGGCATCATGACACTTCTCAAGTTACCCATGCTCAAAGAAGGCCTGGAGAAAAAGACAAAATATATTCATTGAACACCGACCAACATGACTAAACAGAAGTGGTGAAGCCATCTGGCAGAGGGGCTTTATCCCCATCCAAAGCTTTCAGTGCAGCCACAATCTCCTTCTATGGAAACAGCCTAGCGAGGAAGGCCCCATCACTTAACTCAGGAGAGCTGAATTCCAGCCCATCACACGTCGGCCTCGAAATCCCCTCTCTATTGAATAAAATCTGGTTGCAGCCACAATGCCCTCGCGAAAACCAGGTGCACTACAAACATATGCGCCATCAATTTTGATTCTCCGTACTTTGGTTGTATCGGGGGGAAGTTATTATCAATCGTTGGCCTCTATGCTAGAATCAGTCGGCGGACCTGAGACCTTGTGAGCATTACCCAATCTTTGAACAAATTCTCTCTCCTTCCTTAAGCCAAAGATTCTGAATTTCAACCTCCAACAAATTTCTTCAGAAGGGAGCAGCCTTTCCACCTATTCTTCAAATCGGGCCGTTTCAGAACCTCATTTCTAGACAAGCCCCTCTTGCCTTCAAAAACCTCGAGCCCATGGACCTCACCCATTACCCAACCTATCCTGATTTCAATCTGCTAAAGACCTCCCAGGTTTTCATTTTCTTCGAAGCCACTCCATTTCTGACGAACAAACTCAAGAAACCCGGGTTCCCTGAGCAACATTCTCAAATCTGATTGGGGACGTACTCAAGAAGAAGTGGCACATGATCCAAAATCAATCTAGGAAGACAGGACTGAACAGAATAAAGGAAATGCTCTTCCTATTAGGTCATAACCAAAATTCCACCAATCCTTGAGCGAGAAGATTTTAGCAAACCTCTAAACCACGTAAATCTCCCACCCTCAAAAGGAGATCCCTCAAGATTCACCTCCCCAATAAAATTGTTGAACTCCAGCATATCCATCTAGAAAGAAGTACAACCCAACCTTTCACCTGGAAACCTCATGACATCTAAATCCCCAGCAACGCACCAGGCTTTTTCAATGACTGACAGGCCTGCTCAAGTTCCGCCATAACACCCTAGCCAAATTGACGCAACAATAAAGACCTGATAAGTACAAAGAAAGTAATCCACCAGATTCTTCAATAAGCAGAACAGAAACCAATTATTCGACACATCCAAAATTGGAAAAGCACGTCGTCTACATCCACTAAAATACGGTCTGACACCCTACATCATCCAGAGTGACCCAATCTACCCACCTACCTCCGATATTTTTATTTAACATCATAAAAAATTTTAGAAAACCAAAAAACTGGCAAATCCAGCTACAAAGAAAAAGAGAGCAAGTTTTGTATATCGTGTTCCCAATGTAGATTACCAGTGAGTAAGTATGTTACAAAACACAATAGTTGGAACTGTAATTTCCTGCATACTGGAAACAGATAGAAGGAATCAAAAAAGAAAAAGGACCAATTAAACACCTACGCATGGTACACCATCTAAAATAGCAATGGTAGCAGGAACAGCTCCATTCTCCCTCACGATTGCCTCAACCTCCTTTGCTGTTTCCAAATTCTTGGGGTACGGCATTCCTGAATACCACGAAAGAGCAACCAAATAACCAGATTGTATGATACAAGTAATGTGAGGATAGAAGTACTGTAAATAGAAGGTAATACTGAGTATCCTCATCCACACGATTAACAAAACATGGAGACCGAGTAAAATTGGGCGCTCATAGCAAGCCAGCATGATTTATAAAGTTATTTGGAAGATCGAGTACTAAATTTCAACAAAAAATAATTCAAGCAACAGTAAGAGATGAGGGATAAGAATAACAGGTGCTAAATGAACAACTTTACTTAGCTCACTTCTGAGATCGTTCATGCTCTTTCAGAAGAAAAAAAAGGCAACTTAACTAGTTTAGTTCCAAGCTTGGTTATTTGACAGGCCTGGACTTTAGAGACTTGATTTAGAACCTACACAAGTAGATAAGGGTCTTCAATAGCTTTCACAGAGTGCCACCAACTAGTGATATAATCTCCAAGTAGGGCACTACGAACAGCCTTAAGGGCTGTTTGATAAAACTAAAATTTAAGTGCTGAAAATTTAACCCTACATTAATTAAACGAGGAGAACTTTAAGCAGCTGAATTTTTATCCCTATAGCATAAGTTCACGTATTCGTAAACAAAAGCAGATGTCTACGTTCAAACTTCCAAATTTATCCATTTTATGAGTATTATATATTTGTGTACATATAATATAAAGTATTATTGCCAAAACCAAGTTGGTTGTGTTGGTGGCAATGGTGATGGAGCCATAACGGTGGTGGTGGCAGAATGGTGCCGGTGGTGGTGGTGCGTGAAGATGGGTGTTGGTAATTGTGGTGATGGCGACAGGCCACACACGGCGGTCATGGTGGCAGTTGTAGTGTGGTGGATATGGAGATAGATTTGGCAAACGTGGAGGTGGTGGCGGGGCCGATGGTATGGTCAAGATGGTAGTGTCCTCATGGTGGTGATAAATTTATTTGGTGGTGGACATGGTCGTACGGCGATGGCAGTGGCAGTGGCGGTGGCTAGGTTGTAGTAATTGTGGTGGTGGCAAAAGGGACATAGCGGTTGTGGTGGTGGTGGTGGGTCTAGTGTGGTGGAGGTGGTGTTGCCAACAAAACGATTGTGGCATCATCCTGATGGTAATTAATCTTTCGTGTAAAATTTTGTCCAATAACTTTTACTTTAAATTAAGTGAGAAGCACTAAGCAAGTCCAACATAACTTAAACCTTTGGTCTATTTTTGGCGGGAAATGATTTTTGGAATGATGCAAAGTAAAGCGTTATCAAACGCAATTAATTGATATTTGATAATAATTGAAGATTTTTAGTTTTAAGTGCTTAATTGTGTCATCACACACAGCCTTAAGCAAATGTCAACAACTGATGTCTAAATTTTGATAAAAAGTGCCACTTGTATGGTCAGATCTACGCCATTAAGCCATTCGGCAATCAATCAATTATGCTTCAACAAAGGTCTGCGGGCACTAGGTCTAAATGTATGGAGTCAAATACTAAATAGTGAAGCACTAACTCGCGCATGCTCGAGGCTGAAACTCTCCAAACTAGAAGTTCAAGAGTTTCTGCAATCTAGATCTCAAACCTTACCCAATGAGAATGTTTATTCGAAATTTGAACAGAAAAAAGAAATTTTCTAATGGTCCGTTTGTGCTATGGATTACGTTAAGCTAGGAGACATTGCACCATGTCTCTGTTCATCGAATGGACACCCTAACAAGCACGAGGTCGGTTTATGCCAAACCTTGACTGCCTGCAATGAGATAACAAAGAAGCAAAAAGACCATCTCTTATGCACCAATTTGGACCTGATTTCACAATTAAGTTCTCGCTATGACTTATCCTAGATTACATTACAAAAGCGCATCGCATTCGCGTACCATGGGATATAATGGTGGACTCAAGAGCAACAACCGCTTTCCCGCGCGATAATGCTTCGGAAACCACGGGGGATATCTTAACAAGCCCTACACCTTCACCGCCATTCCCACCCTATACATGCAAAACAAACAAAGCATGAATCTAGCCATCACTTTGATAACATTGAAATTATTACTAGAACTGCAGCAAACAACTTTGATTCCGGGAGTTTTTGCGCTTGAATTCGTTCGGTTAGTGAAATGATGCGATAAAAATAGTGGACTGTATATGGAGCTCCGATTTTTGAGGGTGGGATCACAGTTTAAGGATGGTATTAAGCAGTTGTTAAACATCAGCTTGAAAGCAAAATTAGCAGAGAGATTATACTTGCCTGTCTGCCGGCGGGATTGATGTGTCTTTGCAGGTTAGCTATCCTTGAGAGGGCGGACGAAGCCATTGTCAGAGTGCAGAAAGCGGAAAGCAAGGAAGAAAGAGGCAACTATTTTGGTAGCGTTCCATATAAGGTTTTCGTTTTCCATTTTTTCTTCTGTCTTTGAAACTGGTATATTCATTTTTTTTTTCCAATAAGTTATAAACTAGTTAACAAATTTGCCTTATTTTTTAAAACTCCGGATATATTTGATAACCTTTTTATTTTTAGCTTTGGTTTTATAAAAAAATAAAAACCAAAACTAGTAAATATAAGTAGATGTTAGATAGATTAATTTATAAAATTCTAGTTTTTATTTCTTTTAAGAGGAATTCAGTTTTTTTTTTATTTATTCTTCCTCAACACAACGGTTCCTATTACCAACAATCAACACCATCACGCCACAATATCACCGCCGCCCATAGCCAGTAATTACTATCCATCACGATTAACTGTCAAAATCACGACGGAGTTACTGCTACTCAAAAATTAAATCTGATGAGATTGGCGACAGTGGAGAAACGACAGTGACAATTGACGGCGTCGACGGTAGTGACAAGATTGACGGTGGTGGTCGAGAATGGTGAAATCGATGGCATCGACGTTGATCGATGGTGATTGCGATGTTGTCCGATTGCAGTGTTGTCTGATTGTCATGTTGTTCGACGTTGATCAATCGTCGGCAGTTATGGCGGTGTGCTTGTTTGATTGTCATGTTGTTCGACGTTGATCAATCGTCGGCAGTTATGGCGGTGTGCTTGGTGGTTATTATGGTGGTGATGGTGCTTGGTGGTTAAGATGATGGTTGCGATGTTGTCCGCTTGGTTGTTGTGACGCAAATAGTGGAGCAAATTCGTGTGTTGGCGATGGCGGTGGGGTGGCGGCGATGAGGCAGATCTGCCAGTGGCAACAGATTGTGGTGGCAGTATAAGAACGGTAGGGTGGTAACGGTGGGGCAGATCTGTGGTGGCGCAGCAGTGGGGTGACAATGGTGGGGTGGTGGGTGCAGTGGCTAGGTGGTGACGGTGTTGTCTGCCGGTGGTGGTGGCTTAGAGGGTAAGTAGTGGTAATGGTGGAAGTGATGAAATGAAATTAGTTTTTTATTATGTGGATAGAAAATTACTTATAATGAAGTTTGATGGTTAGATCTCAAAATAAAGCTCAAAACTCCAAAATTAGAGTTTTAAAAAATAGGCCAAAATTGCAAACTAATCTATGGGGGGAAAATCAAAACTGGATACCAAATGTTAATATATTTTTTTTCAGTTTACAAAATTGAAGAAAAAACTAAAAATAAAAACATTTTCAAACACTTTCGGTCCATTTTGGAGTTTTGAGCTTTGGGTTTTGATTTCTGTTTTGAAATCTAACCTTCAAACTTCATTAGAAGCAATTTGTTATCCATAATTTAGAAAGCTCATTTCGTTTCATCACTTCCACCACTACCACAACTTACCCTCTAAGCCCTCACCACCACTACCACCAGCAAACAACAACCACTGTCACCTCCCCGCTGCCGCCCCAACCACTCAACCGTCGTCACCCCACTATCGCGCCACCACTAATCTTCCCCACCGTCACCACCCGAGTGTTGTCACACTAACAGATCTATTACACTGCCGCCACAATCCCGTCGTCGCCCCCAGCACTTCTACCTCATCGCCGCCATCGCGTCGCCATCGCCACTGCACAAATCTGCTCCACCATTGCGTCGCATCAACCAAGCGGACAACATCACAACCACCATCTTATCAATCAACGTCGGACAACATCACAATCGGACAACATCGTAACCACCATCGACCAACGTCGACGTCGTCGATTTCACCACTCCCAACCACCCATTGTCGATCTCGCCACTGGTGTCGACGCTATCGATTGTCGATGTCGTCTCTCCACTGCCATCAATCTCATCAGATTTGGTTTTCGGTCCATGTAACTCTGTCGTGATTTTGGCGGTTGGTTGTGATGGGTGATGGTTATTGGCAATGGGTGGGGATGATATTGTGGCGCTATGGTGTTGGTTGGTTGGTGGTGGCAGTCGACGATAGGGTGGTGGTGGCAACCGATGATGGGGGGTGGTAATGGGGAGGTGTTCTGTTGAAAGAAGAAGAACAGGAAGAAGAAATATTTTGTGGAAGAAATTGCAAAAATGAAACGATTAAAGAAAACTAAAAATTAAAAGCTTCCAACCAAACATCAAACTCTTTTTGCAAAAAATGAAAACTAAAGAGGTGTTTAGTTTTTGTTTTTTTTGCAAACTAAAAACTGAAAAACACAAGGTTTCAAACATAAAAATCTTTTTTTTTAACTTTTTTTTTTTTTTAAGTTAAGCTACGAGCCAGCATAGTTCAAGTTGGCTTGATTCGTTTTAAAGTGCTAGCAATAGCCAGGAAGCACGTCAAATCTCAAAAGTTTGCTCATAGATTATTTTTTATGGTTTGTTGAGTAATTTCTATAAAAATATATTCAAACTTAGTTGCATTTCAAGTTTTTACCCAACTTGATAATATTTGGGTCCATCTGGGGTTGACCCGTAATAATGATGGAGAAGATGTTGGCTAAATGGGGCGAAGGGTAAAATAAGAAGATGTCATATTTATTGTTCCGATATTGGTGGTATACATGGGAGGCAACACAACTATTCCCGTGTGCGCTCTTCCTCCCTCCATCCGCCCGTGTTTCTCTCTCCTACCGTTCATGGATTTGAGGTGCGGAGACTTGGATTTGGCTCTAGTAGCCATGAACGTCGATTTACGAGGCCATTGGAGATTGATCATGAGTTTGTGATACACGATCAACATGGAGACTATTCAAAGGTTCATGTGCCAATGTTTTTGAAAAAGTTCAACAAAGAGCCATGGGATAGAAAGCTAAATTATTATTATCATATAAATGGCTCCAGACTCCCTTAAAGATAGAGAAAAATTCAGACGCTGATAACTATTGTGAGGCTTTTGATAGGGTTTAAATATATTGCAATCCCCACATCCCATACACATACTCACACACTCGTTCACTTAAGTTCCCTACATTGTGGTTGCATTAAAACTAGCAACCAAACAACTGAGATCGAAAAGTAAAACTCAGTTCTTTTACTATTTTTAGTTAGAGTGAACCTCCTCCCCACAATCAAATTATGATCCTGGATCAAGACATATTTATACTGGTACTCAGATTCTTGAATTAGTGCTAAAATTATTTTTCATAATATCATAGACAAGAATTTAGGTCGCCTCCTTAGAGGCAGAAACTATGAGGTTTTGATCTCGATTAGTGTGATCGGATGTGTAGGCCACTTCATCTCAGATGTTGAGTTAAACCCAAAAATTAGTTAGAATTAAAATTTGTTTTCACTAGCACCTTTCAGTCATATAAATTAGTTCCCGAATCTGAATTCAGGGTTATGAAGATTAGAGCTTAAATTGGTGATTTAAATTTAATTTTAGGATTTTCTTCTTTTCTAGTTAATTATCATATTTAACTCTAAAAATGAGATGGTGACTCAAAGAACTAGATTTTTTGGATGCACGTCACCACATCTACCATGCAATCACATAGACTAATACCCAAGGATCATATCGTTTTTGTTTCAAACCATTTGGGATTTGATTGTGCAAAGAGAGAATACTCCTAATGCATGAGTCCATGAAAATGAAAAGCTTCCACGTTGATCTCTTTTTGTTGTTGGAAAACTTTGCAAGGCAGTATGGAGAAACTGGACTGAAGATGCCTGAGTCAAATGCGTTGCCCTCTTTCCTTAATACAGTATTTGCTCCCTTGTAATCTGCTTAGGGTAGCAGCAAATCTGCCTCCCAAGATAAAAACAGGCGAAACTCTGTTGATCACAGGAGAATGCAATCAACAGACAGAAATTTGAGAGAGAGCAAGAGAGAATTCGAAGTGATATTTATGATCTGACCATCAGCCCTATTTATAGACACCAAAGGGTGCCTAGAACAGGTGCAAACAGTTGTGGCAGTTAAGTGACTCTGCAGATGTCACTTAACAGTCACAATCTGTAGACACAGTATAGAGGTGCAACATTTGAACTAAAAGGCACCAATAGCAGTTGCCATTTCAAAATTAACTGTTTCAGTTCAAGTTGCAGCTCACAGGCTGAATTTGTCGCAAAAGTTAAGGCTGGGCTCGGGGCGAGGGCTCCTAGCGACGATGCGCACGTGCGAAGTGCAAAGTGCGCCTAAAAGCGTCAATAGCGCCTTTACCCCGTCGCCGCCCCCGCCGTCGCCATCGCCGGCGCACCGCACATGTGCGAGTGCATGGCCATGCATACCATGTGTTTCTAGAACAATATGGTATGTCACATGGCCATTTAAATACCCTTAACTTTTCCATTTCCCAAGCCATGTGGGAACCCACTTCATGATTAGTTTCAACCTTATTAAATGCCAATGTTTGAGAGTTAATATCTCTCAAACCAATCAATCAATTTGATTGATTCTTTTTGCAACTTATTCCTTGTAGTACAAACTTTAATAAGGTAAGAATCAATATTGGAAAATTCCCAATAATTTCCCCTAATTTTCCAAAATTGGATTTTATCACATTCCTAATTAAGAAATGTACCTTTCTATCCTTTGATAGGTCCTACTAAGATAAATGTGTCTTTCAACTTGAACCTTTACCATATAGCAATGAAGTCAATCAGAATTCAAAGTAGCCTTAACCTTGAACTATGAATCCTTGGTGATTGATCATCACTACTATGTGTAGAACGTTCCAACCAAATTTCCAAATGCCTGCACATTTACGGCCATGTGCTACATCTTAGGATTTTCATAAGTGTCATAGAGACTAGCTCAAATCTCGTAGAAGCGGCCCCACTTCCCGCACTTATATAGGTAAATCTACTAAGGTGCACTTGTATGACTTGCACCCTCCTTTAAGGACATAGATTTATTAAGGGAATAACTCCCACCCTCCTCTTGTTCTCCATACAAGTATGCACTACCTTGAGATGGCATGAAGATCAAAATCTTCATCTTTTAGTGCATCTTTGGTCATAAATACAACATGTTTTTCTATTGAACTAGAAGACTAAAGATTACTATAGTATCTAGTTGGTTTCCACGTGTATGTTACCTCTCTAATTTCATGAGCTTCAAACCCATCTCCCTGGAAGTCTGCCATATTATATCCCTGCCTAGGCCTTTCGTAAAGGGATCTGCCAAATTTCCTTTGGACTTCACATAACTAATAGTAACAACTCATTTGCTAAGTTGTTCTCTCACATAGCTATGTCTAAGACTTATATGTCTAGACTTCCCATTGTACACCTTACTATATGCCCACGTTAACGCTGCCTCGTTATCGCAGAATATAGAAATAACAGGCATTGGCTTAGGCCATAGAGGAATCTCTATCAACATGTCTCTTAGCCATTTTGCCTCCTTAATCGTCATTGCCAAAGCAATAAACTCGGACTCCATGGTCGAATGTGAAATCAAAGTTTGTTTCTTGGAAACCCAAGAAATAGCACCTCCACCTATGGTAAATATCAAACCACTTGTGGACTTTGTTTCATCTGAGTCTGTGATCCAGTTTGCATCTGTGTACCCTTCCAAAACAGCAGGAAATTATTTATAAGTTAATGCATAGTCCATTGTGCCCTTAAGGTACTTAAGTACTCTAAACACTGCATTCCAATGAACTTGCCCGGGGTTATGAGTAAATCTACTCAAAACACCAACTGCAAAGGCTATATCTGGCCGGGTACATTGCATGATATACATCAAGCTGCCAATAACACTAGAATACTCTAGCTCAGAGACACATTTCCCTTCATTTGCCCTCAACTTGATAGAAGGATCATATGGGGTAGTAACCAGGACACAATTCTCGTGATTAAATTTCTTTAAAATTTTCTCAATATAATGAGACTGTGACAAAGAAATAGAATCCGAGTATCTTATTATTTTCATTCCAACATAACATTGGCTTCCCCCATATCCTTCATATCAAACGATGAAGATAGAAATAATTTAGTTTCCAACACAATATCTAAATCAGTACCAAAGATCAACATATCATCCACATACAAACATATTATCACACCACGTCCTTTATCAAACTTAGAATAAACGCATTTGTCACATTCATTTATTCTAAATCCATTAGAGAGAACGACTTGGTCAAATCGTTCATGCCACTGCTTTGGAGCTTGTTTTAAGCCATACAAAGATTTGATAAGCTTACAAACCTTTGTTTCTTGGCCCTTTAGTACAAAACCTTCTGGTTGTTCCATGTACACCTCCTCATCTAAAATACCATTTAGAAAAGCAGTCTTGACGTCCATTTGGTGTATAACTAGTTTGTTAATTGACGATAACGCAAACAATAATCTTATAGTGCTAAGTCTAGCTACCGGAGCATAAGTGTAGAAATAGTCAATTCCTTCCTTTTGTTTAAAACCCTTGGCTACAAGTCTAGCTTTATACTTACCTACGGATCCGTCTGGCTTAAGCTTTTGCTTAAAGATCCATTTGCAGCCTATTGGTTTAAACCCTAGTGGTAAATCAGTCAATACCCAAGTTTGGTTTGACATTATCGACTCCATTTAATCATTTATAGCTTCTTGCCACAAGTCAGAATCTCGAGAAGTTATGGCTTCTCGATATGTAAGAGGGTCATGTTCTACGTTATACATATGAGAGTAATCACCTTCATTTCTACTTCCCTCAACTAAGAATTGGTAGAAATCTGGACCATAGGTTTTCTCAATTCTTGCTCTCTTACTTCTCCTTAGTTCACCTCCTTCCCCCATTTTCGGAGTAGGGTGAACTTGATCCTCATCGACTGTGTCTTCATTTTTCCGATCTCTAGAGAAAGAATTCTCAAAAAATTCTGCATCTCTAGATTCCAAAATAATATTTTGGCTAACGGATTCCGTTGATTCCACGGTTAAGAATCTATACGCTTTGCTATGTTGAGCATAGCCTATGAAGACACATTCGATTGCCTTTTCCCCCAATTTGGGTCTTTTTGGATCGGTTAGCCTTACTAACGCCCTACACCCCCACACTTTAAGGTGTCCAAAAGAAGGTTTTCTCTTCTTCCATAACTCATAGGGTGTGACATTAGATATCTTGTGGGGTATACGATTAAGTATATATGTGGAAGTCATGAGAGCTTCACCCCACAAATTCTTAGGCTAATTAGAAGTAAGTAATAAGGTATTAACCATTTCTTGCAAGGTCCTATTTTTCTCTCGGCTACACCATTTTGTTGTGGACTATAAGGAGCTGTAACTTGGTGTAGGATACCTCAAGTTTCAAATAGATCATCAAAGGAAAGATATTCACCTCCCCTATCCGACCGTAAAATTTTAATCTTACGATCTAGTTGATTCTCTACTTCTGCTTTGTAAATTTTAAATTTATCCAAAGCTTCATCCTTAGTCCTAAGAAGATACGTGTATGTATAACGTGAACAATCATCTATAAATGTAATGAAGTATCTTTTACCACCCCTTGTTAGATTACCTTCCATTTCACACAAGTTCGAATGTACTAATTCTAATAGTTGTGTTTTCCTCTCAACCCCTTTAAAGGGTTTTCTAGCAATTTTAGACTTTATGCAAACTGAACATTTCTCTAAACTAGGTGAAGTAATTTGAGGTATTAAACTCAATTTTACCATACTTCTCATGCGTTTATAATTAACATGACATAGTCTAGAGTGCCATAAATTAAATGGAACAGCAATATAAGCAAACTTAGTATCTTTATTAGCCATAGTAAGCTTGTACAATCCATTGGTTACATATCCCTTGCCAACATAGGTCCCTTTCTTTGTTAGAATTATACTATCTGACTCAAACAAAATCTTAAATCCAAACTGATTAAGCATACTAACGGATATAAAAATTTTCCTAACATCGGGAACAAAAAGCACATCATTTAAGGTTAGCGTCTTTCTGGAAGAGAGATAGAGCACCACAGTTCCTTTGCCCATGACCTTAGCCGTAGATGAATTTCCCATGCAGAGTTGATATCCCTCCGCAACTGGCTCGAGGTCCTTGAACAGATTTATGTTTTTAGCAATATGCTTGGTTGCACCGGAGTCCACCCACCACTCATCATCTTCCCCCATCATGTTGGCTTCGGAAACCACTGCAACGAAGTCCTCGTTGTCAACCACATTGGCATGGTCCTTTTTCTGCCTCTTAGCCACTCGACAATTCTTCTTGAAGTGACCAATTTTCCCACACTTCCAACAGGCCTTTTTAGGCTTGTCTTGCCGGTTGGTAGAAACAGAAGCTTGACCATCAAGCTTACGCTTAGTGCCACTAGAGGAGCCATGATCTATCACAAGAGCCTTGGAGGACTTGTTGTCTTCCAACTCAAGCCTATCCAAGTTTCGAGAGTTCTCTTCAACTTGGATATACTTGACCAACTCTTGCATGGTCATGGCATCCTTCTTTTGTTTTAACTCTTTACGACATTCTTTCCAAGCTAACGGCAATTTAGAAATAATAGTAGACACTTGGAAAAACTCGTCAAGAGAGTGGCCCTCCGAAATAATTAAATTCATAATCATTTGCAGTTCATGAATCTGAGTAATAACAGACTTGCTATCTACCATGCGAAAGTCAAACAACTTACTGACTAGGAATTTTTTATTCCCGGCATCCTCCGTCTTGTACTTGTTGTCGAGATCATCCCAAAGTTTATTTGCGGTGCTGTTTGCATACTTGATCTCGTACACGTCGTATAAAGTGTCGGACAGCCCTCCCAAAATGTAGCCCTTGCAGTAGGTGTCATCCTTCTCCCACCTTTGCTTTTGCTTCATGGCAGTCTGCTTTATTGCTTCGTCTGCAACTTCATCCACGATAGGCTTTGGAATAGTGAGCACATAGGCAATCTACAATGCAGTAAGAAAGAAGTACATCTTGCTCTTCCATCGCCTAAAGAAAGAGCCATCGAACTTAGCCAGCTTCGAGATGTCGTTGATCACATGCATCCTTGAAGTATTCCCCATCGTAGCCAATATACTGTCTTAAGATTGTTGGAAAAATTTGCAAGGTAGTATGGAGAAACTGGACTGAAGATGCCTGAGTCAAATGCGTTGCCCTCTTTCCTTAATACAGTATTTGCTCCCTTGTAATCTGCTTAGGGTAGCAGCAAATCTGCCTCCCAAGATAAAAACAGGCGAAACTCTGTTGATCACAGGAGAATGCAATCAACAGACAGAAATTTGAGAGAGAGCAAGAGAGAATTCGAAGTGATATTTATGATCTGACCATCAGCCCTATTTATAAACACTAAAGGGTGCCTAGAACAGGTGCAAATAGTTGTGGCAGTTAAGTGACTCTGCAGATGTCACTTAACAGTCACAATCTGTAGACACAGTATAGAGGTGCAACATTTGAACTAAAAGGCACCAATTGCAGTTGCCATTTTGAAATTAACTGTTTCAGTTCAAGTTGCAGCTCACAGGCTGAATTTGTCGCAAAAGTTAAGGCTGGGCTCGGGGCGAGGGCTCCTAGCGACGATGCGCACGTGCGAAGTGCAAAGTGCGCCTAAAAGAGCCAATATCGCCTTTACGCCGCCGCCGCCGCCGCCGGCACATCGTACATGTGCGAGTGCATGGCCATGCATACCATGTGTTTCTAGAACAATATGGTATGTCACATGGCCATTTAAATACCCTTAACTTTTCCATTTTCCAAGCCACGTGGGAACCCACTTCATGATTAGTTTCAACCTTATTAAATGCCAATGTTTGAGAGTTAATATCTCTCAAACCAACCAATCAATCAATTTGATTGATTCTTTTTTGCAACTTATTCCTTGTAGTACAAACTTTAATAAGGTAAGAATCAATATTGGAAAATTCCCAACAATTTCCCCCAATTTTCTAAAATTGGATTTTATCACATTCCTTTGGTTGGTCCTACTAAGATAAATGTGTCTTTCGACTTGAACCTTTACCATATAGCAATGAAGTCAATCAGAATTCAAAGTAGCATTAGCCTTGAACTATGAATCCTTAGTGATTGATCATCACTACTATGTGTAGAACGTTCCAACCAAATTTCCAAATAGCTGCACATTTACGGCCATGTGCTACATCTTAGGATTTTCATAAGTGTCATAGAGACTAGCTCAAATCTCGTAGAAGCGGCCCCACTTCCCGCACTTATATAGGTAAATCTACTAAGGTGCACTTGTATGACTTGCACCCTCCTTTAAGGACATAGATTTATTAAGGGAATAACTCCCACCCTCCTCTTGTTCTCCATACAAGTATGCACTACCTTGAGATGGCATGAAGATCAAAATCTTCATCTTTTAGTGCACTTTGGTCATAAATACAACATGTTTTTCCATTGAACTAAAAGACTAAAGGTTACTCTAGTATCTAGTTGGTTTCCACGTGTATGTTACCTCTCTAATTTCATGAGCTTCAAACCCATCTCCCTGGAAGTCTGCCATATTATTGGTGATGATCAATCACCAAGGATTCATAGTTCAAGGCTAAGGCTACTTTGAATTCTGATTGACTTCATTGCTATATGGTAAAGGTTCAAGTCGAAAGACACCTTTATCTTAGTAGGACCTACCAAAGGATAGAGAGGTACATTTCTAAATTAGGAATGTGATAAAATCCAATTTAGGAAAATTGGGGGAAATTGTTGGGAATTTTCCAATATTGATTCTTACCTTATTAAAGTTTGTACTACAAGGAAAAAAAAAAAAAAAGAATCAATCAAATTGATTGATTGGTTTGAGAGATATTAACTCTCAAACATTGGCATTTAATAAGGTTGAAACTAATCATGAAGTGGGTTCCCACGTGGCTTGGAAAATGGAAAAGTTAAGGGTATTTAAATGGCCATGTGACATACCATATTGTTCTAGAAACACATGGTATGCATGGCCATGCACTTGCACATGTGCGGTGCGGCGGCGGCGTAAAGGCGATATTGGCGCTTTTAGGCGCACTTTGCATGTGCGCATCGTCGCTAGGAGCCCTTGCCCCGAGCCCAGCCTTAACTTTTGCGACAAATTCAGCCTGTGAGCTGCAACTTGAACTGAAACAGTTAATTTTGAAATGGCAACTGCAATTGGTGCCTTTTAGTTCAAATGTTGCACCTCTATACTGTGTCTACAGATTGTGACTGTTAAGTGACATCTGCAGAGTCACTTAACTGCCACAACTGTTTGCACCTGTTCTAGGCACCCTTTGGTGTCTATAAATAGGGCTGATGGTCAGATCATAAATATCACTTCGAATTCTCTCTTGCTCTCTCTCAAATTTCTGTCTGTTGATTGCATTCTACTGTGATCAACAGAGTTTCGCCTGTTTTATCTTGGGAGGCAGATTTGCTGCTACACTAAGCAGATTACAAGGGAGCAATTACTGTCTTAAGGAAAGAGTGCAACACATTCGACTCAGGCATCTTCAGTCTAGTTTCTCCATACTGCCTTTCAAAATTTTCCAACATTTGTAGGGATATTTTTCATGCTTATGTTGGGTTACGAGACTTCGTGAGTTCTCGACATAAGTGTTTTGCAAGGGCAATGTATGAATAATTGTTAAGCACATGCCGGCTACTATTTTTAGTCACCATGTGTCAGATTGATAATAAAAAATGCACAGACATATAAAAAAAGTGTCACAAGGCATATGGGTTCGATATCTCACACAATAATCCGCCTTATGCTTGTGAGGGTGTGAGATGAGACATTCAAGTATCTTGGTGGTTTTGAGACTACTTGGAGGTACTTAATTAATTTTTATATGCCACTTTGGCCTTGCCAAGATGAGGTCATTTCTGGCCAAACACTTGGTTGTTGCACTTTTGTGTAGCCTTGTATTCGAGTCGTTTGAGTCGGATGCGAGATCTATGTTAGGGATAGTGTGTCAAGTTTAGACTCTCATGTTAGTTGCTTGTGTGCAATTAGACTTAATTAATTGGTATGGTGCTTTTGGAGTGCTCGTGGATGATTACTAAAAATCTAGTAAATAGTTGTATACATGTACATCTCATGTGCCATGTTAGTTTGATGTAGCTTAGTTTGGCCTAAGAGGTATGCAACGTTCATGTTGGGTGGTACGCATTTGTACAGCATAAATGCAGCTAGCACCACGAAAACAAGCGCTTTTGTGGGTAAGAATATAGCACGACTAATTATGGTGACCACTTACCAAGGTCATCAAGCTTAGAAAGCTAATATGTTGCATACATGCGATCGTCGAAACACCCTCAGAGTTAGCTTGAGGGCCGAAGCCGACCCTTGGCGTGTTCCTTGCTTTTATGCTTTCTAGGTATTAGTTCATTTGGTTTTTCCTTGACTGGATGTCTCACTCGACAGCTTGGTAATAATTCTTGCCTTGATCTTGGGCGGGGTAGACAAGGCTGGCTAATCTCAGATCCACCCATCTTAGGTATCTTGGGGTGGTGCTAGGTGGGTATGTGGTTTGGGTGGGGCCGCTAGTCATTGCACAAGTGGCTGGTGGTGGTTTAGGTGGTCGACGGTAACTTTGGGTGGCCCTGACGGCAAGAGTAGGGATCGTGGTGGTGACGGCGTTTGCAACGACTACAGCGGGGGTTTGCAGTGATAGCGACAACATGGATCTTGGCAATGGAGGCAGAGGTAGCAGCAACCACGGTGGTGGCAGCCGCGGCGTTTGAGTGATGTTTGGTTCTTGGTGATGCTGTAAGGTAAGGGTGTAGTTTCAGGCTAGGTTTTTCGTCCTCCCCTTCCCCCCTAGCATGGTGCCCTTTCTCTTTCATTGGTTATGTGTTCATCAGTTTGGTTACTAAGAGCGAGTGTAGTTTAGGTTAAGGATTTATCCTCCCCCTTCCCTCTTAGCTTCGTGCCCGTGCTAGTTATTTGAAATTGGTTACGTGGCCTCGATTTGTTAGATGTAGGATGCATTCTCCGTCGTCTCGTGTGCTAGCATGGTTTGGAAAAGTGGCCTCCATTTGGTGTTCGGTAAATTTTCGTTGTCTTGAGAGCTACTATTGGTAAAGCAACCGCCGTTTGTAGGGTAGTCGTGTGGTGTTGCCCTATTTCGAGTGGTTGGCTATGGTGGTGCATAGGTGAGTGGCACTAGTTTGGGCGAATTCGGTAGATTTACAGTGGTGAGTGGCCTTTCGATGGTGAGGATCAGGTTTCTTTGAAAGCGTTTTCGAGTCAATAGCAGACTCTAGTTGAGGGTTTAAGTTTAATTTGTTTGTGATTTAAAGTTTGCTCTTTTGACGCTTGTTGTTCTTTTAATCCCTATAGGACTAAGGATCTTGAGCTTTAATTTTGGTGTTTATCTGTCTTTTTACTGTTGGTTATTGGTTACTGTATTGCTCTGTTATCCCCGATGCTAGGACCGTTGGCCTCGTTTATCATCTTATGCAAGGAGTCTTCGGTGGAGGTTCCTTGGCGATAAAGCTGTTCTTGTTTTAGCCGCTCTCAAATATTCAAGGACGCCTGGCTATGTACCGGTCCTTGTCTGGAGTTACATTGCAAGAGATGCGGTCACCGGTTATTTTTTCTTTTATTGTATTCTATCTTGTACTACTTGCTTATTAATAATATGATGATTGGTAAGATTTTTACCTACAGTCCAAAAAAAAAAAACTGCTTTTCATGTACGTAACTTGCTTGCTGTGAGTCTGAGCATTTTTGGAAAAAACCAACACCGTTTCACTCTGGGAAGGGTAATAATGTTTGCTTGTAAGGTAACCATGGTAACCTTTTGAAGTTGCAACCAGTATCCTGAAGAACAATGGCAGTAAGTTTGAAGCCTTACATTCCTTTGCATCGAGATTAGAAGGAATGACAGTTGGTTTTAAGAAAGACGCCCATGAAACTTTCAGCAGCGTACTTGAGTAGATTCAGTCAACTACCAGCACTAGAAGGAAATTTTAATGAGTGACAGGTCTGTCTACCGGTAGTTTTAAGCTACATTTGAAGGATGTTAGACTCACAGTTTAGATCTCATAGTACAAACTCCTACTATTCCACAGAAAAGTGTCCATTATGCTCTTCTTACCATTATTATCATTGTTATCTCTTGATGCTCTGTGGGTGTGGGTGTGGGTGTGTGAGGGAGAGAGAGAGAGAGAGTCGGGGTACCGAAAAGGCTACTTCTGAGAGAGCAGGCTCGTCAAAGAATTGAAGAAGTGCATACAGCTAAAAGTCTATAATAGATTTTGTTCCCTGACAAGAAGTCTTGCCATGTTTTAAAAATGGAGTCCCATATCATACTGAAAAACATGTAATGTGATGTTGTTCTGTACAGATACAACGCAATTGCAAGAGTCCCAAAAATTGTGGGAAACACAGAAGGGCGAAGGTGGGGAGGTATACTAACAGTACAAGTGAAGATGCAGTCACAAAGCGGCAATATCCATGAAGAACTCCATCGAACGGCAATATCCATGTCAAATTTATATTGGTTTGACTGAATACTGAATGCTTTTCTCATCAAGCAAGCAAAGGTTCTGCCAAAGCTGCTCATTTAGAAAAGGAGGAAGAGAAAGCAACGTCAGTTGAGTGAACACAAACACGCAAACATGGGAGCTCATCCTCACACAACACCGGGAGGGAGTCCAAATTACCAACTAATCTGGAACTGTTCACCCCGGCCACATGTATGGTCCACGATGTTCTTTTTAAGTCACTGGCGCAAGGTTTACTTTTACCGAAGTGACCCTTTATTCTTTTAGTCTAAAAGTTTAATGTGTCAAACCCATGTGCAGTGGAAGTCACAGATAGCCAGTGCCCCACATTCTATGAAGCGTACACACACACTAACTCATACTTCAGCCTAAATGCACAAAACTTAGGTGCTTTAAGTCGTCGGGTTTTAAAACAAGTTTGCCAATTTACCCCTAGTTCCCTCTGCAGGGGAAATTAAAAATTAAAAATATTCTAATAGCTAGCTGGAACTGGAAGAGATGAGGTGGACTGTCCAACATGGGTGGGTTAGGATATAGGAGCCATCCCAACCTTGGGTGAGGATGGGCATACATTGTGTGTGTGCGCGCGCGCGTGAGAGAGAGAGAGAGAGAGAGAGAGAGAGAGGGAGAGGGCTAACCTTTCTTTCCCGCGGAAACTATAGCAGTATCTTCAGCATCTTCTGCAACAATGTCGTCAGCAACAGGTTTTTTGGTTGGCACGTCAGGAAGGTCCAACTTCTCTTCATGTTCTTCCAAGGATGGCACCAAGTTAGGAGCCTTTGGCAGATCTTGCAAGGTCATCTGAACAAGTGACAGTTGGACATACGATAAAAGTTCATGTAAATAAACGACCTACAAAAGAACATTAATTTGGTAGGAAAAATCAACAATTCATTTGCCTGATCTCGCATGTAGCAAAAGTTAAACTTAGCAGACAGATTTGCAGTTTAACAGATATAAAACAGTTCAAATTTTACCGTCTTGGTGTCTAGAATGTTTGAATTTATTTGTATGATGGTTTGCATGTCCAAGACAGAGTTGTCCCATAAGGGTCCACACTGCAACTGTTGACTCCCAAGCTCTAAGATTCTGCACTAGCGGCATAATTCTAGCATCGCACCCCCGGCCCCCCAAAACACACACACACAACCAACAGTGAAAGGGAGCATTTGCTAGAGCCAAGGTGTGGGGTGTACTTGATGTACTAGTAACGAAAACTGCTCAAGTATTTCTCTTGCAATGGCAGATGCACCCTGCAGTGAGCTGGTCTCTCTTCCAGTGTAAAATAAAAAAGCCGTACAACTTAAAACATATTACAATGACGTATCAAACCTCAAAAGTGAAATGGTTAATAAGCAAGCATAAACTATGGACACCTCTGATGCCTAACTTGGACAAACGGGGTAAAAACAAGAAACACAAAAGTTAGTTGGACTGCGACTTTTAAGATGGGATAGGAGATATAGAAAACAGAATATAGACAAATTACTCCGCAACTTCCCCTCAAAAAGTCCCCTGCTGCAATCAAGCTCTTCCAGTGGAGAAGCCAATGCAAAAAACATATACACTCGAATCATTATCCCGAGAAGGAAGAATGCAGAAAAGGCAACTAGAAATCAAAGCACACCTTGATCAGTTGCTGAAGGACTTGAATATATAATTCCTTACTAATAATTGGAGAGATGAGACTGTCTTTATTAATATCAACAAAGAGAAAGTCGCTGGCGGAATCAGAGGGGGGAATGAAAGTCGTTAAGAAAATGACTCCAAAGAAGGACACTCATAAGGTGCAATTGAAGCGGAGCACCAATATATTATTGTACTAAATAAGGCAATGACAAGGCAAGCAAAATGTTGGCTTACATTATTACCAAGACATCGTATATGAAAGTTGGAACTCTCATCTAGTATTGACGAAAGCCTAAAGTGATCATTCAAAAATTAATATTTATTAAATGCAATACTTCAATTGGTACGCTAAATATAGGAATAAGCCCTTCTGGAATAAATATTCAGCTGCTTGTGGCGCACAAGAAATATATATTTGCGTGGACCCTGATGCTGAGCCGGTAGTCCACTATTGATGTTTCTGTGAGGATTCACAGAAAACCCTCCATTTCCTAGGCAATACTTAAATATTTTGGTAGCAGCACGAGGAAGAACAGATGAAACCTGGAAAGGCTTTTTGGGACTTCCAGTAGATTGGTAAAATCTAACTAGAGGACAAATATCTCCCAACCAAGGAGTGAGGCAGGAGAAACGCTTAAGTACCATACCAAGCTCTTTTGGTAGTATTACTTCTGATAACTCCACCTGACGTTCTTAGAGATCTCAAGTCTTCTGACAAAAACTGGTGGGCTGATACCAACAATATATCTTTGGCTTTTTATGTTCAGGTTTTCCTCTGTTTTCTTCTAAGAATCTTAGCTTATGTTTGGCTAACTTTCATTGTTTCATTTTTGTGTTTTCAGCAAAAATTGTTTGCTAACAGTTATCAGATTTTGCTTTTTCAATGCATTGATGCATTTCTCATAACACTACTCAAAACTACTTACAAACATATTATCCACCGTTCTTTGAACTGACCCCACTCATTTTGACAACAAATATGTGTCAGAAAAAAGTATCCAAACAACATCAGCTGTTGCCATATTTTTTGGTGCAGTTCTAGTTAAATTTATTATTTTCAAATTCTCGAAAAAGGTATCCCGTATATTCATCGTTTTTGACAAGAACCTTTTTCGTCTTTTTCCAAACACTAAAACAAAAACAATCAAAAATAATATCTAAACATAGGCTTAGGCTTTGACATGAACTGAAAATCATCCAGGTTCCGGCACCGAAATGCATTTCAAAGATTCAAGAGGAATTAAACATATTGATACTATTTGTTGCCTTTAGCCAACAATCTTTAGACTCCAAAATTATCCAACTCTGATCAACAGATGTTTCTATGTACGGGTATGCGTATGCTAGTTTATTGTTCAAATTTATTTAGTGTTGGTCCAAACCATCCAATGCAAATAAATTTGTAACTGAAAAGAAGTGAAGGAATGTAAACCAGAGTAGGGACTGGACCTGGGCATCAATTCTATATTGGTGGCATATTAATTCAACTCCCCTAATCCCACCACTCTGGATCACAAGTCACATCTAATGGGTGTAAGGTAACGTTTCATGAAACTATGGTTTTACGAGAAAGACATGCAGTAAAGAAAAATCAGAGCAAGATGCATCATAACTCATAAGGCAAAGTGTGCGAGAAGAGATCACCAAAGGAACACATTGTTGCAGACTACTTTGAATGAAATGGGACTACGGGTAAACTTCAGAAGTTAGATACTGGGGTCAATATAGTTGAAGTTGATAATAGCTAAAAGGTCCTTCTCCATCAAAACAGATAAGCTTGGAGATCTAGAGCCAGTTGATGAAATACCACATACACATACCTGTGTTTCTAGATTTTCAAATTCTGCCAAAATTTCCTCTTCATCTTCTGCTGATAGCTTCTCCCCCAAAATGGCATTAATTTCCTTCAAAAACCATAAAGCATACGAGTAATGAGGAGAAAAAGGGTTGAGGCAAAGCAAAAAGGAAAAATAAATTGTTAATTAACCCACGGTAAAGCACACCAGAAGTTCAGGAAGTGGTTCTGCCATAATGTGTCATTCTCTCTTAAGAAGATGCATCATAAACTATTGCTCAATTATTTTCAAATTTGCGCAAGACCCACTAAACAAACTTCTAAATTAGCTCTAATTGCTGCTCGTTTAACCAAATAGGTACAAACCAGTTCCTCTGAACTTCATTGCACGCGACATCCAAAACTCCTTACATGCTTTTGTTTCTTGTGTCTCACTTGTCGAAGAGAAGGGTCGCCTATAAATACTCAACCCCTCCTTCACAAGTTGTCATTCCAGCTGTGTGATTTCCCATCTGAGTAGCTTTCTTTGTCATAATCTTTATCCGGCTATATCCATTCTGGAACACCCGGTCAATGATCCCGCCTTTGAAGGGTTAGGCGAGCAGGCTTTTGCCCTTATTATGGATAGAGTTTCCACTATTACCACGCCTCTATACTAGGAAGCTGTGTGGGTGTGGATACAACAGAGATGCAGGTACAGGAATACAGAGACGGCGAATACTATATGTACTATACACGTACACACAGTATAGTAACAAAAGATACTAAGTTTTCCAACCAAATTAGTGAGCAAGCTTGTTAAGTTGATGGGCTGTTTCCGAATACTGAAATTTCATATCTGACTATAACTTAACGGGGAAGGCGGATGCTTCTCTATGGCAACTGACAAAAATGACAAATATGCCCTTATATCAAGCCTACATGTATTAGTTCATTAAGGGTAAAAACTCATTTGAGTTTTAAAATTTAAACCCTAATTGTTCACTAATTCTAGCCTCAGTGTGATCTCCTCCTCTACCACGTCTCTCCTCCCCCTCCCACTGGAATAACAGAAGGCCGCCCAGAAGCGTTGCGGCCACCTCCTTTCCCCAAACCATCTTCTTCCCATCCCACCGCCGCCGTCACAATCTCTCTCTTGCGTCCACCACAAAGTCAACAATCCCCTCCTCCACCTCCTCGATAGGATGCAATGAACCGCCGGCAGGATCTAACGAACTGAAGGTGGGATTCAAGGGCAAAAGGGGCAGCGGGCGGGGGGTGGGGGCCGCTGCTATGCTACTTCGTCGGATATGGAGATGGCCGGGGAAGAAAATTTAAAAATTAGGGTTGTAAAATTGAAAACTCAAATAACCTCTTTACACTTAATGAACTAACACATGTAAGTTTGCTATAAGGACACAATTGTCTTGTTGGTTCCATGCCATAGAGATCTCTATGGCACAACGATACAGCATGTTACATGGACTCCGTCTAGTTGTCCGGATAGGACACATGTCCGAGTGTCAGACTCGCCAATGTCTGAAATTATAGGACAGGGGGGACACAGATCCGATTTGGACACAGACACCGAGACACGGATATAACATTTATTTCCGTATAGTTCTTTTATGAGATTAGTACAAACTGTAGGGATAAATAGGATGTTATGGAAAAGTAGTAAGTATTCTGATGATGATGTTGTGGAAAAAAAAAAAAGATAACACGTGAAAGTCATTTATTGTGACCGACATGCCTATCCACAAGTCAAATGCCTCGAGATATGGTCCTCTCTCTCTCTCCCTACTCAGATCTGGATTATTCGTCTTCTTCTTTCAACGTTAATCTTCCATCATCCATAGCATTCTCTCCTCTCTCTCTCCTACCCAGATCTGGACTATGCGCCTTCTTCTTCCATAGACCTTCATCTTTCATCATCCATGGCGACAGACATCCAGAGATGCCTCTCCAATCGGCAATGTGGCGTGTCTGTCTGGCACGTGTCGTGTCCGGTACCAATCCCATACCCGTATCTATGTCGTGTCGACACGATACTTCAACCCAACGTGCCGAGTCAATGTAACATAGGGGCTACATATGTTTTTCCCCAAGTTAACTGGGGGTTAGTAAAATACTAGAAAGTTTGAAGTGATGTGGTTGTATACAACTGTCAAAAGAGACCCACTTACAATAAAACGAATATGGATTAAAAAACCCACGTCAATTCTCTGCTATGAGGTCTGTCCTTATTCTTCTTCAGCTATAGAGCATGGACACGGTAAATTGGTGGCCATAAGGATGTCAGGTACGCATCTGGTGTGGGTGTGGTTGGTTGTGGTAAATCCGTATCGTAATTTTAGTTTAATTTATCAATTTTGCGTGCTTCCCGGTTTCGTATCTGGTAATTTCTTGTAGCTCAGAGTGAGAAAAGATGCAAGGAAGATGAAATCCAAAGGCGATCAAAATTCTTCATCGGCGATCAGGATTTCTTCCGCGGCATGTTTCTGCACTGTTTGGCTGACGGATCTGACTTTTTATTTGACAAAGAATGGCTCTTTGCTGTAACATGGGTTTGTAGTTTGGTTTGAGGCATCTGGTCGTAGACTTGCAGTACATGAAAGTGGTGTGGCTAGAGCTGTTCTTTTGTGCTTTCAAACTAACCCTACAATTTCAGCATATTCACCAAAACCCAATCACACATTCACTATTTCTGATATTTACGAGAAGTAAATTAAAATCTCTCACACATACTAATCTTAGTCTATCCGCAATATTCAATATCTGTATACCGTCACATAAATACTGTCTATTTGGAAATCACAAATCGTTGCCAAAACACGGCTACTATTGCCGGATACACTCAGCGCAGACATCTGTTTCTGGAAGCCGGTCTCTGGTCACCGCTACTGCCTAGCGTCTCTCTCTCTCTCCCCCCCTCCCCCCCCCCCCCCTCCCCCCCCCCCTCCCCCCCCCCCCCCCCCCCCCCCCCCCCCTCCCCCCCCCCCCCTCCCCCCCTCCCCCAACATTCATAAATCCAAAATACCTGGATTAGTTCAGATTGGTTGTTACTTGTTAAAAAAAAAAAAGGAAAACCATATTTTCACTGCTGAGAACTTCTTTCAAAATTCGTTTTTAACCTCTCAGAGAACCCAGCAAGTGTCCAGCCATCTCCATGACATTCCAAGTCATACCCAAAATTCAGAAAATCAATTAGAAAAATAATGAATATAGGACACACACCTAAGTGACACCCGCACAAGATCCGCAGCCAGTTGGTATGTTGGCCAAGATGAAGCATCCATTCCAACAGAGGCGGATCCGGTTTAAACTTGTTCGATTGGAATGCGGACCCTAATAAATTTCACACAAAAAGATCAAAATCCTCATTGGATAACCTTTAACCCCCAAACTTTAAGTTAAAAGGGTTCGTTGTCACGGACCCAGGGACATTCTCACATAAATATGGCTGACTATACTTAAGCCCCCGGGCCCTTTTCCCAATACCACGTGTCTGGGCAATGTTAGATTCGGGGCAAAGCTCAGTGCATTAGGCCGTGGCATTACACGCCAGGCTCGTTGATTGGTCCTTAGTTGCAGGAAACTCCTCATATGGTGACGCTTCTCTCTCGGAAACTCGCTTTTGCGATCCCAAGTTAGGAGCTCCATGGGATCTCGTCCCAAGCTCATATGGGAACTCCATCCCGTTAGCTGGACAGAGATGAATGGAACAAGTGAGAGAGTACCTAAAAATCAAGCCCTTTTCAACTCAATTCCTTGTTTCTCTCTTCCTTCAAGTCCTTGTTTGTTGTTGCCCTCCCTCCCTCCCTCTCTCTCTCTCTCTCAAACTATATTCAAGAAATGGTAATACTCTTTGACTTTAACGCATTTATTTATTCAAGCCGCTCCCAACCTTAAATTCTTCCAGGTTCTTACGCTCCCCCGCCCCCGTTCCCGCTCCCGCTCCCGTCCCCGCCCCCGCTTTGTGCAACTAAGGATTGGTCCAACGCCTATATCCCCTACGCTAGGCGCCCACAAAATGAGTCTATGGCAGCTAGCACGCCCAATGCTTTGCACCCTAGCAGCGGGAATCGAACAACTTCCCTGAGTCTCGTCTTACGCTAGCGTTCTGCATGCTATAGCTACTCTCTGTGATTTCGTCACACACCCACTGGCTCTAGAGGTCAAAGAGGATTATAACACAGCCTATTGCCCATGGTGGTCTAACAGTCAATACAAAACTGGGTGTGACTTTGATAGCACTTGTCACAGAACGGGGACATTGTCATTCAAATATGGCTCGCTATACCTAAATGAAGCCCCCATGCCCTTTTTCATCCTCCCAATGTCCGGGCAACGTTAGGGTCGATGCAGAGCCCAATGCATTAGCTATGACATTACACGCGAGGCCCGTTGTGTGGTCCAATGCCTATATTCCCATCCACACCCCTGAGCTGGGCGCCAATGCCTAACATTCAGTAAAAAACTGGGTGTGACTTTGATTCCACTCGTCACGGAACAGGACATTCTCAGTCAGATATGGCTGACTATACCTAAATGAAGCCCCCATGCCCTTTTTCACCCCCCCCCCCCCCCCCGGCCCTTGCGTCCGGGGCAATTTTAGGGTTGGTACAGAGTCCAATGCATTGGCTATGACATTACACGCCAGGCCATTGTGTGGTCCAACGCCTATACCCCCCATCCACACCCCTGTCGGCGCCAACACAATGAGTCCATGACACCATGCTCTGCATATAGCGTTCTAGAAGGGCAGAATTTTCCAAGAAACAAGAACACTAGACAATCTACCAAATTCTAGCCCTCGCACGAAAACGAACATAGTGAGATGTGGGTAGTTTGAACAAGCAACCAACAGCTACACAGACCAACCACAAATGTATCGATGATGTGGAGTGAGAAAGATAAGTAGCCAAGCTCACATCTTGATAAGCTTTTGCTTCAGCAGTATCATCCATTAGTTTTTGGACATCCTCCAAGTTAACCTCACTTTGTATTGCTTTAATTGCATCATTTCCTGCCTTCAAGCTCTCAAAAACAGCCTTCTGTTTGCTTGTCAGTTCAATATCTGCCAGCTGAAAGTAACTGTATCAATGATTTATCCAAAAATTGAAAGGACAATTCTATCATATGAAAATGGTGCAAAAAAATAGGTGCAAACAAATAATACAAAGTGACAGAATACTTACTTGCTGTTCAACTTTAATAAGCCAGGCATCAACTTGCTTCAGTAATTCTTCTTGTACCTTCTTTTTTTTCAATGCCAATAACGCCCTTTCTTTCTTCTTTTCACGAAGTAAGTCCTTTGCAGCTTGCTTTTCAGCTTCAATCACACCATCCAACTGAAATAAGTAGGTGAAATAATGGAGTAACTACCATGTCAAAATATTCAACCAGCAATGACCAGTTTTGACTAAAGGAAGTAGCAGATGCCACAGTTCCCCTTTGGTAATGGTTTACTCTGAAAGTTCCTTTTTGTGTGAAAAAGCAGAACGATAGAAATTTGTATTTGGGTACTAATTCCGTTTCCTAATTTTGGAAATTGATTCCCTTTTTCAGCCAAAGGATAGCAACCCGAAAGCCAGGTTCCTATGTCTCAACTTCGGACTTCAGTTCCTCAAAAAACAGTAGACAATCCCCCACCTCACTCACCGGCAAAACCAACCCCCCACCTCTCTCTGTGGCGAAACAGCCACCCCAATCAATCCCTCCTCCATCTATCGCAAAAACTCCACTTAACTATTGGGCCGAATGAAGTCTCAAAAATTTGCTTCATGACTTGGACGAGATCGACCACTGATCAGATATTTGGGAAGCTCATGACTAAGTGGCCCATATCATGATAGCGGTGGAGGAGCTCCTGTTAGGTTCTTTCTCAATTTTAAGGTATTGAGTGAGAAGGTGTTGAATGGTGAGATATCAGCTCGGTTCTGTTGTTGTCGATGTCTCAGCGCCGCCATTTACGGGCTTCATTTCCCCCACCCCAATGAATTGATCTAGAAATTAAAGAACAGTAGTATTTTTGTTTGGGTGATTTCTGACCTCTGGTAGACATTCAGATTAAGTTTTTTTTTTTTTAGTTTTCTGGTTTCATTCATGGAACGTGAAGAGTGAAGAGATTGTTGGATGGTGAAGAGTTAAGGGGACAGTGGAAGACTGTGGTGGTGATGTTGCATTGTTGTGATGAAGAAATGATAAGGAAAAAGAGAAGATAAACTATGGACAAGAAAGGGAAGAAGCACCTAAAATGTTAACCCAACACATCTAAATCTATTTCTTCACAAGAAAAAGAAAAAAAACGGTGTCGTATTTTATCTTCAAAAATAAAAGTAATAGGAACCGAGAAGTACTACCGAGTGACTCAATAATAACTAGAACTGCAGCTTTGCACGTTACGATTTTACCGAAGTAGCAGGGACACGGAGACAGCGTCTGACGCCGACGGGGAAGCTGGACACCGTAATTTCCAGAAAAACAAATTTTGGACACCACTAAATTTCATTATGTATTTTCTGTACGGTCATGCTTATGTAAGTTTCAAGCACATTTTGCCCTCATGAAATAGTAAAACCCCAACTAATAAACCTCAAAACAAAAGTTATACTTGACGTCAAGTTATAGAACATAGATAATAAGGTAGTGCAAGATCTCTTAAAAACAAGCCAAAAGGAAAACAGAAACGGCTTTCATCTCTTCCATCCTCCAAGACTCGATCAACATCAACTGCCTCATCAGTTTCATTGTTCTCTGGACCTCCATAATCAACCTCTTCCCTACATACACTCGTCAAGTGAGAGATTTGTCTTCTATAATCAATTGCCTTCGTATAGCCCCGTCTCCCTCTCAGCTAGGCAGAATCCGTTGGAACAAAAGGTGAGAATAAAATCTGCCATTAGGGTTTGCCCTGTTCTGTTGATTTATAAAACAACCCCAAGTTTCCCTAATATTCCTTCACAACCCTAAAATTAAGTTACAAAAATTGCAGTTGTGGCCCACGGTTGTCACACACTTCTGCATAAGGTGTCCGCAAGTGTCTGACACCGTGCCCAACATTAAATTATGAATAAAGAATATTCGGATACTGCTGAGATATGTGCTTGGAGGTGATCGAGGGGTGTCCAGGTGTCAGTAGGCGTCAAACACGATACCTCGACTCAGAAGAGGTGTCCGTGCTTAGGGTCTTACAAACGTATATATATTTCTAACCAACTCAACTGCAGATAGCAGAGCAATGTAAAACTTTGCAGATACCAACACGGGAAAAAGTAGTTATAGGTTGAAGAGCAGATATCCTAAGTATATATAGACAAAAAGAGTATCTAGCTCCTATAGAGGCGAGGAAGTCTAGAGGCAGCCATTTATACTACTCTCGCTCCACATAACCTTTTGGGAAGTGACGTACTCGTATGGCGTATGGTATGGACAAACATGCATGCATATGTACTCTTAAACATATAAAGTATGCACTCCTCATTCCTGACAACTCCAACTTTCAGTGGAAATAACTACCAAAGAGATATAATTAGCTCATCTAATGAAATGATTCAGAGGGTTGATTATTCAGCTTATAAACAGCTAGAATCTCGTACTGTGAGTAGAATAGCCACAAGCATTCAAGGCAGTGTTAAGATGGGAAATGTTCAGATCCGGACTTGACCCCAGTAATGAAATCAGGCATCTAAAAATCATTCTTCAGGCATTAACAAAAGCATTACTAAGTCAAAATCGTCGATAAAATCATTTTAAACAACTTTTGGCTCTCAACGGTTTTTTGGATGATCGTTTGGTAATTTCACACCGTCGCCCCCACTGTCAAAGCCCCTAGGCACTTCAGGTCTCCAAATCTCATTCCATGCAAACCAATGAGTTTCTTATTCTCAAGACATGATCTTATCAGGGTTGCCTATGTAAGAAGGACAACAATAGTGGTTGTCAAGAATTGCCAGTGTCTGGTAGAGACGTGTTTGTTACAAGCAAAAAGGCAAACCTTCGATGTCATTAAAGTGCAAAAGAACATGAATATGGTGTAGACTTGAACATGGTTGGAGCTGCGTACATATCTATCAGGGACGACATTGCAAACTATCAATTGTAATCAAGCACCTCATCCAAAGGAAAACAACACATGCATTTAATTTCAAAGAAACCAACCAGCACTGTTCTCCTCTCTTACAAAAGTACTAGGATTGAAGCACCAATTATGGACCCTTCTCAATAATTAAGGAATTTCATATTCGACTGTGACCCCCCGAGCTTCTTGCTACTTGGCATAGACTTCAAATTGTATTTTTTGTCAAGCGAGCAACACGAAAAATGCCATCATTTTTTGTGCTTGAAGTAATCATAAATCCAAATTTTCATCCTATCAAGATAAGGGCAGCCCTGCGGAAGGTGGGTGCACAAGGCTACCAATTAGGACTAACATTACAATAGCAAGCCTACCTTATACTTTAACGCAGTAAAAGTTCAAGAATGCCACATATTAGAGAATGTAATCTCTTCTAAAGCTCGTGAACATATCAATTGAAAAATGACGGCCCCGCGAAAGCAAAAAAAGGTCAGGTCAGTTGAATGAACCCTTCTGTCAGCAATTCAAGAACTACCGCATGCAAATCGAAGTTTGAAAATTTAGGAACTTTAAGTATCTTGGTTTCTTTTAAAGCTCGTGAGCAATCAAAGAAATACGTGGGTATCGAAAATCGCGTGGATAACAGGGAAAAAAGATCATTCAAACGAGGGGTACGTACCTGTTGCTGATATTGAGCAAGCTTGCGCCTCTGCGTCTTGAGAGAGAGGATTGCCCGATCGACCTCCGTGATCTTGGGTTTCTTCACGAATATGTTGCCCATTTGGTATCTTATCTCACAAGTCGGAATTTGGCAAAAGAAGCATCCACAAACACTCCTTCAATAGGCAATCGCTTTGGAAATCCTATGTAAGTGTCCCGTTGCAGAACTCCCGCATAGCTGTCCCTCCCCGTCAAGCTCCTCTTTCTGTTATAAAACAAGTAAATACATTTGCAGAGAAAGAGAGTGAGGCGCCAGAGAGAGACGTCAACGAAGCGAACCGCTTGGGGCTCTTTTTTTTTTTATAACAAAAGAAATTAGAAATAACATAGAATCGATGAGTTTCGTTGGTACGCTCGTTTAAAAAATACACTTATTTATTACCGGTCGATACGAAACGTATTTACTTGAGCCTTCAGACTTTTATGACACCGTTTGGAATTGTACCAGCAGAATATATACTGTTGATGATGAGTTTAAGGAGTTGTAGAATGCATGTATTTAGAAACTAGGATTAAATACATGTAAGTAGCTGGAAAGTGCATAAAAACCTCACATGAGGACACATGTTTTCAACTTTTACACTTCAGGGACTCTGGATGTTTTAATTTGCCATATTAATAAGTACATGACCCTTTTTCTGTCCAAATCCCTAACTTTGCTCCTAAAATGTTGGAGGCAAAAGCATCAACTTCGTTTTGTTTTTTCTTTTCTCTCTTTTTCCTCTTCTCTCACACCCTACCCCCAAAGAATCTTTTTTTTCGAAGGTTAAGAAAAAAATGAGTCTGAATCTCCAGTGGGATTGTCCCCCCCCCCCCCCCCCCAAACACAAACACACGCACACCTCATCCCTATGCCAAATAGGTGGATCTTTGCATTGATTGAACATTAAAATAGGGTTCATATATTGATGGTAGGTTTGATTTCGGGATTTTTGAAAAATAGGGTTTTGTACGGTCGTCGATGGTGGTGGTTCAGGGTGGTCGATGATGCTCGCTCTAGTGGGTAAAGGTGGTTGGCACAATTGCGTGATGTGGTGGTCGGTGCTACGATTTGGGTTGAGAGGGGGGATGGGCAAAATATGGGAAGAAGAACAGCAGTAATGCTTGCTGCTGATTTAGGCTTGTTGTTGCTGCATCAGGGAAAAATGGCTCCAGAAAGAATTCTCCTAGGTGGGTCTGAAAGAGGGCTGGTTAACGGACGTGGTGGGAGACTTCAGTGCATCAGCATCAGTTGCATTTGTCGCTGCCTTAGGAGTAGATTCGAACTTCTGTGAAGAAATGGATATCGAAGAGGGTGTAATAGTAGTGGCTTAGCCGTGTTTGTAACTTTTGCAATGTTCCATGTCCTTGACAAAACATTACAAATGAATCCAAAATTGGTTGTTCCTTCAAAATCAGACGTTAAGTCTGCAGGTGCTTGTCATATGCCATTTTGGCATGGGCAGATCTGTCAATTCCCTTGTCCAAACCCGCCTAAAACCCTAAACCCCCATTCCTTTCCAATCTCTCTTCCTCTCTTAAAACCCTAAACCCTCATTTCCACTTTAAAACAAACCATTTCCCCCTCAAATAGGTCACCTTCATTTTGCCCAATTGCCCTGTTGCCCATGAGCATCTTGTACCCATTCAAGGAAACGATTTGTAGGAAATAATGTATAAGAAACAATGTATGACATTTTTGTGAGCATTGTAGTACCTTGTGTTTGAAGTTCGGATTGATGAATGGCATCATTTGCCCAAGAATCAGCAAAAATCCTGGTGGAAGCAACGAATCTTAACCAAATAAACACAGTAAACCCCACAATCAATGGACTCACCTAAAAATCCTCAGCCAAAGCCTTGTACTATAACTGGAGCATAATCTGGACCCCATCACGTACCTCAACCTAACACTAGAATAATAGTCCTCAATCTTGTGGAGTGCGGCTAGAAACCGCCGGCCTAGTACGCCCATCAACAAAGTTGCCCACAACCTTGACGGACTCCTGATAGACTGGCCTAGCTCTTGAGCTAGCAGCAGTGGTCAAACGCCTACGACGGGCTCCCCTATAGCAAAGGTCTCATCATCTTAGAATGTGTTAATGATGTCAATAGCTTGAGAGTAACACACTTGGCAGTAAAATAAGCCTTCGGAACCATCGTCCAAGCCTACATGGCCGCAAACATCGCATGCCAACTCTACGCAATATGTCGTCTGTATGTTTCGACGCGAGTCTATGAATGCAAATACGGTGTTGGTGAGATGATGATGATAACCAGCTATTTTGTAGACTATATATGAAATTATGTGCAAAGATCAAGAACAACAGATATAGAGGTTATGTTCTAATCCGGGATGGTCTTACATGCATATAATTGCATTTGATACATCAAGAGAAAAAGGAAGGTACAAAGGAAGGGGAAGGAGAAGGCAAGATAGAACGAAACGCGCGACACCACAAATCGATGTGGGAGTGAGGACTTTCAAAACTTGTAGTTAAAATGGGAATGAGGTTTGTGTGAAAGTGGGAATTGGGGTTAGGGTTTTAGGATAAAAAGAAAGAAAAGAGAGATATGAGATGAACGGTGGTTTTGGGTTTTGGGAAGGTTTGGGTAAGGAAATTGACATATCTGCCCATGCCAAAATGACATGTGACATGCACATGCAGACTTAATGTCCGGTTTTGAATGGACATCCAATTTTGGAGTCATTTGCAATGATTTTGTTGAGAATATGGGACATTATTGCAAAAGTTACAAATACGGGGAGCAAACTGCAAAAAAAGTGTAAATCATATGGGACAACTTTTTATTTTACTTAACAAACAAGAACAAGTGTACATCATCAAACACACAATCGATGAGATTCTTCGCTGGTACGCTTATCCAAAAAAAAAACTTATTTATTCACTTCAGCCTTCAGACTTTTGTGACAACTTTTGTGACACCATTTGGAGTAGTACCAGTGAAATACATATTGTTGCTGATGAGCTTAAAGAAATGTGAGGCACATGCATTTAGAAATTAGGGTTACATACATGTAAGTAGCTTGAAAGTCCTTAAAAATCTCACATGGGGGCATATGTTTTTAACTCTTACATGTCAGGGTTTCTGGCTGTTCTAATTTTCCATTAGTAAGTACATGACCCTTTTTTTGTCCAAACCCCTAACTTTGCTCCTAAACCGTTAGAGGCAAAAGCATCAACTTTATTTTGTTTATTCTCTCCTCTCCCACACCCTACCCCTAGTGAATCTTTTTATCGAAGGATAAGAAAAAAAATGGGTATGAATCTCTAGTAGGATTATTCTCCCCCCCCCCGACCCACCATCACACAGTCACACATACACACACACGTGCACGCGCGTGCATCCACCTCACCCCTATCACCCCCCGCACGCATACACATAGGTGAACACACAACCCACCCAATCTAACCACTTCCAAAAAAAAAGGCCGACGAATGAGTGTTGGTGGTTATTTGTGGCTTGGAGGGTGCGCAAATGGGTGGATCTTTCCTTTTATTGAACCTGAAACTAAGGTTCATATATTGATGGTAGATTTGATTTTGAGATTTTTGAAGGATCTACAAATGATGGTGGTTTCATATCATCGATGGTGGTGGTTCAGGGGTGGTCAACAATGCTCCCTCTAGTGGATAAATATGGTTGGTGCAGTGGCGTGATGTGGTGGTTGGTATGGCGATTTAGGGTTGACAGGGTAGAGGGGCAAAATATGGGAAGAAAGAGGCAGTAATGCTCACAGCTGATTTTAGGCTTCTGATGTGATGATCGCCGTTGTTGCTTCATCGGGAAGAAAAATGGCTCCAGAAAGAATTCTCCAAATGGGCCTGAAAGAAGGGCTGGTTAACGGATACAATGGGAGACTTCAATACATCAACAACAGTTGCGTTTATCGCCTCCTTAGGAGAAGATTTGGACTTTTGTAAAGAGGAGGATGATGAGGAGGGTGCAACAGTAGTGGCTTACATATGTTTGTAACTTTTGCAATAATGTCTCCTGTCCTTGACAAAAGCATTGCAAACAAGTCCAAAATTGGATGTCCTTTCAAAATCGGACGTTAAGTACATGTGCTTGTCACTTGCCATTTTGGCATGGACATATTTGTCAATTCCCTTACCCATACTCCCCTAAAACCCTAAACCCCCATTCCTCTCCTATCTCTCTTGTTTGTCTTCCTCTCCTAAAACCCATAGCGCCATTTCCACTTTCAAACAAATATTTTCCCCTCAAATGGGTCACCTTCATTTTACTCTATTGCTCATAAGCTCTGTGTACCCATTTAGAGCAATAATTTGTGGGAAACAATGTTTAAGAATAATGTATAATATATTTGTGAGCATTGTAGCGCCTTGTGTTTAAAGTTCTGATTGATGAATGGCATCATCTATCCAAGAATCAACAAAAATCCCATGGATTCAGTAAACCCCAAAATCAAAGGACTCACCTGAAAATTCTTAACCAAAGCCTTGCACTACAACTGGAACACAATCTGGACCCCCATCAAGTACCTTAACATGACGCTAGAGTAATAGTCCTCATACTCCAATCTTGTGGAACACGACCATAAATCGCCTCGCCTAGTGGGCTTATCAGCAAAGTTTCCCACATCCTCGATGGACTCCAGATAGACTGGCCCAGCTCTTGAGCTAGCAGTAATGGTCAAACGCCTACGCCGAGGTCCCTTTATGTGCAAAGGTCTCATCATCTCGGGCCGTGTCAATGATGTTAGTAGCTTGAGGCAACACACTTGACAGTAAAAGAAGCCATCAGAACCATCGTCCAAACCCACATGGCCACAAACTTGGCACCCCAACTCCTTGAAATGTGCGATCTATAAGTTCCATCGTGAGTCTATGAATGCAAATACAGTGTTGGTGAGACAATGATGATAACAACTATTTTGTCAACTAGATATGAAGAATGATGTGCAAAGATCAAGAGAAAGAGACAAAGATGTTGTGTTCCAATCCGAGATTATCTTAAAGCATACAAATGCAGTTGATACATGAACAGAAAAAAGGAAGGTGGACGGGAAGGAGAAGGGAAGAGGAAGCGGAAGGGGCGACACCACAAATCGATGAGGGAGTGGGGACTTTCAAAACTTGTAGTTAAAATGGAAATGGGGGTTTGGGTGAAAGTGGGAATTAGGGTTAATGGTTTTAGTAGAGGAAAATATAGAAGAAAGATAGGAGATGAACATAAGTTTAGGGTTTTAGGAGGGTTTGGGTAAGGGAATTGAGAGATCTGCCCATGCCAAACTGGCATGTGATAAGCACATGCAGACTTAAAGTCTGATTTTGAACGGACATTTAATTTGGGCTCGTTTGCAATGATTTTGTCAAGGAAAGGGGACATTATTGCAACAATTGAAAATATGGGAAGCAAACTGCAAAAAAAGGGTAAACTACAAGGGACAACTTTGTATTTAACCTAACAAACACGAACAGGCGTACATCATCAAACACACAATTGATGAGGTTCTTTGTTGGTATGCTCATCCAAACAACACACTTATTTTTACCAATCGGAGCTAAGCATAATCACTCGAGCCTTCATACTTTTGTGACACTATTTGGAGTCGTACCAGTGGAATACATATTGCTGCTAATGAGCTTAAGGAGATGTAAGGTGTATGCATTTAGAAACTACAGCTAAATACAAGTAAGTAGCTCGAAAGTACATAAAAATCTCATATGAGGAGACATGTTTTCAACTTTTACGCGTCAGGCTCTTTGGATGTTCTAATTTTCCATTAATTAGTATCTAACTTCTTATTCTGTCCAAATCCGTAACATACCGTTAGAGGTAAAAGTTTTAACTTAGTTTTGTTTTTTCTCTCCTCTCTTTTTCCTCTTCTCACACACCCTACTCGCTAATGAATCTTTTTATCAAAGAATAAAAAAAAAGTGGGTCTGAATCTCCAGTAGGATTGCTTCCCCATACCCCATCCCATCACCCCACAGTCACATGCACGCACGTGCGCGCGCGTGCACACACACACACACACACACACTCACTCACCTCATCCATATCACCTACACATAGGAATGCAAACAACCCACACGCCTACATATAGGAATGCAAACAACTCACCAAACCTAACCACCTCCAATGAAAGGTCGATGAATGTATCTTGGTAAATATGTGGGGCTTAGGGGGGCACAAATAGGTGGATCTTTGCTTTAATTGAATCTAAAACTAAGGTTCATAGATTGATGGTATGTTTAATTTGGGGATTATTGAAGGGTCTACACACGGTGGTGGTTTCGAATGATTGATGGTGGTGGTTCAGGGTGGTCGATGATGCTCACTCTAGTGGGAAAAATGGTAAGTGCAATGGCGTGATATGATTTTCGGTGGCGATTTAGGGTTGAGAGGGTAGAGGGGCAAAAAATGGGAAGAAAAACGGCAGTCATGCTCGCTACTTATTTAGGCTTGTGATGTGATGATCGCTGTTGTTACTGCATCGGGAAGAAAACTGACTCCAAAAAGAATTCTTTGGGGTGAGTCTGAAAGAAGGGTTGGTTAACGGACGCAATTGGGGACTTCAATGCATCAGTATCAATTGTATTTTTCGCTACCTTGGGAGAAGATTCAAACTTCTGTAAAGAGGAGGATAACGAAGAGGGTGCAACAATAGTGGCTTACCCGTGTTTGAAACTTTTGCAATAATGTCCCCTGTCCTTGATAAAAACATTGCAAACAAGTCTAAAATTGGTCGACCCTTCAAAATCGGACGTTAAGTTTGCATGTACTTGTCACATACCATTTTGGCATGGGCAGATATGTCAATTCCCTTAAACCCTCCTAAAACCCTACACCCACATTCCCCTTATATCTCTCGTCCTCCCCTAAAATCCTAAACCCCTATTCTCACTTTCAAACGAACCATTTTCCCCTCAAACGGGTCACCAGTCACTTTTATTTTGCCTTATTGCCCATAAGCACCTCCTACCCATTTAAAGAAACGATTTGTAGGAAACAATGTATAACATATTTCTGAGCATTAATTGCATTGCCTTGTATTTGAAGTTCTGATTGATGAATGGCACCACTACCCAAGAATCAACAAAAATCCCGGTAGATGCGACAAATCTGAACCACTCAGCAAAACCCATAATCAACGGACTCACCTGAAAATCCTTAACCAAAGCGTTGCACTGCAAGTGGAGCATAATCTGGACCCTGATCACGTACCTCAACCTAACAATAGAGTAATAGTACTCATACTTTAATCTCGTGGAATACGACGCGAAATTGCCCAACCTAGTGGGCCCATCAACAAAGTTGCCCACAGCCTCGACGGACTCCCAAAAGACTGGCCCAGCTCTTGAGCTAGCAGCAGTGGTCAAATGCCTGCGTCGGGCTCCCCTATAACAAATGTCACATCATCTCGGGCTATGTCAACGATGTCAATAGCCTGAGAGCAACACACTTGGCAGTAAAAAAAGGAATCAGTACCATTGTCCAAGCCCACATGGCCACAAACTAGGCATACCAACTCTATGTAATCTGCTATCTATACGTTTTGACGCGAGTCTATGAATGCAAATATATTGTTGGTGAGACGATGATGATAACCAGCTACTTTGTCGAGTATATATGAAGAATGATGTACAAAGATCAAGAGCAAGAAAGAGAGGTTATTTCCAATCGGGAATTGTCTTACAACATACAAATGCATTTGATACATCAAGAGAAAAATGAATGTGGATGGGAAAGGGAAGGGGAATGGGAATGAGAAGGAAAGAGGAAGCGGAAGAGGTAACACCACAAATCGAAGTTGGAGTTGGACTTTCAAAACTTGTAGTGAAAATGGGAATGGGGGTTTGCGTGAAAGTGGGAATTGGGGTTTAGGGTTTTAATAGAGGAAAGGAGAGAAGAGAGATAGGAGAAGAATGGGGGTTTAGGGTTTTAGGAGGGTTTGGGTAAGGGGATTGAGAGATCTTCCCATGCCAAAATGGCATGTGACAAGCACATGCAGATTGAACATCCGATTTTGGACTCGTTTGTAATGATTTTTTCAAGGGTACAGAACATTATTACAACAATTTTAAGTACGGGGAGCAAACTGCAAAAATATATAAACCACAGAGGACAACTTTGTATTTAACCCAACAAGCAAGAACATGCGTACATCATCAACTCACAATCGATGAGGTTCTTCACTAGTACGTTAGTCCAAAAAACACACTTATTTATTACCAATCTGAGCTAAGCATGTTCACTTGAGCCTTCAGACTTTTATGACACCGTTTGGAGTCATACTAGTAGTGTACATATTGCTGCTAATGAGCTTAAGAAGATGTAAGACGCATGTATTTAGAAACTAGGATTAAATACACATAAGTAGCACAAAAATGGATATAAAAAATATCACATGAGGACACATGTTTTCAACTTTTACAGGTCATGGTCTATGGTTGTTCCATTAGTAAGTAACTGACCTCTTTTTTGTCCAGATCCCTAACTTTGCTCTTAAACCGTTAGAGGCAAAAGCATCAACTTTGTTTTGTTTTTTCTCTCCTCTCATTTTCCTCTTGTCTCACTCCCTACTCCCCAATGAATCTTTTTAGAAGGATAAGAAAAAATGGGTCTGAGTCTCCAGTGGGATTGTTCCCCCTCCCCCCGGCCCTGCCCCACCCCTCCCCACCACTACCACACAGTCACACACATTCTCGCGCGCGCGTTCACATTATCCCTGACTGTTAGGCAAACTTGGCGCAATGCCTTCCCGAACTTGCTCCTATCTCATAATAACCCTGAGGTTATGATCAGTGGTAATGTCAGTGAGACGAGTCACGACTCAGGTGTGCCTAGTGTCACACAAAAGTCAAACAAGTTGGAGACAATGTCTTAAAAAACGAACATATCTCGTTGCTTGAGCACTATTAACAGAGCTCTCAAAGTGAAAGTAACCCTGAAGAGTGGGTACGATCAATAACCTTGGCCGGGGGGGGGGGGGGTTGGCATGGAAGGACCCTCGTGGAAATGTTTGCGGTCGACTCACTTAAGGGGAAGGCCCATGGTTGACCCCTCATGGGAATGGATGGTCAATCCCTAAAGGGAAAGCCCACGATCGAGCACTCATAGGGAAGGTGTGGCCAATACCTTAAGAGAAAGACTCGCAGTCAACCCCTAATGAAGAAAGCTTAGTAACCTACTGAAAACTAGGTTATTAAGCCTTTTCACTCATTCCACTCTCAGACTTCAAGTGTAGTAACCTAGTTACCGTTGACAACCTACTATGCTTCTTTTTGTCAACCCAGATTGGCTTATCCGCTTCTTTGAGTAGATCATAAGATTTCTGAGCCATATCGGTAGGTTCATGTGAATGGTGATCATCATTATGAAACTAAGAATGACTAACATCAATTACCATGTCCCGATACCTATTACCTTCATCCACTCCCTCATTTTGCATCGTGGTAAAGGTCTGTTGTGCCGGTGTTTCTTCTCCGTGTTGATACCATAAGGTATAGCCACTCACAAAGCCTCTATGGTAAAGATCCAATCTGACCTAAACAACCTCTTTCCACTCCAACAGATTGCAGCTTGAACGCAGATACCTGATCCTCCCGTCATCCATAAAATTAGGGTGGTTGTAGGCAAAATTGAAGAATTCAATCACTCCCTCTCTAAAATCCTCAGTTAGTTAACCCCCGCTGATTCTCTTTGACATCTAGCTTCTATCAACCGACATGATCACTTGTATAGAAATACCCTACAACCGACATGAGAACTTGTAATAATATTCAATAACATGATACTCGTTGCGTCCCGCATAATTGATTAACTTTTCTTTTTGGGCCGTCGCACAAAAATTGCTCATTTCCAAATTAAGAAAAATGTTGTAGGTACTTTTACATATTTACCCCTTTACACTTTTTAGTTTATTTCTCTATCCTCATTTAAATCTTCATCAACTCGTTTTCTCTCTTCTGACTCACTTTCTTACACTTTTTTATTCATTCCTCTCTCCACATTTAACATTTCACTAACCCATTTTTTCTATCCTAGCCTACTTTCTTTCCCTCCTCTTTTTACAGGGTAGAATGAAAAACACACAATATAATATATCACTTAAATCCTTAATCTACATGCAAAAAAAAGTTAATCAAATTATGTGGGACGAAGGGAGTAATACTCACAATACCCACAATTTAATGCCATGACAACAACTAAGGTGCTACTATTTTGACAATCCATATATAACACAAATTTGAATTGTATAGTTCTACAAATAATCTATAATTCAAGATCATGGAGAGAAGCCATGGAATTACCAAGGGATCTACGTGAAGTAGATACTGAGGGCTGAGTTGTTAGTTCTACTATTCACTCTTGAATAGCTTGACCAATTTAGGCCTATGACAAACACTTTGTCAGGATGATGTATTGTACTTCACTTTAAAACTTACATAATATGTGGATATTTAGATACACATTGCATTAAGATTCCATCAACATAGGAAGTTTTATTTGAGCTTCCTTGTTAAAACAAACATTACCCAAATCGGAAGCTAAACCGGTTGACAGTTCTAGCAGTTGAGCAGACCAATACAGTACAGTATAGTACAGACTAATATGAGTTAATGGTAGCCTCTGTTGATTTCTTATACCTCTATCCTTCATCTTCCATACCTTAATACATACATAAATACTGTCATTCTACAAGGTGTAGCTACGCGATTGTCTTAAAGATTATGCGTGTTCCATGCACCGACTTGGAGCCTCCACAAGTTCTCCCAACGTGCTCATTTAAATCTCCTCATATAAACAATGTTGTAAGAACTAGACTGTTCATCGGACAAAAAAATCACCGAGCCAAGGTTCACAGGTCCACACGGTTTTAACTGTTTAAATCAAAAACATTTTTTTTTTACATTACCCAGATTGGAAACTAGACCGGTTGACAGTTCTAGCAGTTGAACGACCAGTCCATTTCAGTTTTAGATAGATCTCTACCCTTAATATTACGTTGACCACTCATCCATATCCTTCCAAAAGAAAATAGAATCATGAATTTTAACAGTGACAGAAGAAATTGGTAGCACTGTCTAAAGGGAGCAAAACAGAGAACAACAATTCCTAGTGGATTTTATTGGTTGGGTCAAGTTTGGTTAAACAAATAACACTATAAACTTACGAAAGCCTAGAGTATATCTTTGGGGAAGTCTATTCTACATATATAAAGGAGACCTACAAAACTTCCTTGTTGCACTGAAAGCCATTGATTAGAAGAAAATTTAGAAATCCTATCACAATATGTAAAATATCTACTTCTATGTACTATGAGTGAGCAAACTAGCAATTTTTCAAGTTCATGAGTGTTGTGAGAAGACAAACACCTTAAACAGAATAGCATTCAATTTCTGCATTATCACTTTCATACTCCTCTTTTATATGGTATCAGTATTTTAAATAACGTTTGATGGCAAAGTGACAACTAAGCTATGATAGAAAGTGGCATTGTCTCCCTCCCTCCCCCTTCCTTCCACAGGTACATAATAGTTGTATATCGCGGAAGTTCTTTCTTGATACCAAAGAGAAAGTGTCATTAGTGGACAGATTTGTTGTAGTCGCTGTTCACTTGTTAACTTGAAAAAACATTAAAACCAGTATTAATAACACATTCAGGCAATTAAACTTGTCAACATCTTACTTCTATTTCAACTAGTTAACAACAAATAGACTAAAAGAAAACATGTAGACCGGTTTGTACAAAATTGGTCTTCTCTTTTGCAACTGTCTTCAATACTTTGTCTCTATCCAATTTAGGAGGCATCAATAAGCAGTATTTTTGTGAAGTTTCGGTGGTGCATTAAGCTTTTGCAGTATTGTTTTTTCTATCATATTCCAGTTTATATCTCGCATTGAGACTTTTAAATTTGAGCCATTTTAGACAATAACTCCTCTTGCAAATTGTGAATTATGTAGCAACAATCTTTTTATCCTTGTAAAGTTTTTTCACCCCTAAAAAGAAGGTCATATGACTATAGAAGTAGAGAACATAGAAAATTGGAATACTCACCTCGATCGATCAAGGGTTGCGAAAGGCAGAAATTAGGGGTGGTGGCAAGAAGATAGCGACGATAGCAAGTAGTGGCGGCATCAATGGGGACGGCGACAACCATGATAACAGGGGCGACGACAGTCGCGAACCCAGGTGGAGGCGGCGCTGGGCGTACTAGGCAATTGGATGCCAGGGAGGGGGGCAACAACGGGAGATCGAGAGAGATGAAAGACTACAATTGGCTGCGGTTGGGGGGGTGAGAGGTTGGGAGAGAGAAAAGACAAAAAAATAATATTAAATTAGGGTTATGTGTTAATTATATCTCTAAAACTCAAACATATTCTTAAGAACATAATTAGAGAGGTATAATCATAATTTGATTAGAAAATTATCTTGGTAAAACTTTTAGTCACGAAAATTTTGGTCGCTAAATCTAACATGTCTTTTAGAGCTTAACATCGGGTTGTTGGGTGACGGAATTTCTATGACGGAGCCAAAATTCATCACTAAAAACCTATTTTCTTGTACTGCTACATTCGGCAGAGGAAGATATAGACGTGGTAAGATTAAAGTGACAATAAGAAATAAACTTCAGGAAGAGAATGCCTTTCTGCGGAAGGAACTGCACATAGCATGAAATGACCAATGGAAAAACTTCCCAAGGGATTCTGTACCGTCGGGTGGAAAAACTAGTTCCCAATCATGCCTCAGGTGTAACCACTTTCATCCTGGTTGACCCTGTAGGTGGGGAATGAGAGAATGTTTCACATGTGGACAAAAATGACATTTCTTTAGGAATTGCCCTAGAACCGGACCACAAAGTCAACCAAGGGATGATGCAACAAAACCCTGGGCAACGACAAGAGTTCTTGTGATGACCCCGTAGAACGCACATGCATCCAATTCAGTGGTGACGGGTGCATTCTTTATACCTTCCATCTTTGCAAAAGTATTATTGATTACGATGCCACGCATTCATTCAGATCCCCTAACTTTATTAAATGGTTAAGCAAGCAGTTGAGACCACATTACAATAGTGGTCAGGCATTTATTAAGTGTCCGCTAGATATAAACTAAGATTCTTTGCTAACGGTCGTTGATTTAGGTCTTAGGGTTATGCTTCTAATAATTCACGATCATGTGTGTTTTGAGAACCCTTTCCAGTTCTTTATAATGAACTGAATTGTAGGCAATCATGATTTTGATAGCTCAATTCTTGATGGTGATTTGACAAGGTTAAGAAGGATGTAACCTTCATTGTGATTTTTTCTTGGGGATGTGCTTGATTTGATACCATATGCATATGGTCTTGGTTCTACGGAGGACAATAGCAGTACATGTCTTTAGCTTGATTATGGTTTGAGCCATGCAAAACGTGAGAGTATTTATCGGTATTGCACATCACGTGAATTGTGTGATTGAGATTAGATTTCAAAACGATAAATTAAGTTTTAACAATTCATTTGGTGTTTTAGTATAAGATGGCGATCCGTTTCGAGTACTCAATACTAAAGCACTTGTTACTTGCCTTTAGAATTCAAAATTTTCAGGTGTCAATTAAAGGAGTTGATCAGAGAATATGGTTGTCATCTGTGGGTGTCCTTTAGTAGCTCAATCAAATAAGTAGATATAGACGGGAAACGTTGTGAGTGCGAATCATAAGTGGTGTGGTGACTTAGAATATTGATTTAGGTGGGTGTGCAATACATGTATATGTATAGTTCAATCATGGATTCTTTTAAGGTAACACATTCCTCTATGATGGATTTGGTAATAGTTTGAACTCGTTTGATTTGAGAAATCAAAGTGTATAGCAAAAGTATAGTGGTAATAGGTTTTCCATCTTTGGTGTGTAACAAATTTTAAGGATGAAATTTCTTAAGGTGAGGAGAATGTAACGGCCCGTACTTTTTAGAGGTGTCTCAAATAATTATTTCTTGATCAAGAAAATAAAAGGGCGATAATTAGCGATAACCGGGAGTTGGTAGGGTATGAAAGGTTACAATTGTTTTGGGGTCAAATATACTTATAGAAAGTTTTGGGGTTAGTTTGTAATTATGAAAAATCTTGGGGCTAATTCATAATTATCAAAAGTTGGTTAGATGTGGCATGACATGTGTAAAAATTTAAGAAAAAATTTCTTAAGAGATCGCCACCTTCTACTTTTTTGTGGTGATTGATAAATAAAAAGTATCAGATTAATAAAATATAAATTAGAAAGAAAGAAAAGAAAACAAAGAGAGGAGAAAGAAAAACAAAGAAGAAAAACATGGAGGGAGCTTCGGCAGAAATGGAGGAGGAGGAAGAGGAGAGAGAGAGAGAGAGAGAGAGAGAGAGAGAGAGAGAAAAGAGAGAACATAGAAATTGTAGAAATCTTATAGGTAATCTCCCTCTTTTATTTAGTGTATAATTCACTGTGTGTGTAGTTATTGTTTGTGTGTGCGTGTGTGTGTGTGAGCCATGGGTGTGTGTAATGTGTGTGAGGAGTGTGTGTGTGTGTGTGTGTAAAACACAGTGTGTGTGTGTGTTACAACGTCTAGTGTGTGTGTGTATGTATGTGTGTGTGAGTGTGTGTGTACGTGTATGTTTTAGGAGTAGTAATTTGTAGTTTAGGTGCTTTAGTGTGTTTATCTGTGTAGCAATGTGTGTGTGGGAATTATGTGTGTGTGTTTTCAGCACAGATGTGTGTTTTTGATAGAGATGGGAGGAAGAAGGAGAATGTGTGCCCAAGGTGTGGTAGTGTGTGCAGTGATTTAGGAATAGTGTGCATAATTGTTGCTATAGGTTGTTAGGTTTTTAGCGGTTCCGAATTTCATTTAAAAAATATATATAGTTTTGAGCAGATTTTGGCCAAATGCGAAAAGGAAACCCTTATTATTTTTATGAGACCTACATTGTGGAACTTTTTGAGATTTTTACATCTCGCAAAAGACGCTAAATAATTGTATTTGTAAAAAGGGGGTTTTGATTTATTTAATGTATCAAATTAGGTTATATTTGTTTGAAAATTTTAGGAGGACTTTATTCGTGCCGTTTCGAGGCCGATAGCTACTATTAATGGAACTGGCCTTTGAGCGCTCTGTTTAGATATCAATTAGGGGTTTTCCCTAGCAAACAATTCTTTGAAGGACTTTTTAGTCCAACAACTGGTTTATAAAAACGATGTTTTGAGTTATTTTTTGGTGTTTGTTGGTGCATTAGTCGTTAGGGTTTTTTTTATTGTTTTACCAAAATCTGGGGTGTTTTGGTAATTTTCCACATCCGCTGGTGAATTTGGTGGGCATGCATATTTGAGCGTCAGGAATGCTTGAAGTTGTTAAGAGACAATTTTAGTACACTCTCATAACTAAGATATTCGTGGCCTAAGTGCACTTTCGAAGGGTAGGGTAAAATCCTTATATTGGGTTAGGATAGCTAGTCGTTGTAAGAGGTTATGATCTGATAAGTGGAAGGATAGAAATCGAGATATTCTCTTGCGGTATCAGTTAATTATATGATACGAGAATTAATCTATCGACGATTCCTTTGTTCAAATACGGTAGAAGGCGACTGAGGCAGTGCTATCAAAGGTGCACCTTGCCTAGGGCTAGGTGCAGCCCCTTCGAAAAGGTGCGTGCCTTGTCCGCCTAGACGCCCAGGCGCAAGGTGCAAGGCGGTGGTGGAGGCACAAAAAAAGTCCAAAAATCCTAGTGTTTGATTTTTTCCATTGTGGTATCATCTCAACCGTTCATTGTCTTTGATTCTTTGTTTCATAAGATAATAAACTAATATCTAAACCACAAAAAAAATCTAAAACCCCAAATCCCCAAACAATCAATTCTCTTGTTGTTATTTATTGTGCGAGCCCCCACCATTAATTGTTACTCTCTTCAAGTAGATCTACTCATTCACTTCACTTCACCTTGTAGACAAAGAAAATGAAATTGAAGAAAAATTTCTACTAGACTTGGAGCCTATGATTCCCTTTGAAGAAAATATTTTTACCTTAGCCTTCGCTGAAGATGAGGATGACGTTGTCATGTTCTCTAAGGATTAACTACTTCTCATTGGATTTGAAAATTTTTATGTGTTGAAAATTTGTTAGACTGCCATGTTCTGGATTTTTTACGTGATTTTAATTTGTTAATGCACTAATATGTATTTATTTTTATTTTGCACCTCACTGGCGCACGCCTGCGCTTAGCCTCCAAGGATCTTTTGTGCATTAGGTGCGCATGTGCCTTTAATAACCATGGAATAAGGTCAAATTCAAAGAAGAACTACTGGATTCAGTTAGTGGTTCGTGTAAGTGACCTATTAATTCAACTATTATTTCTATAAAGCGTACATGTTATCTACTTTTAAAAAGCACTGTTTATCAGCATTGAACTGCTTCATTAATTTAACTATTTTGCTTTGGAAAAACTAATTTTGTTAAAAAGTCTGTTGTGACACTGTTTTTCGTTAAAACCGGAGCAGCATGTGTAAGTGATATTTGTATGGAGACCGTAAGGGAACTCGAATTCCAAATGCTTAGTGCTAGTGAAATGTATTTATGTTGACTTTATTGCGAATATGAAATGTTTCAAAAAACTATCAAAAAGTTGTGAGATGGTTTGACCATCAGTGATTTAAGGATTATATTTGTGATCAAACTAAAAAAGTGGTTTTTGCTTTACTCCATTGTTCTACCCCGCCCTAACATGGAAAAGTTAGATTTTGGGTCCTTGTTAACTGGACAAAATGTTGATGCGCAGTATTGTTGCTCGTGGTCGCCCCTGCTTCTATAATGATTGTTATTCCAAGATGGGATTCTAGGTCCAAGCCAGTAGAACCAAATACAGATCGCAGTATATTGTTTGAGCTGATGTTAGGATGGAACTGTTTTGTAATGACGTTTTTGTGCTAAATGATTTTTATGCCGTCATATTTGTTTCCTTTACTTTATTACGTTTTACAGAATATTTCTTATAGTAATGATTATTTACTCCCTAATTTTATCTCGTAAAGTTGCTAATTTGCCAACTGAGTTATTATTTTGACATGTTACAGTCCAACTAGTTGAATCACTAGTTACTTACTGAGCACGTGAAAGCTCATTTCTTACTTATCATTTTAGGTTAAGAGCAAGTTGACGGGCAACGATTGATGGCTTGAAAATTGTAAGGAGAACGTAATGGATTTCAATAAGTGTAGTTATTGCCTTAGAGACTATTTCCTAGTTGTTGATATATGACAATTTTGTATTAAGTCTAAAAATGAAGTTCTTATTTTGGAGTTGTAGAAGATTGAGTTTATGCTCCAGTTGTATTAATTTTTAGTGAGTAAGGTCTGACAGTGCCCTTGGTGAGAGTCCAAAGGGCCTGCGGCTGGTCACTGACCTGGTTCATGGGCCCAACCTTGGATTCGGGTCGTGACAATGTGAATGAAATCATCTATTATATTTTTATATGGTATCAAAAGCAGGATGATCCTTGGTTTGAAAGTCCCCGCTAAGTGCTTTCACCTAAAGGCGGGCAACCTCACGTCGATCGCTTGACCACACTTATGTTTTTATTTCTTTTTTTTTCTTATCTAGGTGCAATAAGCTCTGATATGAAGTTTTTAGGTTTCTAGTTTGTTCTAATAAATTATTTGACATCCCTCATTCGATCTCTAATAATATTTCAAGCCCAAAAATCTCTTTGCCAATTATGTTTCTCTGCTTTTTGCTACTCTTCCACCAAAGTTTATATAACCTTTCATACTTATGGATTGTCTATCTGGTATATATATAATTTCTATCTAATTCTGTTTTTCTGTATCATTGTATCCTTTTTATAACATTTCTACTTTTTTTTTGGTACCTCTTTTTTTCGTCGTCTCTTTCTTATTTATAAATTTATCGATTATCTCGTTGTTCTCAAAAAGCCATTCTTTTGAAGCTCGCATTTTTTTGTGCTTACACGCTTCTTTTTAGCATGTTGACAACTTTTAGTCCTATAGATGGATAATTGGCTTGCCTATGATTGGCATATGGATTACAATGGAGATCGAGATATGCTATACTGGAGTTGCATGCACTGTTGAGCAAGCATGAGAAGCTTCTTACGACGCATGTGTTTCCTATATTTTCTTTGGGTTAATTTTTGTTTTTCAAAACACCATGTGTTTGAAGGGTCATGTTAGATAATGTTATATCAATCTGGAATTCCTAAGTGTAACTTTCATATGAGAAGTGATTAGTTATCTTTTGACATAATGTTGTTAGATTGAGATATTGATAACTTGTTATTAGGTTCTTCACCTATAGGTACTTGTACTTGAACAATAATTATGTGAATGCAACCATATTCTATGTTTCTGCACTCTTGATACCAATTGTTGTACCATTTTCTCCTATAATTCTCGTGTGTTTCAGGAATCACATACATAGATATCGTGATGGGTAATAGACATGGTGGTCTACATTACGTAAAATCTCCTTCCTTCGCACTTGCTTTAGCAACAACCTATGGTTCTCACTTTAACTTGGGGCATTGGCGCCTAGCATTCCTCGCTATCTTTAATAGTTAAGTTGCAAGTTTTGGATGCTAATATCTCTATGTAAAAAAAATGTACTTGCACTATTTTTCTTCTTGTCAAGCAACCTCAATCACCATTGTTTACTATTACTATTTTTTTTTATCTTTTCGTTTTTTATTAATACATGTCGATGTCTATTATCTACGTAAAATTAGATTTTTATCTGGTGTCAAATACTTCTCAACTCTGGTCAATGACTTTTCACGAGGCGCGATAGGCCTACTTAATGCAACTTAAGACAGAAGTACATTGCCTCGTTTCCTATTTTGTTGAAATGGTACAGCCCAGTTAAGTCTCAAATTCGATACGTTCAATTTGATAATGTTAGAGAATTTCTTAACACAACACGTCTGATTTTCTTAATTCTTTCCGTGTTCTTCATCAATCTAGTTGTTTAGCGACAAATATTATACTCTATACTTTGCATCAATATTTTTATTAGTAACTTTTAGTGACAATTAGTGAAGCGGGTTAGTAAATGAATAAGTACAATATATATATATATATATATATATATATATATATATATATATATTTAAAAAGTGAACTATAGAATTTGGAAAGAGAGGAAACCATGGAGGAATTTAGGGAGAATTAAACATTTTCCATAAGTCTGTTTTCGGTTACATTAGATAAAGACTTCTCCTCGGTTACAGACTGATCAGAAAGAAAGAGAGAAAAGAGAGAAAAAAGGAGAGAAAGAGAAATGGAAGAAGTGAAGTTGCGAGAGAGAGAGAGAAGGTTGACGTTGTCGGAATCCGGTGAGGAAGCTTCATTTTCGGTAAGCCTTTATTTCATTACCTTAGTTTTTGTATGTGTTTAGAAAATATGTGAATGTATTATAGGGGTGTGTCCATTTGAGCGTGGCTTTTATGTGTTCTGTGAGTGATACATATGTGGGCAGTGGCGGAATCAAAATTTCACTCCATGGGGTGCTAAAAATATATTTAAGTCAGTAAAATTTTTTTATAAGTAGAATAGCACACAAAAACAGAGTGCACTTTTCGACCGTATGTCAACCCAACAAAATTAGAAGTTGAATATGTACTAGTATCTAGAATTCACCCCAAAACACTAACATACCTACAAACATATTTTCAGTATCAATCCATATCTCAATCAAGGGAAATGGATTCGATTTCCAGGCAATAGGTAGTTTATGCATACTTGTTATGGGACTGCATTTTTGACCTCTGTACTAAAAGTAAAATGCCTCCGTTGCTGTTGCCTAAGGGTTTTAGCAATTTTAGGTGAAGACATGGAAATGTGTGAAGTGGACATAAAGGAGAGAATGAAAAAATGTTTCTTTTGTTTATTCTTTTAGTTTTCCAGTCATGTTTCATTTGTAAAAATGTACCCAACCCTGGACAAAAATCCTACTAAGATCGAAAGGATATACCATGAACTGAGAAATAGAAGGAAAATAAGAAGATCCATAGTAGTAGGATTAAAGAAAGAAGACATAATTTAAAAGGAACACAACTTTCAATACCTTCAAAGAAAAACAGAAAATAAGAAATTGCTAATTAACTCAACAATGGAACCTCAAAAACAGAGAACGTGAACAGTTAACGTAATGGACAAGCAAAAATCAGATGATGATCATTCTCGATACAATTTTCAACCCACCATTCAATTAAATCACATTTCGATATCTCAATTCAATTGGGTCTCATCCTCCAGTAACAATTTCAATTCTCAAATGCTTAATGCACAATTAACAACCTAAAATCATCAATTAATAATCTCAATTGTCAGATGCACAATCAACACCCTAAAATTATCGATCAATGCTTAAATGGGAAAAAATTGATCAAAATGCACATCTCATAACGACGTTGTTCTCGCCGGCGGTGGGTTCTTGGGCACCGGTGAAGTGAAGACACATAATGATGGATTCGCTGTTCGGTTCGCGATCGCCGGTGGAGCGAAGACACAGAATGACAGAAAGAGACTTCATCAGTTTGTCGCCCTCCGTCGGTGGTCTGAGGTGAGGTCATCACTCTTGAGACTTCTTCGCCGTTGGCCGGTGCCTACTGGCCTTTGTCATCGTCAGTCGTCGATCAGACGGCTAGATCTGTATAAGATCGTTCGTGGCTTCGTGGTCGTGGGCTCGTGGCCGCCGTCTGCGATTTGCCAGAGACCGGAGGGCGGAGTGGACGAATGGCCGGAGTTGGTGAGGGCCGCCTACCGTCGTGATCGACGGACCGGTGATCTTGACTCTGTGAGGCCATGAGAGTGAGGTCAAAGGTGAGCCATGAGAGTACGTAAAACTGAGAGGATAAGAGAGAGAGAGAGAGAGAGTTGCACGTGAAATAAACTATATATATATTAAAAGTTAAGGGGGGTACATTAGCACCCCCTGGTGAAAGTGTAGTTTTGCCCCTATATGTGGGTTTGAGACTACCTTGAGTGTGGGAGAAAGGGATACAGCTATGAGCAGCCATGGCCGCCGAGAAATTTTACTGCGGTGCAGCCATGGTGCGAAGGAGGAGCTTTTTCAATCATGGTGCAACATGTGTGTATGCAGGGGCGGAACTACATATGTACGGGCGGGGGGGGGGGGGGCTAATATACCCCCTCAGATTTTGAAAAATAATAATTATATGTAGTTTTCTTTTCACTCGCGACTTTCTCTCTCTCTCTCTCTCGTCCTCCTCTCGGCTCTCACTCAGTCACTGTTCTCAGTTCCCGTCGTCACCGTCGACGGTCGACGGTTGACCTCTCACCACTCACCGGTCAGTGGTCACGAACTCACGGCGCTTCTCACTCTCTCAGTCACCGCCCACGGCCACCGGTCATCGGTCACGCCGTCAAGGTCTCACGGAGTCACGGACGGCGGTCGAACTGTCGTCTCACGTCTGTCGAAGCCTCGAAGGCCCTCCCCAGTCCCCACCCCAACTCCGGCCAGATCTAGCCTAGATCTACGAGCCGGCGGACAAATCGACGAAATGATGAACCTCACCGGTCGGCGGTCACGGCGTCTGAAATTCAAGCAGATCTGGCCTCACTCACCGGTCACAGACAGTGGTCGTCGTCACGGCCTCACCACTCACCACTCACCAACTCTGGTCTGACGGTCTCCGGCCACTGCCAGATCTAGCCTCGTCTAAGGTTCGAACTTCGAATTAGTTTAACTCAGTAACTCTAACTCTCTAAGACTTCTGTAAATCTGTAATTTGTTTATTTCTTCTTGTCGGAAATCAACAGAATACTAAAGGTTGTAACTTGTAAGCTCTAATAGTCTAATGTTTGTAACTACAACACTTTCAGAACATCAAGGTTCCGCGCCTACGAGCCGGACGAACTGACGAAACCTCAACCGACGAACGATCTTCTTCAGTCTTCACTCCACCGGCGGTGAAAAACCCACCGCCAGCGACATTGCGACAACGACGCCGTTCTGATTTCTGAGGACTGAGGTCAGTGTGCATTTTGAACAATTTCTTTTGCTATTGAGAATTGATTATTTGATTAATAATTTTAGGTTGTTAGTTGTGTATTTGATAATTTAGATTATTAATTGATGCTTTATGGTTGTTAATCGTGCATTGAGCACTTGAGATTGTTGATGGAGGATGGGACCCAATTGAATTTTACCCCATTTGAGCATTGATTATTTGAGATTTTTGTGTGCTATTTACTAATAAAAATATTTATTGACTTCGATATATTTTTAGCCCCCGGGATGAAATCTCCGCCACCGTGTGTATGGTGTTTTGAGTGTGGAATTATGGGGAAAATATGGGATATGGCTGCTGTGAGTGGGGGGTTGGTGTGAGTTTTGGGTGAGCCACGAAGGAGTGATTGTGTGTGTGTGTGTGTGTGTATTTGTAGGTGTAATGAGGGAGCAAGAAGGGAGGGCCATGGCTACCGTTAGAGAGCTATGTGGGTTATTGTGAACCTGTGTTTGCGGCGTCGTTATGGTTCGAACAAGAGGGCTACACGGTTGTCCTAAGATGGTAGATATGGTGGGTTAAGGTGTATATTTGTGTGTGAAAGGAGGGTGTGATGGAAGAACAGGCAGTGAGGCAGTGGGTGTAAGAGAGTGCATGTGTGTGTGTGAGAGGGGGAAATGGACAAAGGGAGAAGGCACGGCACTGTCGTGAGGCAGTTTGGATTTTGTGTGTTTAGTGCTCAACTGTGAGTGAAAAATGTGTGTCGGTGAGAAGGGTGGAGGACAATATGTTTTTTGTGTGTATAAAATGTGTAATATATGTGTATTAGCTGTTTGAGGGGTGTGAAAAAGCTGTCGAAAAATGTGTGGAACTGTGTGTGTAGTGGTGAAATAAGAGGGGAGTGGTACATGGAAGTTGAAAATGGGCTGCCTAGTATGTGAAAACTATGTGTAGTGTGTGTTTTGAGTGGACTATATGTGTATGGTGTGGACAACCATGGGCTGCCATGAGCTGTGTATGCGTGTCTCTTCGTTTGTGAAGTGGCCGGGTTTATGAGAAGGATGAGATAAGATGGGGATGCATGTGTATGTGTATGTGTGTGTGTGTACGTGATATGAGTGTGTAAATAAAAATGACCGGGGGGGGGGGGGGCGCTGCCGTGAGTGGATTGTCTGTGGAGTGAGGTTTGAGCTCTTCAAAGAGTTAGGGGAAGAAGAAGAAGATGGGTAGGCTGTTAATGGATTTGTGCAGTGGAGTGGTACACTGTGCTTGCACAAATGTACTACGTGCCTCTTGGGTATTGTACAATTATCACAAATTGCTAAAACTTGATAGAAAAGTTCTTAGATAATATTAGAATTACTGTTAAAATTTCATATTTTCTGATATCATTTGGTATTTTTAATATTTTTTGCGAGTTTAGGTTTCTAAAATTCATTTGGAGTTTTTAAATTTTGTAATAAATTCTGTAATGATTTTATGATATAGAGAAGTTTTAGTTTTAGTTTCATAATTTTTAGAGTTGATTTTGTACTAAATCTGTATCATATTTGATTTAAAAAAATGAATGATTTTAAAATAGTTTCGGTGCTTTTTAAATCTTAATTTCAGATTCGATATATTTTTCTTATATATTATAAATCTATTATAAGAATTATGGGAATTTGATTTGAGCTATAAGTATTAATTGCTATTTTGGGATTTTCTGGTATTTTTAAAAATTATTTTTAATTCAAAAAATTCAAAATTTTATATTTTGACTTTTTATAATGCTTTAAGTTATAAAATTATTTTATTATAATTTATTATGAATTTGGGCATCGTTATGCGTAAAGGAGTGTGTGGGGTTTTCGATTAGGTTGGCCGTGTGTGGGACCCACTTTGGGTTGCGTGATTCCGGGGTTAGAAGTGAGTATTGTTTGGGTAGTTGATATTAGGTTTATGTGTTCTAACAAATAATTTGCCTAATTTAGGTTAAATTCAAAAGATTGTTGATCGAGGTTGTTTAGTTTCGCATCACTTGAATTGAGGTAAGAAATTTAATCCGAACACTATTCCATTGCTCTTTCAAATGCTTTATTATAACAGTTTTACGAACTACGTTGAATTTTGATTTTATGATTGATATAAGAAAATACATTTGAACTGCCCATGAAACCTTAACTTGAACCTTAAAGCGATTGTTTTGAATTCTTTGTTATCATCTGTTTTATTGAATCGATCTTCGTAAAATATTTTGAATTGTGTTTATTTCTTTGAATATTGACACGCGTTATAAGTGTAAACTAAATAGTCAATTTTGAATTGTGTTTACATATGCATATGTAAAGTGTATCGAGCACTGCCGGGGTGCATGGCTTTGCTATAGTAAACTGATCATGTTCAATGTTATCTGTTTTAGTTTTATTGTACCTGAAATGTTTAGAAATGACTATTGATTTGAGGGATTGAGTTGATACTCGTCTCTATGTCTATATCAAAATGATGTGGTTCCATTTAAATAAATCCTTCTAAAAAGTTGTTATTTGACTTCAATGTAAACTCGTTCGAATTGTTTTGTTTTCAATCCTTGATCGACATTACTGGACTCTCAAAAGTTCACTCTCGTTGGACTTCTTTTTTGCAAGTGATAACCAGCATTAGGTTGCCTGAGTATGGACTAGAACTGAGCAATAGAAATTGATTTAAGCTAGTATTGATCATTAGAACCCCTGCATGGGTGAAATTCCCTAGCTCATTATTTAGATTTAAATTTAGTTTATCAATTATGATTGTACACTAAGAGTAATACATCAGTTGATGTTATAGTTGCTTTGATAGTTTGTGGTATTATTTGGTTGAGGTTGAGGGTATCATTGTCTTAGAGTGAATGATTGAGCGAGTGTCTAACGTTCCGAAAATTCCGGATGTTACACTATCATAGGTCAATGATATTATAATTCACTTAGATTCAGGCCGTGAAACATTTGCTTCATTAACATTTTCACATCAACGACTTGGGTCTTCTAGAATACTTTCTTGGAATTGAAGTCACCGCTCTGAAGAAGGCTTTACCTTTGTCAATGTACGTATGCCCTTGAAATTCTAAAGGACTTGCTTTCCAACTTCATTGGTGAAATCCTTCGCAAACCGTCCTCATATTATCGCCTTGTTAGACGTCTGATCTACCTCACCATCACTCTTCCAAAAATTGTTCACAGAGTCAATATTCTGAGCCAATTTATGCATCAGCCATGAAAGCACCATTTTGATGCCACTCAATTCTTAGTATGATATACGAAAAGTACACCGGGCCAAGAACAATTTTCCTCTTGAAAATCTTCTCTATCGCTTATTGTGATTCTAATTGGGCAAGTTGTCCCATCATCCACTTCTCTGCCACAGAATCTTGCATCTTTCATGTCCTTACTCTATCCGTTGGAAGTCCAAAAGAAAATCTATGGTCTCTTGTTCATCTACTGAAGCTGAGGATCGTGCTACGACTATTACCACTTGTGAACTTATTTGGTTATCTCATTCATTTAAGAACCTTGGTCTTCCCCAATCCTCCCCAATGGTTCTTTATTGCAACAATTAAGTTGTTTTGCATATCGGTGCCAATCGTACTTTTCGCGTTCACGAAGCACATAGATTGATTGTCATGTTATTCGTGAGAATCTTCAACAGTGATCTCGTCTATCCCAGAAAGATATCTTCTAGTCGTCAACCTGTACATCTCTTTACCGGTGAAGTCTTCTGGTCATGATCGATTTTATTTTCTAAAGTTCAAGTTGGCATTGTTAACATCCAGCCTCCTACTCGAGCTAGAGTCTCATCGCTTATATATTCTTTGGATTAGTTTCAACAGCTTTTGTATGTGTTGTTCTTAGTTTTAGGAGTGTTTGTATGCATAACTTTAAAGTATGTTTGAATGGAGAATTTCAAAGTATCCTGCATTTGAAAATCCATTCATTTACAAATTTATAGAATTGCAAATTTACTGTTTGGGCGGTTTTGAAAAGCGAGTATTTTATACGTGGATTTACATCTCAAGAATTGAATCTTGATAATAATTTGATAGTGTATGAATACAAACCAACGAGAGAAAGTTTCATTTCCTAGTGAAAGAAGGTAACTAAAATTATTGTGACAAAAAAAAAAAACACTTTCTCCTTACATTTTGTGGTAAAGATTTGCCAAATAACTAGTCTGAACTAGTTATTTGTACAAGAAATTTTAGCACATCAAATCCTCTTTTTCTAATCCCTCCTCAAATTTGGTAAATCCATCTCATCATAATCAAAACAAGAAATTTAGTGTGATCTATTTTCAAATCCTCTATAAAAATGAAATCCCTAATTCAATTACCTCGTCCAAGCATCATCTCAGGGATTTGTAAGCATAATTTTAGGAGAACTAAAATCGAAATTGAAGGGCGTTGTGGTAAATTACCTATCAATATACACGAAGCATAACTACCAACCACATGTAAGTAACCCCCTCCATCTCGCTTCACCTTTGAACCGTTGGCTCTTACGCTTTTTCGTTCATGGCGTCCAAACTCTCGCCCACTCCCCTTACCGACCTTCCTTTTCCCTGCAATAACTTGCCAAAACCCCCCAAAAGAATCCCTCTATTCTCTCTTCTGCCACTTAATCCTTGTCCGTTGTATCCTTCCGCTAAGATCATACCAACCTTAAGGACCGTATCACCATCATCAGTAGTTTGCAGTGCTGTTAAAGAAGAAACAGTTCGGGCTCCGAGTTCGGATTCTCAAACTATCCCTCCTGGTTCCTCCAAGCTTGTTCTGGTTGCCGGCGGCTGCGGCGGTGTCGGTTCGTACTTCGTACTCCTCTCTTTACATTCTTTTTTTGATCATATGTACTAATATAGAATGTGCTCATGTTTACTGTATCATTCCCTCCGCTTGACTGTTTTGTCCCCTTCAACTTCTACGAAATCATAGGATGTAATTTGAACACTTTGATTTTACTCATTGTTTCCGCGCTAATGCTTATTTGATGTATGTAAACTATTTAGTTTAGTTCAATGTTTAGATGGTACTATTTTGACCTCGGAATTTGCAAAAAGTGAAGAGACCAATCTAAAACGGAGGGGTTATTTTTTACTTTCGAATTCAACACTAGAGTCCTGTGACATTTTGGTAAATTCTAAGTTAGCATTTGAACAAGAGATCCTTAGATCAGAATTCTACCACCAACCAATAAAAGCATGCCAACCCTGCCCTCCGCCCTCAGCTCGAGAGGCACGCTCTTATTGGTTGTCAGCACGACATGATATATTGATGATACGGTGGGGACTTCCAACCTACGAACTTCTTTGTTTGAATGCTTGAACATTAGACTAGACTCGAATAGTCAATAAGAATCGTAACGTAGCGGTGAAACAAGGAACATGTCCTTGAGGGTAAGAAAGCCTAGAATCCGCTCGGTAAAAAAGACGTGACGTGGAATCCACTAGGTAATAATCTCAAAAAGCACATACTACGACTCGGTTTATCTGAGTTGCCTGCTTTCACTAGTGGACACAGTTTGTACTGATCAGACTCAGTTTAGTCTCATTTGATTTTGCGATAGTACGTACCATAGTTTCTGCCTTTGTTGGTCATGACTCAAGAGTCATTTTATTTGTAGCGTGTCGACTCGTTTGGTACCGATTACTTGTTTCATGTTGCTACAATGAGTCTTTTCTCTCTGTATATGAGTCGGAGTTGACTAAGACTTGTTCAGTTTCTATTGATTTGTTGTAATCGTGAGTTTGTGTTAACTTGAGAAATAAGGGTTATGCAAGGCTTATAGGCAAATTTGAGAATCTACCAAGAAGGAGAAGATTAAAAGGACTAATTCAACAGCCAAAATCGTGGGAAACGTTTCTGGATAACGATTGAAAGCAAATAAAAAGCGTATATTACATGTGTGCTATAACCATGGGATCTTGTCTGCTGTTATTGCTGCAAGCTTCCATCGCATGTGTGGTTAAACCATGGAACACTTTTCCTACACCAAATCGAATATGCATTATTCGACAAATGAAACAAGAGGGGAAAAGTGATGACTAAGGCCATCTTTGAGGTGTTCAAATTTGAACCGAAGTATTTGGTTCAAAAGCTAAAGTGCACTATAATTTTGGACCACAGGAAGTGAAGCTTGAGTGTGCTACAAAGCTCTAAGGAAAGTTTCTGTTTAGGAATTGTGTGATTGCTCTGTTATTTTTCTCTGGCCAATGCTTCATCACACATATTACAATTTTACTTGTCTTGACTATTGCAGCTCAAATCAGACTGTAGCGGCATCCAAACATTTCTTTGAGCTCTGCTTTAATTTGATTTTACCTGTACTATTAAAATGATATTCGGGGATATATCGCTGTGAGTTCGTATTTATTAATGTTCTTGGTAGTGTTAGTGCTGATAGTATTTCAGCTTTGTATTAGTTTCATTGCCCTTTGAGTTTACCTTGTTTGACACTTAAACTTGCCTGTAGTTGTTTCTTTGTTTCTTTTTCTTTGCCTTCCAATGCCACTGCTGCCCAAGTATTAATCTATATGAGCTTTATATCGAAAATAGCTCCCACATCATATTGGATTTTCGTGTTATAAAGTTGTCTAGGAATTTGCTTTGCTTTGGTAGGTGGCTTCGTGAAGTTTAATAATGATATATAGGTTTTAAAGGCACTTTGATGCTGATCACTTGAAATCTGGACAGAAATGCATCACGCATAGCCCTTCGAAACAAATCTAGGGCTATTCGTTTATGGGCTTAGGCCCCTTATGTTTTCGTGCTCTGTTTGTTCACAAGGTTGAACTCTTTATAACAGGCCTGACCTGAGAGTTTAGAGTAAAGAACTCTTAAAATCTGGATTATGCGTTGCCATACAGGGTCACTGAGTTTTGCAGTAATGTTCAAACAAGTTTATAAGTCAATTTCCTGTTATGGTCATATTCTGTTCTTTTCTCACAAGCGTCCCTTATGGTTGTGCCACATGGTTGGACGTTAGCTTTTCTGTAGGTTTTGATCGGTATTTTTTCGCTTTGATGTCAATAGTCAAGGCTGTTGTGTAAAATAGGTCGAAACTGAAGTTCCAAGCTGTAAAAGTTGAATTGAACCAGTTATGTTAGGTTGCATGATTTCGCTATCATGTTTACTTCTACTCCGGGTACTTATTCTTTGAAGAATAAGGTTCATGATCCTGAAAACTTATGGTTTTCTCTAGAGAACATGTGATTTCACATGCACATAAATCAGTTTGGGAAAGCTTTCTGTAGATACATTTGGTAAGAAGGGATAAGCTGACCCATAATGAAAAAGTTGTTAATCGGTGCGCTGTAGTCGTAAGTGAAGAAATAGCAATGTAATTTACTTTGATAATGTTAGAAACATCTATATGCACTGAAGGTGCAAGTTAGGTTGCACATTTTACATGTGGTTAATTCAATTTGACGAAAGCGTATTGTGGAGACGTTTCTTGTGTCGGGTATAAGCTAATGTAGTGAAAAATTTGCTATCTGTCTGCTGCAGTAGTAAGTGAAGAAGCACAAATACAGACTACTTTGATGAAGTGTTAAAAAAAGCTATATCCATTGGAAGTGCATGCTGAATGCACATGGGGGTATATAGACGGTTAAAAAACCTAGACTACTGAGCTAATAAGGATAAAGTTGGCTAATTAGCAGGAAGTTCGATTGGCCATACTAAGTAGTTCTTGTACAGTTGTACGCCAAACTTGTATTTCTAATGCTTAGTGCGAGCTACCTTAGGCTTATGTTGTGTATGGGCTCTAGGCTTTTACAGAATGTCGAAAGTGATCATGGAAGTCAAGAATATCACCTTCTGGCAGCCCCTGAGAACTACTTTGGTCCTCTGCTTTCCTACGTTCTATACTTCTAGGTGTAAATCGAAGCATCGCCAATGTGTGCGTTCACAAATACAGATACTTCTTGGAAAGGGGAGGGGGGATGGGGAATTGATATATTTTTTTGTTTCAACAAGGCATAGCATTTTCGTAAAGTCTTTGTTATGACAGTTGCTAAAGCTTATTCTGATCTGAGATAACGTTTCTTTTTCTTTAAGTTAAATCAGACATAGAATCAGGCTTAGTATCTGTTAAGAACAATTTGAAAAATACAAAATGCCACAATAAGGGAATATAGTTTCTACTTTGAAGGTTAACATGTGGTAAGTAGAATGTTTTGATTCATTTTGACTTCCTTTTGGAGTAGGATGGATGTGTTTAGACTGAAAGAGTACCAATGCCATTAAAAAGCCGTTTGTACCTGCTAGATGTTGAGTAGAGACAATTTATGCCAAGTTCTTAGTTCTTCGTTTGGTTAGACTTGTCACCTATGTTTTGGTTTACATGTTTCTTTGTTATGCAGGGCAACTGATTGTTGCATCTTTGCTCAACCGGAACATCAAATCACGCATTATTGTTCGAGATTGTGAGAAAGCAACAACTCTATTTGGTGAACAAGATGAGGAAAAACTACAGGTTTGGTTGGATTTCTGTCCAGCATATGCATCAAACCTCTTATAGTGACCATTCTGTTTGTTTTCACGAGTTTACACTATTTCCTCGGGATGTTTGATTTTATTTTCAAGTGAATTTCAAAACTTGACAGGTATTGACAGGGGACACTAGAAATCCAGATGATCTAGATCCATCTATGTTCGAGGTTTCTGAGCTCTCCTTTTTTCTGGCAATGTTTTGGAGTAGATAATACGTTGATGATTTTCTGGAAACGATCATTCATGATGCATCTGAGTGTATAATTGACATCATATTTGATTTATAGGGTGTCACACATGTGATTTGCTGCACAGGAACAACAGCCTTCCCATCAAAGCGGTGGGATAGTAATAATACACCAGAAAGAGTAGGTCTGGATCATACTCAGTTAACTTATTCTTTTTGACCTGTGTTTGTAGTTACTTACATTGCTTAGTACAGTTATATACTATAGATTGCATTTTAGAGCATTCACTTGTTGCAAACATAATGCCAAAGGTGAGGTTTGCCTCTTCTTGGTACTTGTCTATTACTATCTTCATCTCAAACTTAAGAAAGAAAGTACTACGAGAAGAAAAATCATGTTAAAGATACACACACAGACACACACACACAGAGATACAGAGATTTGTCTGCATATATGCAGACCCGGTCTTTCACGGTGATTTAGCATGGTATCAAACCTCCGGTTTTGCGAGGTCTTGGATTCAAGTGTCCTACTTGCATTGGTTCCCATTATGTCTGTGCCATGCCCATATTCTGCATTTTGTTATGCTCGCCTCTTGGCATGAACTTTTGGTTTGTTTCTCCGCATGTGATTAGGGCCTTGCAAGCAGGGGCCTATTATAGCATGTTGTTCATTGCTAGGCCCATTCTATAAAAACTAACCCACGTGGCACCTTAGCAGTTAATTCTCCTAAATATTTACATGGGTGCTTTAGTGCTTCTACTGCTGTTAACTATATATATACTTGTCTTTGAAGATTGGGAAGGAGTGAGAAATTTTGTGACAGCACTGCCTCCATCAATAAAAAGAGTTATCCTTGTATCATCTGTAGGAGTAACCAAGTCTAATGAACTGCCCTGGAGGTATGGCTACCACTCGTTGTTTTATTGTTTTTTTTTTACCTATTAGAACCTAGGTTGCATACGTAGGAAAAGAGAAAGGCACCCGAAGCATATGGAATCTAACCAACAGCATCAGAATGACAAAAAAATGGAGTCCAAAGAAACCCCGGAAAAGTAATTCCAGGAATGAGATCCTTGAAAAAAACCTGCTTCAACTTCAAACCGACGGTTATTTCTTCCACCTATAATTACCACCAGTTAGACTGAAGCGAATGAACGCTGCACTTTACACGTCTTTCCAACATCTTACTGGGTTCCAGTTGCCCACCACTGCTTGATGAATTCATCTTAACCACAACCAAAGTGCTTCCAATAGCCCGCACCATGGAGGGTTCATCCTAGAGACCCTACAGGTATTGGTTCCCCAGAGTAGGTTCCGGACCATTTGTCCATAAGCACCCAATTTTATAGACTCAGTTATTGACTCCAGGTTATCTCTTAGAATGTTAAACGCGCCTCCTTCCACCTGACCATGTGATACTTGAATACATATTTCCTATTCACAAAAATTTTGTATGACTGATGCTAGAAGAATAAGTATTAACATGAAATAGAAAAGAAGCTAGAGAGGATGCTTTGTGAGTTCAAGTTTCCATCCCTTAGACACATGTTGCCTCTTCCAGTAAACTGATCTCCCATTAAGCTTTCAAAACCTCAGGACCCAAAGTAGCGTTCGACTTAAAACCTACACCAAAAGGAGTTCCATGTATAGGAAACGACCCCAGAATTGCAGTAAGGCCCCTGGATCATACACTTCCCGAACGCTAAGCAACTTACAAATCGGTATATTAGTCTTCAAACCTGATTGCCTGAAAAGAAGCAGCTTTCACCTCAGATACCCAAGTGTTTCTCCTAGGCGCACAGAAGATAATAGTGTCGTCTGCAAACAGGTGATGAGAAAATGGGATGCTCTAGGTGCCAACCCTATCAGTATGAACACCAGAGGCGTCTACTTTTCTTTTTGTAATAGGTAATTTTCTATCGACAAAATGTGCCAAAAAGAGGTACAATCCCAAAACAGAAGTACAAGCTCAAATGAATATAGACTCTACAAAGCTGTTCCAAAAACTTAAATATAGGCTTCATCAGGGTTGGACCCCTTAGGCCAAGAACAGAGAGTGAATAAGAAAGAAGACTTGAGTCAATCTACTATCTCCTTACTCTTGGATGCTTGTCTATTGCTTTCTGACTATAGGCACCAAAAGATGCCTAGGGGAGTTATACCCCAAAAATTTGGCCTCATCCTTCATCGTTTATAGAGGGACCAACATCTGATCATATTTGTCAGCGGTCTAAGGAATCATTTATTGAATAGTACAAAGAGACTGAACATCAAGTCCCAAAGAGATCTAGCACGGGGAAATGTAAGAGCATATGGTCCACCGACTTGTCCGGACCTCTTAAAAAAAAAAAACCTCAGCTGTTCTCCTTGTTATCCTGTTCAAAGCCCTTGTAGAATTGATATTCTGAATAAAGCTCACAGAATCCGGTCCATAATAAGCTACAAAGAGAACATTTCTCAAGAATTTGTAGCCGAAGGACTTGAAGTTGGCCATTGAAACTTTCAAACCAAAGTTTAGTTTTGGTTGCGTTACCTTTTCACTTAGTTCTGGGCTTCTAGAGGGCATGTGCCATTTATTGACCAGCAATGACTAGTTCGTGTAGTAGATTGGCCTATATATTGTGTTATAAATTCAGATACTACGAGATTTGATTGTGGAAATCTTCAAGGACTGCATAACATGAAACATAATAACTCATACTTTGTAAGTTCTGAATTGTGGTTCAAGGAATCTGAAATTGCTGTATCTGAGCTCATGAGCCCGTACTGACTAGGGAGTTTCATTAAGCGTTTCCGGTAATAATTTTCCTTAAATAATTACTAGAAGGCTAGAAGTGCAGTGCATTTACCATAATTGTTTTGCTTCTCTCTATCTTCAGGATTTCAGGCATGCAATTATCTGCTCATGTTAGCTGATTTTCCCAGACTACTTTGTTTGTGATGCTTATTTATTAGGACAATCAACTTTGAAGGCTAGTGCCTAACGAAAAAAGCATTTTGGTGTTTTAACATGAATGGAGAGATGTACTTGACAACTAGGTGTTTTTCCTACAAGTATAGTGGATATAGTTATCACTTACCAAGCATAAATTTGAGCTCTATTACTGTTAAAAAAGACATCAACATTTTTTTCTTTTGTTGGTGAAAGCTATAATTAAAATCTTGCTTATGCTGTTTCTTTTGTCAACTAAAAAGATTTTTCTGCCACTTTTTCTGCTCTTATGATTCCCTCAACTTATAGCATCATGAACCTTTTCGGTGTTCTCAAATATAAGAAGATGGGAGAGGACTTCGTTCGTAATTCTGGTCTTCCATTTACCATTATCAGGTCCGCGAACACCTAATTCAGTTTCTTTTACTTCACAGTTATGAATTTTTTTTTGAACTATGAACTATGACTCTGTGAGAAGCTTCGGTACTTCAAGAAAGGTGTTATAGTTTTTGTTCAATACTTAAGCTACATTCATTGGTATACTAGACCTGGGAGGTTAACTGATGGACCATACACATCATATGATCTGAATACTTTGCTCAAAGCTACAGCTGGAGAACGACGAGCAGTTGTTATTGGTCAAGGTATGGAATCATCTGCCTTTCTGGATGGGATGAGCTCAAACATGTCCTTGTTTTCATGTCAACACATTGTAGATCTTTATAGCCGTTAAATTGATTGTGGTATGTTCTGCCTGCACCAAACTGTAACATAGCAACATCTAATGATAAAGCTGCAGAGGTAGTAGCAAATTTGTAAGATGACACGCAAACTTGGATTGAAGAACTGAATGAAGGCAGTCATGGTTCTTTGGCTACCAGCAAAGCAAAACTCTTGATTCCAGATGGCCCTAACAAGGGACATGATGGTCTCTATACACACATCATGCTCAACCTGCACATTCAGTTTTATGCACCTCCGAAACTATCAAATTTCAAAAATTTCTCCACCTCTTTCTGAACCCATCTTATGAAACAATACACATCTACCTCGTCAACCCGAAAAGGTCCTCCGTCCACCTTCATTTTAAGGCTGTTGGTTGCTGGCATGTCTTCTTCCTACCGTTCGAGGTTCGTCTTATCCTTCTTGTGACCTCCATCAGCGCTACCAAAATAGACTTTCCTGAAGTCCCTATTCAATAGCCTATTCAACTGCTGAAACGGGATAACGTGTCTGCTGCTTATGAAGTTAATGACATTAGGACACCCCTTGTTCATGTCTTCTGCCTTCTAGTGTCATATAGTGGTAGGACTTGTTCTAAAAATGTGGGTTTAAAATGGAGGCGAACTGATCAACGAGAAAGAGGTGACCCCCTAACCTAAATCCTTAGAAAGAGGTCTGCAATAAGAACAGAAAACTGAAAGCAAAAAGCTATAACCAGTCCAATCCACAGCAAATAACGCTTTAGTCGTTCAGTGATTGGCTGCTCAGTTTAGTGATGTTAGATGTCTGGAAGGAGTCCATTATTCGAAGAGCAGGATTAAAGAAAGAAAGAGCCCGAATATTCTTATCTAGCTTTAAGTTAGTTATGGTCAGTTAAAGCGCTCAACCAGAACCTCACAAACTTGGTTAAGCGGGTTAGGTAGGGATATTAGGAACTGGCTTTGAACCATTGCTGGGTTCTGAGGATGCGGTAATATCCTTGGACAAGTGTATGAAATCTGGAGCTTGAATTATATGAAGATTAGGGGGTGGATGCTTATTAGAGTTTGAAAGATTAAATGGGTTGATTGTCAGTCCTGAAACTGAAAGCTGGCATATAGAAGTGCATCAAAATGTATCTAACCTTTATGTGGCTGCAGTAAGAATTTTTTTAGGAAGAATTTACAGCGCTATGAATTTTCGTCATAAAGTTTGATGCCTGATGCATGTCACTGAAAGTAAAAGTGGCAATCGCTAGAAAGTTATATCTTCCCTTTTAAGCATTGCCTCGTCATTTGCTTAATTTTTCTGGTTTTACTTTTTCATGATTTGGCATATGTGATCTACTTTGCTGATCTTACAAATGATACACAGGAGATAAACTCGTTGGAGAGGCTAGCAGGATTGTAGTTGCTGAAGCCTGCATACAGGCATTGGACATAGATTTTACTGAAGGCCAAATATATGAGATCAATTCAGTTCTGGTAAGTATTTTCAGATGATGTATGCAGTGAGAATCTGGTTATCAGCATTAAATTAAAGTATCTAGTTGGAGTCAGTGGGGTTTACCTCATGGCGAAACGTTGGTGGCCCAAGGGCTACTCTCGTCACCAATGCGGGATAATGCACTTACTCCCTCAGATATAAATTAAGGTCTTCAACCTCTACAATTCGGAGGAAGGTGTGTGTGTGTGTGTGGGGAGAGGGGGGGTGGAGACGAGGATCTGTGTACAACTACGTCACATGGGAGGTCAACCGTCTTACTAATGGAATGAAGTGGACCATCCTATCCAGCACAACAGAGATGTTCTGTTGCTGTTTGGGCAGCACAAGGATGAAATCCGTCAAGTTCTAGTTATAGCATGTGGGAAAAAGGAGTAAAACAATAAGTGTTGACTTTAAGCTTTTACTAGCTGGCAATTGCAAAACTGAGACAGTATCCTAGCATCATCTACCTCCAGGTTTGGGAAGGGCAGATTTGATTGACGTATACACCTAAGAGAGGCCGGTTGTTGGATAGGTGTGTCGAGGATCATTCCCTGGAGCTGGATCTCCTCTTTCCCTATAGGAAGTTTAGGGGTCAAGTTCGCCACCAAAGGGGTAAGTGTCGACAAGAAAGTGTGCAAATACTTGACATGCTAAAAGGTGGAGCTAATAGTGACAAGTGCACTTTTTAGTGACAATTACTTCCCTTTAGTGGCAAGCTTCGCCTTCATTTTGCTTGGGTGGAGAGGATCCAAATGTGCTTACATGTGCTAATATTGGAAGTCTTTTTTTCCCCTAACTGAAGGAAGACTTGCTGGATTCGACTATGGCGTCAGTAGAATTTATTGGTGTGATTTTCTGGGAGTTTTGGTGTGTCGATATTTTGTTGGTTCCTTGCCATGGCTCAGTAGCATGTTTCTTGGTAGAGGGATTTCTTCCAGGCCAGGCTCCCTCCAAGTTGCATATCTCCTTCCCTCCTTCTACTGGGCTTTTTAATGTTATTATCAATGGTAAAGGACGACTGGTGTTGCCTGTGCAACTGCTTTACATCTTCGCAGTATCTGCTCATTTTCTATTAGTCAAACCTGTTGTACAAAATATTTCTACGTGTTATATCGAGCTTTTTGTCCTGTTTATTAGGTTTGGTTTATATCCATCTAGGGTCAATTTCAAGGGGTTTCCTGCTTCTGCATCATTAGATTATCATCCTCCTCCACTTACTAGATTAATCTAAAATGTGCAGGGGGAAGGACCGGGATGTGATCCCCAGAAGTGGCGGGAGTTATTTAAAGCTGCTCAGCAGTCTTAATAGCCACCGATCTTGGTATCTTTGCTACTTATACATGCCGTTCATCAATTGTAAATTGCAAGATTCATACAAAAACGTGTAAATGAAGATAAGTGATGTATATAGACCATAGTAATGTTGTTTGCCTGATGTCTTGGAACACACGCATTCTCCCTCTCCTGCATTTATTCAATGTAACCTGCCATATTCTCTTATAAAATGAGGATAATATGCTTTACTCTGTGTGTGGTTTGAAGGTTTTTTTTTTTGATAAAGATGAGAATAGCATTGAAATTAAAGCGCTTTGAAGCGATTACAAGGTTTTGCCAAACGGCTAAAGGTCACGACAATTTCGTGACTCTGATATAGACCGTAAACTAATTACAATTAGACTGAAGCAGAGCATTCTTCACTTCACCTAGTAATATGTGTAGGCCTACAGATTATAAACAACAAAAAAAAAAAGTACAAAGATTACAATGAGGAAGGTTTAATTGTACCTTAAGCGTTTTTCAACTATACTACCAGAAGTAAAGAGCAATTTTCCTGATTTTTTTTTTCCAGTCACTAGTTGGGTGACCTGCAGGGTTAAGATTTGGACCTCAACATCTTCTTTAACCTCCGTGCTTAGTACATATTGCGATCAAAACTTTATCTGTATAAAGGAAAATTAAAAAGAAATATATTAGAAAAGGGGAAAACGGATGCATTGTTCTAGAACTTGTGAAGCTAGAGTTCTGCGTTATATTGGCTTCGTAATTGTACGTTGTGGTAATCTTGAACAACGCTGAGAAATTTCGTCGAGAATTGCTACCTTTTTTCTTGTGAGCTTTTCATCCGTGCTATTGTCGTGCTATTGTAGTAGTATGGATTCTGATGTGACTGGAGACTCACTTTGTTTATGAGGGAAGGCTTGGAAGTGTGATTGTGAAGTAGCTGATCTACTTTCCCTTCCTCTACATCTGCACATATATAAAAATGCAATGGAGTTAAATAATTAAATCTTTTTTTCCCTCAAAATGCCCTTTTGAATTAGAGTGTTATGAAAAATTAAGGGTGTTTTTGACTTCTCACAAGATATTAAGTTTCGTTCCTTAAAATACTCTTAGAGCGTGTTTGTGATTGAGTTTAGATTGGTTAAACCTGATTAAATTCAGACTAAATCAGTTTTGAAGTGTTTGGTAATAAAATGTAAACTAATTAAATCTGTTCTAATGTGCTCGAAACTGATTAAATTCATGATCATTATTTTATTGAATTAAGATTTAATCAGTTTTGAAGAATCAGGTTTGACTAACAGATTTACCAAAATATCGTTACATATATACATCATTAAATACTCAATTTCAGTTTGAATACACTAGATGGTAATTTTGTTATACTAAACCTACTTTAATCCATTTTTATTCAAACACCTTCAAAACTTTTAATCTATTATGTTTAAAATGGATTAAAGCTGATTTTAAAAACTGATTCTGATTTAATCAAAATTTAATTTTAAAAATCGATCTCAAACGGCCTCATACTGAAACGTTTTCTTCCCCATAAAATAACCTTTTTGGATTACAGTGTTGTTAAATAATAAGGGTGTTTTTGACTTTTCATAGGATATCAATTTTTTTTCTTTAAAATGCTCTTATTGGAATATATGTCTTTTATTAGAGCTACGGATTAACTTGAATTTTACTAAAGAACAAAGAAAAAAGTTCCCAAAATAAAAATAAAAAAATACACAACTTTTGGATTAGAGTGTTATTATAAAAAATAAAAAAAGGTATTTTTGACTTTTCATAGGATATCAAGTTTCTTTCCTTAAAATGCCTTATTGGACTAATATGCTTTTGCTAGAGTTAAGGACTAATTTGATTTTTACTAAAGAATTAAAAAAAAATTCTATAAAAACACTTTAAAATCATCCTTCAACTACTATTGCACTACTCTCTCTCTCTGAACATCATCGCTGAAAAAATCATATCAAAACCTACATCCATTGATGTTATAGTTAAAATTACGCTATAGCTATTACGTATTCTCCATCAAATTTGATTAAAGAAAACAACTTGAATATAACAAAACTTTCTATAGCCTACTATTGTGCATGTATATATATTTAAAAGTAATTATATTAGTATATTGAAGCTATCGTAAAACTAATGTTTATTCATAGGTTTTGAACACAGACATATTGGTTTAAGGAAGTTATCGTAAAATTAGAATTATCTAGGTTTCTTTAAATGCATATATAATCATGCCTTTTAAGAATCACCAGATTAAATCATTCTACTGCTAATTATAATTTGGGTTCATGGCAAATAATTTAATCTAAGTTCGTATTAGAGTTATCAGGATACCTTTAATTGCATGGTAACATATTTTTCACATAATTTTTATCTTTGTATGTTTCACTGTCGCCCAAAATTCCATGATAAACATGTTCTTTATAGATTTATTATCTTTTTATATTCCAATCTCATGGGTGACATGATTAGCTTAAACCCAATTGATAATGATGACTCCAATATATTTGAGCTCGAATGATTAATAATTTTTTCGGGCTTAAAATACCCTTTTTAATTTTTTTAGATTTCTAACAATTAAGGTTGTTTTTTACTTTTGAAAAAGGTGAGGCTAAATTACAACATTTTGACTAAACGTAAATATTGTGTCATTAAAGAGGTCAGAAGTTTATTAATGTCTATATTATTAGTAATAAAAAGTACAATGTTAACCAAAACAAGTGGATATTCAGCCCCATCGTATGAAGACGATCTCAAAGTGTTAAACTAAACATTAGTATTTTTTAAAATTTTGTTTTTTAGATTTAAAAGATTTACAAAAATTAAGGAAACTTTTGACTTTTTTAAAAGAGCTAAGCTAGATGACAATATTCTTGGCTAAATTAAACATTTGTTGCTATAGAGGTTAAAAATTCACAAATGTATCTTTTAGTGGCAAAAGAGTACGAGCTTAACTAAAACGAGTATAGATATAGCCTCACTGTGTGACATGATACTAATAGGTTAAATGGCTGATCATTTTTTCCTTCAAAGGGTCCTTCTTAAAGTCGAAAGGTTTAAAAAAGAACGAGGCTAAATTATAAAAATTTGTGGCTAAATTATAATATCTTATGATTAAAGAGGTCAAAAGCGTATTAATGCATCTTGTCAGGTGACAAAAGAGTATACATCTTACCAAAGCGGGTGTGGGTCCAGTTCCACAGTAGAAATATGGATTCAAGGGTTTGAATTGCTAAACATTTTTCCTTGAAAACACCCTTTTTGAATTTCTGTTACTTAAAATGTCCTTTTATATAGGTTAGAATATGTTTAATATTTAGGGTGTTTTTGACTTTTTAACATAGCATTAAGCTTCTTTCTCTAAAATACCCTTTTTGAGTTTTAAAGACGTATAAAGTTAAAGGTATTTTTGACTTTCTTCCTTCTTTGAATTTTTTATTTTGTTTAAAATTAAGGGTGCTTATTACCTTTTAGTTAAAAATTCCATAAAAACTATTTAGGTTATATACATATTAACGAGTTTCAACTTTTTTTTCATAAAGAGATTTTATATAGATTTTTTTTTTACAAACAAGCGAATTACACGTTTTTTAAAGACAAATATATTGCATTAAATCAAGTTACCTTGAGCTTGGGATTATAGATGAGTTCTATTTGCGTCTTATTAACACATATCTCCAAATTTTTTTTTAATTAATAGTTAAATACTTAATAAGTTGGACTTGACAAATTAATATAAAATTTATAACTGTAGTAACTTACTCAACTGCATAAACTTAATGACATAATAGCACGTATCCACGTTCATAATATCAAACATTGACAATATGTCATTCACAAGCTTAGATCCATATGCGCGACGCTTATGTGATCATCGACACCATGTAATCACGATTTCTTTTTCACTCATTTATATATTTGAAACCTATCAGAAAGTCCGATTAATTTGGCAATCAATTACAATGTCGTCCACTAAAATTAAATATTTTGTTGCTAAAAACCTTAAAGTTCACTAATGTATCTTTTACGGATAAAGGAATATGAACTCAACCAAAATGGATGTGAATCATGCTCAGTGCTATTTAAGGCGCAGAGCTCCAAAGGCACAAAGCTTCCCTGGCGCAAGGCTCAGGCACGCGCCTTTTCAAAGTGAGGCACAAACTTATAAACATAAATATATTGATATTCTTCTTCCTTTTTCTTTCTACATAGCAAACCTTTGAATTGCTTAAAATTGGAACTAAAACTCCTAAAAATTGAAATCATCCCAGATTAAAGCTATTTGTTATGATAATTTAGTTTTACCATTACTAATATCCCAAATTTAAAAACTAAAATCACCGTAAAACAAAAATTTATTCTTGCTATTTCTTTTTCTCCTCTCCTTGACGGCAGACTATATCACTGGTGAATATAACCATAGCAATAAATTCTCCTTTGTTTAGTTCTCCTCTATTTAGCAGCAAACAATCATAGGTGAATATCACCCAAACCATCAGATTAGTTCTTCTCTGTTTTGATTACCTTTCCCTAAGATGGCAATAAGTTCTTTCATAACAAGATGGCAATTAGTTCTTCTCTGTTTTGATTACCTTTCCCTAAGATGGCAATAAGTTCTTTCATAACAATAGCAACAAAGGAACAAGATAGAGATAGGTTCAACGGAATTAGATGAACATAAAAATGGATATGGAATCAAGGAATAAGATAGAGATGGTGTCGGTAGGTACAATACTCATAACTGCTACTGGACTAAACCTCAAAACTACTACTGGACTAAACCGATTGTCCATGAAGAAATAACTGTTCTTTTACGGGTTTTGTGCGTGTGTGTGTGTGTGTGAGAACTGGTGGCAGTTGAGCAGTCGGCAGCAATTACCAGGGGCGGATCCAGAAAGTTCAACCGAGGGGGGCCAAAAAGTCATAAAAAAATTGACGACCAACATAAAATAATTTGCGTCACGATTGAATACGTTAAATGCAAAATAGATTGCTCAATTTGACTAATAATCATATAATATCACTATTCATAGTGATTTATTTGACCTGGTAAAGTTAGTCAACAACAAACTACTAATCTTGCATGAAGAAAACTTAACTCTTATTGTCTATATGTATTACTAGTGCGCTTACTAATTATATGATGACAATAGTCACGTATAACATATTTTAAGAATTTAAACTAAAAAAAATAAAAAAATAACTAATCTTGATCTATTAGTGTTTTCTTTATAATATGGCGATTTAAAATGTGAAAGAACAAATATGGACAAAGGAACAAGGAAGATAAAGACTAGTTACGACGACGGGTGGCACAAAAAAGTCAAAACATAACAAAATTGAAACTCTAATACATTCATTTATAATATAGTGACATTTTAGTAAAATATTTTAAACACAATTACCCATTATTTAAAATAACAAAAAAAATTTCTCAAACTTTGGTGGGTGGGGAGGGGGGGGGGGGGGGGTGCCATGGCCCCCCTGGTCATGCTTGTGCTCCGCCACCGGCAACTACAGCGGAGTGGTGCAGCAGTGGCGTTAACTGGAGCAGCGGCGACATGGATGGGAGCAGCAACAATAGCGATGAGAATAGTGGCGACTGGTGCACGACAGGGCATTGAGAGTATGAGATGGATTTAGGTTCTAGGTCTTAAAGGAAATAAAAAAAGGATAGCGTACATGAAACCAAAACTACATCAATCAAGGGCTCAACTTCTTCAGCCTTTGTTGGCTGCTCCGCCATCGACGTGACCCTTGTGCCTTAGCTTTCGGGCAGGCATGGCATGCCTCATTGAAGGCGCTATGCCTAGCACTAGGCGAGCAGTACCACCTGCGCTGGGCTGCACCTTGCATCTAGGCGAGGATCACCGCCTACATTGAGCTGTGCTGCATGCGTTTACCCGCGCCTTAAATTACACTCACCAAACCTCACTGTAAGTCACTGCTCACCTTTAAAAAGTTAGTGTCAAAACTTAACCTTAAAACTTACCTCGATCAAGATTGATAGAAAGAACATTTTAATTTATGCTACTCCATAGAGAACCGTTCCTATGTATTTACGTATTATTATGTTTTTTAACTTTTATTTAAAGTAGATCGGCTATTGCATCTACGTACTAACTTTTGTACGTAGTTGCAAACTTGAATTTATTGACATAGGACCATATTGACTTTTTAGATAATTGGATATAGTATTATCATAAAAATGATATATGCTAAAAATAAGAATCTTGTGGCGAATATTTGCTGAATTACATGCGCAAGAGAATTGATAGCCTAATATGTATTACTAATATTAAGAGACTTTACAGTGTATTATCAAGAGAGCTTTAAAATACATTATAAATTGTTGAACAGAAGAGGACGTAAAAGAAAGTAACATACCAAAAGGAAAATAAAATGGAGAGGCGGGATATTTTGCCTCTCAACATTTAATACAACAAGAAATGAGCATCATTTTACATAAAGAAACAAGACGGATAATGGATGATACTGAAATTTCTAAAGGATGATATTTTGAACTTTAGTGGATACACTTGTAGGAAAAAAGAAAATTTTAAAAGTGAACAATAGAAAATCAGGGAAGATTCTTGAGAGTTAAACTCCTATATTTGTTGCTTAAGCAATTAGTTCTTTATGCGTCTGGTCTTGAGTTCATTTGATTCTTGATTGTAAATATATAACACTTAAGCACCTAAGTCACTGTATTGTACAAAATTTGTTATGACTATATTAATCATAATTCCTTCCCATCAGACTCTTTACTTTTTACTATCCTTTTTGGGTTACATAATTTTTAACCTTTTTTTGCTATCACTGAGGTAACGTTTGAAATCACTTCCAGATTTGATTTTCTGTTTTCAAAAAAATAAAAATTAAAACCAATTTAGTTTTTATTTTTTATAAAAACAAATGGATGTTTGATTACCCAATTTTTATTTTGAAATTTTTCTTTGGTGGTGGTTTGCGGCGGGGCGTGGCAGCGGCCGAAGGCGGTGGCTGCCTGCCAGTAGCGGCAGGAGGTGGGCAGTGGCTACCGGCGGTGGGAGGGTGGTGGTGGTCTCTAAATAAAAACTAAAATTAAAAACCCAAAACTCCTAAATGAGAATTTTAAAAAACAGTCATGTTTTAAAAACTGATTTTCAAAACTGAAGGGGAAAAAAAAACGAAAATTGTGTGTCAAACGCGTATTTTTTCTCCAGTTTACAAAACTGGAGAAAAAATAGAAAGCAGAAAAGTTACCAAACAGAGCCTTTTAAGTTACTTCTAGATTCTAATTTATCTCACTCTTCCTAGACTTATATTTAGTGACGCTAAAAAAGCTGTACGACAAATATTTGTCTCTGGAGCCTATGCGCAAGGCTCAGGCACGCGCCTTTTCAAAGTGAGGCACAAACTTATAAACATAAATATATTGATATTCTTCTTCCTTTTTCTTTCTACATAGCAAACATTTGCATTGCTTAAAATTGGAACTAAAGCTCCTAAAAATTGAAACTAAAAACTGAAATCATCCCAGATTAAAGCTATTTGTTATGATAATTTAGTTTTACCATTACTAATATCCCAATTGAAAGTAAACACCTTTAAAAATAGAAATCACCGTAAAACAAAAATGTATTCTCGCTATTTCTTTTTCGCCTCTCCTTGACGGCAGACTATATCACTGGTGAATATAACCATAGCAATAAATTCTCCTTTGTTTAGTTCTCCTCTATTTAGCAGCAAACAATCATAGGTGAATATCACCCAAACCATCAGATTAGTTCTTCTCTGTTTTGATTACCTTTCCCTAAGATGGCAATAAGTTCTTTCATAACAATAGCAACAAAGGAACAAGATAGAGATAGGTTCAACGGAATTAGATGAACATAAAAATGGATATGGAATCAAGGAATAAGATAGAGATGGTGTCGGTAGGTACAATACTTAGAACTGCTACTGGACTAAACCTACTGTCCATGAAAGAATAAATGCTCTTTTGAGGGTTTTGTGCGTGCGAACGCTCGTGTGCGAGAGAGAGAGAGAAAGATGGAACTGGTGGTGGTCGAGCAGTCGACAACTACTATAGCGGAGTGGTGCAGCAGTGGCGTTAATTGGAGCAGCGGCGACATGGATGGGAGCAGTAACAGCGGTAACGATGAGAGTAGTGGCCACACAGACGTTGTGGGAGCCAGTCTTTCCAGACAGACGGAGTGATGCTGTGCGGGGCAGGCTAGGTGAATATGCGATTCGACAGTCCGTGGAGCACCGGCAGCTGTGGACCCTACAATGACGTGTCACTCCCGAGGAGCGCCACGTGTCGGCTAATGACATCATCATCTCAATCTCTATAAATAGAGGTCTTGAGAATTCATTCAAGAGGGTGGGACATTTTCATAACACTTTCACTTTCTCACTCTAGAATCCTAGAGAGAGAAACATACAGGACCTTAACTTTGGACCTAAGCATTGTACTGTGACTGTCGTCGTATATTCATCCTACGGTATCGCCCTCGCAGCACTGCCACCCTCAAGCTCTGTAAGGGAAGCCCTTAGTCTCTGCCCTTTCTCCACCCTTGCTATGTCCCACATCAGCATACTTGTCATCTGACTCAAAAAGCATTCCTTATGGCACCTCCACGTCGACTGTGAATCCACTTTCCTTGGCATCAATTTGTTGCTTAATTAAGCAATTAGTTCTTTATGCGCCTTCTAGGTTTTGTGTTCATTTGATTCTTGATTGTAAATGTATAACACTCAAGCTCCTAAGTCACTCTGTTGTACAAAATTTGTTATGAATATATTAATCATAACTCATTCTCATAAGACACTTTACTTTTTACGATCCTTTTTGGGTTACATAATTTTTAACCTTTTTTTTTGTATCACTAAGTTACTTCTTTTCAGATTCTAATTTTAACTCACTTTTCCTAGACCTATATACCTCCTATAAAATCATATTACAAGAGATTAGACAACTCCAATATATACACTTCACATTACATTTTACATGCGTCAAATTGTCTCTATGATACTTTTTTTACCTTTATTATTGCAATGCCAAACTTGAAATCTTTGGTAAGGATTAAATATTTGTGTAAGAAGATTCAAACCAATTACAATTTTAGTGTACCTTCCTTAACAAAACGTAATATGGAATAATCAGGGGCGGATCCAGAAAATCTAGTCGGGGGGTGCCAAAAAAATAAACTCATAGCTAACATCAAAGAATTCAAAAGCTTTAAGTTCATATAAAATATGACTAATCAAAAACACATTATAATAACGTCACTATTGAATACATTAAATGCAAAATAATTTACTCAATTTGACTACTAATAATATATTTCGGTTATGGATAGTGATTTATTTAATGGATAGTCAACAATAAATTACTAATTTCACATGAAAAAAAACTTAACTTACTCTATAGATATATTACTAATGTGATTATCAATTGTATGAGTACGTTAATCACGTATAAGTTAACAAATTATAAGAATTTAAAATAATAAAAATAACTAACCTTATTTTATTGTTGTCCTTTTGTAATACAGAGATTTAGAATTTATGATAGAGGAAGAAAATCACAATTACAAAGATAAAGATAAAGACTATGACAAGGTACAAAGAATAAAGAACAAAACAAAACGAAATCTTAACAAATTAATGCTACAATATAGTAGTTTTTTCATAAATATTTTATATGTTTTAAATATATTTATTCATTACTCAAAAAATTAAAAGGGATTACCAAAAAATGAGGGGTGCCGTGGTCCCCCCCGGTCATGGGGGAGGTCCGCCCCTGGGAATAATAAAGGTCCTTTTTAGTGACAATTTGATACGACAGAAGAAATGTTGACATATGACGCTAATTGGCATTAGCAATTTGCATTTTAATGTAAAATCATATTTTTTAGCAATGACCTTTTCGTGCTTCATGTCTTTGATTCGCAGTTCCCAATTGATTTACTTATTATAATTTAACTGAGCAGAGACTGATTTTTTTATGTCTCCATTCAAGATAGTAGATGAATAGTTGAACTGCTGTAGGAATTATGTATGAGACCATTCAGTTTTGATAGTGAAATGATCCTTAGTATATATTTTGTGGAAGTCATCACAAAATTGTTGAACTAGTCGTCAGATACATACTGTTTGGCATCTGCCATTGGTAAACTGGTTTACATGGTCTCGAACGGAGAAAGCAAAGCTGCCGGCCGAGAAGTAAGATAAGCTCAGCTTCATCGCCAGCCAAAGCGTAAAGTGGAAAAGACAAAGGGAATTCGGCACCTTATAATATCACGCAGTTCAGACCTTCTCAGTCTCATTCCAGGTTAAGAGAGAGAGGCAGATAGAGAAGGGAAGCCGATGGACGGTTCGAGGTGAACTGGGCAACCAAATATTCGGTAACCGTGAGAGACGGCAAACAATAGCTTGTTCCTACATGCACAAATACCTGTATTTTTTTAGTGAGGGAGTGCTTCATGAGGTGTCTATCTCGTGTTTCACCCTTGCTAAATATTTTCTCCAGAAGAAGGCGTCGACAATCTGAGCAACTTGGCCACAAACAGCCAGTAGTCGAAGAGGAAACAATGGATTACCATGGATCTTCCATTTCGGATTTACCATCGAACATCGTTGTGGACATTCTCTCCAGGCTTCCCACGAAGACCATCATCCACTGCAGGTGCATATGCTGGACTTTTCGCAACATTATATCGGACAAATATTTTGCAAATCTGCACCTCTTAAGATCACCCGGATGCCTTGTGATTCACCACTTTGATGTGGATGGGTACACATCCGCATATACGGTGAATGAGCTTACAGACAAGCCATATCCCAATTCTCTTCAACGTAACCAGTTAATGAAGTTCGACCTCAAAAAAAAATTCCCAAATGCTAAGTTGCACTTGGTGTGTTCCGCTAATGGCTTCCTTTGCTTAAGGGAATCAGACACGCATGCTGTTTGTATATGCAATCCTGTCATGCGAGAATACGTTATCCTTCCACCGCCGGAGCACACCCATCGGAACATTTGGAAGGTTGACTATGCATTTGGCTACTGTCCCGTGACTGGTCAGTACAAGGTGGTTTGTCTATCTGGAATAGAAACTCATGAACCAGCTACTAGGTCATCCTCATATAAGTTGGAGGTGGAGGTTTACGCACTTGGTACTCGTACATGGAGAAACATTGGACAGTTCACCCACCGGCTACGTGGTAGGAGTGGCGTACCGGTGAACGGTAAGGTTTATTGGTTGGTTAATGCTGAAGAGCTCTGCGAATGTCCAGATTCTATATGGTCTTTTGACTTTAAAACCGAGTTGACGGAACATATCTCCCTGCCGCCTAAGTTCAGTGAAGATGTTTTCTCATATATCTCGATATCCTTGGGTGTCCTACGAAGTTGTTTGTGCGTATGCGATAATTCCTCCTATTCGGATCTAGCCATCTGGGTGTTGAACGAAGGCGGTGTTTGGACAAGAGATGTTTTCATTCGCAAAATAAGTTTGCGCAATTGGCCATTTGTAGACCTAGTCAAACCTCTGGCAGTGCTTGAAGATGGAGATATAGTGATGTTTTGTGCTTGGGAGAATTTATTTTCCTACAACTTTAACAAAATATCCTCGAATCATTTCAACACCTGTGGCCGGTATTTTGATGTCAGTGTTCATGTCACAAGCTTTTTTTCCCTGCGGGAGTTTGAGGGGGAGAATGTTGAAATTTTTTGAATGTCAAGTACACGAATGCAGTTGCAAATCTAGCTTTAATTCCTCAAGTGATGCCATTGTGATTTGAGAAAGTTGATTCAGTAACGTTGTTGCTTCGTCTGATGATTAACCAGATTTTTGTGAACTCACACTCCAAGGTAATGTCTACCAGTTGGTTCTTGCCAAGTTTAGAACTGCAATATTCCTTAATTCTTGCTTTGAATGGAAGTAATAACAGAATGAGAGTGATATTTCTGCAGAAGAAGCCTTGCTTGCTGCTATATTGGTTTCAGAAAGCTGAAAAAGTTATAACCACCAAACGTTTTTGGTGCAGCAACACCAACATACAAACAGTCATTTCCGAAGAAACTTAACTTGAAGCAATCAAGTTGGCTTCATTAGGCTCAAACAGTAACTTTTGATGAAAAAGAACAAAAACATTCGCAGGATTCAATGGCACAAGCACAGCAACTACGCCACCAAGTTGAGACTCTCGAGTCTCAATATACAGCTCTAACTGGCCATTCCACGCGGCTAAGAAGTTCGTATAAGGAGCGGAGCCTCATTTGATCAGTCATGGATGCATGAAGAATAACCAGCTGCAGTCTGAAAAAATTTTCTAATTCCGCCCGGTGGGTCCCACTGATTTTTTATGGCTCAGATCAAGATAGTAGATGAATAGTTGAACTGCAATAGGAATTATGTATGAGAAAATCTAGTTTTGATGTTGAAATGATCCTTTGTATTTTGTGGAAGTCATCACAAAATTGTTGAACTAGTCGTCAGATACATACTGTTTGGCGTCTATTTTTGGTAAATTGGGTTTGTCCATATCGTTGTTTACTTGGTCCAAAACGGAGAAAGCAAAGCTGCCGGCCGAGAAGTAAGATGAGCTCAGTTTCATCGCCGGCCAAAGCGTAAACTGGCAAAGACAAAGGGAATTCGGCATCTTATATCACGCAGTTCAGACCTTCTCAGTCTCATTCCAGGTTAAGAGAGAAGGGAAGCCGATGGACGGTTCGAGGTCAACTGGGCAACCAAATATTCGGTAACCGTGAGAGACGGCAAACAATAGCTTGTTCCTCCATGCACAGATACCTGTATTTGTTTAGTGAGGGAGTGCTTCATGAGGTGTCTATCTCGCGTTTCAATCTTGCTAAATATTTTCTCCAGAAGAAGGCGTCGACAATCTGAGCAACTTGGCCACACACAGCCAGTAGTCGAAGAGGAAACAATGGATTACCATGGATCTTCTATTTCGGATTTACCATCGAACATCGTTGTGGACATTCTCTCCAGACTTCCCACGAAGACCATCATCCATTGCAGGTGCGTATGCTGGACTTTTCGCAACATTATATCGGATAAATATTTTGCAAATCTGCACCTCTTAAGATCACCCGGATGCCTTGTGATTCACAACTTTGATGTGGATGGGTACACATCCGCATATACGGTGAATGAGCTTAGAGACAAGCCATATCGCAATTCTCTTCAACGTAACCAGTTAATGAAGTTCGACCTCAATAAAAAATTCCCAAATGCTAAGTTGCACTTGGTGTGTTCCGCTAATGGCTTCCTTTGCTTAAGGGAATCAGACACGCATGCTGTTTGTATATGCAATCCTGTCATGCGAGAATACGTTATCCTTCCACCGCCGGAGCACACTCATCGGAACATTTGGAAGGTTGACTATGCATTTGGCTACTGTCCCGTGACTGGTCAGTACAAGGTGGTTTGTCTTTCTGGAATAGAAACTCATGAACCAGCCACTAGGTCATCCTCATATAAGTTGGAGGTGGAGGTTTACGCACTTGGTACTCGTACATGGAGAAACATTGGACAGTTCACGCACCGGCTACGTGGTAGGAGTGGCGTACCGGTGAACGGTAAGATTTATTGGTTGGTTAATGCTGAACGTCTCCGCGAATCTCCAGACTCTATATGGTCTTTTGACTTCGAAACCGAGTTGACGGAACATGTCTCCCTAGCGCCTAAGTTCAGTGAAGATGTTTTCTCATATATCTCGATATCCTTGGGTGTCCTACGAAGTTGTTTGTGCGTATGCGATAATTCCTCCTATTCGGATCTAACCATCTGGGTGTTGAACGAAGGAGGTGTTTGGACAAGAGAAGTATTCATTCGCAAAACAAGTTTGCGCAATTGGCCGTTTGTAGACGTAGTCACGCCTCTGGCAGTGCTTGAAGATGGAGATATACTTATGTTTTGTGCTTGGGAGAATTTATTTTCTTACAACTTCAACAAAATATCCTCGAATCATTTCAACACCTGTGGCCGGTATTTTGATGTCCGGGCTCATGTTACAAGCTTTTTTTCCCTGCGGGAGTATGAGGGGGAGAATGTTGAAATTTTTTGAATGTCAAATAGACGAATGCAGTTGCAATTCTAGTTTTTCTTCCTCCAGTGATGCCATTGTGATTTGAGAATGTTGATTCACAAACATTGTTGCTTCGTCTGATAATTAACCAGATTTTTGTGAACTCACCCCACAAAGTAATGTCTATTAGTGGGTTCTTGCCAAAAAAAAAAAACAAGTGCAATATTCCTTAGTTCTTGCATTGGACGGAAGTAATAACAGACTGAGAGTGATATTTCTGGAGAACAATTGCTTGCTGCTATATTGGTTTGAGAAAGCTGAAAAAATAACAAAAATCAAACGTTTGGTCCAGCAACATCAACATACAAGCACTCATTTCCAAAGAAACTTGAAGCGATGGAGTTGGCTTCTTAGGCTCGAACAGTAAGTTTCGATGACAAGAACAAAGATATTCGTCGGATTGAATGGCCGCACAGCAATATTGAGACTCTTGAGCTGTGTATATATTGAGACTCTCGAGTCTCAATATATATACAGCTCTAACGGGCCATTCCACTGAAGTTCGTAAAAAGGAGCGGAGCCTGATTTGATCAGTCATGGATGCATGAAGAATAACCAGCTGCAACCTGCATGTTAACATGCATTGCTCCGACCTTTTTCATTTCCGCCTTCCCCTATTGATTCAAAAGTTAGAAATCATTCTCGAACAGTACTGGCACGAAGAGGGAGGTGCAATGGGCTTATGGGCGGGAGCTGTGGCACGGAAGCTTAGGCATGTCGAAGAGTCTAAGATTCGGAGCTGCAGGAAGTTAATGATGCAAATCTCATAGACATCTTGTGTTCGAGTTAAATAGAATCTTATTTCTGAATATGCATAGAATGCAAGACATATGAAAACAACTTAGTCAATAATTTTGGTAAACTTTGGAGTGAAGAATTAAAGATTGCCAACTTTAACCACATTTGTTAAAATTAAACTTTATCAAATAATTTATCATTCTTTCGAATCATTAAAGTTTATTTACTTCTACAACTTGTTGAACCACGGGTTAAACCAATGAACCGTGAAGCGGTGCCTTCACGGGTCAATGGGAGGTCCGATTCTAATAACTACAAAAACAAGGTATTGTGGCTAAACTCGAAAGTGTCGAGCATGATTCTCTTTTTCAGTTTTTAGTTGATGTTGTTAGTTTCAAAGATCTTGTTCCTTAGCTTGACGGGTTAACGGTCAATTGTGCAAGATTGTACTTAATATTAACTGAACGTGATTTCATAGGACTACATTTAAAAACTTTGTGCACAATAAAGTACATCTTGAAAGATCAATAGCTACTACACTAGTCTTAATCCCGTGCGTTGCACACGGGAGCAACGTGTGCTAAGCATAAAATTATTCATTAAATTACATCATATCAATTACAATAATAAAGCAAAATAATATTAAGAACAATTGAAATGCTAATAATAAGTTGATTTCCATTTTTATACCCTAGTTGATTTCTACTGATGAACTTCTTGTATTAAAAAAGAAGTAAAATAATAAATAAAAAAAGGATAATATCACATGATCGTAAATGTAATATTTTTCTGTGCAGTGCACATAGAGGGTTGTAAAACAACTATCAAAGTACTAAATTAAAACTATTATTAGTTTGATCAGTAATAGCAAAACAATTTGGTATTACATGTAGATAGAATCAAAAGAACATGTATAACATGCAATAATAACACCTATGTCAAACTTAAACACAAATCATAACGTATTGTTGTTGTGAAGAGTAAAAGGGTTTGTAAAAAAAAATTGCAACGGATTAAAAGAAGACGATATGAGTCGTATTTATCTTTTGAGTTTGTGAAGGTACTTTTTTTAAATTATGAAAATATATAGTTGTCGGAGTGATTTTTGGGATTAGCCTAAGATTGATACTCATAAATAAATTTTTTGTAACCAAAACTTTCGAAAAAAATAAAAAAAAAGGTAGGATGTGTGAGGGAGGGATGCAGAAAAAAGTTATAATTATTTTCTCAAATTTGAAGAGTTTAAGGAGGACCTTCAAGTAAGCGTTTATTTGGCAATATTGATGGATATATTGCTAAATAAGTATACTTTACTCAAAATTTCGATTTTGTGCAAAAAGTTTGCGAATGATTGCCAAATCAGATTTTAATTGAATTAATTAGTAAGCAATAATTATGGAAACTCAAAACAATTTGCTATAATTATAAATTATTTTTGAAATTTGAATGATGAGATTAATTAAAATTTTGACATTTAATTGATAAGATAAACTCTATCAGATTGGTGAGAGAGAATCAAATTCAAAAAGGGAAGTAACAATATAACAACTAAATTCAAAAAGGGAAGTGATATTCAAAGTTACTAAAAATAGTTTAATATAAGGAATAAATGAATCCACGTGGCGAAAGGAGAGACTGTCCACGTAGGCATGACGTGACGACATTCTCTCAGCTTCGGCTTTCATATATATATAATTAGATTCGAAAGGACCTCTTACTTATTAGGTTATGGGTGGCTAAAGAACCTGCCATTAAGGTAATACTTTATTATAATGGTTATGCAATTCACATTAATTATGTTTGTTGCTAAAAGTCATTACTAATTGATTATCACATTATTATAAGGGAGAAAACGATGTACCACAATGGTGGAAAATATATAAGTCTAGAAATCATTGATCCTAATTTACAATCCATTGATCCGGAAGAGCAACCCCAGGGCCATAAAGCCTAAAGTCAATTATTTCCCAGAATTAAAGGGAAACAAGTATTTGATGCTTAACATGCTGAAGTATATTCCGTACACAGGACTCGTCCAAATCTGATTTTGATGATCAATCATTCGGAGACTAGTACCGAGAATGTCTATTTGGATATCATATACAAAATTTGCTGTATCAGCTTTACTCACAAAAGATTGCCGCTAAAAATTATGTCTTTACTGTTACTAAAATTTACAATGACAATCTTATGTCGCTAAAATACATTTAGCGACATATTTTTACAACAACGGGCAATCGTTGTCCATGCTTTTCCAAGTACTCTAATAAGCTCTTCCACACCGTGCGTTAGAGAGTATATAATCACCTTTGAAACTTCCCTTACCACGTACTCCATCCGTTCTAAATAAATCAATCATATTTCTCTTTTGGACTGTCCCAAACAAATTGATCATTTTTCAAATTTGAAAAGATTTCATAAGTATTTTTTACGTTTATTTTTTTTACACTTTCTTTGGCATATTTCTCTCCAATCCTCCGCCAACTCATTCTATCTCTGGCCCACTTTCTTCCTCCCCTCCTCTCTTTTCGGGTGGAATGAGAAATTAATAAAATATGACTCATGTCCTAAGTAAGCACACAAATCAAATAATTTTGGACAGATGAAGTATTAAACAAAAAAAAGAAAATAGATCGAAAATAAACCTTACCTGAAAAAAAGATATCCTGCAATCTACTTATGTCCGACCTTAAATTCAATTGGAATTTTTCGCTTGATTGGCCTGAAATTCAGCATGCATATCCTAAACTTTATAGTGAAAGTCAGTCTCCTAGACTTAGACTCAATCTCATAAATGGAAAAACTTCTACCAAATTAAGCTCTCTAGGATCACTATATAAGGTACACCACTATGAGTAATTTTATTCACACATCCCCATAAAAAATAAAAAAATCTAACCAAGCAAAAGAGATGGCCAAGCAGACTGTTGCTTCGTTACTCCTCATTGCTGTTCTCGTGCTTTGCATAGGTTTGTTCTGTTCATCAATGTGATATTAGTGTTAAAAGGTCTCTATTGCTTCTATCATACAGACTCGTCGTCTGGTAAAAGTAGATGCTTGGCTTAACGTTCGTGTGACTATATGACACACCACGTAATTTTTAGTAGATGGCTTGATGCGTGAGTAAACATACGAAAGTTCTAAGTGATTCCTCAAATCGTTTGTTAGTTTATATTTTCGTATTCCTTTAGATCATTATACCCACGCGGTGGCCACAAATTAAACGAACTTGGATTTTTTTTTTTCCTGTAAGATTGTTGGGACGTGTTATAAGGTCTGTTTTATCATCAATTATCACAACCAAAAGAGTATAATTAAATGTCTCGACAAAGATTACTCATTCAATATGAATCAATTGGAAACCAAGGCGCTTTTGTGACCAAATTTTTCGGTATTTTTGTGTAGGTTGTAAGGAGGTAAGGGTTGAGGGGCTCCAATGTTGTTTCGACAACCATATCGGGAGCTGCAATCCAGGCACTTCAGACGATGAGAGGTGCAATCAACTCTGCCTCAATAGCTGCACCAAGGGAGGCAAATGCAAGCATTTCAATCATGCTCCCCCAAGTCACTTCTGCCATTGTTTCTGTTGATCATGGGAATGTCTACACTATCATCAATTATCATCTTTTAGCAATTAATTAATAAAAGGAGAGATTATTTATCATCATGTTACTTCCTCTCTTCTTTCGTTTTGAGAAGAGTACCTTGTTACGAAATAATATAGCCATGGATTGAGAAAGTGCCGATCGTTGTGAATAAGTTAGTAAGGGTAGTTGACTTCTGTTAAGCGACAACTTTATGTCTATTTATGTCGCTTATTTTAGCAATACGGACAAAAGTTTGTGTATCTAAATTTACAACATGGTGATATACCAAAGTTTATATATGTCCGTATACATCACCGATACCTTTTCGCCAATATCCACCCTACTTGTTATGGCATCCATTATTTTGTCAAGGTGACAATCCTGCAAAGTTATTAGTTGCAATGAAGTCTTTTTCAAAGTGATCAGTTGGAAGTTTAATTGAGTTGGAGCAGACGCGATCAATGATCTCTCCTTCATGGCTTCCAAAGTTGGAATTCGGATCCGCTTTGACCGTCACAGATCTTCTTTTACTCATTCAAACAATGAAGAAGCGAGAATTATTAAAAGATATCTCGATAACTATTAGTCGTTCAACTATACAAGCATGCTACTCTCACATAGGATACCTCAATAACGAATAGCAAGATTGCTTCCCTCAAGTAATTTTTTTACTTCCTATAGGTTAGATTGGAGTCCAGCATATTTATGAATACCGTGTCGGAGTGCGTACCACTTTTTTATATAAAATAGTACATACCGGTACTGTCTCATCAATAATATACATTTGTAATATTCTTAATTGGCGAACTAAAAATATATAAATATATTTTTTTACTCAGAGCTCCTCTAGAATGAACTGTTTGTCCTATTGAGCTTAAATTACGTTAGTTTTCAATTAAACTAAATAGCTTCTTCAATTTAATTACCTCCTCTAGGATTATCCCCTTTTTCTACAATCTCGTGCGCAAATTCTTATTTAAAAATAAGTTGTTTGTTCAATAATAACGTCTTTGGACTCAAGAATAAGTTGTTTTTGTATATGTGCGTGTGTGTGCTCGTGTAGATGTGTGGAAAAGCAGTATATCATATAAATGAAAGAATATATCAAAGCTTCCAAGTATAAAATAAATTAAAGCTAAGTGACTATTATGAGCAAGAGGCTACAGATGCTTTAATTGGTATAAGAGAACTTATAGTGTTTTTCTAATCATTCTTTATATGGTCAATTTATAAAATTTCTAACAAAATTTGTTACTTTTACATTTTTTAAGGAATCGGTACAAAACACAAAATCTCGGCCGGTACGTAGTTCTCAGCCGGTATCACCTGTACCGGCCGGTACAACTAAACATAGCGATATTTTGACCGGTACAAAATATAAGAGTTACCGTACCTGTAAAAGATAAAAACGATATGTACCGCCCGGTACGGCCGGTACCAGTACGGTATTGATAACTATGGAGTCCAGTCCATAGATACTCGGGATCTTGATTTGCATGCATATGTGGCCAACGAGATTACTTTCCCTTGAGTAATCTCGTTTTGGCTCCTGTTTATTGCGGGTGACAAAAGTACCTTATAACATAACTTTTTTAATATTGCATTACAACATGAATCGGGTTTCATAAGTAACCTTAGAATACCTTTTGACGACTCAATCAAGGGAGATAAATAAGATAACAACTAGTTTGTTTGTTTGCAAATCATGGATGTTATACCAAGTGAGAAGGTTAATGGGGGGGGGGGGGGGGGGGATACCTGAATAACAAGGAATACAAATCAAATGTGTATATAGACTGAGCAAAAAAATAAAATTCCAGAATTTTAGCGAGGTGCCATGGCCCTTGTTGTTGCTAGAAAGTTAATCCGGAACCCTAACCTGGAATGATGACTTGCAAGACAGAAAACGAGTGACCCTTGGGTGTGGTTCCAGACGGAAAACTCTCTGATACTTAAGTTAGAGCGCAACTACAGGATAATAACTCTGAAAAAGCATTAAAGACTGTATCTTTGTATGTGTGATTGTCTGCGTACTGGGGGTAGTCTCCTATATATAACTGTAGGTGGAAGACCCCTAGTAGGACTGGGCAGTAGGCCAGATCACGTTAGGATCCTTGAGGATCACGTCACGATATTTGAGGACTCTTTTAGAATCTGAATTCTTGATAAGATAATAATCAATCTCGTAGATTGACCCAGTTTGACTGGAGATGACGGGTGTTCCCCAATTATTGAAAGTTTATTTTTGAGTTATATCATAAGCCCCCCACTTTCTCAGCTAAAATGTTTGGCTAAGGAAGTTATACCAGGCGTCTTGAGAAACGCATCCAATTTGTAAGAGATCTTTCATCCGCTTGTAGGGGTAAATAATATTTCTTTACTCCATGGGCTTGGACCTAAGCTCTTAGGAGTTTAAGACATGGAATTTTGTGCAAGTAGGGTGTTTGAACTTTAGCTCTTGAGAGCTAGGTCTTAGGATTTCGTCTAAGCAGGCTATTCAGAATCGTCTTTGGGAAGATGAGTCATGGGATCTTGAGATTCTTTAGAGGTTGTGCCCCATGATAAGCTCTCTAGGGATAAGACACAAAACTGTGCATTCAAGTTTTTACATGTGCTTGTATATATTTGCCTAAGTGTTTGAATGTCCTATTGAGAGGTTTCACTTGACAATATAGTTTTCACCTCTCCGTTGGAGGGTGTTTGTTGCAAGTGTGTGTTCTTTAGCTTAAGACTGACCACATCATGCTTGCGTTTTACTTGGACACGAACTCTTATCATCAGCTAAGAGCTGACAAAGAAGCTTCGCACTCATGCTTGCTGGGGTTTTGAATTGACAAAGAATGGTAGGGTGATGAAGTCCCACATAGTGCTTTTCCGTATCACGGGTTAGAACTGAAGCTAAACCGTTTGGATAGAAGTTGAGCTCTATCCTGTCACCTTGAGGGTGTTCGTCCTTAAGAGACCGCCCTTGGTGGCCAGTGGAACATATCGTTCTAATAAGCGCCCTTGAAGGCGGATGAAGCGCAAAGCTCATGTAAATACCCTTGGGGGTTTGACGGAACATAAGTTCTCGTATGCACCCTTGAGGGCGGATGGAGCACAAAGCTCATATAAATACCCTTGAGGGTTTGATGGAACTTAAAGTTCTTGTAAAGGCCCTTAAGGGCTCCAGTCGAAGAAAACCCGTACTTTGTCGTCATGATGCTACACAAGAAGGTGTGGGGCATTGAGCCCATAATATAGCCATTATTATGAAGCCTGCGTGTCTGAAAGGCGCACAAGGTATTGAAGTCTATAATATTTGATGATCTCATAAAAATATAAAAGCTCCCTGCTTGATAAGGCATGAATATATAAAGATGTCTTTTAAGCCTTTATGTGGGGCACGGTCGCAAGAAGGCTTATAGGAGCAATAAAAATATAGAAGACCATAATATGTCTGCTCGGTTGTACTAGCATATAAAATTAATTAGAGGATGTGGAGTCCGTCTGAGCAAGATGTCATTGATGATCAGTAGAGATAGAGGACACAAAGTTCATCTGAGCAGGATATCACTAGGTGATCACTAAAGAAATTGCCGCAGTTTGTCGATATACTGAGAAGCATCTAGATTCAGTTTGCTGGTTGCATGACCAGGCATATTAACGGTGCATTACCAGAGGCTGGCGATGAGTTCTGATCGATTCACTTGATGTGATGGTAGCACGCGTGCCTCCATCATTGTAAGACTAGCTTCTCAACAAGCAGCGATTTGAATATGTCACCGATAGAGGCCACTGTATGACCTAATATACTACGAGATGATATATAATGCCGAGTCGGCAGGATGCTGCAGCAAAAACCTTAAGTATGACTCGTAGTCGTAGGTCACTGTGAATTTGTTCCTTGCTTGTGAAACGGTCTATATGTCACCATTCATGCTCGCAAGTGCGGTTCATGATCTTGCCACAAGAAAAACACGTGACTGAACAAATATTTTTTTAAAGTAATAAAGCATATGAATATACATGTGTAACTATGTTTTTAACATAGAAATAACAATGCTGTTCATAAACCACGGCTCCACTAGGGCTTTGTCGGTCAGATGACAGGGTGCGTTGCACTGTGTGTCGCAAGTGAGCTTAAAAAGTCATAGTAATCGGGAGTCCCGATTTATGACATGCTTGCACCAATTGACGCAACTGGACAATGCTAGACTCAAATAAATAGTTTTAGGCAATACATAGTGCACATGAGAAGTAACCTTTGGGAGGTTTGCTAACGCCTAAAATCGTAGTCGCTTAATTTTTAGCAACATATATGCGATGAGATATATGTCGTTTTTAAAGAATATGCGGCATATGTTAAATAAATGAGACCATGTGGGTCTTGAATTTAAATAGGTCGTTATCTCGGGTTAAAAGCTTAATGTTTTCAAATATACATGGCCTAAGTCAAATAAATGAGACCGTTAGGGTCTTAAGTATCAATATGTATCTTCCATAGGCAAAAAACCTAATGCACTTAAAAGCTGTGGCATATGTTGAATAAAGAAAACCCTGTGGGTCCAAAACATAAACCTGGACATTTTTTGGGGTGAATGCAGAATTGAAAAAAGACGGGGTGCACCTGCTTTTCATTCTGCCGATTCTTTTCATCCACCGAAGAGAATCTGTCACTGGAGACAGAGTTGACCACCGTAGGGAGGCGGCGGTGCCACGGTAAGGAGCGACGGCAGATTCGGCAGTCGCTGCCGGCGGCGACGTCGGGGCTTGGCCAGTGCAACAATGATTCCATGGAGCTGATCGGTCAAGTGGCGGCATCATCGTTTGATTACAGTGGACGGCACTATGTCGGGGAAGATGGCTACCGGCAGACACGTCGCGGTGGCCAGCTACGATGGCTACCGACGATGATGCTCCTCCACTGTGGCTGCATGATGCGGTGGCTGGCGTGTTTTTCCAATCACCACAGTGGTGTAGGTCTGTAGTAAGGATGGCCGCGATGGCACCAGACAGATCTGGAGTGAGGCTACGACGATGATGCGGCACCGGTGTTGGAAGCGTAGCGGAATCACAAAAATTTATGATACGAACAACGGCGGTGTATACATAGAAACACAAAGATTTCTTACACAAGAACACACTAGAACAAAATATTTGTAACTCACAACCTTGGTGTTTCAACACCTCTCTCTGTTTCTATTCTCTATTTTCACTCACACAAGCTGCTGCTTGTTTTCTCTCCCAAAATCACTCTCTAATTCTCTCACACACTAACTTCTCACTCTCTAAGACTTAAAACTAAACTAAACAAGACTCCACATATATATAGATAGACAAGGTCGGAAACTTCATCTTCTCCAAAGTTCTAACCGACTTCACCAATTCAATTGAGTCAACAATTTCAACTATCCATTATCTTCTCAAAACTTCCAAGTCGGCAGCCACCTTCTCTTCATCAAGTTCTTTGAGTCGGTTCTACTTAAGTCAAATTTTGCAACTCACTTAATGAGGGTTTGAAATTCTAACACTCCCCCTCAAACCCGAATCTTCATGCCAAGCTTCTCTTTGAGTTTGTGGAATATGTCGGTCTTCAATGGCTTTGTAAAAATATCTGCTATTTGGTCTTCCGTTCTGCAATGAACTAATTCCACGACTTTATTTTTAACTTGCTCCCGAATAAAATGATACCTCGTGTCTATATGCTTGCTTCGACTATGTGATACTGGATTCTTCGCAAGTGCTATAGCAGATTTGTTGTCAACGTATATCATAGTCGGACTTTCTTCAATGAGATATAACTCTTTCAAAATATTCTTCAACCATATTGCTTGGCACGTGCACGCTGCTGCGGCTATATACTCGGCTTCACATGTTGAGAGAGCAACTATTTGTTGCTTCTTTGATGACCACGAAAATATTGCTGATCCAATGTGAAAAGCATATCCAGATGTGCTCTTCCGATCATCCAAGTCTCTTCCATAATTACTATCTGAATAACCAATCAATCTTGAATTTTGAGAGTGAGTATAAAATAGACCATGATCAACCGTACCTTTGACATATCTCAAAATTCTTTTTGCTGCATTGAAATGATCTTGTTTTGGTCTCTCCATGTATCTGCTGACCAATCCAACTGCATATGTTATATCCGGTCGAGTAAAAGTCAAGTACCTCAAACTTCCAACCATACTCTTGTACAATGTCGGGCTTACCGACTTTCTATTCGAGTCAACTTTCAACTCCACACACGTTTCTGCTGGTATGGCTACTGGATTGCAATCCTTCATTCTAAATCTGCTCAAAATTTGCTCCGCATACTTCTTTTGCGACATAAATATTCCATCTTCCATTTGTTTTACTTCGACTCCAAGAAAGTATGACATTTCACCGATATCTGTCATCTCAAATTCTTTAGTCATAGCTTTCTTGAAATTAGTGAACATACCTGGATTATTTCCCGTGAATATCATATCGTCCACATATAAGCAGACAATCATGATATCACCGTCCTGATTTCTCTTCGTGTATAAGGCATGTTCATAAGGACTCTTCACGAAACCATTTTCCTGGAAGTACTTGTCTATTCTCGTGTTTCAAGCTCTTGGAGCTTGCTTTAATCCATACAAAGCTTTCTTCGGTCAATAGATTTTGTCTTCTTGTCCTTTTTTTATATATTCAGGTGGTTGCTTGACGTAGACTTCTTCTTCTTAGTAGCCATTAAAGAATGCCAATTTTACGGCCATCTAGTAATCTTCCATTTATTTTGCACTCTGAGCGCTGTGAAAAGTCTAATAGAATCAATTCTTGCAACTAGAGCAAATACTTCATCATAATCAATTCTTTGTTTCTGCTTATAGCCTTTAGCTATACTAACCTCGTCTTGTGCTTCTCCACTTTGGTTTCTTGATTAGTCTTTGTCTTGTACACCCATTTGACTCCAATTGCCTTGAATCCTTTTGGAAGATCAGTGAGCTCCCATGTATCGATTCTTTTTATTGCAGCAGTTTTCTCATTCATGGCTTTCTTCCACTTCTCATCCTCAGTAGCCTCTTCGTATGTCATGGGATCACACTCTGCCGTTAAACAAAATAGTGAATAATCAAATGTTGTCTGAACAGGTTCCGCAGCATCATAGATGTCATTTAGACTTCGCATTTTCATAGGTGCTCCCCCTAAATTTCTGCTGCTGCTGCTGCCACTACTAGATGATGATGGTGTTGATGCAAGTGTTCTTGGAATAGGACTTTGTGGAGGAGTCTGATCATCACCGTGCTCATCTTGCACGTTTAAGTCGACGTCATCGTCAGCATCATCAAAAAATAATCCTTCAACTTTCTTTTCTTCTTTACTCCATTTCCAATAATCTGCTTCGTCAAACTCAACATCACGTGAGATAATAACTTTCTTGGTAAGAGGATTATATAATCTGTACGCTTTACTTCTTTTATCGTAGCCGATAAAGATGCACTTTTCTCCTTTATCATCTAGCTTCTTTCTCTTTTGATCAGGAATATGGGCATATGCAATGCACCCAAAAATTCTGAGATGTTCAACTTTTGGCTTGCTACCACTCCATGCTTCATTTGGCGTCTTGAACTTTACACTTTTTGTTGGACATCGATTTAGCAGATATACTGCACATTGAACGGCTTCAGCCCAAAACGTTCTCGGTAAATGCTTTCCCTTCACCATGCTTCTTGCCATATCAAGAATCGTGCGATTCTTTCTTTCTGCTACGCCATTTTGTTGTGGCGTGTAAGAGGCTGTCAACTGATGAATGATTCCATGCTTTTTACAGTAATCTTCAAATAACTTCGAGGTGTATTCACCTCCTCTGTCAGACCTGAGTATCTCCAGATATTGTCCACTTTGTTTTTCAGCCATTGCTTTGAATTCCATGAATTTATCAAGGGCTTCCGATTTTTCTTTAAGAATAAACACCAACTTTTTCTACTAAAATCATCAATAAAAGTAAGGTAGTACATGTTTCCGCTAAGTGATGGAATCTCAAATGGACCAGCTATATCAGAGTTCACAATCTCTAGTGGCCTTCTGGCTCCCTAGGATTTTCCAACTTCAAAACTTTGTCTGTGTTGTTTTCCTTTAACGCAAGCCTCACACAACTGATCTGGTTCATGAATTTCTGGCAGACCATTCACCATCTTTGTTCTTGATAATAACTTTAGACCGCTAAAACCAAGATGACCAAATCTTAAATGCCACAACCATGAATCATCTTTAATGACAGACTTCATGCATCTCATCATTTCAGATCGGATATCAAGTGTGAAAAGACGATTCTTCGTCATTTCAACTTTGGCAATTAATTCTCTATCTTTGTTTCTGATAACAAGAGCACCGTCTTTCATGTGTATATCCTACCCCTTATCTACGAGTGGGCCCAAGCTGNTAATATTGCTCTTTAAGGCAGGTACATAATAAACATCTGATATAAATTTTCTATCTCCATTCTTTAAAGTAATCATAAGTTTACCTTTGCCTTTCATCGGAATCTTGGACGAGTCTCCGAAAGTAACTTCTCCTTTGATAGTCTCGTCCAAATCTGTGAACAGCTCCTTTCGGCCGCACATATGGTTGCTAGCACCTGTATCGAGATACCAAACATTTTTTCTACACTTTTCATTTTCTCTATAAGTGAGAAAAATAGTATCTCTCACATTTTTTTCTTCAGCTGTTGCAAAATAATTTTTTTGCTATATTTTAGGAGTTGATCTGCACTCGTAACTAAAATGACCATATTTATTGCAACTATAACATTTCAACTGAGATTTATCACCTTGTTGTTGAAATCTGCCTCTTCCTCTGCTTCTAAATCCTCGACCACGACTATATGCTTGATAGTAGTCGTTTGTTTGACTTCTATCAAAAGATTGTCTACCACGTCCTCGTCCACCGCGTATACTGCGTGGACCACGTCCACCTCTATAGCTACCTCTGTAGCCACTACGTTCTCCTCTACCTCGTCCATAGCTACTGCTAGCTTGATTTTCACCTGCATGTAATTTGCTTTGCAAAGCTTGCTCCAAATTTCCGCTATTTTCATTTTGATTTATTCTCTGCTCGTGAGCTTGAAGTGAACCCACAAGCTCATCTATAGAAATTTGAGACAAATCTTTCGACTCTTCAATTGCAGTAACAACATAATCAAATTTTCTAGTCAGAGAACGTAAGAATTTTTCCATTACTCTGACATCATCTAGAGTTTCTCCATTTCTTTTCATCTCGTTTGCCACCGTTTTCAAACGAGTAACATAATCACTGATATTTTCCGAACTTAGCATTTTTAATGTCTCAAATTCAGCTCGAAGTGATTGAAGACGTACCTTTTTCGCCTTTTCGACTCCCTGTAGAGATTTCTGCAGAATCTCCCACGCATCATTTGATGTCTTCGCGTCTGATATTTTTTCAAAGGTTGATTCGTCAACTCCTTGAAAACTTAAGAACAAGGCCTTCTTATCCTTCTTGCGCGATTCTCTTAACGCCGTTTTCTGGGCGTTTGATAAAGCTGCTTCGGCCGCCACATCTGCGGGTTCGATATATCCGTCTTCAATGATTTCCCATAATTCTTGTGATCCGAGTAGAACCTTCATTTGGATACTCCAATTCCCATAGTTCGTCTTCGTTAATTTTGGGATTTGCGGCTGAATTATATTCGCCATCTCTTCACCTTCTTGTGACGTAGAATCGAACCTGCCGGCTCTGATACCACTTGTTGGAAGCGTAGCGGGATCACAGAAATTTATGATACGAACAACGGCGGTGTATATATAGAAACACAAAGATTTCTTACACAAGAACACACTAGAACAAAATATTTGTAGCTCACAACCTTGGTGTTTCAACACCTCTCTCTATTTCTATTCTCTATTTTCACTCACACAAGCTACAGCTTGTTTCTCTCCCAAAATCACTCTCTAATTCTCTCACACACTAACTTCTCACTCTCTAAGACTTAAAACTAAACTAAACAAGACTCCACATATATATAGATAGACAAGGTCGGCAACTTCATATTCTCCAAAGTTCTAACCCGACTTCACCAATTCAATTGAGTCAACAATTTCAACTATCCATTATCTTCTCAAAACTTCCAAGTCGGCAGCCACCTTCTCTTCATCAAGTTCTTTGAGTCGGTTCTACTTAAGTCAAATTTTGCAACTCACTTAATGAGGGTTTGAAATTCTAACAGTTTTCTCGGAGGGCCTACCGTGGCAGTGATGGTGATGGGGCCGCCTTATGCTGTCGGCAGCGGCGCACAGGTCCTGTTTGTGGCTGTATAGGCGGTGCGGTGTGGACTGATAGGACAACGCCAATCTGAGAAAGGCGACGATGATGCAGTGACGGTGCCCTTTGCTACATCAAGGCGCAAGGACGATCGGTTAAAATTTTGACCCTTTGCGTTACGGCCTGTTGGCGGTGCGTGATCACAGTTATGGCGTTTACGCCGTTTGGGTTTGGGCCGCATTGTAGATGCTGCAGCGGCGGTGGCGCTATTGTTTCTTCCTCTTCTCTTTTTCTTTTCTTTTTCTTTTTGGTGTTATCACTGCTTCGCGGTTGTGCGGCGGATTGTGGTGCCGGTGCGTTGCGGCGGCTACGCGACGGTTGCGGTGGCTACTCCGGTAGCTTTGCGACGGCGACACTTAGTACCGTGGCGACGCGTGGGGTCATGATGGCGAGGTTGCGACCTTGTTGTTGGTTGTGGCGGTGCTGCCTGATCACCGCCAAACGGTGGTGGCGGCGCGGCCGATCGCTGCTCTGGCTTGCCGGTAGAAACTTGTGAGTTTGTGACGGTGCAGCGTGGCCGATCTCTAAAAATTCTGAATTCTAATTTTTTTTCTTCACTGTGAAGGTAATTGACTTGAAGACCTGCGGCGACGGCAGTTATGTTGATGGTTCCGACACGTTGCCACCGGCCACTTGCAAAATGACTATTTGAGTTTTCTTGAGGTCGATCGGCTAAGTTGGCGGGTGCCACGGATAGTGCCAATCTGTTGCTGCTAAAAAGTTGATCCGGAACCCCAGCTTGAAACAATGACCTGCAAGACAGAAAACGAGTGATCGTCAGGTGGGATTCCCGACGGAAAACCCTCCAATGCTTAAGTCAGAGCGCAGCCATAAGATAATAACTCTGAAAAAACATTAAAGACTGTGTTTTGTATTTGTGATTGTCTACATACCTAGGAGTAATCCCTTTTATATAGCTGTAGGTAGAAGACTCCTAGTAGGACTGGCCGTGGGCCAGATCTATTAGGATCGCGTTAGGATCCTTGAGGATCATGTCACGATCTTTGAGCACTTTTTTAGAATCTTAATTCTTGATAAATATTTTATCAAGTTGACCATATTTTATTAGCGAAATTTATTAGTTAACTAGTTGACCATATGTTCTTTTTCCTTATTTTGTTGCAAGCTCTGGATTTGCTAGACCTTTCTTCATTTAATAGCTTTGGGTAATAAATGTTGAAGAAATTTTGGCTGCTATACACGGATCGTAAGAATATTCTTCTAATCCCGTATATAATAACAATTAATAGCCGCTAAAAGTTTGTAGTGACTTTTCTACTAACACTTTCAGCGACAATTCTTAATAGCGTATTTTTAGCGTCACTAAATAAAAGTCACTGAAAACATTTAGCGACCATTAATTGTTGCTATATGGGGAGAGGGGGGTAGGAAGAAGATTCCTTCAACCCGAGTAACGTATTGTCACAAATTTTTCATTTGGTTTTAGGTTCGATCAACATGATATCGGTAACGTTCGTAGCGATTCCTTGAAATCATTTGTTAGTTCATAAATTATGTGTAAGTGTATCGCTTCTAATTGTTTATTATTTACCTTGTGGTCACGAGTTGGATCAACAAAACGAAAATTTTAATTACAAGATTGTTGGTACAATAGCAGACGTCTAATCAACCACGTTTGATAGTCACAACTTGATGTTGATTAGATAAACTTTGAACCGTTGTTGAGTCTTCCTTAGCTCACTTGAAGTAGGATTCTCTCTGCCTATATATACACAAGCTCATACTTCAAGCCCCCTAGAGAAGCATCCTCATAATAAGTTTTCTACTCTTGTGCTGGCCGTCAGATCGGAGTTCCTAGTCATGTCACCGCGCACGGCCTCAAACCAAAGAGAGTGGCCTTGTTGGTTATATTGTTTGCTTTGGGTAGCACTACTAGTCATCTTTGTCGGTTCTATTGCTCTTTATGGAGTACTAATATTCCGTCGTCTTCCCGAACACCTGCGCTTCACGGTTGATTCCGTTGTATCCGCACCCATCAATGCTTCGTCCTCGGAGATAACAGCAAGCTGGAACATCAGTTTCTCACTTCAGAACCGGTTCAAGGATCAAAGCATCTTCAACGAGTACGTAAGTGTTAGAAGTTGTTTTTATTTTATTTACAAATTATTTTAGTAAAGCTTTAAAACCTTACTTTATTTTCTATATTTATGTTAGTCAATGTAACCTATTGTATTAAACTATGTTCCCAACCTATTCTGGTCATACCCAAGGGCCCAATAAGAGTCCTATTTCACGCGAACACGTCGACATTATCAACGGTCAATTTTTCAACGCATCAAACTTGTCAGCGCCCGCGCGCCCAAGACACGTGTTTTTTCTCGTTCCTTGCCCTTCGTGCGTGACTTAGACATCTTATTTTCGCGTCGATGTCACTAACGCTAACGCGATCGTCACGCCGAGACCATCCGAACACCTTTTCATCAAAAATATCGGCCGACGGCGTATTTGGAGAAACGGGATCAAGGGGCAAATGGCCTTGGCCAACCCCAGGGGGCGGCCTCGGCCTTCCCCAGGCCATAGGGGTCGGCCTCGGCCTCCTAGGGGGCTTGGCCTTGGCCACTTTCCCCCGGTGGTTCACCCCTTTCTCGCATACCCATTTTTCGTACTTCTTTCCTCTTGTATGCTTCGTACGTAACCTTGACACCTTGATTGCTATATGGGTATGATTCTTGGCAACGCGCTCGTGATAACACAACTTCTGGAATTGTCATTGCTTGTCAAAACACCTACCGACGGTGCGCCCGAAGTTTGCAAAAAGAGAAGTGGCTTTGGGCTCCGAAAATGGAAGATGGCCAAATGGCCTTGGCCAACCCCAGGGGGTCGGCCTTGGCCTTGGCCATTTTCCCCCGGTGGTTCACCCCTCCGCGCAAACCCCTTTTTTTGCACTATTTTCACTTCGTACGCTTTGTACGTGACTTTGAAACCTTTTTCGTCATGTGGATATGATTCACGTCGACACGCTTGTCGTAACGCAACTTTCGGATTCATCATTGCTCATCAAAACACTTACCGTCGGCACGCCCAAAGTTCACCAAGAGGGGGGAGTGGCCTTGGGCTCCTTCATGGGAGTTGGCCATTTGGCCTTGGCCTTCCCCCCATTTTTGGCCTATGGCTTCTCCCATCGCGCACACTTGTTTTCTCGAGTCTTTGCACCTCCGCGATGTTTACGGACGTTCGTACATCAATCTCTGTGACGTCTGTCGTCTGACGCCCATGACCGCGCACCGCTCTCGCGATGCCCGTCACCCAAAGTCGCACGCTACCACCGAATAACCCGTCGTTGACAACCGCATACCATCACTCCCCAACTTTGTCACTACTACATGTTGCATTCATTATCTTGTTATGACAGGTACACTTAGCTCACATCCTGTCTTCGGGACACCCGACGCGCGCCCGTGCGCCATTCTCATGATACGTGCCCCGGCACCAAATATTGCTCCGCGACGTTCGTCGCCGCGCCCTTGCGCCATTCTCATGATACGTGCCCGGGCACCAAATATTGCTCTGCGACGTTCATCGCCGCGCCCCTGCGCCATTCTCATGATTCGTGCCCCGGCACCAAGTATTGCTTTGCGACGATCGTCGCCGCACCATTTTCACAACACGTGCCCCAGGCACCAGGTATTGTCTCGTGCTATAGGCACCACGCTCATGCGCCACAATCATGTTGCATGCTACCGGGATGGGCTCACAACCTTATAGCCATCGCCGTCTCAATCACAAGGGGGGCTTCGGCCTCGTACCGGGATGGGCTCACAACCTTATAGCCATCGCCGTCTCAATCACAAGGGAGGCTTCGGCCTCGTACCGGGATGGGCTCACAACCTCATAGCCATCGCCGTCTCAATCACAAGGGAGGCTTCGGCCTCGTACCGGGATGGGCTCACAACCTCATAGCCATCGCCGTCTCAATCACAAGGGGGGCTTCGGCCTCGTACCGGGATGGGCTCACAACCTCATAGCCATCGCCGTCTCAATCACAAGGGGGCTTCGGCCTCGTACCGGGATGGGCTCACAACCTTATAGCCATCGCCGTCTCAATCACAAGGGAGGCTTCGGCCTTCATACCGGGATGGGCTCACAACCTCATAGCCATCGCCGTCACAGTCACGGGGGGCTCCGGCACAAGGACCCCTCGCAGCGGACTCTGAGCACTGAGCTGCGAGCATGTCCACTCATGTTACTGTCGATCTTCGACACCACCAGGGCAATGACCCCCGGGTCACTCCGGGACGGGAGCAGGTCCTTGGAGGGCATCGCGCCTAGTCCGCCTGATAGTTGGCTACAGGGGTAACCCTTACCACTGTCAGGTTATCTGCGCGTCTCTTGACGCACCTCATGGGATTCAATAAGGGCTTGGATTGGTGGCTGGGGCAACGGGTTTACTCTGACCATGTCGTCATGGTATGGTCAGTCTTCTCAGACAGGCAGAGCGACGCTGTGCGAGGCAGGCAACGTGAATTTGGGAACCGGCAGTCCAACGGAGAACCGGTATTTTGGGACCCCTGGTGACGTGTCACTCCCGGGGGACGACATGTGGCACTTTATGACATAAGCACATTGTTTTCTATAAATAGTGAACTTTACAACTCAAAAAATGACTTCTTCTTCATTCTCACAAAAATCACTTTCTCACTCTAGAATTGGAGAGCTCTTGGATTCTAGAGAGAGAAACACAAAATTGGACATAACTTAAGATCGTAACATTGGACCCTGACTTGGACCTCGGCTCGGACCCTGACTTGGACTATCGACTGCCGGCCCCGTTCGTCTTAGCTTTGCCTTCGCAGCACTGCCATTCCTCACGGCCTGTCTGGGAAGCCTTGCTCTAGCCTTATTCCGTCCTTGCTGTCTCTCACTTTGCATATTTGGAAGCTGACACGGACTGCAGCCTTTGTGGCACTTCCACGTAAGTACGAACCCACTTTCCTTGGCATCAAACTTTATCATAATTTTATTCATAATGTTTTTTTACCGTTGTTATTTATTATATATGTGTAACCCCTAGTCTTCTTCTACTATAAAAGGAGACCATGCTTGATATTTTATATGCTCTCTATATTTTATATACTTTTGGTTTTTTTGGGTAACTTGATCGGGTTAGTTCAACAGTCTTCATGTGGACGCACACATAGAGAAGGTGACGTTGCGAGCCTTGGGTTTTATCTTGAAGGGTTTATCGTTCGTTGGAACCCGGTGCGTAGGGAGACGATAAAGCTTTTAGGACAGCGATTTTGTCACGACTCTCACATACCAGCGTGAATTTACTTTAATTCTCTATATCTTGATATTGCATGCTAGTTAAAATTCTTGACAATTTGTTTATATATACATAATTGTATGCTTATAATATGCTTATTTTTCATGTCTAATATATTTAGTTTGCCATAAGTTTTAGTTATTTTCATGGTTAGGCAAATATATGTTTTAGTCATATTTTATGATTAATTGTTTTGTGAAATTAACGTAGCAAATCCAAGCTATATTTTTCAACATTCTAAAGGCTTTATAATAGCTTTGATTTCTATATGTTTGATAAATTGAGTTTATAATTTTATTGTTTAAGTTGGTTATATCTAGAAGTGAAAATTTTCAATTTTGGACTAAGATGTTTAAGTTAGTATTATTGTTCATAAAATTTAAAATACTGTTTACGTTTTATATTTACTGTTCACGTAATGTACTGTTCACATTCTTGAGATTACTGTGCACACATGCTGTTCATACTGTTCATACCGTTCACGCCTGTTTCGTTATTGTTCATTACTACACGTTTACTGTTTACATAAAAAAAACTGCTTAACTTTTCAATTCGCAATTTAGTCACTTTTATTTGCTTCTTTTACTACTATTTTTTTGAGTCAATTATTTAGATAAAATATTGAGACTTAGCCTTTTTGTTTTCACAGTTTGTTTTCTTTGCCTTAGCTATTCTTATGGCATCTTACGATGAAACAATCACCCTTAAACCCAAAAAAAATAATGGACAAAATTTTAAAAGATGGCAAAGACAAATGAAATATTGGCTTACCGTTTTAGGCTTCATCTCGGCAATAGAGGAAAACAATAATCAACCTCGGGAGTCGAGTTCTTAGTATACTCCCGAACAAATTGAGTTTCATTGCCATAATAGAATCCTAAATGCCCTTTCTCATCGTCTTTATGATGTATATCATGCTACAAAAAATGCTAAGGAACTTTGAAATCTCTTACAAGGTGAATATGGTATTGATGATGCCGGTATAGAACGTTTTAATGCGTTTATATTTAACAAGTTTGTTATTATCGAGAGAAAAACAATTAGCGATCAAATTCATGAGTTTCAAGACCATTTAAGGGCCGTTGAGGAGAATGGCTCTAAGTTTAGCGAGGATTATAAAGTGTCTTGCCTTATAGACAAACTTCCTCCATCTTGGTCCGACTTTGCTAAAGGTCTTAGACATAAATAGGGAACCTTGACTTTGACCCAAGCCTTCAATTCCCTAAGGATAGAAGAAAAGCATATGGAAAGTATCAAACATAAGGAAGTAACATCGAACCAAGTTAATTTGGTGGAAAATAATATAACTCCAAACACACCACACCACCTTAGGCCTAGGGGGAAAAACTTTAGAAACAATAATAGGCGGAACACTGTTGCCGATGAAAGATGGTTCGCATGCCACGTGAGGTGCCACAAAGGATGCAGTCTGCGTTGGCTTCCAAGTAGGCAAAGTGGGAGACAGCAAGGATGGAGTAAGGGCTGAGAGCAAGGCTCCCCAGGCAGGTCGCGAGGGCTGGCAGCGCCGCGTAAGCAGGGAGACGACGAGCAGGGGCGACAGTCAACAGCCGACTGTCCGCGTCAAGGGTGCAGCGTCAAGAGTCTGATGACAGGAGTCCAAATGTCTTTCTCTCACTAGAAATCCAGAGAGAATGAGCTTTAGAGAGAGAAAGTGAAATGTCCAAATGAGAGAGAAGTCCTTGAATAAGCTCCAGAATCCACTATATATAGGCACAAATGCGCGCGTGTCATCAGCCGACACGTGTCGTCCTCCGGGAGCGACACGTCGCCGTAGAGGGTCCCGCAGTATTGATTGTCCGTCGAATTGCCGGTCCCCGAGTTCGTGTCGTCCTGCCCTTGTAGCGTCCCTCTGCCTGTCTAAGGAGACTGACCACACCGCGGTAGCATGGTCAGAGTAGCCCGTTGCCCCAGCCTCCAGTCCAAGCCCTTGCTGAATCCCACGAGATGCGTCAAGAGACGCGCCGAGATCCTGGCAGCGGTGAGGGTTGCCCCTGCAGCCAACTGCTAGGCGTGCCGGCCACGATGCCCTCTGAGGACCTGCTCCCGTCCCGGAGTGACTCGTGGTTCATTGCCTTGGTGCTGTCGATGATCAATGATAACATGAGCGCACATGCTATGCTTAGGCTCCGTGGCAAGGGGTCCTCGTGTCGGAGCACTACGAGCGGAGCCCCCCGTGAGTCCGTCGGGTGATTGTGCCGGCGATGGCCTTAGGGTTGTAAGCCCATCCTTGTTGCGAAGGCCGGAGCCTCCGGTTGATTGTGCCCGCGAGGGCCGGAGCCCGTTGGTTGATTATGCTGGCGAGGGCCGGAGCCCCCGGTTGAGTGTGCCCAGAATGGCCAGAGCCCGTCGGTTGATTGTGCTGGCGAGGGCCGGAGCCCCCGGTTGATTGTGCCTGCGAGGGCCGGAGCTCATCGGTTTGATTGAGCCGGCGAGGGCTTCATGGTTGCGAGCCCGTCCCACCGCGAGGGCCGGAGCCCCGTTAGTTTGATTGAGCCGGCGAGGGCTTCATGGTTGCGAGCCCGTCCCGCCGCGAGGGCCGGAGCCCCGTCAGTTTGATTGAGTCGGCGACAGAGCGTCGCGCTACTGAAGATAGCGGGTGAGTGTTGTTGGAGCGAGAAGCTAGTGCCGTGCAGCAGGTTCCCCCCTTCGCGGGGCAATGGAGGCCGACCCCCTTGGGGTGGCCGACCCCCTTGGGTGGCCGACCCCCTTGGGGGGAGCACACTTTCGATCGCCGTTTTGAATGCTTAAGGCGCGTAACGCTTTGACCGAGCAATGATGTTGAGCATGTTTGACTGTTGTGCGGGTGACGTGTCGTGCCACTGGGGTCTTTTAGCGGGCCCTGGGGTGCGGTCCAGAATAGGTTGTGAACAAACACCTAAGGCAACAATAATTTCCATCGAAGAAACTCCTACCATAACAACTTCCTAGCCAATCGTTTTCCTCAAAACAACAATAACCAACCCGCAAACCTTCCAAATCACAAGAATGCAAAGGATGCTAAGGGCAAAGGAAAGAAGAGACCATGTTACGTGTGCAGAAGGACCAATCATATAACTCAAGATTGCTTTTACAAAAGGGTTGAGGAGTACAAGCCAAATGGTAGAAACCAAGGAGATCAAGTCAACATGTTGCTAGATGATGAACCTCCTATTAGTTTGATCATAATCCTTGTTTAGTGAATTATAGTTATCAAAGTAATGATTGGTGGTTAGATTCGGGTGCTAATGTACATGTTTGCTTTGATCGTGGACTATTTAAAACTTATCAGAACTCAAGTGGAGGAAACGTGACACTAGGAAATGGTACAGCCGCACAAGTGATAGGAATCAGAAGAGTTGATTTAAAGATGACATCGGGGAAGACGCTAACGCTTAACCAAGTGCGGCATGTTCGGGAAGTCAGAAGAAATTTGTTTAGTGGATCATGTTGGAATATTTTAATAAAATAGTTATTAAGAATTATTTTGGGTGTTACCAATTATTTATTTCCCTCATTAACTAGCATTAAGATGATAATTATTCCCTCATAATTTAAATTAGCCGTTAGAAATTATGGGTTTCATAAACTAACGGTTAAGTCAAAGACCAAAGATAATATTATAGGTCTCTAGCTCCCATCTGCATATATATAGACATACACACGTCCAGGCCCACCACCAATTGCCAGAAGCTCTTCTCTTTTTCCCTGTCCTTTATATCTGGATATATTTTCACATACAGAACCAACACAGAAGATATAAACATTGGAGGATCTGTCTTAGGAAGCTTTCATTTATACCTTTTTTGAAAAGAGAAGAAAGGAAAAGGAAAAACTTATGTGTTGCATATAGCTAGCTGTTCAATCTTCTTCTTGAAAAAAAAGTTTTGAAATGGGTCGAAGTTGTGGCTGTTTCTGTCTTGGATGGCCTTTCCTTCACCTTTAACCGATGGCCATAGCGGCAATACATCACTGGGCCTTGAGAGACCTGGTCCAAAAGCATGGATCCATCTTCCACTTTGGTTTCGACAAGATTCATTTCCTCCCAGAAGCAGCTAAGGAGGTGTTGAACAAGCACTTGCTTAGCTTTGCCAAGGGCCAAACCTTGTCTTGGTTGACACCTCCGGTTATGAACATTAAGTTTATTTTTCTATATCCTAGTAATGAATTTTTTTTGGGCAAAGAAGGGTGTTGTGTGGAGCTTCTACTTCTCTAGTAGTGCAAGCTTAGAGAAGTTGCAGCAAAATTGATGAGTTGTTGTATCCTGGAGGCAGCGTGTTGTAACCTATTGCATCGGAACATTCTGTAGGGGAGCGAACCGTCTTAAAGAGAGTGACCTAGTCCGCGCCTCAACCCAATGTCAACGTAACTTGTTTCTAAGGTGTTCGAGACAAATTCTTTGAACCCTTAGGGCACCTCATTTGGGAAGAACAATGTTCTGTTGTTGAAGAGCATTGAGGTAAGTTGTATTTCATGCTCACAACTAATGGAGGTACGTGCTCGCATGTTTTTCTTATATTTTATTTCTTTTGTAAGCTTACTAAAATATTGCAATTGATTGTTTAATATTGCTTCCAACAGATCATCCTTAGTCCAACAAGGATACAAAGTTGTAATGGAGTCTAATAAGGTTGTAATAACTAGGAATAATGTATTTGTTGGAAAAGGTTATGTTTGTGATGGATTGTTTAAACTAAGCATCTTGATCAATTCAAATGAAAGTTCTTCTTTAGTTTTAAATTTTGAATCTAGTGAGAAATGGCATGAAAGATTAGGACATGTAAACTATGGGAAGGTCAAGAGGTTGATGGATATAAGTTTGATTCCAAAAGCAAATATAGATACTAAACGTAAGTGTAAAATTTGTGTAGAAGCAAAGCAACCTAGAAAACCTTACAAAACAGTCCATAGAAATACAAGCCTTTTAGAACTTATACATAGTGATGTATGTGACTCAAACCGAACTCCTACTAGAGTGGGTAATAAATATTTTGTGACTTTTATAGATGACTTTTCAAAATACTGTTACGTTTTTCTAATCAAGACCAAGGATGAAGTGTTTGGTAAGTTTAAGATATATAAGAATGAAGTTGAAAACCAACTAGAAAAGAAAATAAAGGTCCTTAGGATTGATAGAGGTGGGGAGTACACGTGGAATGAAATTAAGAACTTATGTGAAGATAGTGGGATAATACATGAATTAACACCCCCTTATTCACCCCAATCAAATGGTGAAGCCGAGAGGAAAAATTGAACATTGTTAGACATGGTTAATGCAATGTTGTTAAATTCTGGTGCACCCGAGAACTTATGGGGGGAAGCCATCTTGTCATCTTGTTTTATATTAAATAGAGTGATCGTTAAGGATCATGACAAGACTCCATATGAGCTTTGGAAAAAGAGATCTCCAAGGCTAGATATCTTAAAAGTGTGGGGGTGTTTAGCTAAGGTAGCCATACCCGAACTTAAAAGAAAGAAAATAGGGCCTAAAACAATAGATGCCATATTTATTGGATATGCTCAAAATAGTAGCGCAAATAGATTTTTGGTTGTCAATTCTGAAATTAGTGAAATCTCAAATAACAATATCATAGAAGCTAGAGGCGCTACATATTTTGAAGATATATTTCCTTTTAAGACTAGGCTGTCTATCTAACTCTCTAGCTCTATAATCCAAGTAAGTGGTAAGGCACCTCCTAGTAGCACAACCATAGAACTTGATCTCAAGTTTCCAATTGAACCTAGGAGGAGTAAAAGAGCTAGGACAGAAAAGAACTTTGGAGAAAGAATTTTCACCTACTTAGCTGAGGGAGAACCCAAGACTTACCAAAAAGCTATGTCATCCATAGATTCGCCTTTTTGGAAAGAAGCAATCAATGATAAGTATCAGTCAATCATTCAAAATAATACTTGGGTGTTATTTGATCTACCTCCTGGAAGCAAACCCATAGGTTGCAAATGGGTGTTTAAAAGGAAGCTAAAACCTGATGAGAGCATAGAAAAATACAAAGCTAGGCTAGTAGCTAAGGGGTTCACACAAAAACAAGGGATATATTACTTTGACACATATTCCCTTGTAGCTAGAATAACCACCATTAGAACCCTGTTGGCGCTAGCATCTATACACAACCTAGTGATACATCAAATGGATGTTAAGACTGCTTCCTTAAATGAAGACTTGGATGAAGAAATTTATATGGAGCAACCTGAAGGTTATAAGGTCAAAGGACAGAAAAATAAAGCGTGCAAGTTAGTGAAATCACTCTATGGTCTTAAGCAAGCCCCTAGGCAATGGTATGAAAAGTTTGATGAAGTTATCCTAGGTTGTGGGTTTAAGATTAATGATCATGATAAATGTCTGTATTATAAAGAGGATAATAGTGAACATGTCATACTTTGTTTATATGTGGATGATATACTGATCTTTGGGACTAATCTAGATGTTGTTAAGAATGTGAAGACCTATTTATCTAGGAACTTTGATATGAAAGATTTGGGAGAAGCTCATATAGTTTTGGGAATGACGTTAAAAAAAACTCATGAATTGATCATATTGACTCAATCTAGTGCCATAGAAAATATGTTTAAGAAATTTGGATATTACGATACTAATCCTGTACATACTCCATATGATTCGAGTATAGATTTAAAGAAGAACTTGGGAGAACCGATATCACAATTGAAGTTCTCTCAAATCATAGGATCCCTATTTTACTTCACTAATAGGACTAGGCCTGATATAGCATATGATGTTGGGAGACTTAGTCGATATACCCAAAATCCTGACAAGGAGCATTGGAATGCTTTAGAGAGAGTACTTAAGTATATGTGGTAGAAGGGTATAGTGATGCTAATTGGATAATCGATAGTTTAGAGATCAAATCTACTTCTGGTTATGTTTTTACATTAGGAGGATGATCTATATCTTTGGGATCTAAGAAGCAAGCAGTCATCTCTAGAAGTACTATGGAGTCGGAGTTGATATCTTTAGATGCAGCCTGTATAGAGGCTGAATGGTTAAGAAATCTTTTGCTAGACATACCTTTAGTGAATAAGCCTTTACCAGCTTTATATATGCATTGTGATTGTAAAGCTGTTATAGATCTTATTAAACAGTCTCACACGAACAAAAAGATGAGCAGACAGATACAAAAGGTACAAGTCAGTCAAGGGACTAGTAAATAAAAATGTAATATCTCTTAATTTTGTGAGATCTGAAAAGAATTTGGCTGATAACTTAACTAAAGGTCTACCCAAGAAGGTTCAATGGGTAGGAACAACCCGTAAAGCGTGACTCATAATGATAGCACTAATTTTACAAGAGAACGTCTCCTCCCCATCCCTATGGTGATAGTGCTACTTTGTGTGATGTTAAGGAAGGGTTTTACCCTGAAAGAGCCCGAGGCGGATATTTTGCGAGGTACAATCACACGTACCCTTGGAGGACTCACCTAAATGAGAGTGGTCGTGAGGTCGCAACTGTGGGAACTGGGCTGATCCCTAAAGACTCTCATGAGAATCAAGATTAGAGTGCATGGCCTTTAATAGCGCTACCCGCTATGAACCAAGCCCTATATCAATATTGCGTGTGTGACTAATTGAAGTTTGATTAAGGGACCTAATTCAAGGCGTAGTCCATTATGGCTCCCTCAAACGGAAATTGTCAATGTACACTAAGTGTAGGTTCAAGCTCGGAAGGCACCTACACCCGTTGCGCAGTATAAACTTGCCCATACTTAATATACTATTTTGATATTTTAAGGTTTTAAACCTTTGTGGGGGATTGTTAGAATTTGTTTTTATTTTATTTACAAATTCTTTTAGTAAAGCTTTAAAACCTTACTTTATTTTCTATATTTATGTTAGTCAATGTAACCTATTGTATTAAACTTTGTCATAATTTTATTCATAATGTTTTTTACCATTGTTATTTATTATGTGTGTAACCCCTAGTCTTTTTCTACTATTAAAGGAGACCACTCCTACCATGGAGAACACACATATCAAGACATATGCTTGATATTTTATATGCTCTCTACATTTTATATACTTTTGGTTTTTTGGGCAACTTTATCGGGATAGTTCAATAGTCTTTTGTCATAATCTTATTCATAATGTTTTTTACCGTTGCTATTTATTATATGTGTAATCCCTAGTCTTCTTCTACTATAAAAGGAGACCACTCCTACTATGGAGAACACAGACATATGCTTGATATTTTATATGCTCTCTACATTTTATATACTTTTGGTTTTTTGGGCAACTTTATCGGGATAGTTCAACAGTCTTTCTATGGACGCACACATAGAGAAGGCGACGCTGCGAGCATTGGGTTTTATCTTGGAGCGTTTATCGTTCGTTGGAACCCGTGCGTAGGGAGACGATAAAGCCTTTAGGATAGCGATTTTGTCGCGACTCTCACAGGCCAACATGGATTTACTTTAATTCTTTATATCTTGATATTGCATGCTAGTTAAAATACTTGACAATTTGTTTATATATACATAATTGTATGCTTATAATATGCTTATTTTTCATGTCTAATATATTTAGTTAGCCATAAGTTTTAGTTATTTTCATGGTTAGGTTTTAGTCATATTTTATGATTAATTGTTTTATGAAATTAACGTAGCAAATCCAAGCTATATTTTCCAACAGTAAGGGCATCGCTCTTCTACGGGGACACGCTTCTCTCGAACTCAACAGTACCTCCATTCCATCAAGCTGAGAAGAACGAAACCACCAAGAATCTGACCTTTTCCGCAAGGGCGGTGCATGTAGATGAGTTGGTTGGCAAAGCCCTTCTTGCCCAACGGCAGAATGAGCCAAGAGTGTTGAAGTATAAGATTAAGGTGAAAGGTTTGGTTTCGTTAAGTCCTGGCACACAGTGTGGAACAGATTACCTCTTGATTGTAAACTGTACGGATGTGCAAGTTGGATATTCACCGTCTGCAGCTGTGGGTGTTGGTAATAGATTATTATGTGATGTGATGTGCTTGTGTTGTAAGTGAGGTTCAAGACCCAAAAGGTCTTGTTCTTTGTCCCACATTGAAGAGAAAGGAAACTCTTTCTCCTTATAAGCAAGCACATGGTACATACTTCTAAATTATTTTGAGATGTTTTGGAGGGAACAATTAGAAATGCTATTGCGCGGTGCACTGCACCGCACACGAGAGCGCGCGCGTGCGCGTATTGTGTGCGCTTTAGTGGGCGCACTTAGCACTTTGTTTGCACTTTGCACTGCGCGTATGACGCGTATATATATATATATATATATATATATATATATATATATATATATATTCTGAAACGAATTAATAGCATTCCAATTTTTTCCAGATTCTCATATCTTTTTCCCAGTTACATACACAATTTCGAAGAACAATTCCAAAACGAATATTCAGAATTATTATCTGCAGATTGTTGGTTTGAGTAGTCCTGGATGTGATTTGCCATTAAACTCGGTAGTAAACTTGGATTGAGTGGGGGCAAATATCGCCTTAAAGATAGTGTCTTTAAACGAGCCTCAAGCCATATAATTTTGTCTTTCTTCTTCCTTTCTGCGTTTTCTCTCCAACAATTTTAAGGCGATATTTCTGGAGGAAGGAGAATCAGCAATGGCAGCTTTCCAAGTGATGAATTAGGACTTCATGAAACTGGATAGGTTTGATGGAGCGAATTTCACCCGTTGGTAAGACAAGATGATGTTCTTACTCGCTGCACTAAAGGTTCAGTATGTTTTGGATCCTCATCTGCCACCACTTCTGAAAATTACTGACAACGGCTCCGACGAGACCAAAGCAGCGCGAAAGAAACGTGAAAAGGACGAACTAGTTTGCAGAGGACACATTCTGAACGCACTTTCAGGTCGCCTCTATGACCTGTTTACATCGTCCAAGTGTCCAAGAGAAGTTAGGAAGGCTTTGGAGAACAAGTACAATAATGAAAAGCAAGGCGCAGATAAGTTTCTCACTCTCAAGTATTTTGAATTTACTATGAATGACAGTGAATCTGTTATGGATCAAGTTCATCAGTTGCAAATTCTTCTTTCCAAACTGAAATACCTAAAGGTCGAAGTTTCTGAACCATTACAAGTGGGGGCTATTATTTCTAAATTGCCTCCTAGTTGGAATAGTTACAGAAAGAAACTTCTGCATACCACAAAAGATTTTACTGTTGAGCAAATTCAGAAACACTTGCGAATTGAAGAGGAAACTCGGGTTCGCGATAAAAGTTTTTCTGTGAATTTTAACTCAAAAGTAAACTTTGTGGATCAGAAAAATTCTCAGAATGAAAATTCTTGTGGAAACAAGAGGAAATTTTTTGAGACAAACAACTCTGGCAACTCCAACAAGAATAACAAGAAGAACAAAACTTGTTATAAATGTGGGAAAAAGGGACATTTTAAGAAGGAATGCAGAAGCAGGAAAAAGCAGAAAACAGAAAATGCTGGAAGTTCCCATAATGCAAACGTGGTGGAAGACGACATCAATGAAGTGGTTGCCATGATTTCTGAATTGCAGATTGGCATGATTACTGAACTGCATATGGCAACTTCGAGCAAAATTTCTGATTGGTGGTATGATTTTGAGGCTACAGTTCATGTTTGCAACGAGAAGTCCTTTTTTAAGGATTACAAAGAGGCAACGGATGGACAAGTGGTGCTGATGGGGAATCATAGTTCTGTTAAGGTTTCGGGCAAAGGGAGTGTTGAACTTCAGTTTACTTCAGGGAAGAAACTAGTTCTACTCAATGTGCTCCATGTTCCAGAAATTTAGAAAAATCTTGTATATGCTAGTCTTCTTCGTAAGAAAGGCGTTAAAGCCTTGCTTGAGTATGATAAGTTGGTCATGTCTAAGAGTGGAGTGTTTGTTGGGAAGGGTACTCATGCGATGGCATGTTTAAGTTATCTATTAATAAAAACATATCTGATTTGGCTTACTATGTTGACTCCTTTTCTTTATGGCATGGTCGTTTAGCTCATTTAAATTTTAGATCATTAAAATTTATGTCTAAGTATGGTTTGATTTCATATAATCATGTGGAAAATGCTAAATGCCCAATCTGCATTCAAGCAAAGTTGTCTAAACAACATTTTCCTAAGGCTGAAAGAAATACACAATTGCTAGAACTTGTGCATTCTGACATTTGTGAAATGAATGGAGTCTTAAGTAGAGGTGGCAATATATATGTTATCACTTTTATAGACAATTTCTCTAGATATACTTATGTATATTTAATGAAACATGAAAGTGAAGCTTTTGATATGTTCAAGCGCTATAAATCTGAGGTTGAGAATCAAAAAGAGAAAAGGATTAAAAAAATCCGTAGTGATAGAGATGGATAATTTTTTCCTACTGAATTTGATTCTTATTGTGAAGAGCATGGCATCATACATCAGAAAAGTGCACCCTACACCCCACAGCAAAATGGTTTAGCTGAACGAAAAAATAGGACACTTACGAAAATGATAAATGCTATGCTCTTGAATGCTAGATTGCCTTTAAGTTTATGGGGTGAAGCATTACTTTCAGCTTGTCACGTGCATAACATCATAACTTCAATGAAAACCAAGGTTTCACCATACGAACTATGGAAAGGAAGAAAAACCTAACCTAAGTTATCTTAGAGTTTGGGGTTGTCTTGCCTTCTATAGGGTTCCTGATCTTAAGAGAACAAAGTTGGGACCAAGAGCTCTCAAAAGTGTCTTTGTGGGATATGCTGAAAATTCCAAGGCCTACCGCCTATTTGACTTAGAGTCTAACGTCATTGTAGAATCTGGAGATGTTGAGTTTATTGAAGATTATCGTGGAGTTAGGCTCGGGAGTGATTATTCAACTCTGATTCTAATTTTTCAGCACCTGTAATTTCACTTGAAACTGACTCAAATATAGGTTCATCTCGTGAAAATGAAAGTGTTGTGCCTAATAAAGAAGTCAAAGAGCTGGAAAAGAGAAAATATTGGATCCTGGCTTTATAGACTTTCAAGCAATTGCTTTCTTGTTGGAAGGTGATAGAGAGAATGTTCTCAAGGAAATTCCCATGTTACTAAATATGGAAGATGATCCAAAGACATATTCTGAAGCAATGGCTTCTAGAGTGTTGCTTTTTGGAAAGAAGCAATCAATGATGAGATGGACTCAATATTATGTAATAATACTTGGGTGTTAGTTGACTTGCCTCAAGGATCTAAACTTATTGGATGTAAATGGGTGTTTAGAAGGAAATATAATACGGATGGGTCTATACAAACCTTGAAGGCCAGATTGGTAGCGAAAGGTTTTAGACAAAGGGAGGGCATAGACTATTTCGATACCTATGCACCTGTTGCACGAATAACGTCCATTAGAGTGCTTTTTGCACTAGCATCTTTATATAAGTTGAATTGCATGTACACCAAATGGATGTTAAGACTGCATTTTTAAATGGTGACCTTAATGAAGAGGTGTACATGGAACATCCCGAAGGATTTGTTATGCCAGGAAATGAAAGGAAGGTTTGCAAATTGATTAAGTCTTTGTATGGCTTGAAGCAGGCACCAAAACAGTGGCATGAAAATTTTGACTATGTTATTTTATCACATGGATTTAGACATAATAATGCTGACAAGCGTATTTACTCAACATTTACATATGCATATGGCGTTATTATGTCTTTATGTGGATGACTTGCTCATATTTGGTACGAATTTGGAAGGAATTTCTTAAAACAAAGAGTATCTTGATTCCAGATTTAAGATGAAAGATCTTAATGAGGTTGATATTGTTTTAGGAATTAAGGTTAAGAAACATAGCGGGGGTTATGCTTTATCTCAATCACACTACATTCAGAAAATGCTTCTTAAATTCCAGCATTTAGGCATTAAAGAAGTGAGTACCCCATATGATTCTTCTTCCAAATTGAGTGAAAATTCTGATAGAGAAGTTGCTCAACTAGAATATACGAGTGCCATTGGTAGTCTAATGTATGCAATCCATTGTACTAGGCCCGATATAGCATTTTCAGTTTGTAAACTTTCTAGATATACAGGTAATCCTGGTGTTGATCATTGGAAAGCTATTTGTAGAGTCTTTGGGTTTCTTAAACGAACCATAAAATTAGGACTGTTTTACAATCGCTTTCCTGCAGTACTTGAAGGGTAAACTGACGCTAGTTGGATAACTAGTGCGAGCGATAACAAGTCAACGTCAGGTTGGGTGTTTACCCTCGCGGGAGGAGCTGTTTCTTGGGTTTTAAAGAAACAGACTTGTATAACACACTCAACGATGGAATCTGAATTTTTGGCTTTGGCGGCTGCAGGCAAAGAAGCAAAATGGCTGAGAAATCTGTTGTTTGAATAAAGTTATGGCCACAACTGGTGCCATCAATTTTTTTTGCACTGTGATAGTGAGGCGACAATGTCTAGAGCATATAGTACCATTTATAATGGTAAGTCTAGGCATATAAGCTTACGACATGAGTATGTCCGAGAATTGATACTAAATGGTGTGATCACCATAGTGTATGTTAGGTCAAGTAATAACTTGGCGGATCCTCTAACTAAATTGGGTCTTTCAAGAGATCTGGTGAGGAGTACATCTAGTGGGATGGGTTTGAAGCCTTTTATATAGACCACCAGTAATGGAAACCCGACCATAAGCTAGTCTTATGGTTTAATGGGTAATAACAAGTTACTGATAAGTGGTAGAAGGAGTACTTAATTATTTGTTTGGTAACCCAATCCAGGATGTGAAAGTGCTGACTGTTACGACATAGAGGGTGAGTTATAAACTCTTAATGAAGTTCAATTAATTTCCATATAAGTGTTCAAGTAACAGGGACAGATGGAACTTCACCCATATGAACATAAGGAATGGAGCCGCTTCTAGCAAAAGTTAAGGGTTTACTTTTGTAAATGTTCATGAAGTCCAGGATGGAAAAATGGATGTTTTGATGCATTATTTATTTGGTGAATTGCTCACTGAAATTGGATATCGTTATGTGTGCAACATATCCAGTTCTAATATCAACGAATCTAGGTTTAAGCTTAGGCCACCATGGATTTAATTAGAACTTTGACGTGTTTGAACTAAGTAAGGGTTTAAATCAAGAGATACCTTTACTATGCATGACAATATCAGTATATAATTGGGGACTTAACATAACAATCTAAGTGGGGGATTGTTGGTAATAGATTGTTATGTTTTGTGCTTGTGTTGTAAGTGAAGTTCAAGACCCAAAAGGTCTTGTTCTTTGTCCCACATTGAAGAGAAAAAAAAACTCTCTCTTCTTATAAGCAAGCACATGGTACATACTTTTAAATTATTTTGAGATGTTTTGGAAGGAACAATTGGAAATGCTATTGTGCGGTGCACCGCACCGCACAAGCGCGCGCGTGTGGCGCATGGTGTGCGCTTTAGTGGGCGCACTTTGCACTTTGTTTGCACTTTGCACTGCGCGTATGACGCGTATATATATATAATCTAACGGCCCATATTTTTCTTAATTCTCAGAATTATTTCTTTCAGTCATTTATTTTAGTGACACTTTGATAACTTTGAAATAATTCTGGAAAGGCACCAGAAATAACAGTTATTTATGAAATGATGTCTTTAATGGTTGTGTCTCTTCATGAAAAGAGGGTGGCTGTTAGTAGCTATATATATTCTGAAACGAATTAATAGCATTCCAATTTTTCCCAGATTCTCATATCTTTTTTTTTTTTTTTTACACAATTTCAAAGAGCAATTCTGAAACGAATCTTCAGAATTGCTATCTGCAGATTGTTGGTTTGAGTAGTCCTGGAGGTGATTTGCCATTAAACCCGGTAGCAAACTTGGATTGAGTGGGGGCAAAATCGCCTTAAAGACAGTGTCTTTAGATGCGCCTCAAGCCATAAATTTTTGTCTTTCTTCTTTCTTTCTGCGTTTTCTCTCCAACAGTGGGTACACTAGAGGGCTGGCCAAAAAGATGCACTCTCCTACTGACTTAGAGTTGGATTCTCAAGCTTAACCCCCATGTGCTATGCTCGTTAGAAATAAAATAAGGCATGTAATTCTCTTGGCTTCCAAACAGTAGTATTCATGTTAGAAATGATGAAAAAGTTGACAAAAGCATGAATTTATACCAGAAAATTAAACTAAAACATAGCTGTTAATATTTGTCATTGCTCACACATATTAACTTTGTTCCCTGTACTGATGTTCCCTTGCATCTCTATATTCTCGTCTTCGCCTGGGGCTTGTCTTAGATTAACAGCTTGGTTTGTTGACTCCCTCTTGGCTTCAAAAATATTGTTGTTCTTATTATCCAGACAAATATTATGTGTATGGATCTTTTATATAGACGAATTAATGCTTTGTTTCATACAAGTCAAGGAAAGGCTTTAAACCGTTGTATCAGTGCTGATTTACATGTCAAGAAAACCTTATTCGGATTTGCATCACTGTCTCTCCGTAATGTGCAATTGACTGTTGTAATCGCGATGGATGAACAAATTAGTTGAAGGTTGCAATTGGGGTTTTTGTAGCCAAACTTTTCTAAACCTTTTGCTTAACTTCTCTTACTACTGGGATACTACTCTTTTGGACTCCTATTGTCTTAAAGGATTCCAACATAAGTATGTTATAGGAAAAAAAATAGTTGCGGAATCTAGATAAAACACTTACTTCTTGCCCAATGCAGTGGCAGAGCTAAGAAATTCGTAGGAGGTGGGCATTAAACAAGATATAGATAAAATTTTCAGGAGCTAGCCTATATTCCTTCTGTATTCAACAGTCGGGAAAGGTCACGGCGGCGCCTCATTTCTTGAAACCATGATACAAATTACTCGCGACCATGCAACCATTTACATCTAATCTGAAACATGTCACTCGAGCATTCAATCGAAAAAACATTCAATCGAAAAATCTTAAGATGCTGATGGAAGTTTGAGGTGTTGAGTGCAACTAAGTACGAAAGAAGTGCAAAAATTACCGTTCGTAGGTATACAAAAACGATAGTAACATGGTTCAATATATTAAGATTCTAGCCAAGTATAAGCGAAGTAAAAGCATTTGTAAAGGATTTAATTAACCGTTAGGACTCCAATTTAATAAGCAGTGGAAAGAAGAGCACTTGTGAGAATGAGTCCCTAAACTGCTTTTAATTATGTCGTAGAGTACACAGAAGGTAGAAAGCTGACGAGAAAAGGAAAACGAAGATCTGTGACGAATTGATAACAAGCGGCCGGTAATCCCAGAGTCCAATACTGATGAAGAGATAAAAGTGAAATAATACTGAGTGAACAACTGATAAAGGTAAGATAATATTAGCTACTTGTTAACCCTACGGTTATTTAACCTAGGATTATATTTGATTTTGATGATAACTAACATTGATGATTATGATGTCTAAACATGCATTGAGTTGATGAAGCAATAGGAACAATCTCATACTCATGCAAACGGATTATTAGACGAGCAACACGATCAAAGACTCTCAACGGAACGCATCAAAGAGGAAATTCGACGATTAAAGTTTTCATGCTTTTATTTCCGTCTTTGTAAACTAGACATAGAGAGATGATCGTTACGATGACTGTATACCTAGAACTTGCCCATAGGTTTCCCTTGCATGCATAAAAAGTTTTTCATGCTTTAAAAACAGGAAACTGCATTTTCAGGGATGCAGTCGACTGCATGTTGGGCAGTAGGGTATTACAGTCGACTGCATTGAATGCAGTCGACTGCAATACTTCCAGTAGCCCATTACAGTCAACTGTATTCAATGCAGTCGACTGCAAGTTAGAAATTTGAATTTCCAACGGCTACTTTTTGGGTTACAGTCGACTGCAATGGGCATTGCAGTCGACTGCATTTACCGTTTGGCACATTTAATGCCCTACCTAACCCCAAACGGTCATATTTATTCCCAGCTCTATAAATACTCATCTTGGGCATTGTTTTCATTCATCAATTGCATTCAAAGCTCTCTTATCTTTCATATTCTCAAAGATCAAAGCAATTGTTCAAATCTCTCTTGTTTTCATTGATTTCTCATCCTTTTCAAGAGAGCATTTATTGTGAGCTTACATTAGAGAGAGATACACTTTCATAAGTCATCATACACTCATCTCTCTTGTTCTAGTACTTCAACTTGTACTCATCTACTTCTTAAGAGTGAAATCTTGTACTCATTTCTTCATTGAAAGGTTCTTGTATCAAAGCTTGGGGTTGTCAAGCTTTGGAGCTTTGGGTTTGTCAAAGCTTGTTCTTGATGTGGGCATAGCATCAAGGGATTGTAAGAGGTTCGATCTTGACCCGTAAGGAAGATCATACTAGTGGATTCTAGGGCCTTTCAAGGGACTTCCTTGAAGGGGTAGACGTAGGCTTGTGGGTATATCAAGCCGAACCATTTAATTCTCATTGTCAAGTATCTCTAAACCCTTCTCTCTTTACATTATTGTTTTACATATTGTGTTGAGATTGGTTGTTTGTTTACTTGAGTTTTTGAGATTAAGGTTTGTTGGTTGTTATATTTTAAAGTAGTCTTAAAACCCTATTCACCCCCCCTCTAGGGTTATTTTATTGGTTTCACTACTCTTATACTCCATTTGAAAACTATTATAGGTTAATTAGGTTTGACTTTTTGTCTTAATTTTGTTTGTAATGTTTTTTACCGTTATTATTTAATATGTTTGTAACCCCTAATCTTCCTTTTGCTGTAAGAGGGGATCACTACTACCATGGAGAACACGTAAAAAAAGATATATGCTTGGTATTATTGTATATTCTATACATTCTCTAATACTTTGGTTTTTGGGCAACTTGATCCGGTTAGTTTGATAGTTTTCCTGTGGACGCATATATAGAGAAGCGACGCTGTGAGCCTTAGATTTTATCTTGAAGGGTTTATCGTTCGCTGGAGCCCGTCGTAAGGGGACGATAAACTTTATGGATTTAGAGAATTACAATATTGTTTTGCCCCTCCGTGAAGAAGGGTAGCCTTTGTGCACAATACACTCGTCTCTTGGGAGAGTTAGATGTTGGTAACCTTACGTCCACTATTGTGAAAACACTTTCTTGTTGTTTCGGTAAGTTAACACAAACACACATGCGCGCGCGCGTGTGTACATATGTATGTATTAAGCAAAATAAGTAGAATTTAACAACTGATGTGATCAATCACCATAATATTTATTTATCGACTCAAAATAGGGATATATATATATATATATATATATATATATATATATATATATATATATGGGGTTCGATACACATCGACCGGTGGGAAAAAAAAAATTTCCCACCCAATCGCTGCTCAGTCAAGCGATTGGCCCAAAAAGGAAAACCCCAATCGCCAGAAAGTCTTGCGATTGGAATTTTTGGGGCAAAAATCCCAATCGCAAGACTTTCTTGCGATTGGAATTGTCCTTTTTTTGTCCTTTTTTTTTCTCCCCCTTCTCCCCCGGTCAACAATCACGGCCTCATGGCCCCCACCCCTCCTCCCCCCCCCCACCCCTCCTCCGGTCAACCTTCCTCCCCCCCCCCCTTGGCCCCCACCCCTCCTTTCTTTATTTATTTGTCACTTAATTAGACAGTTTTTCACGAATTTATAAAAAATATCTAAAGCTAGATTTTCCCAAAGTCCAAAAAAGAGACCCTAGTTATTTTTAAAAGATCTGTATCAGGTAAAAATTTCAGATTTTTCCAAATACTGGAGACGGGTAAACTGATACGCGCAACCTTGTAACTTTGCAGTGTAATTTAAAATATCAAGCTAACGCGATTTCGCGCGAAACTTTTTTGAGAACCCTAGGATGTTGGGAAGTTCCATTTCCCAGGAATTCGGGCCATTCCGAAGCAGTTAGCAATTTTTCTGCCGAACGGGCTTTTAAGCGCTCGATCCGGACACCGGTTCGGGATTTTTGGGCGAAAAATCCGTAAAATACTTTTTAGATCAAGAATGAACTCAGGAAGCTTAAAATAACATTTTAAAGCAATTTTGAGATTTTTCCTGATGCCAGGGGCATTTTGGTAATTTGTCACCCCGAGAGGGGTATTTTGGTAATTTTACGGTGTCAAGTTTTTCGAAGGACTTCTCAGTCCATAAATGTAAGCACAGCACCTGAAAGGCTGATTTGAAGCCGATTCGCGGGGATTAAATGTCGCTAAAGGTGAAAACTTAATTAGACAGTTTTTCAAGAATTTATAAAAAATAGCTAGAGCTAGATTTTGCCAAAGTGCAAACAAGAGACCCTGGTTATTTCTAAAAGATCCGTATCAAGTAAAAATTTCAGATTTTTCCAAACTCTGGAAACGGGTTAACTGATACGCGCAATCTTGTAACTTCGCAGTGTAATTTAAAATATCAAGCTAGCGCGATTTCGCGCGAAACTTTTTTGAGAACCCTAGGATGTTGGGAAGTTCCATTTCCCAGGAATTCGGGCCATTCCGAAGCCGTTAGCAATTTTTTTTCCGAACGGGCTTTTAAGCGCTCGATCGGGACACCGGTTCGGGATTTTTGGGCGAAAAATCCAGTAAATCGGGGGGGGGGGGGATATTGCTAAATAATCACGTTGGCGCTAAATTTTAGGGAACTAGCGTTATTAAGCGTTCGGAGTGGTGGGAAGTGAGGAATGATTTTAATACATTAAAATAATGATTTAATGACTATTGATAATGCGTTGGTAAGCTAGGTTAACGATTCAGTTACAGTTTTGGAATGTAAATATTATGGACGCTAAGTTGGTTTACGATTATATTTTGTTCTTACAGATATGGATTTCAACCCTGGACCTCATGATACATCAATCCTATACGATGACGATGACCACGTCGCGAGGCACGTATTTGACGGTGTCGATAGGAGTGTGTTGGAAACAATTCAAAGCACAAGTCACCTCGACGAGTGGGTACTGAACGAGGAACAAATACAACTATTACACCGTCAAAATTTGACCGTGTTCACCGATTGCGGGATTTGGTCTTGGCACGACGATTGCCTTATATCCGCTCTAGTTGAACGATGGAGGGGCGAGACGAACTCATTTCACTTCCGGTTTGGTGAAATGACTATTACATTAGAGGACGTCGGATTTATACTTGGAATCCCATGTCACGGCAGACCCATTACTTCGAGTAAAACGTCTGCATCCATAGCGAAGATGGCTATGCAGTATTTTCCGAGAATTCCGAGGGACGCTCTTACAACCAACGGCATAAAACTTAAATGGCTGAGAGAGCAGTACGGCGAGCTACCGGATGTATACACTCCTCATGATTTGGTGACGTATACGAAGGCATTCCTTTTGTATATTACTGGATCTATATTACTTCCGACGCAAAAAAAAAACACGGTGCATCCGAAGTATATGGTGTTCTTGGAGGATCTTGAGGAGGTATACTCGTATTCGTGGGGTTCAGCTGTCCTTGCGCACCTATATCGAGCATTGCACAAAGCTACGAGAAAGGCTGCCAAGTCCATTGCCGCCTGCATTACTCTGTTACAGGTTTGAGCATTTATATTCTTAGTTGACGTGTCAATATATTCGTGATTAATTACTAATTCCATATAATGTTTGCGTTCACAGGTTTGGTCTTACGAGAGGCTACCCGCGGGTCGTCCACAGCCCGTAGCTGATTCCGATGAGACGTGGCCTAGGGTGTGGGCCTGGGGGCCTACGACCAAACGGAGGAGACGGGTAGACCCTCACCACCATCTAATGTTCTATCGGGGGGAACTAGATATGATGGATGCATCCCAGGTGACGTGGCAGCCATATGGGAAGGTGATGCATCGGTTGGATGAGTTGTGTTGGCAACTTCCGGTGTCATACGTGCTGGCATGTTTTGTCCTTGCTCATAGTATATTCTTATTGTAACATAGGCTTGATGACTTTTTAATTGTTGGATGCAGACTACTATCTTCTCGCTAGCGTGCCGAGATTATTCGGGGGAATCCATCATCAGGAATTCGACGGTAGAGCCTTGGACGGTCGTGATGATACATGACCGACCAAAGCAATATAACAGTCACGATTGCGGGATTTACGTCCTCAAGTACATGGACTACATTGCTCGCTCGGAGGTGCTCAGATATACGTCGTGGACTAGGAAGGCTGCCTTGACGTTTAGGTATAGGATAGCCTGGGAGCTGAAAAAGAATGAAGCTAGATGCCTTCATTACCATTATCCTAACTAGCGTGACTAAGGTGCAATGAGAAAAGAACCCCTTAAACAAAATGTACATGTATTTTCGTAAGCTATGAATTTGGCGATAAAGTGTGCGCGAATATGCCTTTTATAGGAAAACCAAATATATTATTTGTCTCCATTTTCGCCGAAATTCTTACGAATGGGCTAACTAGCGTGCCTGAGGTGCAATGAGCGAAAAAAAGTGACAAAAAAAATTACAAGATTTTTCGGAAGCTATGAATTGGGCCCTAAAGTGTGCCCGAATAGGCCCTTCATAGGAAAACCCAAAAAATAACGTGTCTCGTTTTTCGCCGAAATTCTTACGAATGGGCTAACTAGCGTGCCTGAGGTGCAATGAACCAAAAAATTTACAAGATTTTTCGGAAGCTATGAATTGGGCGCTAAAGTGTGCGCGAATAGGCCCTTCCAAAAATATAATTCTCAACAAGTCATAGAATTAAATAAAAGAAGAATAAAAATTATTTGCAGTGTAATTGTTGGAAATTTTGTATAATGTAAAATTACCAAAATAGCCTCCGATGAGCGGCAAATTACCGAAATGCCCCCGGGGGTTCATTATCACCCTAACGCCCCAAATCAGCTTCGAAACAACCTTTCAGGTGCTTTGCTTACATTTCTGGACTAAGCAGTCATTTGAAAAACAACCTTTCAGGGGTTCATTATCTCTTGTTTGCACTTTGGCAAAATCTAGCTCTAGCTATTTTTTATAAATTCGTGAAAAACTGTCTAATTAAGTTTTCACCTTTAGCGACATTTAATCCCCGCGAATCGGCTTCAAATCAGCCTTTCAGGTGCAGTGCTTACATTTATGGACTGAGAAGTCCTTCGAAAAACTTGACACCGTAAAATTACCAAAATACCCCTCTCGGGGTGACAAATTACCAAAATGCCCCTGGCATCAGGAAAAATCTCAAAATTGCTTTAAAATGTTATTTTAAGCTTCCTGAGTTCATTCTTGATCTAAAAAGTATTTTACGGATTTTTCGCCCAAAAATCCCGAACCGGTGTCCGGATCGAGCGCTTAAAAGCCCGTTCGACAGAAAAATTGCTAACTGCTTCGGAATGGCCCGAATTCCTGGGAAATGGAACTTCCCAACATCCTAGGGTTCTCAAAAAAGTTTCGCGCGAAATCGCGTTAGCTTGATATTTTAAATTACACTGCAAAGTTACAAGGTTGCGCGTATCAGTTTACCCGTCTCCAGTATTTGGAAAAATCTGAAATTTTTACCTGATACAGATCTTTTAAAAATAACTAGGGTCTCTTTTTTGGACTTTGGGAAAATCTAGCTCTAGATATTTTTTATAAATTCGTGAAAAACTGTCTAATTAAGTGACAAATAAATAAAGAAAGGAGGGGTGGGGGCCAGGGGGGGGGGGAGGAAGGTTGACCGGAGGAGGGGGGGGGGGGGGAGGAGGGGTGGGGGCCATGAGGCCGTGATTGTTGACCGGGGGAGAAGGGGGAGAAAAAAAAAGGAAAATTCCAATCGCAAGAAAGTTTTGCGATGGGGATTTTTGCCCCAAAAAGTCCAAACGAAAGACTTTCTGGCGATTGGGGTTTTCCTTTTTGGGCCAATCGCTTGACTGAGCAGCGATTGGGTGGGAAATTTTTTTTTCCCCACCGGTCGATGTGTATCGAACCCCTATATATATATATATAGGAACTGATCCGTTGAGAGCGCTAGCAAAATGGGTTAAGTTGCTAGCGCGATCTGTGGACGGTCCAGATCTTTTTTTTTTTGCGTTTTTTTAAGTCCGTCGGCTACATAATGTAGCGGACAATTTTTTGACAAAAATACCCTCCAACTTATAAGGACAGTCCATCCGCTACATTATGTAGCGGACTTATCTTCTGGATTTTTTCTCCTTCTCTCTCATTTTCCTCATTTAATGTTTTGACGTTTTCCTTTCTCTCTCCTCTCTCTCATCATTTTTTCTCTCTCTCCTCTCTCTCTCTCTCTCTCTCTCTCTCTCTCTCTCTCTCTCTCTTGTTTGTAGATGGAGGTTTTGATCGAGCGGCGACCGGTTTCTACTCTTGGGAAGTTATGTACATACTTTTTTCTGTTGGCACATCTTAATTTTGACAAACGTGGGCAAGATGTAGGGAGCGGGCATAAAAATCCAGTTCATCGACGATGATCACAAGGTTGGCTTTTTTGGGCGATGGGAGTACTGGAGCATTATGGAGAGAGAGAGAGAGAAGTTAAGCCGGCAGATATGGTAAAAGGATCAGTCTTCTGCACTGACATTAGCGACTTCAAGTTCAGGCTCGAAGATCCAGTCAACGTTCTCCCGGCCGACGAGCTCTTCTCTGACGGCACTGAGACTGTCCAACCGGCGCCATGCCGTCCCATCACCGTCATTACCAGTCAATCAGTGCAGCATCAGCGCCAATCGGCGCACCACTAGCGCTGTCAACGCAGTTTTACCACAGGCCCAGGCACCACAAAACCACCGTCGTCACTGTGAAGCTGCCGGAGCAACAATACAAACACAATAACTCAACAAAAAAAAGGGCAAAGATAAGAGAATTAGGCAATGGTGGCATCCTCGTCGATCAATGGCGGCATCCTCGTCGCGATGGCGGAGCTGCACATGAAGCAGGCGCATGGCGGGGGCGCGTCTTCGTGGGTGCGTTGGTTGTGGTGGTCGGAGCTCGGGGAGGAGGCGAATGTGTCTGCTGCGGTGACGCCGAAGTCGAGCTCGGCCGTGTTGTGGGCTGTTGTCATTGCTGCAAGGAGGATGGAGAGGAGAGAGAGAGAGAAAGAAGAAGAAGAAGAAATGAGGGGAGATGAGAGGAGGATGAGAGAGAAAACAAAAAAACGGTGAGAGAAAGAGTCAGACATTGATGAGAGAGAGAGAGAGAAACATCAAACATGTCAGGAAAGAAAAAGAGTCAGAAAAAAAAGTATTGCCTCTGTCCGCTACATAATGTAGCGGTCGGAGCTGGAGGGTATTTATGTCAAAAAATTGTCCGCTACATAATGTAGCGGACATCAAACGTGTCAAAAAATTAATCAGACAAAGGAGAGAGAAAGAGTCAGAAAAAAGTACTGCCTCTGTCCGCTACATAATGTAGCGGATGGAGCTGGAGGGTATTTTTGTCAAAAAAATTGTCCGCTACATAATGTAACAAGCGTACTTAAAAAAACACAAAAAAAAGATCTGAACCGTCCACAGATCGCGCGTGGACGGCCAGATCGCGCTAGCAACTTAACCCATTTTGCTAGCACTCTCAATGGATCATCTCCCTAGGGATATACATATATATCATCCGTCTAGCTAATGATAAAGGATATTAATCAAGGTTTGAAAAGTATAAAGAAACTGATTATAGCATCCGTTGTAATTTATTGCCACGGAAAAAATCCTTGCATAATGGCATGTCAATGAGTCGAATTTTAGTCTGATCCATTTTAAGCAAACATGTAGAAAAGATTTTCAAGTTTCTTTGACATGATAATCAAATAACCATATTACTCGATTACTTGGTGGATCAAATTTTGGATACGGACTAGTCAGATCCGCTAATGATTTAATATACACATTAACGTGTATGTCCATGTTTCCTATATAATTTTAATTTTCTTAACCGTATATCTCATATCCAACGAAATTTTGTAAGCAACCCTATATTTATATCTATATCTATATCTATACTACCTATAAAAGTACGAATGTTGTAAATCATTTCTGGACGATTATGTCCTCCGTTAATTACGCCAATAACACTTATACCCTCCCTTTATGACTCTTTTTTAAATTTGGATGAAATTAAATGAACATTGGGTAATGAAGCTATTCTAAACATTGAAAAATGAAAATGTGATGAGAATGAAAAATAAACAAAGAAATTCCTTTATTACTCCCTCTTTAATTTGGTTATAATGAAATAAACATTGAATAATGAAATAGTAATGAGAACTGTGATTTTTTTTTTCTTTACACTCTTGAGTGAGCAAACAATTAACTAATCGAAAAACTGAAAATCAAAATCAAAACAAAAAAACTGAAATACGGGAAAAATCAGTTAAGAAACAAAAAATATTGGAAAAACAAAAACAAAAAACAAGGTTAAATATGCATAAAAAAATGGGGAAAAAAGGAAGGCTTAAATACGGGGCTGATTTGAACTGAAAATCTTTTCGGTTATTGCAGTTGAAGACCAAATTGATAAAATGTAAAGCATCTGGTCTTTAAAATTACAAATCTTAAGTGTATACCATAATCCAATTTAAGAGATTACAAAAATAAAGACTATATTCATTCTTTTAGTTTCTTCGTTTGCTTTTCTTTTCAACAGCACCATCAAACATTATTTCAATCCAGAAGAAGCCTTCAAAGAACATTTTCAAACATTAAACTGATTACAATTGCGAACATCAAATATACATTTCTTCTAGAACAAGTCACAAAAGAAATAAACATAATTAAATTATATTATTTGATCCCAACAAAGCTAATGATATCACTTAAAAAATTACTCTCGACCATATCCACGTGCAACGCACGTGCTATATACTAGTGACTTTAAAAACAACTATACAATTTCTTGAATTTGGTGAACACGGTTATTAAACTTTAGATATCCATATGAATCCGATTCTCCCGAATCTCTATATGGATCGGTAACATTACAATCTTTGCTAGCGCTATATGACCGGTCATCCATCGCTTTCAATGGACTTGGATTTACGCCAATCCTATCCGAAACCGATCCATTTCTTGATGGAAGCTGAATAGTCGGAAACCCTAGTAAAAGTCTACAAGAGATCCACTTTTACCTCCCCAAACTCTCTCCATTGATTCCCCTCCATTCCACCACCACCCAAAAGCCCACAAATCCTCTCTATATCAACAATGTCCTTTGACACCACCGTAGATTCCGCCACCACCACCACCACCACAGAACCCACCACCCCAACACCAACCAGCCCGCACATCTCATGGTCAGACTCCTTTTCCGAAGCCCAAACAGCCATCAAGACCCTCTCAACAATCCTCCCCTCCATCCCTCCCTCCCTCACCTCCTCCGACAACCCTTCCTCCGCTCTCCTTCACGATGCTGAGACCTCCGCCGAGATCTCTCGCCTACTCCGCCACCCCGACTCGGGCGCAGGCGGCGACCACCTCTGCCGCTGGCTCTACGACACGTTCCAGTCCGCCAAACCCGACCTCCAGCTTGTAGTCCTCCGCTTCCTCCCCCTCATTGCCGGCTTGTACCTCTCTCGCGTCCCTTTACGTAAACCCCTGGCGGGTTTCGAGGCCGTGCTGCTGGCCATTTACGCCCATGAAACCGTCTCTCGCAATGGGCAGGCAGTTACTGTCACAATTCCGGACCTGTCACACTCGAGTATCTACCACGAGACGAAGCTTAACACGAAAAACAACGCAACCGAGCTGAACTTGACCGTTATTTCTGCGAGTTTAGAGCCTCATGGCACAGTTAGGTCGACCAGAAGGGCGCGCATCGTTGGCGTTGCGCTGGAGCTGTATTACAGTAAGATTTCGCAAATGCCTTCGGAGTCCAAGATCGACTTCTGCGAGTTTTGTACATTGTGGGCTGGTCAAGATGGGGATGCGTACAAGAATGGCCCCGATGATGAAGTTGTTGAGACAGGAGAGGCTAAGGAAAATTGCGAAGGCGAGAATGTGGGAGCGAAAGAAGGGAGGATACCGTTGCCGTGGGAGCTTTTGCAGCCAGTGTTGAGGATTTTGGGCCATTGCTTGATGGGTTATAAGAAGAACAATGAGTTGTATGAGGCTGCATGTGGTGCGTGTAGGAGCCTTTACGCAAGGTCTCTGCATGATATTAATCCTAAGGCTATTTTAGCTACGAGAAGTCTTCTTAGGCTTGTGAAGATGGAAGCGAATTCTGAGGACAAGGTTGATCATACTGAGATAGTGATGAGTAATGTCATCAACCTCTAAGGTGTGCTACATTTGATCTGTCTCTCTGTTTCGGATCATAGTTTATAATAGTTTGTGTTTCATAATTGAAGGACAGATTTTTGTTTGTTCTAGCTCTGTTCACAATTAAAGCATTTGTATATCCTTTCGTTCTAAATCCAATCATTTTGAATCCTAGTGTTTCAAATTAAAATACTTTATCGTGATAGTCGCTTCACATAAAGTAACCGAATATCGATTGATGAGATTTAATTACTTGTGTGTGGGAGTTGTGGTGGTGGTGGTACGTGGTGGAAACAAAGGTTGCAGTGCCTTGGTGGTGGTCTTGGTAGGAGCCTCGTTGATATCATAGTGGCCGCCATGCCAATGGTGGAGGTATACAGGTGCAAATCATGTGAGCAGTGGTGGTATTACTTCTGGTTGTGGTTTTGGTAGTGGTCGTGGTCGTGGTGACTGTGATGGCGGCGGCATGCGACATATAGGTCATGGCAGTGACGGTGATGGCGGTGGCATGCTATGTGTAGGTGGTGTTCGCTGCTGGTAGTGGGTACCATGCTAATTATGAAGTGTTTGTTCTAAGGAGAAACTCGAATAAAACTCTCTTCCAGACAGGCTATATGAACACCTGATTTGAGACCTCTAAATCCAGTCTACAGTTTTGTAGGTAAAACTACTTTAGACACCCAAACAAGAGGTTTAAGATTAAGAATTTCAAAGTCCCTGTCTGTGATATCCCCATTGAAGTCCCAAATTGATCACGATATTACTTAGATTTAAGCATGACTGTTTACATTTGCAACCTATGCAACTCTATAAGCGGGACATCTTAAAGACTCTTTGTGGTCGTAGATAGCTAGTGTTAGACGCTAAGGGAACGGAACTTGAATGAAAATTCACTAAATGTAGTTAACAATTTCCCGTATACACGAGATAGGGTTGTATTGATTAGAGAGGTAATTCACATGCAGCATAAAACTAATTATAGGAAGGAAGGGCTAGAGTGAGTCGGGTTTTCTCGAGTTGTTGGATACTCAGAACAGTGGATCGCTTTATTCCTTGTCTCTGTGGTACTGCTCATACGGGACTACTCTCTTTCTCTCTATTTAACTCCTGTGCATGGAGAAACTTGCTGCAGATTGTATCCGTGCAGCAGGTTGAGAGGAAGTCTTGGAAAGATCTCAAACCCGGTCAGCTATTTTTACTCGGGCTTATGAGTTGGTTCTTTTCGAGGGATCTGCTGAAGGACACAAAAGGTTGTTGAAAAGGGTGTTGAACAGGTTCTGTGATGTATTGGGAGAGAAGTTAATCTGAAAAATCAAAATATCTTTTTGTGGAAAAGAAGCTATCGGCTATGGCCAAGGCACGTCCAACTGGCAACTTTACATGGTGAGGTAACAGCGGTCATGTATAAGAGGCATCAACTAGAAGTAATGAGCCGGATGAATCAGATAATGAGATAATCACATGTGGAAATTACAACACAAGTCTTTGAAAAAAATATGTGGAAATATTACGGCTCAAATAATAGGTCATCTCGTTCGTCGAGTAAATTAAATAGCATACTTTTACATATTATTAGGTGTCACTAACTAAAAGGCATAGAATCTGGTTGTAATAAATGACAAACGGAGTGAGTCTAATAGAGTAGATGGCTAAAAATCTGAAATCAGAACAACGCTGCAACAGTTGCTAATCCGATGAAGAAGGATATGCTAGGAACTGCAATGCTTGAAGCTCCATTACCGTTGTCTCCAGCTGTGGGGCTTGTTGCTAAGCTCGATGGGGGCACACCACCTGTTTTGTAAGAGAGCATAAGCATAACCAAACGCTTATAGCAGAAGGGAGGAGGAGGGAGAAAAGAAGCACCAGTCTTCTTTGCTGCTTATTACACACTATTTTCTCACCCTAGAACTATCTATGCTGGTCAATGGATAACGATAATGAGCCAAATATTTCAAAACAGTAGACTGATGGTGTCTACCTACTCGATGTGAGCCAAATATTTCAAAACAGTAGACTGAGCCATAGGGACCAAGGATGGGAAGCACCTTGCTTTGGTGAATCAGAACATGCTTTGGTAATGATACTCTCAGGACAATTGGAAATTCCAAAGGAAATAAGTTAGCAGTATAGCACTACTGATAGCGAAAACTTATGACATTCGTGGGTGGTGTCAATAAGAGATTACTGTTTTAGGACACCTTCAAACAATTACGAAAGAACGACAAAAATTAATCCAAAAAAATTGTGAAAAGTAAAACTGATGAAAAGATTAAGTTACCGCTTGATGCAGGCGCTTCACTCGATGTGGGAACTCCTACTGGGACTCCAACAGCTGTATCAGATAGCAAACACTATAAAGCCCCGTCTTGAATAATGATGAAATGTTGCTGCATTATATTCAGATAAAAAAAAATCCAAAAGCATGCTTTATCCATTTCCACTCTAGTTGAAGATATTTGCTGATAAATAATATTTCACTTTCTCAGTATATTCTTCTGTATCATGTTGGTTTTTACCCTATTTCACCATATCCTCGTCATTGCATACTTGACATAAATATTATGCATAGAAATTGAGACAAATAAACCGAAGTTATGATGAAGTCATAAAAAGAGATGAAATAAAGGGCAAATTTTTTGCATGATCTTGATAAACTCGTACAAATGGATTATTAGTTGCATGATTCAGACGATTTAATGATACATATCGCCTAGTAAGAGGCATTTGTGCAACATCCCACTGTAGATAGTACTAAAACATAATTTCTGCTCAGAGACAGTTGAGGAATAAGCTCAACCTAAGTGGAAGTAACCGGGTGGGAAGACCTAAGAGTTGGTTGCCTGCTTTTGGGCACATTCGTTATAGTAATCCTTGCTTTATCAGTTAGGGTGGAATGTGATGAGGAAAAATAGATGCCATATATGGCTCAATATGATTAGGCTAAGCTACAGCTACACCACCAGTCCAAGCTTTTAGACAGTAAACTATGGCCTCTCACTTTTTGGTCAGATCCACAGATCTCCTTGTAGTTGCACACGAGATGGACTAGTTCTTGCAGATGGTACCCATTCCTTTCTGTATGTGTTTTAGAGGATGAATATGGAAGTAGTTGGATGGCACCAAACGAATCCTGTACTTTTAAAGAATTTCAGCTATGTAACTTGGTGGGCAACCTTAATGTCAAGGGTTCTAGTTGGGAAGTTGCACATTTTTTTAGTATTCTTCACCGTGAGACTCATATCAATAGTTACCCACACACCTCCAAGTCCAATTGCGGCGCCGGCCATAATTGGTTCGAATCCAGAAGTGACCAAATCCTGAAGACACATCCTTGTGTTTGGAATTATTCTTGGAACCGTAGGATCTCACTGAAGAAGAGCTCTGAGGTGTAACGCTCTGATATACGATTGCTAATAACAAACTAAGAGCCACAACTACAGACTTGAGCTGCCCAAGCTGCTAAAGATGGGAAGAGTCGAACTCAAACGTAGAAAGAAGTGAGTGGATTTTCTTGTAGATCAACTCTACGCGCTGATGGATCCTTTATTTTCTTTCCCATAGCATCTACTCAATGTAAATAGGAATTGCAGGAACAACAAGGAGGACTATTCCATCAGTATACAATGTGTCATAGATTGATTTGGTTGTGGGCCCTTTACCCTGTACCTTGGTAAATGTGAATACCTATTGGAGCTTAGGGACCGCCTTAAGAGAATGGATATCATACATGTGGATACTTCAGGAACCTTAGCGCCACTACTGTCTAGATACTGAGATGTGGAATAGACTGACTTAGATGCTCCTACTCAACTTCTATAGTTTGAAATCAGCAACTCCAAGTACCAGGCCCTGCTTAAAGATTGCCTCTTCATCACTCAGAGGGATAATGCAAACAGGTTTAATCAATCTCAAGGCCCCAGCCTTTTGGAAAACTTGGAAAGGACCCAAGACAACTTTTGCAGGATATTCTCTCAAGTTCAGAAATGTCAAACTCTGCTTCTATGAACAGCACCCAAAAAGAACTTTTATTTGAACTACTTTGTGGAGACCAAAATGTAAAAAAATTGCAATCCTTATGTATCCGGTGTTGCATTATTACAAGGGTTAATTACAAAATTGTCCCATGTGGTTTACACGTTTTTATACTTTGTTCTCTGTGTTTACAACTTTTGCAATACTGTCCCCTGAGGTTGACAAAACCATTGCAAACAGCTCCAAAATTGGATGTCCGTTCAATTTTGGACGTTGAGTCCGCATGTGCGGTGCACATGCCGTTTTTGCATAGGCAATTCTGTAATTTCTCCCTTCCCCGTCTTCCCTTCTCACTATTATCATCACACTCTCTCTCTTCGTCCATCTCTCTTTTTTTTTCTCTTTCTCTCTCTCTCACACGCATCCTCCCCACCACCCCAAGCTGTCACCCTGTCCTCCGATCCACCGGAAACCCCTAACCACCGGCTAGTGCTCTCCTCATGAGCACGGTGGCACAGATCAGGAGCTGGACGGTGTTTTGCTGGAAGACACGCCACGGCGGCGGCGCTAGGATTCTGACCCACGGCCGGTGATCCAGATGGAGATCAGAAGAGGATTCTCTTTAACCGATTGTGCGAGAAGGATGATTCTGTGCCTTTGTGTTGGATCAGCTGCCTTTTGGAGCCCTACTCCCAGGCCCCAACTAGTGATTGATCCTGGAAGTCCTATAGCTGGCGTTGTTACTACGCCTACCAGAGATTTATGAGATTACTGAGGCTACCCCCGCCGCCACCGGCGGAATCCTAAACTGATTCAGCACTCTGGTACCGCAGCTCATGCCGCCTCTCTTAATTGGGTTTTTTCTTTGGGATCAAAGCTCTATAGCTGAAATTCTCAAATGCCTTTTAGATTATACTTTAGGTGCCTTAAATTCAATAGAACCTATTAAAGCTGGGCTGGAAGAAATAGCCCCCAAGATGGGTGATGCTAACAGCCCTAGCTTCTTCATCTTTTGTTTCTCTCTCCCCTTTTTTTTTTTTTTTTGCTAAGATGTTATTGCTGCTCCGGCAGCTTTGTGACGGTGGTCGGCGGTTTGTGGTGTCCGCGGCTCCGTTGGCGATGGTTGTGCAACTCTGTTGGATGAATTTGGGTTGGGTTTTTTTTTTTTTTTTTTGTGGATGCTGGTTCGCGCTGTTCTGCCGGCTTTGCGATGGCTGTGCGGCCAAGTGTAGTGGCCATGGTTGTGGCGGCATTGCCCCATTGTTTGGTTTTTGCGGTTGTGTGGATTATGGATGACCCCTTGGTAGCTACGGCGGCTGTAGGTGGTCCATGGTCGGTTGTGACTCTTGGGCAAGGTCGGGGAGCTTGACGGCGAGAAAGGGAAGATAGCGCAGGGAAAATTACATAGTTGCCCATGCCAAAATGGCATGTGTACCGCACATGCGGACTCAACGTCCAAAATTGAACGGACATCCAATTTTGGAACTGTTTGCAATAGTTTTGTCAACCTCAGGGGACATTATTGCAAAAGTTGTAAAAACGGGGAGCAAAGTGCAAAAATGTGTAAACCACAAGGGACAATTTTGTAATTAACTCTTATACACTAACACTTTCGGAATAGAGGATAAAAATCCTAACCTGGTAACAGAATGACATCACATTTTGTAAAATATCAAGCTAAAAGGTCATAGTTTACGTTCCCTGTCTAAGTTATTATAAAAATTTTAGCGCAAATTTGCTTTTTGCAAAATGAGAACAAGTACATCCGTAAACCGTGGACAACAATATTCCGATGACTTGAAAATTCTTGCTTTTTTGGTTAGTAATAGAAAGGCGTCGCCAAACTGCTATTCTCTTGACTGATCAGTTTTGCATTTGATGTCAAACTGCTAGATTTATGTTTGAGGCATCAAATTGCATCTGATGTCAAACTGAAATGGATTGGCATTGAAAATTTTGCCTTTGATGTCAAACTCTGCTACTCATGTTGATAGGCTCATTCAGATAGGATGCCAATTTTCTTTTGCTTTATGAAACACTAGACGTTAAAAGTGGAGATCTTAGAACCCTTTTGGATCCCAGAGATAATGTCAAATGCAAATTTAGGAAGGTACAGCTGTTCAAGGTTGTACCTTCTGCATTTTTGACTAAAAGTTGAATGTCCATCCAGAACAAGTGCAACTATGGTGCAAGGGCGCGACATTGCTATGGCCGTAACATGTCCCTCTACCCAGCGGCAGATATACCCATTTTGTCCACAGTGGTCAATTGAGCGCTTTGGTTTTGGAGGATTGAAATTATCTGCATTACTAATGGCCCAACAATTTTATCGTGACTCTGACCAGTGACCACCTTATTTTTTCTAAAAACTTTACACTTGGCTTTGAACTTTGACCGCAAAAGCAATTTCAGCTCCGCAACTGCTTAAACTCGTAAAGTTTGAAGTTAAAAAGAATGGAGGAAGAACCTGCGCAAGTCTCGACAGGGGGTGTGTGCACACCGCAGACAGAAGGGAGCTTGAGGGCCTTTTTGCGATCAATCTGGATCCCAAGATTCCCAAGCCCGGACTTGCTCAGCAGCTGGCACAGGCAGATTGGCTGGCTTTCCACCAGCCCAGCAAGCTCAGGGCAGCACGCTTTTTCAGGCTTGGTCAAGTTACTCCCCTCCTGCACGTAGCTCAAACAGTCCGACAAGTTGAGCAGCGCCGTCATGCAGTCCATCGCCGGCCCCGGCGCCGGTGAAGGGGACTGCGCTTCCGTGGCCGGAAGTGCTGCCACGAGCAAGGCTGCAAACAGTAATGCTCCGGTGATCAAGCCGGTGGGTGTCTTCATGCTGGGCAGGGTTGCAAGTGTGCTTGGACAGAGAGAAATTTGGCGAGGAAACAGAGGGAGAGGGATCGGATTGAAGAGTTGGGGTGGGGAGTTTAATGGGGGCATGTGAAGGAGTGACAGCGGTACTGCTGCTACTTGCCTACGTTTGTAATGAATTAAATTGGCCTTCACCTACCACCCAACTCTTCGGCTGTAACGTAAGAGCCCGTTTTCATATTTCTTTGTTTCTCATTTTGTGCATGAATTCGACACGCTATTGACCGATGGTGATGCTTAGATGCTTGTGTGGCTGATTATTTTTGTGTCCAATGACTTAACTTACACTCATTTATAAGCTTAATAAAACGAGTGTGATGAATTTTTATAGTAATATATTCTCAGAGAATTGGGGACAGTAGAATTCGATTTTCGTTAGCTGTGTAAATTGATCATGCCTGTGTCTAAATCTTGGCATGCCGTAGTGCAGGTTCCATTGTGACTAGTCTTGCTATATACGATCGGGTTGTCATCTTACTTGTTTTGTACTTCATGAACTCATTGTATGTACCATATTATGCCTACTCCTCATGACTTTGCAAAAAAAAAAAAACTTACAAAGTGTTGAGTAGTGCTTAATTTAGGTATTTTTTTAATTACCAAATTGATAGTAATAAGCAAACAAGTAAAATTCAATAATGTGAACTGCTGTACAGTTGCTACCCACCAAATGTCGCTAAATGTTTTTTAGCACCAAAAAATTCTAACTAACAATTTCCGTAACAGCGACAAAACGTTTTAAATGACAATCTTTTGTCGCTACAGCATATCGCAGAGGATCTTGATCCATAACGTGGATTTAAAAAACACAGAAAATGATAAACACGCACAGCGCTCGTTGTGAGAATGCCAGTGAACTATATGCATGGCAAAAAGACTTAAACCAATTTTATGTGAGGTAGTTCATTCATGATTAGTGATCATGGTATACTTGAGGGTAATCGAAAGAGTTGAAGTGTAGAGAAGCTATTGATCGGTCAGAAATTTGGTAAGACACAGCTTTTTTGGCTAATCTGGTAAGACAGCCCAAATGTTGAGAGTAATTGGTCTCTCAACAGCTAATCCTGAAAGAGAAGTCTAGCTCCAGTTCCGGCTACAATTCCCGCTCTAGCACGCAAGTACTGGTCACCCAAAGTTGACGGTCTTATATTGCAAAACTCTGTGTGTCATAAATTCTTGCAAACATGCCAGATTAAGGACGATATAAATGGTTGTTATCACATTACACTTTCTAGTGATCGATCCATTAGAAAATTTTGATGGCTGGAAAAGGTTGCTTTCGTCCATGTAAACAAAAAAAGTGAATAAAATATATGTACTAACTACCAAATATACGTATATACACATTATGTGTATGAATATGTGCAATATTATATGTCTATATGTGTACGTTCGTATAGTATATGTGTATACGTATGTGTATGTATGTATAGTGTGTGTACCAAACATATATATATATATATATGTGTACATATAGTATGTAATATTTTATGCAGTTTCCATTTTTAGGAGACTTTTTGAGATGTTGTTCATGTTATATTTTGGGTTAATTACAGCAGTGTCCCTGAGATTAGGGTATAATTACAGTCAATGACACTATAAGTTTTAAAATGTAACATATATATTGTGACCAAAAAAGTTAAAAAGGTAACATTCGTGTCCATCTGTTAGGGTTCCGAAAAAAAAATGTCCTATTTTGTGATGTCATCATTGTGTATTTTTTAAATGACAATAATGCCCTTGTAATGTATATTGAATAATTTTCAAATCAAATTTCAAATTAGGGTTTGCAAACCCTAATTTTCAAATTAAGGTTTCAAACACACTATCACACCTCCCCCCTTTAACTCACTATCGTCCAAGTTTCAATTCAATTCCATGACCAGCACTATATTGCCACCGATCTCGCCGCCACCACCGGCTGTCGCCTCGCCGTGGCTGGGTTCACCGTGATGGAGACTGTGTATTGCTCCTACAGTCCTACCCCACTATCATCCAAGTATCAATTCAATTCCATCACCAAAGACCACTCAATAAATTAAAGTAAATGCACCGATCTCGCCGATCTCGTCGCCAGCCGTCCTCGCCTTCGCCACCAGGAGAGGCGGTGAGTTCTTCTCTAGCTAACAGATCTAGGTCGAGCTTCTTCTCGCCAGCCACCACCGGTTGCCGCTCACCGTGGCTGGGTTGGCCATGATGGAGACTTTGTACTCTACGTCGCGGTGGGGAGTGGGAGGGCGCACTAGCGGCGGGGTGGAGGGAAGGTGGTGGCAGCAGCGGTGGGGTGGGGGAAGGAGGGTAGTGTGCGGGGTGGCGGGGGAAGAGAAAGAGAGAGAGAGAGAGAGAGAGAGAATTTGAAATAAATAGATTTGTAATTTGAGGGTAATGAAGTCATTTTATTGAAACCGTGAGGGTTTTTTAGATTATGTCTGGTCAACGGACATAAGTATAATTTATTCAAACTATTATCCTTACATATAATTATACCCTAACTTCAGGGACATAAGTATAATTACTCCTGTACCTTCTTCTTTTTTGACTCGTGACAGCTGAGAAGTAAACCATGATGCATGGTGATGTGCTGACCCATGTGATATGTGGCCCACGAGGTGGTTGTCCATAAGTTTCTACCAAGTTTGGCCGTGACCGGTGTTAGATGCTTCTAATAATAATGGGAATGAATGACTCAAGACGAAGAAAAGAACAATAACTGGAATGCATGAAGGAAAGCTGCCAAATTCCCATGGAGCAAAGGATGGCACTATCATTGCCAAAATGTTGTCTTGTTTCTTTAGAGTTCTGGGATTCGGAGCTTAATTTTTAGGTCAACATCCTGGTCTTGATGTTCGCTACGAAATATGAATTAAACACGACTTACGATAGTATTATAACGGTCTCATTCGTCTGATAAAGTCTACTACCACCATATCAAGAGATCTTGGAACAATTTGCGACAGACCATTATTTGGGTGAGAAATTGGGAAGGGGGGAGGGTTACACCACATTATGTAGCTCGGACTGACATTTTGCTATTTGCTCCAAAGTAAGAAGCAAGACTTCTTCGGTTACTTCTCGATGATAACAAGGTCATTTATCTATCTTGTAATATAGGATTTGAGTCAAGTTACGCTATTTGCAAGTCATCTTGGTTGCATAACATAAAACGGATTAAATGCATAAATCAATAAAAGATTTCTGTCAGAGTGTATAATGATATGACATTTGGTGGATATATAGACGACGAGCATTCATGTTAAGAACAACAAACTCTACCAATTTACTAATTGCATGTGCCCATCATGTTTTGAACTTCCAAATCAAAGAATATTTTCTGTTATTTGAAATTTGTTTCAACAAAGATTAAACAATTACGCTATATATATCATGGATCCTAGAACCTTGAACGTGGCTGTTCTCTTTCCTCTTCCATACTAGGAAAACAATGTCCAATATTGAGGATGTTTTCAAGAAAGCCCAAATAACAGGGCACACAGTACAGCCCTCTCTATAATTGTAATCATGCCTCTGTCCCTTAGAAGCGTTTTAAAACTGGGTGTTTCTTTAAACTAATTGAGGTTACAAGGAATAATTTTAAGTGTCTTCAGCGACTATCGAAAGTATCAAATACGTCTTTTAACCAAATGATATATAAATAGAAATAATCAACTTTATAAAATGACTCATTTAATTCTCTGTGTATCTTGAATTTTCCTTTCACATGTTGCTCCCGGTCTTTCTCCCAAGCCCAACACCAGCAATGTATAGAATATCAACGGTGTTAGAAACAAGTAGCCTATCTGTTATAAATCTTTTAAGTTCTGTACTGACAGACAGCATTTACAAGATCGATAAAGTTAACTGAAATTACTCTCTAAACTATTATTCCTTAAAACAAGGTGTCATTCTGTTGTGGGAAGCTGAGTACATGTTCTTGTGAAACGCCAGCAATTCCCAGTGTCCCTTTCGCAGTGATCTTATCGTCAGGAGTATCATTCCCAGCATCTGCAGTTGATCCATTCTTGTTGAGTTTACCAAGAAAAGGTGAAATAATTAAGTTGTCTGCATCTTCCTCCTCGTGTATAAATTGGTGTCAGTGCCTTTTTCACAATGCATGCATGTTTCTTTTTTTTTTCTCTTCACATAAAACATCTGCTCATTGACCTCGTCCCTACGTCTCTCTCTCAATCCTCTTTCTTCTCTTGGGTGAGCTTCATTCGGTTGCTGGAGCAGACACTGCCCTGCAGCGGTAAGTACGTTGTATATCCCCATTATTAAAGTACTAAGAGTTCATCATGAAGCAGACAGCTCATAGCAAACTTGCCATCTGCATTAAATAGATTCTCTTGTGCACTTCTTTAAGTTTGCACCTACACTCAGCACCATCTTTCTACAGCTGATATCCTTAAAGAGACACAGTACTATTTTACTTATGAATGGGGCCAAGTTCTCCATCTTTTTATGTACGTAATATTATTTCGTGTTCCGCGTAATTATTAAAGGCGCAAGCATACTTAAGTTGAAAAAGGTTCCTAGAATTTAGGTGTAAACTTTTCTGAAGTGAGGCGCAAAATAAAAATAAATAGATATTAGTGCATTAAACCAACAAAATCACGTAAAAAAATTTAGAACGTGGCAATTTAACAAATTTTGAACAGTAGAAAAAGTTTCAGATCCAATGAGAATTAGTTGATCCTAAGTGAATATGACAACGTCATCCTCATCATTAGTGAATGCTAAAGTTACAATATTTTCCTCAAAAGGGAATCATAGGCTCCAAGTCTGGTAGAGATTTCTCTTTAATTTCATCTTCTTTGTCTATAAAAGGTGAAGTGAAAGAGTAATTTTACTTAAAAAAAAATAGACAATTGAAGACGAGACGCTAGCACAATGAACAATAATACGACAACCAATTAATTAGAAGTTTGGGGTTTTAGGTTTTTTTTTTTTTTTGTGAATTAGATATTGATTTATTATGTTTTAAAATAAAAAATAATAAACAGTTGAGATGATGCCATGATGCAAAAATCAAAATTTAGGATTTTTAGTATTTTCTTTGCGCCTCCACCTTGTGCCTTAGTGCCTAGGCGCCCAAGGCGTGTGCCTTTTCGAAGGAGCTGCCCCTAACCGTTGGCGAAACACAGGGAATGTGCCTTGCGCCTAGGCTCGCCTTTGATAACACTGGTGTTCGTACTGGTTTCGATATTATAACTTTGTCAAGTTATTTGCGTTGTGGGAAAATTCACAATCAATTGTGCACTTGTGGCACAATCGATTAAAAGTGTGAGATCGATTTTGCCCCTTTAGGGCTGGGGACTTCTCTGAAGGTGAGAAACTTTAACAAACAAATGAAAATTAAAAGTGAAAGACTATGCAACCATAAAAAGACAAAGAGAGTTTTTGATTGATGCTAAAAATATTTACAAAAGCACAATATCCAATTCTTGAAACTAGAATCCCCATCGATAACAGGAAGAGCTTCTAAGCATGAAGGAAAAGAAATAAAAAGACTTGAAAAGTCAAGTCTTGATTTATCTGATTTGATGATGATGTCCTTTTTTTAACCCAGCATTTATAATACATTCCAAATTGTGGAAAATAACTACCACTACAAGACAAACTACCCACTTAGAAAATAACTACCCACTAATAAGTAATCAATCACACTTATCTCTTATCCAGGGAGACATTGTCAGAAGTTGTTTTCTTCTGCTTCATGGTTTGAATCTTCCATTATCTTATTCACAAATGATGATAAAAAGTAAATGTCGTTTACTGACATTTAATTAAAGTAAAGTCATTAGTGAAAAAAATTCTTCGATGGTGTAAACATTGCCCCCTTGACTTAAGTAATTGAATACTTAAAATTTGCGAAGAGTCATATATTTTGAAAGAAAAGCATTTTTTCACTATCGATAGACTTGCACTCTTTAGTAAGAGCATTTTTATTATCGATTAGCCATTTATTGGCTTTAGCTGCACCAAGATAATATTGGAGTGTATTAAAAAAAATATTTATTCGCCATCAATAACATTGCACTCTTCAAAGTGGAAAATTTTTCACTATCGATAGCCTTTCATTATCAATAGGCTTGTATTTTTCACTCTCAATAGTCCTTCATTATGGATAACCTTTAACAAATTGATAGGCTTGTATTTTTTTACTGTCGATAAGCTATTTATTGGCCTAAACTGCACCATCTTAATTTTTCATACACCAGTATCAAGACAACATATTCACGATTGATACACTAGTCACTATCAATAGGCTTGCATTCTTCAAAGAGAAAGTACTTTTGTTGTGGATTAACCATCGATACGTTTAAGCTTTCCATATTCTGATCTCAATGACTACAGTTGGGCAAGCCACTAACCAAATCAACATATAGAATGGCTACTGATAAGCCAATCGATTGAGCATTTCTTAATTCAACATGCATGGAGAAAAATAAAACAAATAATATTTGACTATATTTACAGTTCAAGATAACCATTGAATTAATACTTTACCTTGGTATACTCCACAAACCCAAATAAAGTATCCTTCTCCAAAAAAATATAACAACAATTGGCTTCAAACTCACTAAAATTAAGGGATTTGGGATCGATAGCGACGGTTGGGTTGTTATACACGTTGCATGAAAAAGGGCTTTTTTTTTTTGCTTTCAGCCATAATAGGCTTGCAAACTTACCTACAGCCATATCGATTACATATTTTTTTGACGTATCAATTCCATGTGAGAATGGATACATGGTTGTTCAACTTTTTCTGCCATTTTTGGCACAATATCGATTTTACAAAAATTACTTACGCCATTTTTTGTGTAAGGTTCAGCTAAGTGTATTAATGAATTCAAATGATATCCCCACAATACATATTTTCACACAATTCATCAAATAACTCACTTAAATTGCCAAGAGATAACATTTGAAGTTGGCTATTGTGAAACAATTCCTCTTTATAGGTAGTCGTGTTATTTTTAGTGACAATTAATTAGTTGCATCTGTCTTCAAAATACTATCTTGTCTCAACTCTGTTTGGCATTATTTTATTTTCATTATACAAAGAATAAATAATGGCTTCTAACTTTTCAACCCCAATAAACGTGGAAAGAAACAATCCAACTTCTTTCCTCATCCACCCAACTCTGTGAATCAAAGCCCAACATTCTATCAATCCATCATCTACCTCCTGGAAAAAAATGGGATGGTCTACTCTCATCCAGTTTTTAATATTCTTTTCAAACCTCTTTAATTCATGAGAGGTTTCTACCAAAATTGTTGATAGAATAGGCTGGATATAGTTTGTAACAATGCAATCCATTAGATCATCCCAAAGTTCTATTAAATCAGTCACTGTTGACTTCATATAAAATGAAAGAGAAAGTTTTTCAACATTTTTAGGCAATAATGACGCCGAAGTACGGCATTTCATCAAAAATTACCCAGACATTGGCTCTTAATTCATCAAATCGGGCTTGAAATTCTAAGAAATTACTTGAAAACATTTCGTTAAACACCATAAATTCTAGTAGTTGGCATTTCCCACTTTCATATTAAAAGGGTCAGGCTTGCCAATGTTTGCACTATGGGCAAACTCACAATCGATTTGTGCACATACGACACAATCGATTAAAAGCGTAGAATCTTTTTTTACTTCTTGGGCCTAGGGACTTTGCTGAAAGTGAGAAACTTTGGCAAACAAATGGAAAATGAGATTGAAAGACTGTGCATCCATAAAACGATAAAGAGAGCTTTTGATTAGTGCTAAAAATGTTTACGAAGAACAATATTTCCAACTCTGGAAATTAGAATCCTTACCAATAGACAGAAAGAGCTTCTAAACATGAAGAAAAAGAAAGAAAAATACTTGAAAATTCAAGTCTCGATTTGTTTGATTTGATGATGACGTCCTTTTTTTACCCAGCATTTATAGTACAAAAACCAGATTATAGAAAATAACTATTATTACAAGACAAACTACCTACTTAGAAAATAACTACCCACTTAGAAAACAACTACCTGCTAATAAGTAATCAATCACACTTATCCCTTATCTAGGGAAACATTTTTAGAAGTTGGCTTCTTCCACTTCCTGGCTTGGATCTTCCATTATCTCCTTCAGAAATAATAATAAAAAGTAAATAACATTCAGTCGCATTAATTAAAGTGAAGTCAAAAAATTATTTGTTGGTGCAAACACAAGTGTGTTCTTTGGTTTATGTAATGTTTTCTTGTTCTTGTTGTTGTTATAATTGGTGGTGGTGGTGGTGTGTTGGTTGTTTGTATGTGCGTGTGTTATACGGATGACATGATACAACGAACAGGTAAAAACTAATGACGTGTAACCAACATATGAGAACTAACAAGATGAAAGGATGGTCAAGGTGTTATTATTCTCGAGTTTCATCCGTTGGTTATCACCATTATATTGAAATCTCTTCTTTTCTTGCCTAGTTAGCATAATGGGTTACGTGTTCTAATCTTATTTTTCCACTATTTCTAGTGTCATTGTGTAATTTTTTGGGCAGCTGTCATGAATTGGCAGTTGATGAACTTTGGCGGGTATAAAAACTGTTAAAACAAGAAAAGGATTACCACGTCTTCCTTACGGCAGTGTGGTGGTGGGTCTCGGATTTATGGTCTCCATGGAAAATTCTTGTTGCGGTGTTGTTGGGTCTTGGATTTATGGTCTCCAAGCCTAGAAGATGAGTAAGGGTTGTACGGAGTGGGTTGTGCGGTGGTGGAATGCTGGTAAGATGGGCGACTGGGTGGCAACAGGGAGGAGGGTTGTTTCTATATGTGTGCTTCGATGCCCGATTGGGGTGGGGGGGGGGGGAGTTGGGTGTGTGGGTGTTCGTCCGTGAGGGTCTATGTATAGTGGGTGGATGGGTAGAAGGTTGTACGGTAGTGGAAGGGTGGTAAGAATAAGGACACATAAGAGGGATGGTGGGTGGCAACCGTATTATGTGTTCGTGGTTGTATGTATTGTGTCTATTGGAGTTGTGTGTCTTTCTGGGGTGTGTTAGGGATCAACTAGGGGGTTGGGCATTGTGTGGTTGTGGGAGGGTGGTAAGACTTGGATTTATGTGTGGAAAGGGGTGGGCGGGGGTGGTGGTCTCCTAGGGTGTGTGTTTCTTTCTTTTTCTTTTGTATTGAAGAGTTACGGTCTTACCCTCATAATATGGTCAAACTGAGTTCGCTTCAATTTTTTTCGTTACCAAAACAGACAGAAGGTCTCATTGAACGCTCTTTGTTTTTGTTTCTTTTGTCGAGTACCAAGTAGGTACTAAAAATAGAAAAAATAAATTTGAAAGTTAGAAATAGATCTTAAGAGGCATACATGGAATTACTTCTAAACAATAATAAACGAGACCTATAAGATATTGATCAAAGTTGACCAACACTAAGGAAGAAATAATTTGCACCAACTGGTCACATGGCATTGTAAACTTATTTTAATATAGTCCACAAAACGACATTCATATACATATAAATATGTTCTTATTTAGTTCTTCAATCGTACCAAAATACACACACACACACACGCTCTGTCTCTTTCTCTCTCTTGTTTTTTTTTCTTTATTTGGTGTACATCACATACTTATCAAGAAAATAAATTAACAAGAGCAACTTGAAAGCCACGTCCTTACAAATGAAGCACGAGAACTTGCATGTTGTACTTTAATATGGACACTAGGCCCTCTGAATTAGTAGGCATCGGGATTTGCCGCGAGGTAGGCCTCAATAGCTTTGAAGATTTTCGAGGCTTTTTCTTTGCCACCCTTAATCTGCTCTTCTGAGATTTGAGCATCACCTTTGGTATTATATATGCTTATGTTCTTGACGATGGCCAAGTATAGAAAAAGCCTCTTCGCGGAAGCAAACTGTAGTGTAAATTAAAACACTACGCACTTCTTTCTCCCAAATTTCTCTCTTCAAAGAAACCGTACACTATGGCAGTCCGGGTGCCTTTCTTTCTACGAGAAGCTAGCCCCTAAGTGATGAGTTCCTAAGTGCATGAAAACGACAAGTCATAATCTGGGCAAGATAGCATGGATGATAGCTCTTACATGTCTGCTAATTCTATATTGGCTACCTTTTGCGTCTCAATTCGGAATAAGAAAATTTTGTTGCAATTGCTAATTACACAGGTATTAAAATTAATAGGGGTGAGTACGGTTCCTTTGGTTCAGTTTAGGGGTTAAACCGTAGATTAACATGTGTTGCCAAGGAAAGAGGGTTCGTTACCACGTAGAGGTGCCACAAAGGATGCAGTCTGAGTTAGCCTCCAAGAAGGCAACGTGGGAGACAGCAAGGATAGAGTAAGGGCTGAGAGCAACGATCCCCAGATAGGTCGGGAGGGATGGCAGCGCCGCGCAGGCAGGGTGACGACGAACAGGGCCGGCGATCGACAGTGCAAGTCAAGGGTGCAGCGTCAAGGGTCCGATGACAGGAATCCAAATGTCTTTTTCTCACTAGAAATCCAGAGAGAATGAGTTTTAGAGAGAGAAAGTAAAAATGTCAAATGAGAGAGAGAGAGAGAGAGGTCCTCAAATAAGCTCCAAAGTCCACTATATATAGGCATAAATGTGCACGTGTCGTCCCCCGAGAGTGACACATCGCCGGTGGGGGTCCCAAAGTATTGATTCTCCATTGAACTACCGGTCCCCGAGTTCGTGTTGCCCTGCCCTTGCAGCATCCTTCTGCCTGTTTGAGGAGATTGACCATACCGCGGTAGCATGGTCAGAGTAGCCCGTTGCCCCAGCCTCCAGTCCAAGCCCTTACTGAATCCCACAAGATGCGTCAAGAGACGCATGAAGATCCTAACAGTGGCGAGGGTTTCCCCTGTAGCCAACTGATAGGCGAACTAGGCACGACGCCCTCCAAGGACCTGCTCCCGTCCCGGAGTGACCCGGGGGTCATTGCCCTGGTGGTGTCGACGATCAATGGTAACATGAGTGGACATGCTTGCAGTGCAGTGCTTAGAGCCCGCTGCGAGGGCCGGAGCCCCCGGTGATTATGCCGGGGATGGCCTTAAGGTTGTGAGCCCATCCCGCTGCGAGGGCCGGAGCCTCCGTTGATTGCATCGGCGATGGTCTTAAGCTTGTGAGCCCATCCTGCTGCGAGGGCCGGAGCCCTCCGTTGATTGTGCCGGAGATGGCCTTAAGGTTGTGAGCCCATCCCGCTACGAGGAGTCCTTGTGCTGGAGCACTCGGAGCGCATCAAAGTAGCATCCCGGAGGAGCCGTCTACCCGACTGGCCGAGGTAGCATCCCGGAGGAGCCGTCTACCTGGCGGAAGGGGAGTTGAAGAGCTCCCTGGCGGAGATAGTGTCCCGGAGGAGTCGCCTATCCCCGCAGGTGAGTCCTTGTGCCGGAGCACTCGGAGCGCGTCAAGATAGCATCCCGGAGGATCCGTCTACCCAACTGGCCGAGGTAGCATCCCGGAGGAGCCGTCTACCTGGCGTGAGGGGAGTTGAAAAGCTCCCTAGCGGAGATAGTGTCCCGGAGGAGTCGCCTATCCCTACAGGATGTTACACACTCCGGAGAGTGGGTCGAAGCATGTTCCAAGACCAAGGCAAGGTGCGCATGGTGTGGTGAATGAGTGTGGTGCCCAGGGGGCATGTAACATGATTGTGGCGCACGGGTGCGGCGACTACTGTCGCGAGACAATACCTAGTGCCGGGGCACATATCATGAGTGTCGCGGGACGATACTTGGTGCTGGGGGCACGAATCATGAGAATGGCGCACGAGAGCGGCGACGAGTGTCGCGTGACGATACTTGGTGACGGGGGCACGTAATGCAATAGAGAGCCAAGGGGATGGCTGTATCAGTGGAACGGCGTAAGGGCACGGCGTCGTGTGAGAGTGCGGTACGCGGGTGCGGCGACAAAGGTCGCGGAGATGGCGCGCGGGCTATGAGAGTCGCGGAGCTGTCACACGGACGCAGGCAACGAAGGTTACGGAGACGGCACGTAGGCGACGAGAGTCACGGAGGTGTCATGCGGACGCAGGCGACGAAGGTCACGGAGATGGTGCACTGGCGTCGAGAGTCGCGGAGCTGGCGCGCCGACGCGGGCGACGAAGGTCGCGGAGATGGTGCGCTGGCGTCGAGAGTCGCGGAGCTGGCACGCCGACGCGGGCGACGAAGGTTCCGGAGACGGTGCGTAGGCGTCGAGAGGCGCAGAGCTCGCATGCCGACGCAGGCGACGAAGGTCGCGGAGATGGTGCGCTGGCGTCGAGAGTCGCGGAGCTGGCACGCCGACGCGGGCGACGAAGGTCGCAGAGATGTTGCGTTGGCGTCGAGAGTCGCGGAGCTGGCGCGCCGACGCGGGCGACGAAGGTCGCGGAGATGGTGCGCTGGCGTCGAGAGTCGCGGAGCTGGCACGCCGACGCGGGCGACGAAGGTCGCAGAGATGGTGCGCTGGCGTCGAGAGTCGCGGAGCTGGCACGCCGACGCGGGCGACGAAGGTCGCAGAGATGTTGCGTTGGCGTCGAGAGTCGCGGAGCTGGTGCGCCGACACGGGTGACGAAGGTCGCGGAGATGGTGCGCTGGCGTCGAGAGTCGCGGAGCTGACGCGGGGACGCGAGCGACGAATGTCGCAGAGATGGTGCGCTGGCGTCGAGAGTCGCGGAGCTGACGCGGGGACGCGAGCGACGAATGTCGCAGAGATGGTGCGCTGGCGACGAGAGTCGCGGAGCTATAGCGCGGATGCAGGCGACGAAGGTCGCGGAGATGGGCCGAAGGTTGCAGAGATGGCGCGCGGACGCGGGCGACGAAGGTCGCGGAGATGGCGCGCGGACGCGGGCGACGAAGGTCGCGGAGAAGGTGCCCGACGACGAGAGTCCCGAAGATGGCGTGTGGGCGCAGCGACAAAGGTTGCAGAGATGGTGTGCGAACGCAAACGATGGTAGTCGGTCGTCAAGGTAGGTGGCCGACCCCCTCAAGGGGGAAGGCACGCCAAAGTTGCTTTCACGAGCAATTCACGCGACTTGAGCATGCGTCACTTTGACCGGCTTGTGAGCGTTGAAAAGTTGACCGTTGAAGGTGCCGATGTGTCATGAGAATTGGGACCCCCAGTGGGCCTTTGGGTGCGAACAGAGTATGTTGGGAACAACCTGTTACCCATCAGTTTGATATTTTTGAATCAAACCGAATCAAACATTATCAGTTTGGATGGTTCTGTTTAGTCAGTCTAAATAGTTCAATTTGGTCGGTTTGAACCGGTTTGTGCCACTTTAAAAAAGTTGTTCATTTGCACACCTAATATTCAATCCAAATATTATTCAAAATTGAAGTTATATATAATCAAAATTGCATATAATCTTGTTACATTCAATATCTAAGTGATTATATTAACATAAGATATAAGTATTATTCCAGATACATATTAGAATGAACACTCAAGTATGTTGTTGTCATTTATGCACGAAAAAGAATGAATGAATACACAAGAGATATTGATCACTAAAAGACTTTTGTGTTATAAGTGCTCTCATTATTATCTTTTCTTTTACCTTTTGACTTTTTGTTTATTTAATTTTGCTTAGTACCATGTATGTTAATATAATCAATAATTGCTACTATAAATAAATCAATATATCATAGGCCAGTTCGTTTCCATTTGTGATTTGAATTGATCAATAAACTGATCTGAACCGAACCGGCAGTTTGAAAATGAAAAATCAAACCGTTAAGATTTTTGAGCAATTTGTTTCTGTTTATGATTGGTTTAAAAGAATAGTGAACTGAACTGAATTGAACCGAACAGTCAGTTTGAAAAATGAAAAAATCAAACAGTTAAATTATTTGAATAGATTTAAAATGATCAGTTTAAGTGGTTTTGAATGATGTAGTGCTCAATCCGAATGTTATTATGACACTCCAACGACTACCTTATTTACAACGGAACTGACCATTATAAATAGTTATACTGAATGGTTGGTAATCAATCAAGCTGTCTCACTTCTATTATTCTATCATTATATATTTTGGATGTATAAGTCAGTCTCCTCGAAAGTAATTGGTGAATGGTATGCGTTTGTTCTTGTTCACGAGGTTTGTTTGTGAAGTTGTAGGCTTTGTCATGTTTAATTTTATTTTTTTAGAAACATTGTTATGTTTAAATAATTCATGGTCAAATATGTTTTCTAGCTCAGAGAGTGTTTAAAATTGACTTTAATATTGTCAAATTTGATTAAATCATCAGGTGTTGGGATCTGTTTGACAAAAAAAAAAAAAAATCTGGTTAAATCTGTTAAATACTCTAAGACTAAATAAATCAATCTTTAAGTTTTTGGATTAGAAATTATGGTTTAATCAGGTTACATCAACAGAATTACCAAAGTATCCTCTCATATGTAAGTAGCCATCAACTGCCATCATTAAATCCTAATGCACTCTTTAATTTGATCGTTTTGCTACACGAGACCTACCTTCAACGCTTTTAAAAATAGACTAAAGCTATTTTAAAGCTGATTCGGTTCTAATAAAAGATCAACTTTAAAAAATCAATCGTCAACGGCCTCTTAATATATCGTGAAAAACAGGTTCGTATCAGTACACCGCATGGGGTTGACGCTGACATATATGCTTTGGCATTAGCGAAATAGATTTGAGCAGATTAGCATTTTTTAAATCCCATATTCTTTACTAGAGGGAGAAATTGAACTAGTTTACTACAGTAGTAAGTCAGATTCATTCACCCAAGATTCAGTCAAGTGGGAACTTGGGAAGGAGAAGAAGTGTGCTCGGAATAATCAATGAAGCCTAGGATGCCAATGTGTTCCTCGTCAATCCAAATGTATAAAAACAAATATTAACCCTCGATACTCCAATTTTTTGCTGTTATCGGAAGAATAAAATACATAAGAGAAAGGTGGTGATATGGGAATAATTAAAGGCAAGTATTTAAATAATCTCGAGTGGAGGAAACTAGTCCTAACTTATTGCAGTGTTAGGTCATCACATGTGTCATCTTTGGGTTACTTTTCATCAAATATTCCTCCTTTCATTAGGAATAATAATTAGTAGTAATAATTAGGGTAAAAAGTTCAGTATTGCCAAAATGCAGACTCATGCCCAAAGTTTAGAAAAAAAATTGTATTTCAGATTCCGAGAGCGCGATTAACGTTTTATTGCTAAGGTGTACAATTTGCATGTTTAATATGGCTAAAAGGAAAACCCTTTTGAGTATCCAAAATGCGTATAAGCTATTTAAATGCAGCCCACATATCACTTCGCATAATATTAATCGAAGCTCAAGAAGAAATTTCTAATCACCACCCACTACACCAACCACACCACCACCACCACGACACCGCCCCAACACCATCAACAAGGATGTCACCTCCTCAATTGAGTCCAACACACCACTGCACCACACCAACCTACTAATTAACCATGATATGACCACCACCTTCTCATTGATGCACAGATTCTTGAAATGGAATCTGGAATTTGTTTTGAGTAATAGTTTCTATGCATCGAGTAAGAGCGAAATGAGAGAAAAAGGTCAGGAAGAAGATTCAGAAGTTGCAGTACAGTTTTCCATTGGAAGAAGATCAATTATTGCAAGCGAATAAAAGAACTATTAGGCCATAACTTAGAAAGAATTGTCAACCAATACAAGTGCTATTATGTCATATTTAATCTTCTCTTTTCTAATTGAAACCTAAACTGAGGGATATAAGTGATATTAATTATTACTAAGTAATTCTCTTGCAATATCTTCACTTTTCTCGCTAAATAATAAACAAAAAGATATTTAAAATCATAATCCTATAAATGTGGGCCTCGAAACACTACCCACTACTCCACTCAACACGGATCTCTATATTATTTTCTTCAACGCAGGTGTACCCTATCAAGAGAGCGCATCTCAGCAATGGGAGTCAATGGAAAGCAGGCACCTGAGAGGTAGACCGACTGCTTCATCTCGCATAATTAACAAACACCAGCTGCTGGTTATTCTGAGTCACTTATCATTAATTGATGCACAGATTCTTCATGGCGTTCATGGTGTTCATTCGTTTATTGCAGGTATGCAGTGGTTACCGGAGCAAACAAGGGTATAGGCCTCGAGACAGTGAGGCGGCTCGCAGCGGCGGGCTTGACGGTGGTGCTGACGGCCAGAGACGAGAAAAGGGGTGCGGACGCCACACGAGCGCTGCATGCATCTGGTTTGTCCAACGTTGTGTTCCATCAGCTCGACGTTCAAGACCCAAAGAGCGTAGAGTCGCTGGGCAAGTTCATACAGGACCAGTTTGGAAGGCTTGATGTCCTGGTAAGGATGACAGTCTACATTTCTGTGATGCACAGTAGCACACGTGGACACGGTTCTATAATGACAATTAATCGTCTCTAAATATTTTTAGTGATTTTTCTTCTAACGCTATTAGCGACAATTATTAGCAGCACTTTTTTAGCGTCACTAAATAAAAGTCACTATAAATATTTAGAGACGATTGATTGTCGCTGTATAAGGGCTAGGAGGAAAAATTCTTCCAACCGGGGTCTCCTTCACATGGCATATGTTCAGCGTCTTTGTCCTTTTGCTGAGTTTGGGATCGGTAAAAGCTTACTTAGAACAACGTCAGTGCTAATAAAAGAGAGATGTTTGGGATCTAATGTTTGGGTAATCCTAAGAACAATTCTACTTTTGATCAAAATTTGGTGGGATTCATTAATAGTGATTTTAGAGGTTGATCACAAGATTAGTGAAAGGGTGTAACTAGTAGTGGTTCCACTCTGGGTTTTAATCCGTAGCACTCTCTTTGTCCACGTTCTTCAGACTTTGAGAGACACTAATGCCTGATAACAAGTGAAAACAGGCCCCGTACGCTTATCATATTCGTTTTCTGTTTTTAGGAATGATGATGAAAAATATTCTTTTTTTGCGTACTTTTACCATTTTCTGTTTTCGTTTTGGATGAAATTACTCAAATAGTAACAAAAAACTGAAAATACCTAAAAGGTGTTTTCAGCTTTTTTCACTCAAAACTTAACCCAATATAAGAAAAAAATAGCTAAATTTTTTTTTGTGAAAATGATAAAAGTACATGAACAGATTTTCAAACTGAATATGAAAATCATGAAAATGAAAACAGAAAACAAACAGGCCCCGTACGCTTACCCCGTAGTTCACCCCTTACCGAAGTTTTCTATTTTCAGTTGTTCCAGATGCAACACACACAAAATCCAGTGTTCATAAAAATTAGTTTTAAATGCTGCAGGTAAATAATGCCGGAGCTTCTGGAGTAATGGTCGATGAAGATGGCTTAAGGGCCCTAAACATAGACCCCGCGTCTTGGGTAAGCATCAACGCAACTTGTTCCTTTCTTTGGCTTGATTGCTAGAACTTTCATCATAATTCCAAGTCCTACCCTTTACCCTTTTTCTCTGGAGCAATCCTATCCCTCGCACTCTCGTTGCAAGCATCCCCCTTATCGGATTTAGCCACTATTTTGCGCAATATCTAACGGCTATCTACTCGCTTTTAGCGAGAGTTGCAATAGCTCAACATTGACGATCCTTAATTACTTCTGCCACGATGCAGCTCTCAGGCAGAGCAATGAACATGGTTCAAGGCGTGATAAAATCAACGTACGAGACAGCCAAAGTGTGCTTGAACACCAATTACTACGGTGTCAAGAGAGTAACAGAAGCACTTCTTCCACTGCTGCAGCTATCCACTTCAGGAGCAAGGATAGTCAACGTCTCTTCCCTAAGGGGTGAACTACGGGTAAGATATCCATCAATCTCATCACGAATGAGAACACCTGTAAACTATTTCCCTCCGGCCATCCATAGTTGCAACAATGTTGTCTGATGAAAATGACAGATACAGTTCAAAAGCAAATCCATACTTCAAAAATTGTTCAAATATCAGAGCATCTCAACTCTAGAAATATATACGAGCCTTTCGATGAAATGATTTCCATTACAGTGCAAAGCCATGTACAAGTTGTCTGATAAGAATCCAATCTAATGCAGCGGATTCCAAGTGAGAAGACAAGAGAAGAACTCGGAGATATCGACACTCTAACAGAGGAGAAAATCGATGAAATCGTGGAAAGATTTTTGCACGATATGAAACAAGATGCACTCGAGGCGAATGGGTGGTCAAAAATGCTGCCAGCTTACAGCGTATCAAAGGCCACGCTTAATGCCTACACCAGAGTCCTAGCTAAGAAGTACCCTAACATGTGCATCAACTGTGTTCACCCTGGCTATGTCAATACAGATATAAATTGGCATACAGGAACAATGACCGTGGAAGAAGGAGCTGAAGGTCCAGTCCTGTTAGCACTTCTACCAGAGGGAGGCCATACCGGATGTTATTTCGACCAAACAGAAGTGGCTGACTTTTGAGTAACCTCACAAGAGATTACCAAAATGCCTCGTTCCTTATTATGTGGCCTCTGCTGAGGCAATCATGCTTAAGAGGTAGAATTTGACCATTTTAGGGTCTGAACTCTGTACTTGTCCTCAAAATTTGATTCCAGCAAATATGCTATAAAATAAACATTGTCAGGGAATAAAAAGAGTGGCACATATGACAGTTTGGTATCACAAACTACATACGGCGCCATTTCATTGAACTTGCGCAATCCTGGGTATATCCCTACAGTGAGAAGATTAGCAATTTTATCAGACCTTTTTTCTTCTGTAGTAGATCTGGATTAATTTTTAGATCAGGCATATAGGACAGTATTGATAGTAATCGACCCATTTCTCATAAAATGCAGTTAACCTGCACTGAATTCTCCTAATAATGAAGGTTCCATGGAAGATATCTACTATGTAAGAGAGATTCTGGAAAAGCAGCATAACTTCATTTTTTTGGATTGTTCAGCCACATAATGATGGAACGCGGCGTCATTGCTGAGCAACGACGTGGCGTTCAGGGTCATTGGAGTTCCCACTCGGCCATGGGGAACCGCAGACTTTGTCAACCACCACTTGTCATAGCGGGGACTCATATTTGGGCCAGCTGCGTGCCGGAGCGCACGGGAGGCCAGTGTCTGCCCCCCAACTCCCCTCGCGAGCCCTTTTGTGGGAAGGGGGGGGGGGGGGGGGGGTTGTGATGCGATGTGTGACACCCAGGCAGACGTGCCCTCAGCCTAAAGGCTTCCGGCACAACTTGCGTTCAAAGACTCGAATGGTTCACGGAATTCTGCAATTCACAACAAGTATCAAATTTCATTACGTTATCGACGCAAGAGCCGAGATATCCGTTGCCGAGTGTCATTTATGTTTCAAAAGACGCCATCGTTCCGCGCGCGCGCCGCGAACGGGGCAGCATAGTTAGATTTCCTTGGCGCTGTTCGCAGAGGGGGTTTCTGCCGGGGGCACTCGGTGCCCCCACCCCACGCCCCACGAGTGGTTGGCAGTCCTCGCGTGTCCCAGCCCCGAGGGATGGGCCGACAGGCCGTTGTTAATGTTTAAATGTCCTTCACAAGTAAGTAAATAGATCCCAAAAAAGTAAAACACGCAGTTAATCCCCTGGTCGGCCAAGCTATTATTGCGAAAGTCGGGGAATACAAGCGCCCGCGCCATGGGCCCCCGGTTTTCATGAATACAAACAGATTCGCGGGTCATTCTGCTATGCAGGTTTTGACAATGATCCTTCCGTTCACCTACAAAAACCTTGTTACGACTTCTCCTTCCTCTAATTGATAAGGTTTAGTGGATTTCTCGCAACGTGTTCTCTATGGTACAAGACCAAGAAAAAACTGCGACCATCACATATGTTCAGAAGCTTCCCTAGTATTTTCTTGTAGGAAAAGTGCGACGGATAAAGAGACTGAATCCGCAAAAAGAGCATGAATTTCAATCTACTTGGCTAGATGATCAATCATAGTACTAACTGTTTCTTCAACGTTTTCCTTGTAAGACGTTGTGATCGATGTTTTCCAGCACAATGACCTAAATACATGAGTTATGTTACCTCTAGCAACTCATAGCTTTCAGATTTTTTAGGCAAAAGCAAATGTGGCTGTCAAGAAAATAGATCCTGAATATCGAGGATATCGGCGAGGACTCCTGCTGCTGTAGTATCATTGCCTGCCCCAGCACCTTGAAGAACCATTGGTTGTTCATTGTAACATCGGCTGTATATCTCTAACTGCAGTTCCACCCAATACATGACATATAAGTTATGTACATCATATAACAACGATATAACAGATACATAAATCTTGAATCCGCTTTCAAGTATAGGAGATTTGAGCCAAAGGAACCGTAGATGACTTCTACACGAAACTATGGTAACTTGTGAAATAACGATAAATGCAGACGTAAATCCTATATTGGCTACTATGTTTAGCATAGATACAGCAAAGGATGGGGTAAAGTTTTGACTGAAAGTAGGGCTGTAGTTAACCAAGTTGTTAATGAATAGCTCATGGTTCGCTCGGAGTAGAGCTTGTTCGTATTCATTTGCGTAACATACGGACGAACGTGAACAATTTATTAGAAATCGTTTATTAACCAAGCTGAGCATGAATATTTGAAAGTGTTCAAGAATGTGCTCGTGAACGTCTCGTCTTAATAATAAACTATGATTAAAGCAAGAAGACTGGAAATATGTTTATCAATTACTCCGTTTTTTAAAGCCTAAATGCCCTAAAGTCAATTATTCAAAACCCAAGCCCAGTACTAAACCCAAACATTTCCTACATGCAACCAGGCCCAGTTTTCTATGTGCAACCAAACAGCCCAAAGCATGATCTCTCCACTCCTAAAAGCCTAAACCTAAAAACCTCATAGCGGCACTCTGCCTCTCCTCCCATCCCCTTCCCTCTTTCAAAGTCGCAAGCGCACACGCACGCACGCACACACTTCTCCAAGGATGCACCAACCTCTCTCTTCCTCTCCACAGACATGCACATGCCGACTCTCTCTCTCTCATTCCCTCCCCCCCCCCTCCCCTAAAAGCCTAAACCTAAAGACCTCACAGCGGCACTCCACCTCTCCGCCCCTCTTTCATAGACACACACACACTTTCCACGGATGCACAAACTCTATCTCCCTCTCCAGAGTCAAGTATAGTGGGGTCTAAAATGGCTCTATTATTGGATTGTGGAACATGCTAGAAACTTCCATGATACTGAAACTATTATACAACTCAAACTGTTCTTCCAACAGGGCAAAAGAATGGCAAGAAATCTAAGTAAAACCAAGTCATAATTGCATGCCATGTTCTCATATATATATATATATATATATATGGGAGCCGATCCACACCCACCGGTGGAGAAATAACTATTTCTCCACCATAAATCTGACCATATATATATATATATATATATATATGGATCGTGATCCATTGCTAGCGCTAGCAGGTCCGCTATATAATGTAGCGGACGTAAATTATCGTCCGCTATATTATATAGCGGACGGCAAAACAGCGCTAGCAACGGATCAGCTCCCTATATATATAAATGGAGATCAGCTTTATTTCTAGGTCAAAAGGTCCCTCTACTCTTTAAGAAGCTTGAGGAAGGTGGCGTCAAAACTCCCAAGAAGAAACAAAAAAATGAATCCATCAAAAGATTCACAGATGAGAAAAAACAAAAATAGGATTAAAGTATCTGAAGCACGAACTTGAATTTACTCGTCATGTAACATAGTTTCCCATTCTGGAACATGTTAATTCCACTCTGAATATTGCATTTCTTATATAAGTTCTCTTCCAGATACAATGTATAATTAGAAGGGTCGTAAACAGGCCCCCATGCTATTAGCATGTTATCAATTATATACTTACTATTCCACCCCATTTGCCTTCATCTGCCAACCTTTGTCTCATTGACCCATATCCATCTTCTAAATTCACCAACATGCTTCCTGTAACCATTTCCCTATGAACGTGCACCACAGTTGGCATTGAGATCTTAGAGCATAAGCAATAGATCCAACCTCACCTTCAAGATGTCTTACTTTCTTGTCACAATCGTCATCGTTAATGGGGATAGGCAACTTTTCTTGCTCCCTTGCTCGGCGTTAAACTCGACTTCCCTTTTAAGCAATTTGTGCACAGGCACAATGAGTTGCAGTTCCAATTGGAGAAATAAACTAGATATGTACTTAAACCTGATGTTTACCTGACGGTTCATTCATCTGACTGTAAACTTGAGCTACTTTTGATTCTAAAATATTTTCACTCCTGATAATTTCGTTTCCATGTAAAGATCATTTCCTTTACAAGTACGTTCACCTACTCTGCCAAATACATGCCAACGGACTTTGGCAGTATTGCTAATCAATTCCATAGGTACGATTTTTCACACTCCAGCTCCGCCGAATAGTTCAATTTTTTTCTAGGCGGTAACAAGGGACTAAATGATCTACTACTTAAACTCCGGCTTAGAAGACAGAAAACTTTGTATCTAACATTATAAAGGTAAGCGCGTGTCTAAAATAGAAGATGTTGTGCAAGTATCTACAGGCCCTAAATTATCAACAGGCTCCCCAAGCACGTTTAAAATCCATCGGGGAGCGACCGGAACACTAAGAGGAACTCCCTTATCAATCACTTCCATTTCTCCTGTTACATTGTCTGTAGCACTTATAGCTACAGCCTAACTCAATCGTTTCCCACTAATTGTTGTGCCTCACAAGTAATATTAACTGGTTGACCCTTAACTACCCATAACTACCAGAGCGCTATAAATATTAGACATCTTGCACGGTGGAAAAGCTTCATCTGGGCAGACGAATAATTTGGACAATATGAAGTTTCTTGTTTTTCAGCTTGCAGACCTTAGAACAAGGAGTATTAGGTACGATTCTCATAATACAAAGTAAAGATGATTTTTTTTCCGAAAATTATCGAGTTCAAAGGAAATGTCTGATAGCAAGTAGATTGGTTAATTTTAACAAAAATTGGGAGTTAGCACATGATTTCCATCCAAACGAATCCAATTCAATAGTTCACTTATTCAATAAAAAAGTTCTCAAGTTCAACCAACACATTTTAAAAATCTCAAAATAGATGAATAAGAATCTAGAGAAAGTCTTTGATTTGCCCATCATTATAGACAATCCCATTAAATACGTATGGAATTCGAAGCTGAACACTATTTACGATTCACAATTTCTATCTCATTGGCTCTTCTATTTCTTAATTGAGCATATCGATTTACATCTAGCCCTATTCTTTTTGTTTTTTCATATCTTTTCTAAAACAAATTCCACAAAATTCCGCATACAGGATTTACATATATAACATATATTACTGTCGAGAGGGAGTTTCTATACATTAATTTTATTTTATGTATTTCAATCAAAATAAAGTGTAAAAAAATCAAAATAGGGTTGCGCCATGATAAGAAAGAGTATAAATTAATGATTAGTTTGGAGAATCAAGTACCTTGGTCTAACAATCAAGAATTCTGATTAGCTGATAAAATCAGTATTAGTTGGGAATTTTGTGAAAGATTGTTGTGCATGTTTTATTAACGCCTTATTCATGTCCACTAGATACTTTGGTTGTGAGAATTTTTTATTCATGAGTTGTAGGGAGGAATTTATGTTACCACAAACAGAGATTAAAGAAAGTGTTGGATTAAGAAAGAAACTGGGTGGAACTCCTCAACCTAGAGTTCTACCCAGTTTCAAAATAAGGTTTGACTAATGTACGTCTTATTTTCCAGACAGCAATCTTAGCTACCCGGGCTAGATCTGATAGGAAGTACATAAACCCCAGAAGCCCTTACTGACAGTTCTATCAGAACGAACTAGGACCAGACAGAACAGGACAGAAAATAATAAAACTCGGATTTCATCCCCTTCCTATTGAACAAAGCAATACACGGAGCAGACAGAATGTTGGCGCCAGAATTGTCGGAGAGGATATAAAAACATGTTCATCGAGAGAGTAAATATAAGTATGAACATATCAGTAGTGTTATACCCAAATTAGATACCCATTTGTATTGGCTATCAATCATTTAATGAGATCACAGTGCCCATGCTGTGGCCCAGTACTCCAGTTACGACACGTTAAGTTCATTTGGTTGAATCAAGTTTTGACTGTAGTAAATTAAGAGATAATCATAACTGGATGACATCCTCATCCTCATCCTATCCTATTGGATCATGCGATACTCAGAGCAGACAGCATGTTGGCTTGACAGCCAAATTTGCCACAGAGGATTTAGAACATGTTCATTAAAACTGTAAATATAGGCACGAACATATCAGTAGGTTTCTATCCAATCATATAGCCTTTTGTATTAGTTATCTATCATGTATGAAATCACACTGCCCATGCTGCAGTCCAGGTAAGAAACGGGAGAGTAAGAGGTAATACGTAAAGATTTCCTTCTTTTGGTAAAGATGTTGGGGCGGGGGGGGGGGGGGGGGGGGGGGCGTGCAACTTTGAGCAAAAGTTTTGTGATAAGAAAGCTGAACCAAGTATCAGATATCAAAATAGCCTAACCAAAGCCGACTCACAAAGATTAGTTTGGCTTGGTTCATTAAATTATCCAAATCCAATTAGCACTCCTGCTAACTGCAACTATAGCTGCTTCTTCTGCTACATTACTATGCTGCTACCATTATGTAAACTAAGGTGTCTAATGCTCTTTCTTTTGCTCGCGAGTTTATATAGCTCTAAAAACATAAAATCACCCTTCAGCTCAGCTCACGTTATTATAGACTTCGATATATATAATTCTTACCAAGCCTAGCGCATCAATTAAAAAAATAGCTTCTCGAATTACATATGTGCCTACTCTTGTTTTAATAATGACCAAAATTACCACCTACCAGTATTCTAGCAGTATTATTGCAATCATAGTTGGAAATACTTAGACAGCAGAAGCATCACACCCTTTTTTATTGCATCCTTGTACTTGGGTTGCTATCAAAAGCACTCTCTCAAATGAATCAGATAAAGGTTTCTGAAACATATGTGAAGTATGTAACCAAATTAAACTTCTGCTAAGGAGAAGAAATAAAATGGTCAACAGTCCTGAGTGATATACTTTCTGGTACCCCTCTCAAACTAAGAAGTCTCAACCTCACCGTGATTTCTTTCACTCCCGTAGTTGCACTCACATTGGGAAGTTCCCCTTAGGTTGTACCGCTAAAATGTAAAGCCACTGATAGTTTACATTGGTGAAAAAAAATGAACAAGCCCATTACGGTTGCCGGAATGCTAGTCTTGCCTTATGACACGAAGCATTCGAAGACCATCAAAACTAGAGTATCCTTCAACAAGAGAAAGATGATTCTCTGATCCTTTTTATCTACCCATGTCTGTGCCGCTTCACAAGGCCAGTCTCTCATCTTTAATCCTTTCATCTCACCAAAACTTCTAGTAAAGAATAGCCGAAGAGCTCCAGACTCGGGGGCTTAACTAGGGTTAGGGCCTTTCTATTCTATTTCTGTCTGCTTGAAAGTCCGACTGAACTCTATTTTATTCAACCTGACTTGGTGTTGTAAGGCGAGATAGGAACCAGAAGTGCTAGAATATGAAAAATATAAGATGGTTGGCCTGAGCGAATGCTATTCAGCTTCGGCTCTCATATATTCGACAAGGTAATCCAGCTACTACATAAAGGAAACAAATCAAAGCTTTACAAACAACAAATGTAATACTTCAGAGTGAACCATACTCTTAGCTATAAATTATCTTCATAAAAGAATGAAAAGGAAAGGAACATAGTTTTAGAACAAGATAAATTAGAAAAGTGAAGATTGTTTACCACATTGTCGCTCCCTCGCAATCTCCCCAAAGCAGTATCTTTCGGAAGCTCTTGGATCCCCACTTCACACCTACAAATTGGGTACAGTTACTAGCATGTGGAAAAAGATGAAGGAAATGGAACAAAACAGTTAAATGTTTAGTTAAACAGATAAAAGTGTCTTGTACACATGCAAGACTAAGACCATAAATGCGCCTGCAAATCAGAGATATTTTAATACCTCCCCCACCCCCACAAGCGTCCCACGTTGGTACTCGCGACCCGAATTATGGTACTCTAGAGTACTGATACTCTAAATCAAGAGACCAAAAATGTGTATGCAAAATCTTGGTATAACTGGGGTTCAACTTAATTTGGTAAGAAGTCAGATGATATTGGTTTACAGATGTTACTTCTATCTTGTTCGGCTCAGCTTTCCTGGTAAGTAAGGTGATGTGTACACATATTTAAGTTAAATTCAAACAACTATATATATATATATATATATATATATCCGTTGCTAGCGCTAGCACCGTCCGCTACATAATGTAGCGGACGGTAAATTATCGTCCGCTACATTATGTAGCGGACGGCAAAACAGCGCTAACAACGTGCTAGCGCTAGCAATGGATCACGACCCTATATATATATATATATCCTGTCCAAAGGAACAAAAGAGGTGATCCTCAGGGAACCGCGCCCCAAATAGCAAACCAACTAAGTCTATCCACAGCGAACGGACAAATTGATGAACTACTTACCCTGACCACATACCGAAGGAACAGCGAACCAGGTACAACGAGACATATAGACCAAAAGGTTGATCTTAATCAATGATTATTTGCTTCATTCAGGAAAAAAAAATATATCCTAAAGCATTGCCGAGAACATGAGAGATATCTACAACGATGGAGATAGAGATAAGAGCTGACCAGAGGGGTTAGAGGGCTCTATCTGTTTCAATCAGGGTGGTGATAGCTCGAACTAACAATATTGTGCACAAGGTTCATGCCATGCTAGAGAATCATATCGAATACCCGTAGTAACACATTAAGTTTCAACGCAAACCATAGATTGCATTCGCACCTTTCGGCTTCGGGTTTTTGGGCCTCAGCACACAAATTGTTCATTGAAGCTCCACAATAACGGCAACCGGTTCGGACAGGCCAAATAGGTGCTGAACTGCAAGAAATATTGAACCCATACCATTTGGACTAGAAAGTTGATATGGCAGAACAACTTCTCAAGCTGATGGGTTATATGTGGTACAGAACTTTGACCCGACTGAAGACTTGAAAATATTTCAAAAATCAGTTGGAAGTCCAAACCAAAAGCCAGGGCATGTGTAATGTGGTTCTACTAAGCTTCGGACGATAGGCCAGATGGAAGTAGGAATTATCAGCAAAAACAACTGGATAAGCCTAATAGAGAAGGTCAAAAAACCTAAAGTCCAAAACCAAAACCGATAACCTACAGGCTACAAGTAGCATGGCCATCTACAGGTTTAGGCTTCCAACCACACTTCCCTGGTTCGAAAAATTGTAATAGTTAGGGGTTGATCCCTGTATCAGTAAAACCTTGTTCTTTAACTCTAAATTAAATTCTTGTTCACTTTAATAGAATCTTTGTCTTTGTTTTATTTGACAATGGGGATCAAATCCCCGCAACTATCCCACAATAAACTAACTGCAGATGGATATTTGTTTTCATGAATTCAGATCCAAACTTTATTTTGTATTTTAATTTTATGCTAACAAAATCTGGCACTCCCAGTTTGCGCCGATCTTTCCTCCCAACCTCTAGAACAACACATCATTATTTTTCTCTTTCACTCGTTATGAGGATTATGCTAACTACATTTCCTCCATCTACAAGGATGCGGAAACGGTGACTACCTGACGGGCTACATCCTAATAATTAGGAGGCCTACTTCACCGGAGATGGATTGACCTCTGTCATGAAAAGACTCCTTTGGGCGCTCACCTGAGAGGCCTCCGGACGTTTAATTCATCCCGTCGTCTCGAGGGTGGCATTAACAGCCCCTGGGGACGCTGCATGGGTCCCGTTGTCCCCAGGGCTGCAGAAAGGAAGGGCTTCCGGATATCACACTCATTCCGTGGTCCCTGGATCGGCTCGTGCCCCAGTTGAAAACATTTTTGCATGAGGAGGTGTAAACAAATATTGATTGTCTCGTAAGACCAGCAAATCATTTGCTTCTACCAGGGCGTTCAGTGACAAAGTCACCTACCTTGCCGCAGCCAAATAGGCATACGAGAGAGCAGCAGTGGCAGCTATGTTAAATGGACTCTTCAAGATAAGTACCCATGTCGGACACATGACACTCGGACCTGGGTATGGTATATGTTTCGACACATCTCGTGGATATGCCACTAAGAACACTATTTTAGTTTGTTATTGCTTTGAGATAGTATAAGTTTTAAAAGAAAAAAATGTGTGTCACATAAAACATCATGCTTACTAAGGAATAATTACGAATAACAATATATTGGAACATTTTGCTGAGTCCCCGTGTCTTAGGTTTCGAAAAGTAGACGAATCCGACACTTGGACACGTATCTGACTCAGACACACATAACAAGTCCATGTAATATAGACTGGCAGTACCAATGGCAACAACACAACCTTTAGATCACACCGTGGTTGAGATGACATGAGGGAACACGTTGTGCTCCAAGGAGGAGGAGGAAAAGGAGAACGATGAGGAGAGTAAACTTGCCGGCAGATACTGTGAGTAAACAACAGATCTCGTGACTCACTTGCTGACTCGCATAAGACATGGTTCAATACAAGTCGGTGAAGCTTCGAAGACCTCTAAAAATCACTGATTAACCTCTGCTGCTGCGCCTTTATTCATGCCCTTGGGTTTCTTTTTTTCGTTTGACTTTGACTACAGACTCCATTTAATGCTTTGTGAGATACAGCTCTAGTCCTTTTTGTGTTTTTTTTTTTTTTTCTCTCTCTACAGCTGTATTACACTCAACTACTTGCTACTTAAAAAGTAGACAAATAAACGAACTCAAGATATAAGAGAAAAAACATGATATAGTAAGAAAGTGTTAACCACTAAGGCAACTTCTACTTCTTAAGGAGTTAGAGATATATATTAACGTTTTTTTGCCCGTTAAAGAGGTGAACTCAGAACATATCTGCTGTAAGAGAACCAAAAAAAGAGCAAGAAAGAACTTTTACCACATTCACCGTATACCTTCAAAAGAAGTTCTCAATAGGAGCAAGGATGAAGATACGAGCGAAGGAGGCTCGGTTTCAGAAATCAAGGGAAAATAAATTATTCCCCAGACCTGATCGATAGTCAAATTGCCCAGTTGATTCCGTAGTGGGGGAAGCTTACTCACATAAGGTGAAGATTTGGGTTCTTCTTATTGTGGTGGACTGATATATATAAAGAACTTTAGTGGTGTCCTAAGGCGTCCAAAATTTGTTATTCTGGAAATTGCACTGTCCGGTGTCCCTCTCAGTGGCGGTGTTGGTGTCGAACGCGGTGTCTGCTGTTAGTTAGTCACAGAGAAAAGCCTCAAGAGTTACAGCAGTGGATGAGTTCCTAAGGGAAGGGAGTACCTTACTCAAGCTTATCAAAGATGATCTGGTTTTAGCACAAGAAAGGATGAAATTGTAGGCTGATAAGAACAGGACTGACAGGGAATATCAAATAGGGGATCGGGTCTTCCTCGAGCTACAACCATACAGGCAGTCTACCACTGCGGAGGGAAAATCTGAAGCTTTCAGTCAAGTCTTAAGGACCTTTTCTGGTGCTTACAAGAATTGGACTGGTGGTCTATACACTGCAGTTGCCCTCGGGAACTAAGGTTCATAATGCCCTTCATGCTGCCTTACTTAAAAAGAAACTGGGTCCACATGTTGTGCCTAGTATCCAGCTGCAAGAGTCAGAGAGGATAGCCAGTTCAAGGTATCACCCCTACAACTTTTGGGCAGAAGGATGGTCAAGAAAAAGCACACAACTACGAAGGAGGTTTTGGTTCAGAGGAGAAATTCTATAGCTAAAGATGCCACTTGGGAGGATTTGCAATCTTTTCAACAACAGTTTCCAGACTTCAAACCTTGAGGACAAGGTTTAAGCCAAGTAGGGTCGATTGTTTGAGTCATTTATTTGTTAGGCCAACTGTCAAAGTATGTGATCATGACGTCAGCATAACTGTTAGTCGGTTAGTCAGTTATCAAACATGTAGTGGGTTGTTAGACAACTGTCACGTGCAACTTATTCTGTTATTGTGTTAGTCGGTTACTCTTGTATAAGAAGGGAATCGGATGATGAACAAAGGGAAGACAGTTGTTAATAAGAAATTAGGGCTCGATTCTATTTGATTGAGAGTTCTTCAAACCAAGAAGAACAAGGCGTTTGAGTGAGTTTTCCAGTTGATTCACCAGCAAAAGAACAGTATCAAATACTTTCAATTTATGTGTTTGTACGAGACAAACAGTGCCAAAGGACTTGCACACCCACTCTCCAAACACCTAATGAAAATATAATCTATTTTCTGACCAGTCACCTCTCAAAAACATGAATATATGATCGAGGTATAAGCCAGTCAAATTTCAAATAATGATTGCTGTATTGACATCTTAGGCGTCCTACCAAAGACATGGTCAGCATGCAGCAACAGACTGTTCAGATCGGACAGGACCTAGGAAGCATGGACACCTCTTCTAGGTCAAGGTACCTTGTCCAACACCTACCCGACACTTGGACACCCCTCGCAGACCTCTGGACACGTGTTAGACACCTCTTGGTGGTGTCTGGATATTTTTTGTTCATTTTTAAGTATTGGACACCGTGTCGGACACCTTATGCAGAAGTGTATGACACCTACGGGGCAGAACTGCAAAGTTCTAAACATAATTTGAGGTTCATGATGGAATATTAGGGAAAGTTGACGTCGCTTTGAAAGTTAAAAGACTAGGGCAACTCCTAATGGTACATTGTATTCTAACCTTATGAGAATGGAATGTGCTTGAAACTTATATAAACTTGCCCATACGTAGAAATATAAAAATACTTAGCGGTGTCCCATGGGGTCCAAAATTTGTTAATCTGGAAATTGCGTATCCTGAGTCCCCGTCGGTGTCAGCGTTGGACACGATGTCCATGTCTGTGCTACTTAGTATAAGACATATTGACATACATATTTGACAATATTTACTTCAAGCCCAGAAAAAAAACGTACTGGAAGTGGATGATTACCTGGAGTCATTGATGACACAAACATAGCGCAGAGCATTTCCTTTTGAAGAAGCCCTTGTAACTCTCTCTTGGATATTTTTATCAAGCAAGGGAAGGCCATCCGCCAAAAAATCTTCCACAGACATCACATTAGGTCCCATATTTTCAGGGTACAAGCTTTCAATCTACAAAAACGAGTTAGCATTTAAATATGTAAGTATGATTTACAACTGAAAGTAAAATAATGCAAAGCCATTGACGGGAGCACCAACCTTGATATTGTCCATGTCAATCCTATACCCAAGAAGTCGAGCAAGGATAAGAGCCTGTTTTCAAATTGGAAGCACAAAAAAGAAATAACTTCCTTACAGCAATGCCATGTGTTGTTATTTTTTGTAAGCGTAACCTAATCTCGAAATATCTGATACAGATGTATCTACATATCGTCACTCAAATCTTTCAGCACAATCAGGCTGTATACAAACCTTTCTCCCTACATCCGTTCCGCTGAGATCATCACGAGGATCTGAGAAGGAACATGAAATATAAAGTAAGATTGGCTTACTCCTATATCAACCAACCCGTTACTATGTAACACGTTAAAATATTTCAACCAGAAGGCCATGATGTTTTTAATGCTTCTAAATGAATTTATTCCTCCTTTGCAGTGCACAAGGTACAACTTCATCAATTAAGATACAACGGGTAAGCTAGTTACATTTTTGTTCACCTTTGAAGCTGTAAGTAGTGTACGAGGGTATAACAGTAACTGGGTAAATAGACCAGGGCATTACAACTGCTCCAGAATGGACATGAGAAAAGAGAAATGCAACGTAGAGAAAAGGGCAAAGCCACTATGGTGATTTGAAGCCGCGCAACAAGCTCTCAGATTAGTAACCGCGTGGATTGGGTGTCACCATCACGCTCTGTCTTTACAGGTGAGGCATTTAGAGGAAAAGGCTGTTCTCTTGGTCACGCAACCCATGCTGACACCCTCTGAGTTTGCTTAACACTGAGGCTGGCTTTCTATCTAAGTTTTGTCAAGCTTTCAGAGTAATTAATCTTCTTAGAGTGTTTCTGGTGAATCATTGTTGGTCAAGGCAACTTGATCCTTATTCTCCAACAACTCCTCCTCCAAGATCCCCTTTGACTGCTTCCCCCAGATTTGGGCCTACGAGTTCGGCCTCGACTGCTACATTAGCAGCCCCAGGCATGATTAAGCCCATTGAACAATGATGTTCTGAAGTTGCATTCTGAAAAATGCCCGGTTGCCTTTGAATGGAACCGCGAAGGTCTTCCGTGCAGCAATACAAGCCCAAGGCATGATTAAGCCTTTCAGAGAACTATGTTTTTCTGAGAATAAATTGTAAATCATGCACTAGTTCCCTGTATGGAGCCCCAAAGTTCTTTAATATGGTAATTACGATAAGCCTTTCTGAGAATGAATATGTTCTGAAGTTACATTGTGAAACATGCACTAGTTCCCCAGAAAGGAAATGTGAAGGCCTTCAATGTGGTAATACGAGCCCAATGCGGGATTGAGCCTTTCAAAAAAGGATGATGTACTAAGACGGGATTAAACATTTAAACAAAAAAGATGAACATAGCCCTCGAGGCTGAACTCATACACCTGAGTTTGGCAGCAGCAGACTAGCGGTTTAATGGGATCTAGGAGTTGTGTTTAGGAAAAAGAAAGTAAGTTATGCTGTCAAGGATCAAGTTGCCTTGACCAACTTAGATGATTAGAAACACTCTAGACAAGTAGTCACTCGAAGGCTAGACAAATTGGGCAGAAGGAGCCTCGGTCTTTCAACTTAAATCTGAGCATGTCAGCATGGGGTGTTTGACCAAGAGGACTTGCCTATAAATACCCCACATGGAAACAGAAGGAGCATGATGATGACATTCGATCCACATGACGCACAAGACTGGTATTTATCTCAGAGCTTGTTGCCCTGGTTTTTAATTAGCAAAGCTGCTTTGCCCTTTCCCCTCTATTCCACTTCTCTTATCTCATATTGATTCTAGAACAGTTGTGACGCCCTGATTATTACACCTAGTTACTATAGCAACCTTGCACGATACTTTAGACTTACAAAAGCAAGATCAAACAAATGTCGCACATAAGTGTTGAAGACTTTTTCAACTAATAAACAAACTTGTATCAAAAGTGCAGTGGCACCGTTGTTGAATTTATGCAAGCGTTCCAACGGACAGCGCTTTCTAATGTGATTGCAGAAGAATCAGCAAATCTGAAGTGGACAAATAAATTTGGCCATATATTTAATTTTGGCAATTAAAAGTAAGAGCGTGCAGATGGGACAAATAAAGACAACTTTCACAGAGTAACCGAACCCTGGAAAATATCATGAAAGGCTTTTCTACAACTAAGAAAATTTTCTACTGGACCGGTGTAGTTCAGATTACAATTTAAAGGAACAGCAGAACCTTCACTTGAAAAAAGTTGTCTGGGTCAAAGGTACCTTCAGGTTGGGCCAAATTACTTGACGGCGAGGTAGCATTCATGTGTAGATTAACAAGCTGGATCAACTCAGTTGAACTGAGTTGAAGCCAATAAAGCATATCAAAAAAGGTTTAGGTCATCTTCTCAGCTAGAAGACATTTTGCAGTTTGAACCACGTACACGTGATGAAGCCTAAAGGATGAAATGGCAACAGCGATACTATCCAGCAGGGAAATATACTGCGATGAAATTATTTGAGCAAGAGTGACTGAAGATAACAACTATGCGGGTAATCTAGCTTGTTGGGCTGTGGCAGAGATAAAAACTCTGGGATGAAGCGAATATTCCTACATGTCAACTGTGAAAACTCTCACAAGGACTTCATAATCGTGACGGTGTTAATGTTGATGGTATTCCATGGCGATGATGAACAGTTGAGTATGGTAAACAATGCGGCAATGAAAAAAAGTTTTTGGAGCCTCGCACCACTGGACAAAGCAAAAAGTAGTTGTGGCCTTGCACCATAGCATCACATTTTCTTACTCACATATGCAAGCAAAAATACAAGACCCCGTGGAAGCTGCACAGCATATGTGATATCCCACATTAGATGTGGGACAATTTGTGATTGGCCTTATAAGACCCTGCCCATTAACTCATAAGTACCTACTTAGCTAGCCCTTTTGAGGGAGGCATTGCCTTATGGTGAGGCCCTGGATCGGGTCGTTATAGCATAATCCCAGGGAATTCAACCCACATATCAATCTATCGGCATATATGAATACTGTGAGGAAATGTTTTTCTGGTCAAGTATGTGATTTATTCACATTGCACCATCAAAATCTACTTAACCTGGTTCAGTATAGCCAAGACTTTTAGCAGCTTTGACAACTTGGCTGAACGGCTTTCCATCTTCTACCTCGCTCATTACATATCCCAATGTACCTATCAGACAAAAGTAGCACGATAGAAAGACTAAAAAAGGAATTGCAGACGCTATTGATGGCCTATAATGAGCAAGAAAAAGCACAAGGAAGAAAACTTGTTGCAAAACTGAATAATGAAAACATCAAGTTTTGAACTGTATTACCACTCAAGCTCCCAATTAAACGGCGGATGGGATCTCCAGATGAAATGATGCGGTTTAAGGATGCTATGATTGGGAGTCCAGCACCAACCTATCGTAAGAAATACCTACGGAATCAGATCAACTACAGAGTTGCCTACAGGATAGATAAAATAAAGCAAGAAATGACATTGCCGAATGCGTTGCATGTGCTTTTAGTGACTAAGAAGTCCACTCGATAGTAATTACTAATCTTAAAAAAATGCAGCTAACTAAGTGATTACTTAGCAGAGCAAGAAAAACAGGATTATGGTCCAGCATGCTCGGGAAAGGTCGTGCTTCCCGCATAAAACAACTAATTGATCAAAAGTATTCAACGGACTAACATCGAGTAAATAATCATCTTTAGGAGTGTTAAAGCAATGATATACAAGAGCCGGTTTCCTGACAGCTTATGCTTTTAGAGTAAGTGGTTCTGTAAATATATGAACATATCCATGAAAGAGGCTGCTGTACTTTCACGACATAACATGCCAAGTTTTTGCAGACAATTGCTTGGGCCAACAAGTGGACTTTGAGGAGAAAAAATTATTATGCACAGGAAAATTCACATTAGAAATAAAAGGGGACCAATTTTCAAAACAGGTCAACTTTTCTGTCGGATTCTGGTCAGCATGTACAGTTTTGGTATGAGCCATGGTGTAGGAGCTTCCTCTTGTTCGGCATTGCCATGGAAGGTGATGGTGTTGTTGCCTCTTTTATATCCAATTCAAATGGAGGTCTTTCTCTTTAGAAGGAACTTCCAAGATTAGGAACTAGGGCATGGCGTTTGGGCTTTTGCACTCGTCAAAGGTACAAGTGGATACTCATAATTCGTGGGAATGAAGATTAACATCGAACCGCCTCTTTGACATTAAGTTGTGTTATTCATCTGTCTCTCCTGGGGCTTTCTGGTACTTCCCTTGGAAGGAATTCTGGAAAACAAAGTGCCTACAAAAATGGTTTTTGTTTGGTGCACTTGATTGAAAAGAATTCTTGCTCTACACAATCTGAAGAAGAGAATTGGATCACCGTTGATGGTTGTCTCATGTTTTGGCAGTAGAGGAGTCCGTAAATCATCTTTTCCTTCAATATCGTTTTGCTAGAGAGATTTCGTCTTCCATATTTCTCCATTTTTGAGCGCCTCGGTGATGCAAAGATCTGTGGTTAATTTTTTTAATTGCTGGCCTCAAGGATGTCAAAAGAAATCATGGCCAGCTTGTTGGCCAACTACCAAGGAGATACAGGTCCTAGCTTAATCTAAGGGATCTTGGCTTGTGGTGAGGTTCACACTGAGAGAGTGGGTAGATTAGTGTTTTACTTCTAGTTACAATTCAAAGTTTAGGATTGGGAAGGTTGCAGTCGGTAGGCATGGATACTTATATTACTCTTTCGGCTATCCGTTATGTCTTTGGTGGTGACTTTGGTTGGAAAGGAAATTAAGCGTAATTTCAAAGCAAGCAGGTTTCTGTTTTCGATGCGAAACAATGAGATCTCTTTCTTGTAAGATGATGTTTTGGGGAATGGTTTTTATAGCTGAAGTCGATGGATGGGGGTTTCTACTTCCATCTATATGCGCCATGTACTCGGGTATGCCTCCTCTTTGGTGGTTTTCTTTAAAATGCTTTACCTTAAATATAAATAAGTAGAAGAATGGATGTAGACTCACAGCTTGTTTTGGATTGATTCTAAATTTTTATGATGTCCTTGCTATACGAATTATCAGCTTTGTCCGTCCATAGAGACTTAATGCCAGTTTACGAAAACCATGACTATCTACTATTCTTACTGTTTTTTCAGAAGTACTGATTCTGTTAAAGAAACCCTAGACGGGAGGCAACCCAAGTACAAGCACAAAACCACTCAAAAAATTATAAAGCTGGTCCTAGGTAGAAATCATGCACAAATCAATCAGTGCACAACCCGATCTACGAGAACTTTTTAAGCCAGAAAGAGAAGAGACAGGAAGAAGAAACCAAGATTGACTAGAAACCTCTACACCATCAACAGCAAGCTTGTTTCTCTCCTGCCAAATTGACCATAAAAGACAAAGCGGTGCTAAGCTCCACCTTTTATTGAACTCTTTGCCACCCTCACCCCTATCAGCTCAAAAAAAGATTCTTAACAGATGTCGGCATTACCCAAGCCACACCAAAGAGGGAAAACAATAAGCTCTAAAGACTTCTTGCTACGTCACAATGAAGAGGCAGATGATCGGTAGACTCCGCATCCCTCTTGTACATATAACATCTGTTAATAACAATCCTGTTCTATCTCCTCAAGTTATCAATGCTCAATACAGAACCCTGTTGCGCTGTCCAAAAAAAAAGGCCACCTTTAGAGAGCATGTGCACGCCAAATACCCCTCCACGGAGAACGAACACTCTGTTGTCCTTCCATTCAGGAAAAGGTAGAAAGAACGAACAGAGATACTTCTATTCTTGACTAGTTAGCAGAAGACTATCCATCTTATAAAGAGGAAAATTTACCTCCAAGCACACCAAAAAAACCTATATGCATTTTCTAACTCCAGTCATAAAAGCCCCTCCGGAGATGTGGATTCCAAGCCAAATGTTCATTCCAACAAATAAAATAATCTAACATTGCTGCCCCTCTACTCACGGCCAATCTACAGAAATCAGAAAAAGTAACTCGTAGTGGTACCCACAAACCTCAACCCAAAAATCTGATTAGAGTTCCATTTGCCACCAAGAAGGAAATATTCTTCACAAACTCAATCTACATGCTAGATATGTTCTTCCCTACACCCACACTGTAACGAAAACTAGAAGGGTGGGAAATCCACCCAAGGAATTCCTTTCCAAACCTACACTCCACTACTTTCCTCCATAAAGAACTTTCCTCCTCAGAAAACCTCCACAATTGAACAACCTTAGATCCTTTAACCTCAACCCACCTTCATAGATTGGTGTCCACACGGTTTCCCAGTTCACCGAATGATATAATATACTTCATTCCTCTTCTAGAGAAAATTTCAATAAGCGTAAGACAACCTCCTTTAGAAAGATATTGCATTTTCCATCCTGCCAATCTAGATTCATAACGAGTCAGGAAAGGATCCCAAACTGCCCTAGACTTCCTTCGTGCTCCCAAAGGAAGACCTAAGTAGTAGGAAAAGGACCCAACTTTCACTTCAAATAATCAGCCACCTGCATCACATTTCTCACCTCCCCCACAGCCAATAACTCACATTTCCTGAAGTTAGTTTTCAGCCCAGATACCGCTTCAAAACACAAAATCGTCCTTCTTAGGTACCTTAATTGTACCTCCTCAGCTTCACAAAAAACATTCAGATCACCCACAAATAGCAAATGTGAAATAAGACTAGTACTCCTCACACCCCCAACCTTAAAGCCCTCCAACAAAACATACAACAGCCTGAGCAGTCATCTTGCTTAAAGCCTCCATGACTATCAAGAAAAGACAGGGAGAAAAGGGGCCCCCTTCCCTCATACCTCTCTAAGTTGTAAAAAAAACCCTGATGGAGTTCCATTAACCATTATCAAAAACCAAACTGATGCAATGCAAGACCGTATCCAACTCCTCCACCGCCCACCAAAACCCATGTGCGACAACATAGAGATGAGAGAATTCCAATTGACATGATCATAAGCCTTCTAAAACATCCATTAGCTATAAGTGACCATGCCTCCCCCTCCACAAAAGCATTATGTGAGTCTGAAATAACATAATCCAACGCCTAAAGTAATCTGATAGACAAGACTCTAGCCAAAAGTTTATACACACTCCCAACCGCTTTCTCATGATTGTTTCCACTGATCATTTCAAATCAAAGAAATTTGGAAATTTTATTCTTTAACAGATGCAACAGTCGAAGCTTGTGGTTCATTTCTCAACGCTTCGAAACCGCACAAGGAAAATAAGAAGATTTCTTAACAAGATTAGAGGACATTCTTATTTTCACATGGCACACATTAGGTCATCATGCAACCCATTCTTGTGTCTAGTTTGTTTTTTGTTTATCTTAGCGATATCACTGCAGTCGCTTAGTTATGCCAAGATTGATTCTAAGTTTAGGTGTCAAGAGTATCATACTAACTATCAAATTTCTTGAGACGAAAGGCGTTTTTGACGTATAGGTCAGATCCTGAGTTAAGCAATGATATCAGATCATCGTCTTTGGTCTATGATATGTCTAGAAGACTAGAACAGTTTCCAGTTGAAGAGCCATAACTCTCTTTGGAACCTATTCTTTCATGAAATGGATTTCAAATTACAAGTTGGATTTGCAATTCAATTCATTTTTCTTTGAGGATAGAGGGAGTTGAAATACAGACTACCTATTTTGTGTTTGGAGAATAGAGGAAATGGAAAGGTAATGAATTTTTTGAAAACCATATCCTCAGCATACAATGAAACATAATTATGGTAAGTCGTTTCAAATGTATGGTGGCAGTGTGTGCGAGCTGTAGTCAAAGTGTAGGTGATGGTGCAGCGCCATGGGTGGTGAAAGTGATGACGGTGATGTTGCATTATTGGCATGGTGGCGGGGTGGTCTATACTGATGGTAATGGTGGTAGTGATGGTTGTGTTACTAGGGCGTCACTAGTCGCAGTGATGGTGGTGGCAACAGCGACGGCAGTGGTGTTATAGCATCGGCGGTAGCAATGGCGGCAGTGGTGGGGCAATGCATTAATGGTAACCGTGGTAGTGGTGTTGTTTTATTAGGTGTCACTAAAGGTAGCATTGGTGACAATAATGATGGTGGCAGCAACGAAGATGGTGGTGATTATGGTGTCGCGTAAGAGGTGGTGGTGATGGTGTTGCATCAACGGCGGCAGCATCGATATTGGGGCAGTCCAGTGATAGTAATTGAGGTGGTAGTGGTGGTGGTGGGGCAGTCTAGTGATGGCAACGTAGGTAGTGACAGTGGTGATATTAGGGCATCAGTAGTGGTAGTGTCGGTCACAGCCTAAGACGCACAGATTCCAGTGCGGGTGCGGATGCGATACAGGTCCGGATACGCGGATACGTCATTTGTTTAAACAATAAGATAAGATACGGGTGCCGTGGGGATGTGGCAGAAATTTATTAACATACAGTATTGGTAAATTAACGAAAATAATGCTATTTTAGACAAACAATAAGATATTTTGTTAATTTGGTGGGCTGCTTTAGAAGTGTTGAAAGTGCATAGCCAAAAATGATAAAGTTTCTACAAGTATTTTATTTTTGAAAGTAGTGGGGCTATTTAAAAGATTGTAAATACAGCTGGGACTTCAACATAAACAGAAAGTGTGATACAAACCCTAGCTTATAAACAGCTGTCACCTAAACATCAACAAAGCTCTGCAAGGAGAGGCCGTCGTCGCTGCTGTCGGACACCACAGGTCGCCTATCCTGCCGGATTTCGCCAGTCGCCACTACTACCGGAAGACCATCGCTGTTCCGAAGGAGGTTGTTTAATCTCTTCTCCTTCTTATCTTTCTTCTTCTTCTTCTTCTTCTTCTTTCACTCCTCTCTGCTAAAAAAACTCTAGGAGCATGTCCTTGCCGTATCCTGGCATGTCCTAGCCGCACCCAAGATCCAGAAATTTAATTAAAAATAATAATAATTTTGGACATGCACCCAGTGTGCACCCATGCCTCACCCAACTCGCACCCACACCCGACGCGCAGGGTGCTTCCCCCAGACTGCCGCACCGGTGCTTCAGAGGTGCCAGCAGCAGCAACGACACTACTGATGAGAACTGTCAGTATGGAGGCAATGGCGACAATAGCGGTCTGGTGGTGGTGATAGTGATAATGGTGGCGTGGTGATGTAACACACAAGTGATAGCAGTGGTGACGGTGGTGGTTTGCTGATATGATAGTAGTGTGGCAGTTGTGGGTACAGCGGTCTAGTGGTAGATGTGATGGTAATGATAGTGGTTGCGGTAGGGGCAATGGTAGTGGTTGTGGCAGGGGCAGTGGTAGTGGTTGTGGCAGTGAAATTAGTGTGGCGGCAATGTAGATAGCGGTGATGGTGTCGGTGGGATCATAGGTTGTAGAAATTAATAAAAGGGTAAAATAGGTTAAATAATTGTATTTAATCCCATTCACCATCGGATTTCACACTATAGAAACAAATCCAGTCAAATTCCACAAATCCAATTCCAATTCCTTTTTTAAATATCCAAATAACTAAAAACGAGTATTTGAAATGACATACCATCAATTCCATGGTCACAAAGCCACTCTTAAGTTTACCATTTTTCATTCCAGTCCTAGAAGACTTGGGACTAATACTCTCTTAGTTATAAATAAGAGCCTGTATAAACGTGTATACTTCTATGTGTTTGTAATTCCTCTACTAACAGCAGTAATAGGTTCTGAAAATTGACAATCAATGTGAAGTTCTTGAAACTTTAGGTTATGTCTGTTATTATTCTTTAATGAGGGGCCCTTAGAGAAATTTTAATTGGAATTCTGTCTACTCCTTTTACACTTCGGCACGTATTATGGTCTTGATAACCACCTCTTTCGATTATTAAATAGTTAACGTTAAGTTAGGCAAAACACACACATTCAACTTACCAACCAAAACCTCCGCATAACAGATTAGTATATTACTACTGACAACCACCCTAACCCCCTCCCCTTCTTCAAGTTATCAAAACCCTATCGAGAGGAGCCATGTCCAACTCGAAGTCTTTCTCTCATCTCTATCAATCCAATATACAGCCAAAACTCCTAAAAGATTTCAGTCCAGAATTTTAAGCTAGCTTATTCTTGAGAAGAGCCCAAGACCAAACAGTTTCCAAATCTAACCTTTGTATTTCCCTAATACCCTTCTTCGATTTTGTAAGACACAAAGCTAACAACACAAAAATGCTCTTTGGGGAGCAAGACAAGCTAAGAGTAATTTATTTTCTCTTACGCAAATTCTCCCCAGCCAATTAACCCCACTTGCCAGCTTCCAAGCACCAAAGAACAACCTCCCTCAGGGCTAAACAGACATCCAAGGGAAGGGGTGAATCTGTATAGCCGAGGGAACATAATAGAAGGATTAGCTGAGATTTACTAGACCTTACAGCTTAGCACCTTCTTCCGCCTGTTTCCTCTCGATCTATGTGCCTATTAAGCAAGAAGCCACTTCCCAATCAAGACACCTGTTTTTTATTCTAAATAGAAAATTTGATACAAAAAAGAGCCCCAGAAAGAGAAAAAAAAACAGCCACCAAGGTGTCCTTATTTCGAGCAACTGAAAATAAACAAGGAAGCTTATACTTCAATTTCCTTCCCTATCTCCCGCATAAACCTGGCTACAACCACGTCGTTGAACGGTAATCATACTAGCTAGAACTGCCATCACCTCCATCAGTTGAAGAAGCAATGCAAATGAGGACCCCAGCTCTTTATCCAATATTTAAGAGCAAATGCGAGTCATTTGTTCATCAAGTTTTAGACATACATTAGGAATTACTGAGGAAGTTGTATCCAAGTAGCCCATTATCAAAATCTAGACAAATACAAAGACCTTTAAATTCGGGTTCAGAACAGTTTTATAGTCGATTATTCCGAGAGACACTAACTATCTTACAGCTTAGGAATGTTGAAAAGGTTGATTGCTATCACTAGTTGATGCATCCCTATGACATACAAAAAGAAATCAGATCAAGCTGCTAATTCCTATTCTTTTAACAGAAAAATTCTTACATTTATGTTGTACAAAGCTTTACAGGTCAGACAAGCTTGGTGACACGTTACTTGTTCATTCCAGCTCTTAACTCCAAAAATTCTACTCAGTTATTATCCTAGATTTTACACTTGTCCAAGACCCACAGGCTAAATATTTCAAAACACTAAACCTTAATTGCAGAAAAATTTCTGAATTTCATACAATTAGTAAAGAACACTTTGCCACACATCAAGACACCAAAACTTACAGTTGACTCATGTCGAATGCGACGTGGTTGTGAGACCAAGTTGTCAAACTCTTCCTGCAACCCAGAGGAAAGAAGTTCTTACGGTGATAATTTATGTTGAGTTCTTCAAATAGTACATAAGATAGAAGAGAAATTCAAGATTTTTCCATAAAAGGTTTTCCATGCTAATAAAGATCAGAAAGTATTGGCCATGTCACAAACAAAATTACTAGATGTTAAGTCACGGAAAGGAAGTAGGTACCAATGAAGATGTAAGAGGCTTCTTATTGGCCAGCACAACACAACAACCCAAATCTACCACCCTATTTAGAACTCCAATAGTCTCAGAACTGGCGGAGCAATCCACAAAAGCCAAACCTATTGCAGTAACATAGATGAGGCCTTTCAAAATTGGTATAACATGATGCTTATAGCACAAAATTACCGTAGATGTAATATCGCTCAGTGCTCAATGTTAACAGCATAGCAAAATCAGGGCTAAAAAAAACAAACCTGTTGATTTACCCAGAAGACCAGCAATGTCAGTGATTTCTCTCGTAGATTCTGGATTTGAATACACGTGGCATTCGCCTATGCAAGAAGAGAAAGTGACAGGCGTGAAAGGATTATTACACTTAGAATGAGTATGATATAACCAGCTACCCTACTTTAGCTGTCCTTTATTTCACTTTTGAGCCACTTCCACTAAGATTAGGCTCGTACTACCAACTACAGACATACTAGCATACCCAACATCGAGCAGAAATTTGAGTCTTACATGCCGGATTATGTTCAAAGAGACATTGGAAAACAGTATGCTAATGCCAATCACTATAAGCTGGAGAATAAAATTACCAAAACTGCGAAGCGTCAGCAGAGAAGAACCATTTGACTTGACCCGGATAACTTCCCTCAAAAAGTTGTCATCTAACTCCCTTGTGAACACATCTGATGCAACAAGCAGTGATTTACTATCGCATACTCCCACAACTCGCAAACTAACTTCCTGTTACTCAAGTATGATGTACAAAAGATGCAATGTAAAAACAGAAACCGGATGGAGGCATCATATGTACAAAATCTTGATTAGTTGAACTAATAAAGGCACGGCCACGCATGCCCACACAAAAGGGAAAACGTAAACAGCACATTTAATTTTTTTATGTTTAATAACATTTATTAATGTTTTCATTATGGCTCAAATGGAGCTATAAGGCTCGAACCCACTTTGTGTTACATGGCTAGACTACTGACTGGACCCTTGACAGTTGACAGGACTTAGAGAAGTGGACTCTGGCGGGCTGCATTTGAGGACCCCTGATGGGGCTTTTTGAAGTAGAGCTTGGCAGGCTACTTGCTGGACCCATGGTGGGGTTGTGAGAATTGAACGAGACATGCACCCTGCCAAATTATGAGGAACGGAAGGCACGCCAATAAAGCTAAAGCTCATTGGTGGCAGGCACATATGATAACCAAACTTGAGCATTGTGGGAACATCACTAGGATTAGCAGGTACTGGGGTGGGAGCAAAAGTGGGTGCGCAAGGTTTTTGATCCAGGTCGTAGGGCGTCAGTAGAATTGGAGAATTCTGCAACTAAGGTTTTGTACAAGGATGAGCTCCAAAACAAATGGCGCCATAACGACGTATTATTGAACAGCGTGTTAGGTAGTTAACTTCTCAATAAATTCCTATAATCATCTTATACGATCAACCCCAATTTACAATCCGCTCGAGTTCCGAGTTCTCATATTAATTGGACATACACGGAATTTAATACTGACTGAATGAGGAAAAATGCATTGCAAATGTAGGATCACGGTTGATGCAAATTTCGATAAGTATTTGAAAGATACATTACCTGTTTGGCGTGGAGAGATCTGCAGGAGACAATGTGCTCAAGGAGTTGACGTCCAACTCCTCCACAACCCATCAGAATTAGAGGTATTCTCTTCATCTTTCACCTCTCTTCCTGCGCTTTCTTCACTCTCTCACTTGGTAGTGTTTTGGGTTTATGGGGTTCACTGGGAAAAAAGACAAATTTTGGCCGCAACATAAATATGGTTACTAAATTCTATAAACTGTTAAATATTGTCGTTTAAAATATTTTATCAAATATGTTAAATTTTAATGTTAACTAAAGTATTATATGTATATGTGTGTGAGCTAAACTGGGATGAAACCCAAATTCATTCAACTTCTAATCTACAATGGAGGAGTTATTAGATTTGTAGAAGTGGACTTAACTTTAAGATAAAAATTAGGTTTGAACAAATTTATATGAACATGTAAAACCCTAGAAAATGCGATGTAGGATCACAAAAAAATAAAAAGAAAGGAAGATGTGACTTTAAAATTAAGCTTTGCACAATTTATTGTTTTGTTCATCGTGTTCTACTCCTTCCGCTTTCCAAATTATTTACATTTCTTTTTCAGAACGCTGAAGAGCAAGTAATCACTTTTTAATTTTAAAATATATTATTTTGGGTAATCATATAGTTCTTACATTTCTTTGCTGAAGGTGGACTCTATCTTAACATGGCAAGCCAAGTCATCACACATATGTGATTATGACGGCCTAAATATAATAACGCTTCAAAAAAAAAATTTGTAAGTCTCCACCGATTTTAGATCTCAAATTTCCTCGCTTTAGTCATGAATCCCCACCTTTTACATTGGAGTACTTTGCAGTCGATTTATAACACTTAGAAGAGCAAGTATAATCCTAATTCATGTACTTTTTTTTTTCAGTTCAATCAAAAACCTTTAGTTTGTTGGTGCATGTTTTCATTTTCAAATTGCAGGTTTTAACATTTACAATTTTATAGAAGTCCTCAGAGAAAGGCAAAAAAAGAACTGCACTGCGAATCAAGTGTAGCTTTGCATACAATTCAATTAGAGGATTATCTCTAGAGCAAATAGTGTCATCTCAAATTGTGTGACCAAGAATGCAACTTCAACCTATAAGTACCCTGCATGCTACCATAAAAGCAATGTTAACATTCCAATTTTGCATGACGTAACCCCTCCGATCAATTCTAAAGAGAACTGCCGAATTTTGAAAACCAAATTTTTTTCCCTTATGTTGCTTCTTTTTTAGATTATCTTGAATAATTTGTATCGCCATCATCCTTATACCCAATTACTTTTATACCCCTTCGTACAACTACCTACTAACATTTTGCAACTGTTGTGGGGATGTGAATTAAATTATATCTAAGGTTAGTTTTGGTATGTATCTTATTCGCAAGATGGATGTTCATACTACAAATAGGCCAGTAAACAAGCGATAGTAGTGTCTGCATGTTTCTTTCTATGGTCCGATCAGTAATCCTTAAGGGTTTATACTTCAAAAAGTAGATTCCACTAATGAATCTGAGCCTGAGAAACCACTCATTGGATAAAAAATTGTCATAGCACCGCCAACAATGTTAAAGGAACTATGCACCAACTAACAGCCATAATTCAAATGGAAGCCAGGTTAGTAGAAAACTTAATAACTTATTGCCCAGGTGTAGCTAGTATCCCCGTCACGTTGAAAATGGTCGTAAGTGTTCTAATGATACTTCCACCTATCAAATCTAAATCAACTCTGATTTAAGATTAGGCTGCACCAACTAACTCCACGGTAGTAGGAAGTATGATGCCTTTTTTTTATTGTTAGCAATCCTGTTAGTGAGGGTCTTCCTCGTGTAAGCATTATTAATGAATTCGTTACTTAATTCTGTGCATCGTATTATCCTTGCCTGCCATGCTTCTAATACTCAATTCAATGTATCGTTTAAGTAAGGAAGAGGTCTTGGCCTTGCTTGAGCAAGCACTGAATGAGCCATTTATAGCTATAAGCCAAAGTATGCCGCATATATAGCACATTTCCCTCAGCGTAGATAATTTCCATGGTTGTTAAAGGGATGCGCACGAGTATATCAATCAGTTCGTAGATTCACTTGGTGTTTATAGGCTGGAACACAGTTTAAGGATTAGGGAGATCTTGCAAGCTGCTCAGAGATAAAGCCTGCAAATTGTTAAGCAACAGTGCATCTCCCTTTAGAATCTTCCATCTCCAGATTTCTCTTCACCATTCCATCATCTTCTCATCCATCATCTTCTCATGGCCTCTTCACCTTCCAAAGAACCCAGAAACTTCTCTCCCTCTTCTTTATTTCTCTAGAAATTCATTGCACCTAAGGAAGTATCTTGAATCTTCCTTGAACTCCCCTTCATCTTCATCCTTCTAGAGTCCTCCATCACCGACTCAAGCATAGTATAAATATGAGGGGTATGGTTCTCATTTTGATTATTCAAGCAAAGTGGGTCTTCCATATGTGAATGAATGGTCGAGTGAGGTTTCATTCTATGTGAGTGCAAGTATCTCCCTAGTGTGTTAGTGAGTCAAATATTCTCTTAGAGTGTTAAGGGTCAAGTATCTGTGTGTAATTACTTGTACCCTTCTTGTATAAAATTGCTTCTACGTCAATAAGATTTTCATTTGGTGGATACAAAATGCCCATTTGAGTCTTTATTTTGGTATCGGGAGCTTGGCGGTCTGGGATCACTTTTTGTGATCAAAGCTTATCAGTTAGGGACAGTGGTGGGTGCGCTATAAGGAAAATCTTGTTCGTGCACAGTCGAGACTATGAAACAGTTGGTCAGAAGCTTACTTGATATTAGATAAATTAATATCAAGTCAGAATAGCAAATTTTTAGGCAATTGGGGCAATTAGAAAGCTCAATGATAGTAATTATAGCTCATGGTAGACTTTGATGTGATCATACTTGGAAGGCCAAGAATTTTGGGGAGCTCATTGATGGTAATGAGACGGCACCACCTGCATCGATGGGCAAGAATCAAGTTGCGCTACAAAAGTGGAAATCTAGAGCTGGTAAAGCCCTATATAATATTAAAGCTTCTGTTGAGTAGAATATTTTAAAGCACATAAAGAACGCAAAAACACTAAAAGAGGCTTGGGACATACTTGCATCCCTTTACTCGAAGAAAAATGAAATGTGATTCCAGTATCTCGAGAACAAGCTTATAAGAATAAAGTAAGGTGGCATGACAACCAACCAATAGCTGTTGAAGATAAAACTACTGATTCCCGAATTAGGAGAATAATTTTTCATGGATTGAGACCTGAATACTATGGATTTATTACGATAGTCCAAGGATGTCTCACTCAGCCATTAGTGGAGGATTTAAAAATTTTATTGGCCGATCAAGAAATTTTGGCCAAACAACTCGTGGGGGTCTCATTAAAGAATGATGAAGAGGCACTCTTTAGCAACAAGAGAAAAGACATATTCAATGGGCAGAGAGGCAAATCGAGCACTAAGGAAAAATATGGATGGTGCAAATCCTCAAATAATCAAGAGAGAAGCTCTAAAGGGGGAGCTTCACAAAGTCGCAACAAAGGGAGAGACATCCTTGTTAAAATAGTCAGTGCTCCGCAAAATGTCTTGGTTGAGGCAAGAATGGTCACTTTGCACGAGATAGTCGCTATAAGAAAAGATCGGTTAAAGGAAATGCTACTACATCAACTGACCACGAAGAATGAGTCAACAGTGAAGAAGAGTGGGATGCTCAAGCATCAGTTGCCATAAGGGAAATAGTCGACGAAGAAGAAGAAAAGATCACTTGATCAAAGAAATATAGAGGACTTGAATAGTTCACACTAGATTGTGGAGGACAGTGCTATAGAGCAGGCATTAGCAGCGACCTTTTTCAAGGAAGTCGACTATAACAATGATTGGATCTTCAACTCAAGGTGTTCAAATCATATTGTTAACCCTACGGTTATTTAACCTAGGATTATATTTGATTTTGATGATAACTAACATTGATGATTATGCTGTCTAACATGCATTGAGTTGATGAAGCAATAGGAACAATCTCATACTCATGCAAACGGTTTATTAGACGAGCAACACGATCAAAGACTCTCAACGGAACGCATCAAAGAGGAAATTCGACGATTGAAGTTTTCATGCTTTTATTTCCATCTTTGTAAACTAGACATAGAGAGATGATCGTTACGATGACTGTATACCTAGAACTTGCCCATAGGTTTCCCTTGCATACATAAAAAGTTTTTCATGCTTTAAAAACAGGAAACTGCATTTTCAGGGATGCAGTCGACTGCATGTTGGGCAGTAGGGTATTACAGTCGACTGCATTGAATGCAGTCGACTGCAATACTTCCAGTAGGCCATTACAGTCGACTGCATTGCATTGCAGTCGACTGCAAGTTAGAATTTTGAAATTCCAACGGCTACTTTTTGGGTTACAGTCGACTGCAATGGGCATTGCAGTCGACTGTATTTACCGTTTGGCGCATTTAATGCCCTACCTAACCCCAAACGGTCATATTTATTCCCAGCTCTATAAATACTCTTTTTGGGCATTGTTTTCATTCATCAATTGCATTCAAAGCTCTCCTATCTTTCATATTCTCAAAGATCAAAGCAATTGTTCAAATCTCTCTTGTTTTCATTGATTTCTCATCCTTTTCAAGAGAGCATTTATTGTGAGCTTACATTAGAGAGAGATACACTTTCATAAGTCATCATACACTCATCTCTCTTGTTCTAGTACTTCAACTTGTACTCATCTACTTCTTAAGAGTGAAATCTTGTACTCATTTCTTCATTGAAAGGTTCTTGTATCAAAGCTTGGGGTTGTCAAGCTTTGGAGCTTTGGGTTTGTCAAAGCTTGTTCTTGATGTGGGTATAGCATCAAGGGATTGTAAGAGGTTCGATCTTGACCCGTAAGGAAGATCATACTAGTGGATTCTAGGGCCTTTCAAGGGACTTCCTTGAAGGGGTGGACGTAGGCTTGTGGGTATATCAAGCCGAACCATTTAATTCTCATTGTCAAGTATCTCTAAACCCTTCTCTCTTTACATTATTGTTTTACATATTGTGTTGAGATTGATTGTTTGTTTACTTGAGTTTTTGAGATTAAGGTTTGTTGGTTGTTATATTTTAAAGTAGTCTTTAACTCCTATTCACCCCCCCTCTAGGGTTATTTTATTGGTTTCAAGTGGTATCAGAGCCTCGGCTCTTGTTATATTGGGTAACGCCAAGAGAGTTAATCGATCATGGCTTATGTTGGGGGTATGGAGGGTAGTTCTACCACTAGGCCTCCATTGTTTAATGGGACCAACTATAGTGTGTGGAAAGTTAAGATGAAAATCTACTTAGAATCTCAAGACTATGAGATGTGGGATATTGTTGAAGATGGCCCATTCGTTCCGATAAAAGTGGTTGACAAGGTTGAAGAACCTAAATCAAAATCGGAGTATAGTGATCATGACAAGAAGATGATTTGCATGAATGCTAGAGCAAAAAATTGTCTTGTATGTGCTTTAGACACAAATGAACTCAATAGAGTCATTATGTGTAATTCCGCTAAGAGTATTTGGGATACTCTTCAAGTCACTCATGAAGGGACTTCTCTTCTTAGAGACTCCAAGATGAATTTATTGTTTAGAGATTATGAGTTATTCCATATGCTTCAAAATGAATCTATAACGGATATGAATACTCGTTTTACTAACATTGTGAACCCTTTGAAGCAATTGGGTAAGGAATTCACTAATGGTGATCTAGTGAGAAAAGTGATTAGGTCCTTACCAAGAGCTTGGGATGCAAAGATCACCGCCATCCAAGAATCAAAGAATCTCAACATCTTTCCTCTTGATGAATTGATGTGCTCACTCATGACGTACGAAATGCAACTCAAGACCTTTGATCAAGAGGACGTCAAGAAGAAGCCTACATCAATCGCTCTTAAAGCTTCATCCTCAAACCTTGAGTCAAGTGATGATGATGAATTTAATGAAGAGGATATGGCATTGGTTGCAAAGAACTTCAAGAAGTTCTTAAAATTTAGAAGAAATGATGGGAGAAGGCAACAAAATGCTAGCAACGAAGAGAGGCTTTGCTACAAATGCCACAAGCCGGGACACATGAAGATGGATTGTCCAATCTACAACAAGGAGAAGAAGGAAAGAAGAGATGTATGGGAAAAAGCTAAAAGAAGACAATTCTCTAAGAAAGAGAACAAGGAGAAGGAAAGAGCAATGAATGCCGAACACACTTCAACATGGAGTGACTTTGATTCAAGTGATGAAGAGAATGATCAAGCAAATGTGTGCTTCATGGCAAATGATGAGGTAAGCTCTTCTTCCGGTAGTGATAGTGAAAATGAAAGTTTTGAAGATGCTTATGATAGCTTATATGAGGAATCCAAGAAAATTTTCAAGAAAAATATTATTTTATCTAAGAAATTTCTTGAAGCTAATAAGCAAATTGAGAAGTTGATAATGGAAAATGATAAGTTGCATGCCAAGAATGAATGCATGTCTAGCCATTTATATGTAGAGCATGTGAATAACAATTTGGTTGATTTACTTGTTAACACTCCTAGCTCAAAACAAATCTCTTCCAAAATTTTGGCTTTAGAAAAACAAAATGAAGATTTACAAGTTGAGATTTGTGATTTAAGAAAATGTCTTGAAAAATTTGTTGATGGTCAAAACAATTTGGATGTCATGCTCGGACGCCAAAGAATTGGCCTAAACAAAGGCGGTCTTGGATTAGATCCCATGGCCATGCCTCCTAAAGTTTTGCAACAACAAGCTAGGTTGAATATTCTTACAAAACGACCAAAGAACTATTGCACACCTTTTACACATTGTGGTTGGTGCAACAAGAAAGGGCATACGACTAATCATTGTCCTTGTAGAATTGTTTTTGTTAGAGGTAGAAAGAAAATGTGGATTGTGAAAGGTCAAGAATACAAATGCAAGACTAACACCCAAGGACCCAAGAAAATTTGGGTACCAAAAGTCATTACTTGATTTGTGTTTATAGGTATGTCTCAAAGCAAAATCTAGTAGCAAGAAGTGGATTCTTGATAGTTGATGCTCAAGACATATGACCGGCAACATATCTCTTTTCTCATCGATTGATCTTAAGGAAGGAGGAAATGTGACCTTTGGTGACAATTCTCAAGGAAGAATCAAAGGTAAAGGAACTATTGGTAAGGAACCACATTCAATTGAGAATGTGTTATATGTTGAAGGATTGAAGCATAACTTGCTTAGTATTAGTCAATTTAGTGATAAAGGTTTTAAAGTTATCTTTGAGGCTTCTCAATGCACTATACTATCCTTGAAGAACAATGAAACTATTTTGGTTGGTAGTAGAGATAATAATGTTTACTCCATTCAATTAAATGATTTAGCTAACCAAGATGTCAAGTGTCTTAGTGCTATCAGTGAAACATCTTGGCTTTGGCATCGAAGACTTGGTCACATGCACATGGAGCACTTGAAGGATATTTCAAGCAAAGAACTTGTGAGGGGTCTCCCGAAGATCAAGTTTGAGAAAGATAAAGTATGTGATGCTTGTCAAATGGGTAAGCAAAAGAAGGTCTCTCACAAACCGAAGAAAATGGTATCTACTTCTAGACCCTTGCAATTACTTCATATGGATTTGTTTGGACCAATCCCAACTACGAGTCTTGGTGGTAAATCATATTGTTTTGTTATTGTTGATGACTTTTCTCGCTATACTTGGACTTTCTTTTTGGCTACCAAAGATGAATCTCTAAATGTGTTCACTTCATTTGCAAAACGTGTTCAAAATCAAAAAGGTTATTTGATTACAAACATTCGGAGTGATCATGGTAGAGAATTTGAAAATTCAAAAATAGGAGCCTTGTGTGATGACTTTGGGATATCACATAATTTTTCGGCTCCTAGAACTCCTCAACAAAATGGTGTTGCCGAAAGAAAGAATAGGTCTTTGCAAGAAGCGGCAAGAACAATGCTTAACGAATATGGTTTACCTAAATACTTTTGGGCGGAGGCGGTCAATTGTGCATGCTTTGTTCTTAATAGAGTTATCTTGCGAAAAATTTTGTTAAAAACCCCTTATGAGCTTTTTAATGATAAGAAACCTAAGGTGAGCTTTTTTAGAGTCTTTGGTTGCAAATGTTTTGTTTTAAATACCAAGGATCACCTTAGCAAATTTGATTCCAAAACCTTTGAGGGTATTTTTCTTGGTTACTCTAATAATAGTATGGCTTATAGAGTTTATAATAAAAGTACTTTGGTTGTTGAAGAATCCATTAATGTTACTTTTGATGAGACTAATCCTTTTCTTCGGAGGACTAACATTGTTAATGTAGATGATATGGACAATGACTTGAGAACTTTGGATATAAGTGATACACTACAAGGCAACCCCAAAGAAATTGATCTAGGGGAGCAACCATCAAGGTCTCAAGAGGAAAATGAGGAAGCAATCAATGATGCTTCAAACTTGGACAACTCTCAAGAATTACCAAAAGATTGGACTTACAAAAAGGATCATCCAAGCGATCAAATCTTAGGTAATCCTTCGAGTGGGGTAAGAACTCGACGCTCTCTCCAACAACATGTTAATATAGCGTTTCTTTCCCAAATTGAACCGAAGAAATTCTCCGAAGCTCTACATCATGAATCTTGGATGCTTGCTATGCAAGAAGAGCTAGTTCAATTTGAAAGAAATCAAGTTTGGACCCTTGTGCCTAAACCTCAAAACTTTAGGATTATAGGCACAAAATGGATTTATAGAAACAAACTTGATGAATCCGGAGTCGTGGTTAGAAACAAGGCTAGATTAGTGGCCCAAGGTTATAACCAAGAGGAAGGAATTGATTTTGATGAAACTTATGCACCGGTAGCTAGACTTGAGTCTATTAGAATGCTATTGGCTTTTGCTTGCTATAGAGATTTTAAACTCTTTCAAATGGATGTCAAGAGTGCCTTTCTAAATGGTTTTATTTCGGAGGAGGTCTATGTGGCTCAACCTCCCGGCTTTGAAAATGAAAAATTTCCAAACCATGTTTTCCGTCTTAGCAAAGCTCTTTATGGTTTAAAACAAGCTCCTAGAGCTTGGTATGAAAGGCTAAGTAATTTTCTTTTAGAAAATGGTTTTTCAAGAGGAAAACTTGACACCACTCTTTTTATAAAATCTAAGGGCAATGACTTATTGTTGGTGCAAATTTATGTTGATGATATTATATTTGGTGCTACTAATGGATCCTTGTGCGTAGAGTTTGCTTCTTGTATGAGTAAGGAGTTTGAAATGAGCATGATGGGAGAACTCACCTTCTTCCTTGGATTGCAAATCAAACAAAGCAAGGATGGAATCTTTATCAACCAAGCCAAATACACTAAAGAGCTACTCAAGAGATTTGACATGGAAGCATCAAATGCTTTTGACACTCCAATGAGCTCTTCATTAAAGCTTGATAAAGATGAAAAGGGTAAGGATGTTGATATTAAGCGCTATCGAGGTATGATCGGATCACTCCTTTACCTTACCGCAAGTAGACCCGATATAATGTTTAGTGTTTGTTTATGTGCTAGATTTCAAGCTTGTCCTAAGGAATCTCATTTGATTGCCGTCAAGAGAATCCTTAGATATCTTAAGGGCACTCACGATTTAGGGTTATGGTTTCCTAGAAACACTTCATTTTTTGACCTAATTGGTTACTCCGACGCCGACTATGCCGGTTGCAAAACCGAGCGGAAAAGCACTAGTGGAGGTTGCCAATTCCTAGGTCACTCTCTTGTTTCTTGGAGTTCCAAAAAGCAAAATTCGGTTGCACTCTCTACCACCGAAGCCGAATATATGGCGGTTGGTGCTTGTTGTGCACAAATTCTTTGGATGAAACAAACCCTTTTGGATTTTGGACTCAAGTATGATCACATACCTATATTATGTGATAATACTAGTGCCATTGATTTGACCAAAAATCCTATCCAACATTCACGCACAAAGCACATAGAAATCAAACACCATTTTATCCGTGATCATGTGCAAAAATGTGATATTGTTCTAGATTTCGTGGACACAAATCACCAATTAGCGGACATCTTCACTAAACCTCTAGATTCGAAGAGGTTTTCCGCTCTTAGAAGAGAACTTGGCATGTCTTCACCTATGTGACTAAATGTTATATCTCTTGTGCTAAATCATGCAAGTTGCACTTCTCATGCTTGATCATTATTTAATATGATTAAAGCATGCTTTGGTTGATGTTTCTCTTTTCAACATCATTGATTTTGTTGATATTCATTTCATTTGCACACACTCATATTTCTAATTCCCTTACACTTCCTATTTGTGCTATCTTTGTAACAAAGTGTTTGGTACACCTTTCAATGGTTATTCAAGTACTTATGTGTTTATGATTTTGATTGCCCTTGTTGGCAATATTGATTATCCATGCATGGATACATAAGTTGATCACTTTCACACACACCCTTGACCTTTTTCAATGATGTCAAAAGGGGGAGAAAATATTGTTGATTCTTATTTGTGTGGATATGAGCATATATTACTTTAGTTAGGGGGAGCCCTACATTGCTTTAGATAGGGGGAGCGTTTTGTCATGATTTCTTCTCATGACCCCTTATGGTTTTTTAATTGAGATTGTTATGCTTCATTTCGCATATTATCTTATATATCTCATATTATTTGAATCAATGTTTGCCATCATCAAAAAGGGGGAGATTGTTAACCCTACGGTTATTTAACCTAGGATTATATTTGATTTTGATGATAACTAACATTGATGATTATGCTGTCTAACATGCATTGAGTTGATGAAGCAATAGGAACAATCTCATACTCATGCAAACGGTTTATTAGACGAGCAACACGATCAAAGACTCTCAACGGAACGCATCAAAGAGGAAATTTGACGATTGAAGTTTTCATGCTTTTATTTCCATCTTTGTAAACTAGACATAGAGAGATGATCGTTACGATGACTGTATACCTAGAACTTGCCCATAGGTTTCCCTTGCATACATAAAAAGTTTTTCATGCTTTAAAAACAGGAAACTGCATTTTCAGGGATGCAGTCGACTGCATTGGGATGCAGTCGACTGCATGTTGGGCAGTAGGGTATTACAGTCGACTGCATTGAATGCAGTCGACTGCAATACTTCCAGTAGGCCATTACAGTCGACTGCATTGCATTGCAGTCGACTGCAAGTTGGAATTTTGAAATTCCAACGGCTACTTTTTGGGTTACAGTCGACTGCAATGGGCATTGCAGTCGACTGCATTTACCGTTTGGCGCATTTAATGCCCTACCTAACCCCAAACGGTCATATTTATTCCCAGCTCTATAAATACTCTTTTTGGGCATTGTTTTCATTCATCAATTGCATTCAAAGCTCTCCTATCTTTCATATTCTCAAAGATCAAAGCAATTGTTCAAATCTCTCTTGTTTTCATTGATTTCTCATCCTTTTCAAGAGAGCATTTATTGTGAGCTTACATTAGAGAGAGATACACTTTCATAAGTCATCATACACTCATCTCTCTTGTTCTAGTACTTCAACTTGTACTCATCTACTTCTTAAGAGTGAAATCTTGTACTCATTTCTTCATTGAAAGGTTCTTGTATCAAAGCTTGGGGTTGTCAAGCTTTGGAGCTTTGGGTTTGTCAAAGCTTGTTCTTGATGTGGGTATAGCATCAAGGGATTGTAAGAGGTTCGATCTTGACCCGTAAGGAAGATCATACTAGTGGATTCTAGGGCCTTTCAAGGGACTTCCTTGAAGGGGTGGACGTAGGCTTGTGGGTATATCAAGCCGAACCATTTAATTCTCATTGTCAAGTATCTCTAAACCCTTCTCTCTTTACATTATTGTTTTACATATTGTGTTGAGATTGATTGTTTGTTTACTTGAGTTTTTGAGATTAAGGTTTGTTGGTTGTTATATTTTAAAGTAGTCTTTAAGCCCTAGTCGCCCCCCCTCTAGGGTTATTTTATTGGTTTCACATATGATTGCTGAAAATAAAAAGCTTAAAAGAGGTCCGAGTATAAGGGAGATCAGGTGGTTTTAACAGCCAACAACTCAAGGTTACCAATCGCCCACGTTGGCAAGGCAACGGTTGCACCACAGTTTACTTTGCATCCAGCATATCTGCAAGATGTTTATCGCGTACCAATTATGAAGAAAAACTTGGTCTCGATATCTCATCTCAGCTAAAATCTTCAAGCAATTACATGGTATTTGGTCCAGGCGATGTTAAAGAATGTCAAAGGTTAGTAATACTTGATGAACCAAGTATGGAGGGTCGGCGATTGGAGTCTATCTATGTAATGTCAGTTGGAAACACCGTATAGACAAAGGCAAAAAAACAAAAAAGAAACAGTGGACATGAGGCACCCACGGCATGTCAACTACCATTGAAAGTAATGATGACTAAGTCTACTCTTAAATGTCTCCCCAGCTTGAGGTCCGAAGAGATATTGTATGTGTTGGTTGCCAGTATGGGAAGGCACACCAACTATCATATGAGGAGTCAAAATTCAGAACAAAAGAACATCTAGAGCTCGTACATTCAGACGCATTCGGCCGAGTAAAGCAACCAACACTCGGAAGGATGCGATACATGGTAACCTTTATCGATGACTACTCAAGGTACGTCTGGTTTTACTTTATTAAAGAAAAATCTGAAACCTTTAGAAAGTTTAGAGAATTTCAAGAAAAAGGTTGAAGGAAAAATTGAAAAAAAAATACAGTGCCTATGCATGGACAATGGGGGAGAGTATACATTTGAAGAATTCTCTGAGTATTTGAAAAAGTACAAAATTATAAGACATTTGACATGTTTAAGAATGCCACAACAAAACAATATGGCCAAAAGAAAGAATCGAGATCTTATGGAGACATGTCAAAGCATGCTACATGCCAATAATATCCAAAGTCGATTTTGGCCAAATGCATGAAGACAACAACTCATGTGATTAATCTGCGATCGTAAGCAAAAGTTGGCTTTATCTCATCCTTCCAGATGATGTGGAATACAAAACCCACTGTAAGCCACTTTAGAGTCTTTGGATGTGTCTGTTATGTTTTTGTACTTGATGAGCGATGCTATGCATCACGAAATGTAGTATTTGATTAGGCCTCTTCGTGGTGGTCACCGTAAGAGATGGTTCCTCCAGACTCGAACGAAATTAAGGAAAAGATGGGATAAAGGATTGCAATCGAAGAAGATGCGGAGCAACCAAGCCCTAAATCCACCATACAGTTGAGGCCAGAAATTATTGGATATGTTGAGCAATTTTACTCAACACAAGGAAAATCAGAGGGGCCATGGCAAGTTGGGGCATATTATAAAACTCCAGAAGAGGCTCGACCAGGCCAACATGAAGACATCCAAAGTGGTTGTCACATCCCCAAAACGGAAGCCGTGACTATAATCAAAGTTCTTGAAATTCCGCTATAATTCTGGTAACATCGGTATAAACATAGTAACTAACTCCTTCAAAATAAAATTTCTTCATAAAATAAAAATATAATACAATTCATTCTCTTAACAATCCGTTACAAAACAATCTACCAAACACAGTGGCTAAAATAAATTACATCAAGTCAATTCAATCAAATTACCCATATCGGGTAAAGTTCTCTTACTAAAACTACAAAGTTTAATTAACTATAATAAAACTCTCAAAACTTCAATGCTATCATAAGAATCATCAGTCACTTCTTTCACATGTGGCAAGGAGTAAGGTAGAGTAAAAGAGTGAGCTTGAATATCTTAGTAAGGTCCCAAAGACAGTAAGACATCAAAGCAAAACTAACAGAATCGAATGATAATACCCGATAAAAATGAGCAAACCAAATTCTTATATCAACTTTACCTCCAGTACAGCTTTAGTACCCAACTTTAAATGTGCACCAAAGAAGTACATAACTTTAAAAAAATGTACCGAATCAGTACCTCGACTGATGGCAATCTAAATTCGACCCGGCGGATATCCGCCCCGCCCTGCCTCGTTAGGAGCGGGTTATTTTGACTTTGACCGGGTTACGAGGCGGGTATGGTATTTTAAAAAAAAATTCGCAGCGGGTTAGGACCGGGTATGGTATTCTTCCCAGCCCGCCCCGGTATCCGACCTGCACCCACCCCGATATGTTAACCCTAAGCATTAATAAATCCTAGCCATTCATTTAAGCATATATATAGCTTTCATCTAAAACCCTAAAGTGTTATGTCTTTAGCCGACCTACCAAAGACCGCCTCCCTTCTTCTGATCTTCTTTCCCTCTCCCCCGAAAACAGCACGGCCACCTAACCAACGACCACCCACCACCACCACCACCACCCAACACAACCAAACTCATCCACCTCCACCTCGGCCGAAGACCGTAACCATCACTGCACGGTCAGTCCACCTCCACCGTCATCACCATACCACAGACTGGAGTCTAAAGTTGATCGGCATCCACCGTCAACCATCAATTGTCACCACCACCTCCCCTACATCCAGGTTAATTAGCTCATCTACTCTTCTACTGCCAACCTTTTTAGTATGTTCTCTTTGTAAACTGAATTCTTGTGATGAGAAATTACTACAACAGCTTGATTGGATTCATTCCAATTTTCATGATTTATGGTATTCAAGTCTATGATGATTCCAAATCTTGCTATGTTTTCTTGTTTATTGTTGTAAATCAATAGATCAAGAGAAGGACATGATGATTATGATTGCTCTATTTGGTCCGTGTTTCACAGTTTTAATTCAATCATGAATTAGCAATTAGCTTTTGAGTCACTGTTTTATATCTTCTTCTTCTTTTTGGTTTTGTGATTGAATTGTAAATTAGTTGTTTTTTATGCACAAAACTATCATGAATAAATTAGCTTATCAGACTTCAAAGATTTTATTTTTACAGTAAACTTTCAGGTTCAGATAATCTTCATTAGCTTGACATATGGTTTGTTAGTTTGTATATTTGCTGAACTTTTGCAAGGGAAACCATCCTGAACAGGGAAAAGTTAGGTTAAGACATGTCTTTAATTTTAGGTTTTTACTTCTACTGCTACTTAATCTCAGGATTCTTGAGTTTGATGCTTATTTTAAGTTGTGGTTGATGGTCTAGTCTTTACCCTTGGGATTTTTATACTTGCTCTCAAAGTTCAATATTAGGACATGCATGATTTTTGCACTTGAGCAAGTGCTTGAATGCACCTGCCTAGGAAAAGTTCAATGCCAATACTATAGATATAATCACAGTCGTGATTTCATGAGATACTTACCATAATTTGGAGTTGCAATCGACTGAATTAGAAGCATACTTTATGTAGTCGCAAATGCTTTTTTAATCAAAAAATGCTTTTTGATGCAACCAATTATTGCAATTTTGTGTTAGCTAAGTATCTGTCTTTTTTGTTCATCCTCAGGCTGCCTTACTCTCCCTTTGCAATTATGGTTTTACACAGGCATCAAAACATTGTCACCACTACATCTAGCGACACTTGCAAGGACTTGGTGAAGGGGAGCTTAATTGAGTACCCAGGGATTGCTTTGCTGCGTTTGTATTGTCGTTAAACTATTTCGTAAATGTGGTGTAATCTATTTGAACATTTGATTTGAACTATGATGTAATCTATTAATATGTCTTTTATGATTTTCGGACATTAATTTGATGTTTGTGTATTTTATTTTTTGTGATGCAGTTTTGTATTACATGTTTAAAGTGAAAAAAAAAATCTGGAAAACCAAGCGGGTCGGGGCGGGTTATTACGGGTTTTTTAGTGTTACAAGGTAAGGCGGGGCGGATCGGGGCGGGGACGGGTTTTCTAAACAAACTTAGGATCGGTTATGGTATTGCACATAGATGACCCGGTGGCGGGGCGGGGCGGGGCAAGGTTTTAGGACCAGTGGGGCGGGTACGGATTTCATAAGATCCGCATCTGCCCTGCCCCATTGCCATCCTTAACCTCGGCTGATGGACGACAGATTCTATTAAAAAGTTATAGGAGTAGGACTGTCATTATGAAAAAAAAGAATAGGAAACCTGTCAACATGGCCATGTGGGCCGTCCATTTGACATAATTACTTTTTTGGGTAAATTACACTAAACCCCCTGAGGTTTACACCCGTGTCTCACAAAGGACCCTAAGGTTCCAATTTCAACAACTAACACCCCAATTTGGCATTTTTTGTCCAATGGTAACCAAAATTGACTTTCCGTTACAAGAGCTGTGGATGTCCGTTACCCATGAGGGGCATTTTCGGTAACCAACAACATTAAAGCATTTGGAGGGAAATGGGGGTTCTTGTTCCCGCCACACTATCTCCTCTCCTCTGCGCACACACACACACACACACACTACCCCACACACTCTCTCTCTCTCTCTCCCTCTCTCTCCCTCCTTCCCTCTATCCCTCTCTCACACACACAAACACACATATACTACCCCGCAGTCTCTCTCTCTCCCTCCTTCCCTCTCTCACACACACAAACACACATATACTACCCCTGTTAATCTGAAAATGGAAGGGAACGTGTGTTTCTGTGGGAAAAATGCAAAGGTTAGGACCTCTTGGACAGATGCAAATCCAGGAAGGAGGTTTCTTGGTTGTGAAAAGTACCGGGTAAATTTGTAGGTTGCATGTTTACTTGGTGTGGCATACAGTTTTACAATTTGCATAATAAGGGAATGTTGAATATGCAGGTGAATGGAGGTTGTGGATACTTCATATGGCTTGATCCACCTTCCAATGAAAGGTTAAGGGCTACGATTAGAGGGTTACTCAGAAAAATCAAAAGGCTAGAAAGGCAGGCAATGATTTGGAAGCTCATGTTGCTAGTGACATGGCTGATGGTTGCAGCTGTGTGGTTTAAGAACCTGAAGTTAGAGACTGGGGCAGAGGCACCACTTCCCATTTCCCAGTTAGCAGAAAGTGGAAATGGAATGGAATGAAGTGGAAATGGAATGAAATTTGGCAAAATTTCTGTAGAGCATCTCCCCTGTATTTTTGTATCTGTGCAAATGTAGGGATGTGTTGGAGAGGGTATGTGTAAGTTGAAGTAAAAATGAAATGAAATTTGCATTTGGCATAATATTTGTGCAATGGCTAAGAAATATGCCCTGTACTTTTGTATCTATGCAATGGCTAACAAGCCAAAACACAACCTGCCTTGCCTTGCCAACATAATGACAAAAAATACAACTTGTACATTCCAACATAAGAATAACAAACCACAACCACAAACACAAATGTTGTCCAAATGTTGTCCAAATTTACTTCATATTAATACCTGCCAAATGTTGTCCAAAGTACAAAATTCATTTCCCCAACAACATTTACAATCCCTGACTTCATCTTCACAACAAAAGTACATAAGTAACACCCCTGACTTCATAATCCCTTAACATTGTCTTAACATTACAAATTTCAACCTCACAACCCCCCTATTAACACAAAATGGAAATGATCAAATTTTTCTTCTTCAATCTCTTGACTTATCACTGGCTCTTGTCCTTGCACTTACACCAATTGCACTTTGGCTTGCATTCATCCCTGCTCTAAGTGATGAGGCAGTGACCACATTCCTTCCATTGATCATGTATGATGCAGGCCTAACTTGAATATTTCCAATGTTTACCATAACAGGTGGTGGCTGTGGTGCAGCCCTAAACATCCCATATATAGGTCCACTGTGGTTGTCTGATCTCATAGGTAATGGTTGACTTGAACTCATCCTCTGCTCACACAAAAACTAAAAACATGAGATATGGTAAATTGAAAAAAAAAATCACACAACTAAACATTTAAAAAATTAGTACTTACCTGACTCAAATTCTGACTTGAAGTCCCTGCCAAGTTAGGTTGAGTTGAATGCTGCATGTTGACATTTAGTGTAGCAGGTTGCATGTTTACTTGGTGTGATCTATGCTGCAGCTTAAAGAAATGGGACCACTGAGAGGGGACCACTAATTTTTCTAAAAAACAGGACAAGTAATGAGGTCACTAATTAAAAAAACAGTATGCCACTAATTAAAAAAACAGTATGTCATAATACCTTTGGTCTAGCTGTCTCACTTTGCTGTGCACCCCCTCTTTCCCCTTTCTTATCTGCAACATTATTAAAGGCACCACTGAGTACACATAGGGACAATAACCCACTAAAAATATGCACAGATAAGTAACTTACAGGTAGCTTCACTCTGCCCTGCCTTGCCCCCATGTTTCCTTGCCTTGTCCCTGCATTTTCCTGCCTTGCTTTTTCATTTATCTGCCTTGCACCTTCACTTCCTTGCCTTGGCTCCTGAGTTGTTCTCACTGTATTCCCAGTACTTACTCGTCCATCATTTAGAACTGAACCTTGACTGCCCTGCCCTTCTGCCTTCTTTCTCTTAGCACATGTTCTTCTGTTGTGCCCAAGGTTTCCACACAATGAACATTTCACAGAGTCAGGCTTGGGATGCAGTTTGAAAGGGTTTTCAGCCACTTTACTAGGCTCATGTACACCTCTTCTTCTTACTAGCTTAGGTCTTCCAGGCTGCACTCTATGGTGGGGAGGAAGAATCTTAGGTAAGGCACTATTAATCCACATTTCTTGACCATTCAAAGCATGAATTACTTGTCCATAAGCTTTCATGTAGATCTCTTTCTTGAAAGCCTCATGGACATAGTTGTCAGGGTCTTTGCCTGCCTGAAACATTGCTGCTACAGCATGTGAACATGGTATCCCAGTCAAATCCCACCTCCTACATGAGCAAGTGTGATGCTCCAAATGCACTACATACTGAGACCCATTTGACCCTCTGATTTCATATTCCCCATCCCCAGATCCACGTGCATAGAAATAATCAGCAGCCACCTTAGCCTTCTCAATCTTGCTTTCAACCCTAGGCACATACTGAGACAAGCTTCCAAATCTTTTTAAGGCTTTCTCTCTTTTCTTCCTTAGCCTAGTCATTAGATACACCCTGATCCACTCCAACATACTTAGGATAGGCAGAGATCTTGCTTGGACAATTTTACTGTTAAAACTTTCATTCAAGTTATTTGTCACCTGGTCACATTTGGTGTAAGTCTGGAAATGGGACCTACTCCACTGATGTGGTGGCTTATCACTCAACCATTTAAAGGCATCAGGGTTTATGGTGTTCATCTCTGACATATGGTTCTTAAACCTCTGAACATAACTTGCTTTTGAGAAATCCCATAGACAATCTTGAAGAGCCTTGCCCCTAAACTCATCTTTGAAATTCTGGAGAAGGTGCATTGCACAGTACCTATGTTCTGAAGTTGGGACTACATCTTCAAGAGCATTTACTAGCCCTTTTTGCTTGTCAGACATCCATGTCCATCCACTGAAATTAACAATGCCTAAGTCTTGCACAACCAGCTCTATAAACCATTTCCATGATGCTGTGTTTTCTATTTCTACCACAGCATATGCAAATGGATACATGCCATTATCTCCATCAACCCCAACTGCAGTTAACAATTGCCCTGGATATGGTCCCTTGACATGACACCCATCAAGACCAATGAATGGTCTACAACCTTCTAACAGACCCTTTTTAAGACCACCAAAGCATATGTACAACCTCTGAAAAACCCTGTCAGGCAAATCTTCATCTATTTTAACCACAATTGTGCTCCCTGGATTGCTTCTCCTCAACTCCTCACAATAATCCTCTAATTTGGCATATTGCTCCGCAACAGACCCCTCCATCATCTTCTTGGCCTTAACCCTAGCTCTGTAGCATTTTGCCCTGCTTAGTTTCACACCAAAATCTCTTTTAACTCTCTCCCTCATTAAATGTACAGGCCATTTTGGATTAGACCTAAAGTCATCAATGTATCTTTGAGCTAACCAAGTTGAGTTAATAATCCAATTTTTATCCTTTTTGCCACATGTGTGCTCAGGACCTAATGTCTTAATCTGAATAGTGTGTTCACTATGCATGTAAGAACCATATATCATCCACTCACAACCCTCAGCTGCACATTTTGCCCTGATTCTATACCTCTCATTCTTTATCATCTTCAAAACTTTCCCCCATTTAGCTGCATGACTGTAAATAGCATCTCTTAACTCCTTGATGCTAGAAAACATCATCCCTACCACAAAAGATGGATCCTCATAATCTGTTCTTTTATTATACTCAGGATACTTGGCTGCACTCTCAACCTCATCATCACTATGTATAAAATTGTACTTGATCTCCTCTGTATCTGCATATTCAGTTGAAGTACTTTGTCCTTCCACCCTTTTCCCAACATCTTTGTCAACACCAGCCCATTCACTATCATCATCTATGTTCTTGTCAAACATAACATCATCTTCATAACTAGTTGACTCACCTTCATAGTCAGGATCAGACACAATCTCAGTGTCTTCACTAACATCATCACCACCCACATCCCTAACACCACCTTGACCTCTGTCAACATTATCCTCTTCACTTTGTTCCTCATCAGTGGCTTCCTCATCAGTGGCTTCCTCATCCTCACCCTCACTTGCATCATCACTATTCTGTTGACTAGCATAATGTACACTTAGCACCTCCACAGTATTAGATCCCAAGTCATTATCAACTCCTTTGTTAATATACTTAACACCATTTGGATGGGTAGTATAAATGTCAACAACTCTACTTCTAGGCAAAGACTCAACCATGTAGAGAATGCAGTCATCAACTGCAATGTGTATATATGCCTCTCCTAAGGGCTCCTTGAAATAATACCCTAGAAACCCCTCATACCCTAAAGCCTGACCCATGTCATCAAACCATAACAAAGAGATTCTATCACTTGGGACATAGTCAAAAAAGGTGATACTTCCCCCGACATAACTAGTGGTTTGCTGAGTTTTAAATTCACCACCATGATGTACTCTGAGGGTAAACAATGAAGACCTTGGACCTGAGCATAAAAGAAAAAAATTTGGCAACATTTATTGTCTGCCTAACAGGGGACATTAAACTATAAAGTTGACCTCCTAAACTATAACAAACATGTGGTGGTTGACCACCACATGTATCAGGCTATCAAAGTACTATAAAGTAAAAGTAATGCCATGATCATATATAGACAAAGACCCATTCGTATATCACTGAAAAAGTTGCACTACATAAAGCATGCACTTGCTTATTTTTTGAAATTAACCACAGATAATCACAAATACATACACAATAACATATTCTAAATAGCAATCACATGACAGAAACAAGACAAAAAAAACCATTCTGTCACGTTTGCACATAGGCCATCACAGAAAAGTAATTTACGTAACAGAAAAAATGCATATTGCCAATTCCATCAATGAATCACAATGAAAAACCTAAATTGTTACTCGATTGCATACTTAAAACTTAAATAACCTAAAATGTTAATCGGTTGCATACTTAAAAACACTGATTTTCACTCGATTGCATACTTAAAAACCCTAAAATGTTGAGCATACAATGGCCGTTTTACATAATCGAACGTACCGTAAACTGGTGGATCATCCTCTGGTCCCCTCATATACTGCAGCACATCATCCATTGAAGATCCAACAAGAAACGCCTTGATCGTCCTCTGGTCCCCACGAAATCAAACCCTAAACTCAATTTTGTGCCCTAGATTGTGATGGTAGTGCGATCAGATTTGATCGTTCAAATTCTGTAGGTGTTTTTCCTTTGTAGCTTAAGTGTTTGTTTAACTTTATTAAGATTTGACAAATTTGCCCCTAAAAAGTATCACGTGAGGTGCACATAGCGACGGACATCCACAGATCTTGTAACGGAAAGTCAATTTTGGGTCCAATTGGATCGAAAATGCAAAATTGGGTTGTTAGTTGTTGAAATTGGAACATTAGGGTCCTTTGTGAGACACGGGTGTAAACCTCAGGGGGTTTAGTGTAATTTACCCTACTTTTTTCTATCTCTCTTCTTTCTCGCTTCTTTTCTTTAATTTACACACACATAACTCACCCACGTACACAGTCACACATGCACACAACCCACACATACACTGGCGCAGACGGACGTAAGGGGTGAGGGGGAAGGGAGACAACGCCGGAGGAAGAACAAAAGACCGGTGGACGAAAAAAAATTAAATGGCCAAAGAAGACGATCGTCGTCGCCATCGGCCGGCAAATTGTCATCGCCGGCGGCACGTGCGATTTCAAAGATGATTCGCTGCCAATCAAGAACCTCACATCCGTAACCTGGAAATCACACCCGATGGCAATCTGGCCGTCAAAGATTCTGGTAAAACATCACAGCAGCAAAGCTGCTGGACGAAGGGAATCTGGTGTTACCTAGCGCACCAGGTTTCACCGTGTGGCATAGCTTTGACTTCCCAACTTATACGTGTTCATTTGAGTTTGAATTTGAGTATTGGATTGATTGTGCGGTAGCGAAAAAATTAATTGAGCTAGTTTTGGAGCTTGTGGCTGATTCTACATAATAGCTTTGTTTAAGATCTCGGGAGTTCTGGAATATCTTTGTTTGATTTGAGATGAATTTATTTGGGAGTTTTGGCATAACTTTGTTTAAGATGTTATTTTCTCAGGTTAGAGCGTGTTTACGGGTGTGTGTTTGTGTGTGGGTTTTGTGTCTGTTAATTAAAGAAGAAGAAGAGAGAGAGAGAGAGGGGGGGGGAAGAAAAGAGAGAGAGAGAGAGAGAGAGAGAGAGATAGAGAAGAGAGACAGGTAAAAGTAAGAGTATTTTTTTATAATAACGGTCCTACCCCTCAAAGTTTTTAACGGTATCTATCGTCCGTCAGCTGAGGTACTGATTTGGTACGGTTTTTCAAAGTTAGGTACTTCTTTGGCACACATTCAAAGTTGGATACTAAAGCTGTACTGGAGGTAAAGTTAAGAGTACATTTTTTAAATTACCCCTATATATAATATGTCGGTACGCTACACAACAAAAAATACAGGATGACTATATTGGTCATAAGACCCAAACATTGGACCAAATGTAGAAACAACAAACGCGTGCTACCGGTAGCGTGCTAGGCGTCTATTTATCCGTAGTATATAAAGAAATGCGTGTCCAATGGACCCTCTCAATTTGAGAGTTATTTAAACATAGCCAATACTAGTCGTAAATTGACAAGTACAATAATACGGGAAAATTTAAATTAGTTACAATGACTTTAATATTTAAGAAATCTATACTACCTATAAAAGTACGAATCTTGTAAATCTTTTTATTCCATTTTTGTCCTTCGTTAATCACTCTAATAACAATCTTATCCTTTAATAATTACTACTCCATTATTACCCTACCCTTTCATAAATACTACTCCATTATTACCATATCCTTTCATAAATACCATTGTTAATTACTAATTGTGTAATCATTTTGGGTTTTACCATCCGTCAATTATTTCAATAACAACTTTACATTCCCTAATTAGTTTTTTTGTACTGTATTTAAGAAACATTATGTTATAAATTTAATCTAAATCAATATTTACATATTGGGAAACAAAATATGTAGTTGTTAAAAATATATTTATACATATGTATGCGTGTGTGTGGGTGTATGCGCGCGCGCACTATCTCTAAGAGTATAAATTTTATAAAAAAAAAAATTGACGATTATGTCTTCCATTAATTATATTCTTACCCTTCTTTATTACTCCTTTTTGAATTTTGATGAAATTAAAATAATATTGGGTAATAAATATATTTTATACATTGATTGAAAAATGAAAAGTGTGATGAGAAAGAAAAACATAACAAAAAAGTTACTTTATTATATTCTTTTAATTTAGTTAAAATAAAATAAATATTAGATATTGACCTGGTTAATGAGAATTGTAATTTTCTTTCTTCATTTTAGGTTAGTAAACAATTAACCAATTGAAAAACTGAAAAACGAAAACAACATAAAGAAACTAAAATACGTGAAAAATCAATTAAGAAACAGAAAATTGTTAGGAAAATAAAAATAAGGCTCAAATATGGTGCAAATTTGAATTGAAAATATGTTCGGTTATTACAGTTGAAGACTGAGTGTTTTGTGTTTCTTATTGATGAAACATAAAGGACCTGGTTTTGAAAATTATAAATCTTAACCATTAACCAATTTAATAATTTACAAAAATAAAGACAAATATTCATTCTTTTAAGTTCTCTATTTGATTTTATTTTCAACAGTACCATCAAACATTTCTTCAATCCAAAGCTTACAAAGAATATTTTCAAACATTGAATTGATTACAATTGCGATCATCAAATAACATTTCTTCTAAAAAATTTACAAAAAGTTGAGAACATAATTGAATTACATTATTTTTTATCCCAAGTAAGATAATAATATCACCTCAAAAATTTCTCTCGACTATATTCTCGTGCAACGCACGTGCTCTATACTAGTGGAATTAAAAGTACACATATATAAGCTCCTAGAAACATGATAATGCAAAGAAAGTAAGTAGTAAACAACAACCACTTTTGATAGACCTGTTTGAAAGTCATAAAAAATGGACTCAACGTGGGCACATGAAAAACCTGGTTAAGTAAAGAAAACCATGTGACTAATATAATCTGTGAACAAAGGGATTTAAATTGATAACACAGGTTGTGCATCAGCAAACATGTTTGTCGTCAAACCCAATGGATGTTGGAATCAAAGAAGCTGAATGCAAGGGGACCGAATACTTCTAAACACATGACCTGGGCAGATTGCTTGTTGTGCAAATTGCTTATAAGCGCACCCTCTGGTCACATATATAGTAAAGCTAAAAAAAATTGGCATGACTAGAGGAAGAAAGCAAATGTTATAGAGTAGTGTAAAGGAATAGGTGACCTCTTTCAAATGCTTATGGTCAGTATAAAACAATCAAACATTCAGTGGGTGATGTCTCGATGTATGTAGCTTAGGCAATCTATGTTGGGATGGGTGAAGACCCAACATTAAATTCAAAACAATGTAAAACATAACATAGGTAGAAGCTGAAAAAAAATCAGATAACCCACAAGCGGAATATGGTACATGATTTCCTCCTGAAATAAATAAGTAAAACTCGATCTCTAAGATGAGGTTAATCGTTACAGCGAAAATTCAGATTTGGCTTATAATGACCAGGATAAGTTTAAATGCCTTTTGTTATTATACTTTTCTTGCTTGTTGCAGGCGTGGTGATGTGAAAATGCAGGTGTTTCTGGGCTCCTAATTATTGCCGGCAGTAGGATAATATAAACTCGGGATATTTGCCGAATATGTCAACGTTATTCTCTTGGTATATACTACATTAGCTGTTTTCTTTCTTTTGCTGTTCTAATTGCTTTGTACATAGAATTGAGCAGGGCTATTTGCCTGGGCTATAGTTTTTGAGATGCACTTCAAAAAGAAGTTTTGCTAGCCGGTCGAGTATGTACACGGGACTTTAGCGTAAGGATTGAGGCTTGCAGCGACCTACTCGTGTCTGACTCTTATTGAATGATTTTCTCCCAAGTGGTCTAAGGAATTTGTGCAAAACATCAATTCAATCAACAGTTGCAGAGTAAAAAGAGAGTTATCATGGAGTATCCATGTCGGATATACCATCGCTCATTGTCACATACATTATCTCCAGACCTCCAACCAAGACCATCCTTCATTGCAGGTGCGTGTGTTTAACTTGGTGGCAAATAATCTCGGATAGATATTTTGCTAATGTGCACCTCTTAAGATCACCTAGGAGCCTTTTGATCCATAAAAGTACACGTTGCACAAGCTTAAAGAAAGGCCAGATCACCATTCTCTTCAGCGCAAACCAACAATGGATTTTGACCTCAAAGCCACATATCCAAAAGCCAAGTTGCATATAGTAAGTTTTGTCAATAGCCTACTTTGCTTAACCAATTTGAATAATGCAATGGCAGTTTGCATATGTAGTCCAGTTACGCGAGAATATGTTATCCTGCCAAAACCTAAGTACGTAGATTACATTCTTTCCAAGGTTGATTATGAATTTAGATGTGTCCAGTGACTGGTCAATACAAGGTGGTTCGATTTTCTAGAGACGAAATTTTTTGTCCAGCCTCGGGCATATCTAAGTTCGAGTGTGAGGTCACACAGTCGGTACTCGTACATGGAGAAGCATTGGCCATTACCCGAATCACTTGCGAGGTAAATACAACGGCGTGTTAGTCAATCATAAGGTTTACAGGTTGGTCAACACCGAAGAGTTTTGATTGCCCAAATTCTATATGGTCTTCCGATTTCGAGAAAGAGTTGGTGCAACATGTCCCCTTACCACCTAACACCTAAGCTCACCAATGATATCTTTTCATATCTCTCGATAACCTTAGGGGTTATACGAAGTCATTTGTGTGTTCATGACATTTCCTCGTCTTCAGATCTTGCCATTTGGGTAATGAAAGATTATGATGTCTGGACGAGGGAGATTTTCATGAAGAAAACCAATCTACCAATTAGACAAATTCCGGCCTCTGGAAATTTTTCCAAATGGAAAGATGCTGCTCTTTTGTCCATGGAAATGTTTTTTTTCCTATGATTTCGAGGGATTATTGTTGGACTACTTAAATGTTCCTGGATTTTATTTTGATACACTGACTCATGTTATAAGCTTTCTTTCCCTCAAAGAATTTGCAGGAGAGAAAGTTGAACTGTTTTGATAGTCAAAGTCAAGAATATGCATTTTTTCTTGTGGTTGCTTCCAACTCTTTTTATAGTTATCTAACGGAAGTATTGACTCTGAAAAACAAAATTATTCAGCAGGAGAAGGTTGTTGAGATCAATCTCACCTACACATTGACGAAACCCGATGAAAATATAGCCAACAATTTGAACCAAACCTCACTGAAAGTTAACAGAAGTCCTGATAATATTATGAAACAACTATGTTTTAAAGAGAGGTTGCTATAATTAGCTTGTGCCTATATATGTGTAGCACAGGGAGGCTTAATACAAACGTTTAACCTACCAAAAAAGTAAAGTGCATTGATCAGAATTTATTGTGGTAAAATTGTATGAACCTAAAACAGCCTCATTGAAAACAGTGTATGTTGTCACATACAAGTTGCGTACGTTCTCTGGTGTAGCATCTAAAAGGACCAAAACTAAGCGGTTGGAGCCTTGTGTTATTTTGTGGGATTTAAACTCCTAAAACAGGTACAACTAGCGCACACACACACAAAAGTAAAAACATAAAAATTGACACACATAAAAATATGGACACGAATATCTAACGTGGTTCGGCCTCTTGCCTACAGGAAGACAACGAGAATATTGCACTATAAAGTGGAGAAGTTACAAGGAAACTTTCACTTAGTCACTCAAACTTAATTCCCGAACACACCCAAAACTCACCTCACTATTTCTCTCAGTGAATAAAAACTCTCGGTGATTTTTCTCACTCACTAGTGTTATTACAAAAGCACTTAACACACTAGCATTTGAGCTACAATCATAAGTTTTAAATGCCTAACACCCTTTTCAGCTCTCAATGGCTAACTCACTGCATTATCTCTCAATGACTAATGCTTCTCAATGGTGTTTGATGTGTGTTGTAAACCTATGGCAAACTTCTCCTTTTATAGGAGAAGAGGTGGGTGGAATACCATCCGAGTCAAGCCATCCTCCCATATGAAGTCAAGAAGCCTTCAAGTGAATAGTTACCACATGTTGGCTAATTATTCACTTGTCTTCACCTCCTACATATCTCCTTCATTCGAGGGATATGTGTCCATGTATGTGTGAAAGAAATCACATTCCCTTCTCGGTAACCTTGGCTTTGATTCTCGTATACATTCTCTAGTTGTCTTTGCTTTTGTCCCCTCGGGACTTTTCAGCGGTACTTCATACAAGTGAGCTCAGTGCAGAGCTCAAACTTTTCTCTGGAAATAACCTTCGTCATCATATCTGACGGGCTCTCATATGTATGGATCTTCTTTAGCTTGATTATCTCATTTCAGTGACTTCCCGTAGTCAATGATATCGCACATCAATATGTTTCGTTCGAGAGTGATACGAATAATTTTTGCTTAAGTCAATAGTGGTTTGACTGTCACAAAATACTGTGTACTCATCTTGTCTCAAGCCCAACTCATGGAGAAATCATAGTTATCAATACCGTACAGGTACCGGTTGGTACGGTACGTATCGTTTTTGCCTTCTACTGGTACGGTACTCCTTACATTTTGTACCGGTTAAAATACCGTTTTGTACCGGCCAGTATAGGTCATACCGGCCGAGAACTACATATCGGCCGAAATATTGTGTTTTGTACCGGTTCCTTAAAAAATGTAAAAGTAACAAATTTTGTTGAATTTTTTGTAAATTGACCATATAAAGACTAAATAGAAAAAACAATCTAAGTTCTTTTATACCTATCAAAGCTTTTGTAGCTTCTTGCTCATAATATTCACTTAACTTTGATTTACTTTATACCTGAAAGTTTCGATCATATTATTTCATCTATACGATGTACTGCTTCATACACGTGTGCGAGCACACACACACGCACACACAAAAACAACTTATTCTTGAACCTAAAGACGTTATTATTGAACAAACAGCTTATTCTTACATAAGAATTTGCGAATGAGATCGTTGAAAAGGGGGGATAATCCTAAAGGAGGTAATTCGATTGAATAAGCTATTTATTTTATTTGAAAATTAACATAATTCAAGCTCTATATGATAAACAATTTATTCTAAAGGAACTGTTAGTAAAAAAATTATGTATATTTTGTTAGTTAGTCAATGAACGAATATTACAAATGTATATTATTGATAAAAAAAATTGAGACGGTACCGGTACATACCATTTTATGAAGAAAAAAACGGTATGCATTCGGGTACGGTATTCATAACTATTGAGAGAAATCGCTTCATCCATATCATTGCTCTTCCTGCTTCGATAACTACAATATACTCGGCCTCTGTTATTGATAGGGCAACACCTTTTTGCAGTCTAGACTGCCATGATACAGCTCCACCGACAAAAGTAAATAAAAATCCAGACGTGAATTTTCTGCTATCAAGGTCACATGCCATATTCAAATCTGTATAGCCTTCTAAACTTGACTTTGAGTTTCCAAAACTCAAGCACAATTTAGAACTGCCTTTCAAGTATATGAAGATCTATTTCAGTGCTTCCCAATGCTCTTTTCCTGGATTAGCAAGGCTAGAACCTACTATCCACACCAACGGCATGTGCAATATGTCCAGTCGAGGGCAAACCATTGCATACATCAAACTCCTAACTGTTGAGGAGTATATATTATCTATCAACTCTTCCTTTGAACAAGATTTTCTTACTCAGTCTAAAATGATTGGCGAAAGGTGTGCTAACTAGCTTAGCATCTTTCATATTGAACCTCTCAAGTACCCTTTCAATGTACCTTTGTTGTGATAACCACAACTTCTTGGTCTTCCTATCATGTAAAATCTGCATTCCCAAAATTTGATGTACTTGACCCAAGTCCTTCATCTCAAAGGACTTCGATAACTCTTTCTTGAATTCTTCAATCACTTTCCTATCTTGTCTAGCAATCAACATGATATTAACATATAACACTGAGATAACAAAGTTACCTCCAGGCAATGTTCTGACATATACACATGGATCGACAATAGTTATCTTGTAGCCATGACTCACCATAAAAGAGTCAAATTTCTTGTACCACTGTCTTGGTGCCTGCTTCAACCCGTAAAGACTTTTCTTTAACTTACAAACCATGTGCTTCTTCCCTTTGACTTCAAACCCTTCAGGTTGTTCCATGTAAAGTTCTTCTTTCAGATCACCATGGATAAATGCAGTTTTCACATCTAACTGCTCAAGTTCAAGGTCTAAGTGAGCACCTAGACCTAAAACAATACGAATAAAGCTCATCTTCACAACTGGGGAGAAAATCTCATCGAAGTCAATACCTTTCTTCTGGCCAAAACCTTTGACCACCAATCTGGCTTTATACTTCACTAGTTTGTCACCATCTTTCTTTTATTTGAACACCCATTTGTTCTTTAAGGCTTTTTTGCCTTTCGGAAGCTCCACCAACTAATAAGTACTATTCTTTTGCAAGGAACTCATCTTTTCTTGCATGGCCTTCAGGTCCTTATCTTTATGAGATTATGCTTCATAAAAAGTTTCTGGTTTGCCATCTGTTGTAACCAAAACATACTCCGAACTTGGGTACTTGTGGATGGTCTATGCTCCCTTATGGACCTCTTGACTTGAGGTTCCGCAACCATTGGTGGAGGGATTTGCTCACCCTGCTCGATACCTTCATCATCGGGCATATCACCATTGTCAGCTAGTGTTTGCTCATCTTCTGCATCGGGTTCTTCTTCTGGAGTACCTCCACTATCTGTGAAAATACCTGATTGAGAAGAGATTGGTGTAAACCTAGTAGCGCCATCTGCTACAACTTTTGGATTGACAAATCTTGAGTCTGTTGCAATCTTGCGCTCATAGAACACCACATCCCTACTTCTGATGATCTTCTCTCTCTCAGGATCCCATAGGATCCCATAGCCTGTATCCAAACTCATCATCACCATAGCCAATAAATATGCAGGGAATAGCCTTATCATCCAGCTTCAACCTTTGCCCCTTAGGCACATATGCAAATGCTTTGCAACCAAATACCTTCAAATAAGAGTACGACACATTCTGCCCTGGTCCACACTCTCTCAGGAATGTCAAAGTCAAGGAGAGCTGATGGAGATCTATTGATCAAGTAGCATGCTGTATGAACAGATTCACCCCAGAATGACTTAGGCAATTTAGCCATGCAACTTGCTTTCTCAACAATTGTGCAGTTCATTCCTTCCGCTATACCATTTTGCTGAGGAGTTCATTCTATATAATAATCATATTAGAATGACATGGACTAATCAACTAGAGGAAAACCAATTAAAGTGGTCCACATGTGTCCGGAAAAGAATAGTATTTCTTAAATATCATAGTTGCCCTTGCAAAATATTGACGCCCACCCGTCCACCTCCGTCTAGTTTGGCTCAAAAAGACACTTCGATGTATTAATTTGATACGTGTTGAATACGAGGTACTCAGATTTGATGTATACTTTAAGGTACAGATTTGACATCAATTCAAATATTAATTGACAAAAGGTCCACTACAGAATTAGGATGAGAGAGCTCAAAATAGACACAATATAACAATTTTGTCTGAGTTCTCTCATCACAATATTTTAGTTGAATCACTTCTTAAACATAAGGAAAATTAGAGCTTACTTATGAATTTAAATAATGTCAACTTCAAATTGATTTAGTTCTTAACATAAAAGAATAATCCCTTACGTGAATTTCTAAATTCTGACTATTAACTCCCTAAAAGATAAGTAAGTCATACATCCAAGAAAATAAGAATCACTTGTAAAAGCCGTCACAAATTGCTTAAATTTTCCTCGCTATTTTTTCTTTCCTCGTTAGACAATTTTTGGCAGGTCCTTTTTTTTCCTTGTTAAACAATATAGTGGAACATGTTTTGGGGTTTTTCAAGATTATGTAGTAATTATGGCATACCAGGAACCCTGATGTTACGAGGTGATAAGAAGGGGCATACTTTCTCAAATGCATCTGATGTTTGCTTTATGTAATAACTAACCGTTGAAGCTCTTACCATCGCGTATTTTTAGTTAATAAACATCGGAAGGAAGGAGAGAGAAGTGTCGTCGATCAATGCTGTGTGAATGTCTTCTCACGTAATCATGACAAAAGTACCGCTCACGCGAGATCATGAGGTGAAGCCTGAAGGCCTGCCTCGGTCCAGGATAGTTAAACTTGATAATCGAACCGCACTTGGCATGAGTTCCTCGGGCAGTTGAATTTAGCAAATGGTCCGGTTTCAGTTAGACTCGAGGGGAGAGCTCGGAATCACAGAGAAACATGACACAAAAGGCAAACATGTCTTTAAAATGCTTATGTTTATACTTTCCCAAAAGAGCTTAGATTGATTCCGTCCACTGAGAAAAGGAGAAGCCTATACCCAGGTGACAGATATCAGACATTATGTTATAGGGGCAAGCCGGGTGTAAATATGAATTTTGCCCCATCTGTGGAGTTCATCAACTTCCAAAATCTAACAGAAATCACCATATACGCATTGCTCTGACTAATTCAGCAAAACGTTAATAGTAGAGACCATGTTAGAGGGGGAAGCCGCGTGTAGAAGCGCTTTGCCCCAGCTAACGAACCGATGGATTGTGAGCGCTAAAAGGCTAGTTCACGGAGTCTACTCATCAATGCTGTGAGTATAGGAACCATGAGAGAAGTTTGTTTTCTTTAAACATATGCGCAAGTCGTGGAAAAGCTAGTTGAACATCATACAAGTTACAAGCAGAACGGGCAATGCATAACTACATAAACTGACAAGGACGACACCAGAAAAGGATTATTCTAAGGAATGAAGAGAAAAGCAGTTGCGTACAAGCTACCTAACGTTGTTACCAATAAATTCTCCTCTTGAATCCCATGGCCTTGTCTCGAATGACTTCCCAATGATGCTGCGCTTCTCATTCACAGACCCGTCCTTGCACTCATATTCCGGGAAATAATCAAGAAATGTTTTGCTTCCTAGCTCATCGATTCCAGAGAACAGAAACTTCCGCACCACGTCCTACATGTTCAAAGCAATAACTGAATGGCAATTCACTAGGGGAAGAACACGGAGAGCCATCAGTTCAAGAACGATACCTTTGCGCGAGTTTCCCCAACTAACCGACTGAGAACTCGATGACCTGGATCCTATTTTCAGAAGTTGCATTCATCAAGTAAAGGTTAGAAATAAAGGAGGAGGAGAATAAAACAATGACAACATCAACAAATTAAATGTTTGATACTTCTGCCTATGTGCAGCTTCCATGTTGGACCTGTCAACCGGATAATATTTGGCAACTAAAATTACCCCTCACTAAAGTTGATCGTCCAGCTTAGGTTTAAAGAATTGATCAACTTCTGGGAAAAAAAATAGCTCAACTAAGTCTAAACCTTTAGCCAAAAAAGCATTAGAAATGAACATGATTATTAAGAGGAAAAGGAGTGATGCGAGTCCCTCTCATCTGAGATAGCATCAACTTTGGCAGCAAGAGTCCTGTTTCCTTCACATACGCGCATTCACTACCCAATGTGTCAGCTAAACCTAGGAAGCTGTAAATGAATTGAGAAAGTCTCATAAACACGATGAAATGATTGCAGTGATGCTGGGGAGAACAAATACCCACCTTTTCAGCTCTCCATGTTAGATACTTATGCTGTCCTTCACGATTGCAACTAATTTGGGAAGCATCCTTTTCTTCCATTGCTTCGTCCATCAGTTCAAGCCATGCCTTCGAATTGCAAAAATTGAGGCCACAAATGCATTAACTGTTATTAATTGTAAATCAACTTTAAAAGGGTTCTAGTAAAATAAAGGATAAAATAACACAGTAGTTAGAAGATTGCCCAGACATTATTTGGAATGCTGCATACGTATTCAAAGTTTCTACCTTATAGTAATCCACGAGTGCGGAATATAAAACATTATCCTTCTTCTGGCTTGACGCAAACTTGGTCCATATTACTATTGGTGAGAAAAATTTCAAAGACTCGCTAGTAAGCTTTCCTCCCCAAGGTAAAAGCTGCAGGAAATCTGTGTTAAGTCACCACGACATATTTTTTAGACACTAAACGGAAAAATATGGGTTCAACGGATTATAAACATAAGCATATCACTCACCTCGGCATACTTTAGCCCAAGAGGTATTAAGCTTTTATAGTACTTCTCCATGTAATCTCTGTGAATAGTGACATCATGCAAAGGATTAAGGTCCCTGTAAATGACAGAGCAAGGTTAAGATACCAAGTTCCTGAGTGCTCAACTGTACCAGGTAACCAATACAAATCCTTACTACAGGAAATCAACCCTGATAATTAATGTCAAACCAGAGGCGAGGAGCATTACTGGGTGCAGACTAACATCGAAAGAGTCTCATACTCGGTGCCGAAGTTGAATATTAGTTTCCAAAATGATAGATCTGGTATTGACTGGAGAACTCCGATTAACACAATTAAGCTTTCATATTAGAAGATATCATCACCAAATTGGTGAGTGGGGGTGGGTGGGTGTGGGTATGGGGGGAGGGGGGACACTTATTCCCTCCTTCAAACGTCTACGGCTCATTTGGATGCTTTTTGCTTTGACTTGTTAACTCCTCAAAACCAATTGTTAGTTCTCTGTTTTAGTTTCCAACCAAAGAAACTACGTTGGCAAGTTTTGAAGAGCCTTTCAAAGTGTTTTCAAATGAAAAACACATAATTCGGCCTTGACCAAAAGTCGTTTCAAATACCCTATAAATAAAGCGCATATCGAATTGGAATTAAACCTTAAAAAAAACATTCCAAAAGAAGCGCAACCTAATGGGAGAACGGATTTCGAGTAGCCTCTCCTTCCACCCTCCTCCCCACCACCCAACCCCTTTCCCCCACACACTCCCCGTCTTCCACTCTGCAAAACAACTGAGATGTTTTTATTATACTGCCATTAATTAAATCCTAAATATTTTTACATCTTTGGCATCACCTCAATGTAACCAAATATGCAATCAATTTTAAAATAATGTTTATCGACAGCCAGACACTCATAAGCTTATTTGCACGGAGCATGGGCGGGACCGAGGTTCCAGGACGCTAGAGCTGGATAATCCTGCAAGTAAGCTCATAAGTATACAAGCAGCATTCAGCTCGACGTCCCTATGCCACTGAACTGAACATTTTACATTTGCACTTACTCATGCACAACAAAAATTTTGACCTATATTCAATATACGCAAAAAGATATAAACCACACTTCTAGCACAAAGAGCAATAAAATCACAAGGAATGAAGCTCATTTATGACTGAAAAACATCACCGCAGATGAACCCTCTGTGATGATGAAAAAAGTGTAAGACAATAACAGCTATTTGCATAAATCTTGACCTTGCTAGTGGGTAACAGTATTAGTCTTTTTTGATAGACAGACAGTAGTGAACAGTAATCATCCTATTGAAAAAGCAGTCAGCTAAAAAGAACTTCCATATCATCTATTCAAATAACTGTATCACTGATTTAGTTCACTGGGAGAGACGATGATAGATGCGGTCTGGACCACAGTAACCTGTTTGCAGTGTACCGAATTTGTGTACGCGTCAATGGGGAGTAGGTTTAGTCGGTTAACAATTTGGGACTACAATTCTCTTATGGTTGTCTGACTTAGTTTACTTTGGCAGGATAGATAGCTATACATAGGTTTGAAGCCAAGAATGGTGACACAAAGAAAGAGAATCTACAATTTTATCTAATAATGGATATCTGCCTTTTTCAGGTCACATTTATTATTTATAATAAAAGACCAGACAATAAGTATCTTATACACAGTTTTCAAGAGATTTGGGAAACGCGTACGAAAGAGTGCCATGTTTCAGATCGCATGGCACAATATGCTTAACACTAGATGCCGTACATAGTTAGAACCTCTGATCTGAACAAACATTTTTGTTTATCTTGCGCAAGTTAGGGTGGAGGAACTTTGCATTCAACTTCAATAAGAAGCAGTACAAAGTGGTGCCTGCCAATTGGTAGACAAAGACATGTTTGCAATTCATAAATGACATTCTACGAATTCTTTTAACTTCGTATCATTTTCAGTCTACAGGGAATGCCGTCAAGTTTTGTTTATAAGTTTTGTGGGCCAGCTGAGATTAATAGTCATTACACAGATGAAGATAGCTCACTATCTTCTTAAAAGTGCTAGTTAAAATCCCGCATTACAAACTTACGACATAAACATATGTAGACAGTACGCATGCAATTTTTCTTATGGTATGCATATTTATGCATCCACGCAATGAGAGAGAGCATAACAATTAAGGAACCATATAAAGATCCTCTCCTTTATGAACAAGTGAAAGCATCAAAAAACTGTATTTAGATGTTGATATTAATTGATAACTATGTAAAAGCTGAGCTTTTCAGAAGAAGGAATTGGACACTCTCAACGGGATTCCTTAGAATCCTCAGATACATTTTATCCTAGGTCTTCAGGACTTGGATAACTTTCCCAGATTAATTTTTCCTACCTGACTGGCTGACTCAATGGTCGAAGAATACAACTATGTTCCTCTAAATTAATGAAAAGTCAGGAAAAAAAAAGGTTAAATTGATTAGGTAAAAGATAGTTGCTTACAGCACAACTATATTCGTGTTACCAGCTGTGAAAAGGTTGGCACAAAATATAGGCAGGTCAAATTCTGGTTCCGGGAACACAGCAAAATCCAATACCTACAAACATAGACAGAATCAGGACAAGGAAAGCTGTGCATGCTACTATGAATCATGTACATATTGCAGCATAAAGTCGACAAAAATTCTGCACCATAAGGTTTCTCGTCAGTTTTACTTATGTATACTACATGCAATCCCTATCTAGCCAGTTGAGATCTAACTAGGACTAAATCAGGTGTTTTCTCTTACTACTTCTAGCCTCTTGTTTTCCTACTACTTTGTCCTGTATGACTGATACATAAGTCGAAATATCTACAGCGCACTTCTTTCTTTAAGCACACGCATTTACCAGCTTGTATATCAGAATTTGGAAATAAGTCAAGAGTGAAACCTTAAGAAATCATGCAATATTCACCGAGAGTAAAGTATGTCGTTTCTGAAAATATACCTTGAAGAGACTTTGCATTCGCTATTGCAGTAAAAGGGTGGACCAAAACCTCTTCTCATGACGAATATATACATACGTTTGAGAAAATACATAAATTTTTCGATGCAAAAGATTACTTCACATCTTATAAGAAGATAAGTCGTACTATCTTCAACTATTATACTCTAGCAAGCTTATGCGCGTGCATGATTTATCAGCGAGCTATATGGTTTGCATCAAGAAAATAGGCCTGCTACTGACTACTTTGTGATGTTGACAAAAGTTCATGAAGAGCTAAATGCTCCTTTTCCCATTGCATCTTATGTTCGTGAAATGCAAAAGAATGAGAACAACTGATTGTGATTGAATTTTTTAAATGGCTGAAGTTTGATTTTGAGCCGTTAGATCGCAGATTTTGGCAGGGACTGAACTCCCAAATCTTGCAGAGTAACATTTCTGCAACACCTGTCGTTGATCGGTCTGCTCTTGTTTCACACATCTCAGCGAGGAAGGTGTTCTAATCTTTCTGGTATCGTTCTGGTGGTAAGCATTTCGGTGCTTACAATGGTCCTAATGCAAATTCTGGAGGGTCCACCGTCGGTGGTTATGCTGGTTTGAATATGAGCTTTGGAGGTCTAGTGGGGGGTTACCCCAGATCTAATACTTACGATGGTGGTGGTAAGAGCAGTGGTGGCTCTCAATCATATGGTCCTCATGGTGGTAATAAACGTCATGGTGTTAAAGGTGGTTATGGTTGAGTGTCCCTCAAGAGTGTACTCACTGCCTCGGAAAGAATCACACTTGAGATACTTGTTGGGACTTATTTGGTAGACCTCCTGGATTTGCTAATGTTGTTGCATCTTATCTTGTTGATTATGCCTCTTCTTCGGTTCCTATTGAGGAGAAAACCGTAGCTGTGCCAGAGGACGAGTATTCTAGGTTCTTACACAATCAGGCCACTCAACAACCAATTCTTCCTACTGCTTCTCCAGCTCATAAAGGTAAACCTTTTGAATGTGTTTCCTCTAGTTCCTCAACTTTGGAATGGGGAAAAGAAACCCAGTTTGGGGTAGACCTGGTGACAGTAGATGAATAAATAAGAGAGACAGTGTAAAGGGTGAGACAAAAATGGTCAGATTTTGAAACACCCTGAAAAGAAATAGTGGACAAAATATTAATGAACGAGAAGAGTATTTCTAGACTATTTCAAAGAAAACTAGTTTGATGGAATGGAAATTACAGAAGCTTGTCATGTTACAGTAAATAAATGAAGTCATACTTGCATTCCGTCACTCCCTTCAATAGACAAGCTACGGAGGAGTCTAATCTTTGGAGCTTGGAACGAGATCATTTGAAGTTCTGTTTTCCCATCTACGGCCATCAAGGAACTGAAATTCTCCTGTAGTTACAAAAATCAGAGGTAAGCATAAAGAGCAAAAATGGGGAAGATGAAACAGCAGATTATGATGACCTAAGATGCACCTGTAAACTTGATTCTTATCAAGTACCAGGAAGAAAAGGACCACAATGCAAGAAGTCAGAAACAATCAACTCTAATATGCATGTACAATACCCTTAACAATGGTTCTACTCTAGTTTCCGTTTCAATTCAGAAATACTTCCTTTGGGCTGGTAAGTTTTTATCCTAGGGTATGGTGAGATGTACTCCTAAACAAGCACATAAGGCATATATCTCTCCGCTCTTGGTCCCGGCCCATCTCTTCAACCCTCCAAAATTAAACAAAAATCAGAAAACTTGCCATCAACTCAATTCTTTTTTTATACCAATCTACTGTAGTTCCACAACTGCCTATGGCCTGCAGTACAGTATTGACAACACGAAACGAATAAAAAGAAAATAGAGACCTTCGACTTTAAAGTACTAACTGCAATGGAAACTGTTACGGTGTCTTGTATCCAGCGAGACAGATCCCAAGTTCCTGAGGAAGGCCAAGGCCAAACAGGAGAAGTTTTGTGACTGGTTTGGTATACGTGACCCGATTTGTTTCTAATATGCATATATAGGGCGTGATACAATTAGTTCTTAGGTAGATCTCATTCAGTCCTAAGTGACTTATAGTGACATCTCTTTGTGCTTTATCCCATGCTTTGCTTCCCTGTGGAGGTAGGGTTTGAGCCGAACCATGTTTCTTTTTTCTTTTTTGATAAGTAAATTTTTTGACAAAAACCGCCATACCAAACCATGTTACGCTTTTGTCCCCTAATTTTCACTTACATTACGGCCTGTGATTGTTTTTTGATCTTGGGTCTGTTATCTTGCTAGTAGAAATACTGAAACTAGGGATTAAGTGCCTATATCACTTTGGTGATCCAAAGTAACAAAGACTTCGCCAACTTAACTAGTAATAAATAAGGAAAATAGATCAGTTTATTGAAAAACAAAGTTCATATTAACCTCAAATCGTGTATGTATACCAAAGAAAACACTTTTTAATTTCATCACAAACTCAATATAAGAATAACTTCATGAATTTATGACACTGAATCGTTGTCTCAGGTCTGTATCCAAGCAAGCGCCAAGGCCATGAATTTGAACAATCAGTAGTTATTAGATCTTGTTAGAGTTGGCATAAAGAATCCAATTTGGCTTTTGCTCACCTTTGCCTGAAAAGTAACCATTCAGTAGAAAGGTCAAAAAACGGAGCAAACCCAAGTACAGATTAGGTATACACCAAAGCAAAACAGCATTACGGTTCCGCGTATAGGCTGGCCGTTTAACAATATCATAGTTTTGTAATATTCAACATTTGAAGCGAGAGTGAAAAGCACTAACAGATCCAAAATCTTCACTGAGAGAGGTGTAGCCTACTTATTTGTACACAATGTCAAAGCAAGCACCTCCACAGTTAAAAATGGATGGATAGCAAGATCCTAAGGGCCTGTTCAGTTTACCATATTCAATTCTCATTTTTGTAACGATGACCAAAAAGATTTGTTTCGTTGTGTAATTGTACCATTTTCTGTTTTTGTTTTGGAAAAATCTCACTCAAACAGTGAGAAAATGTGAAAACACCTCATAATGTCAAACAATATCCTACCCAATGTCAGGAAAAGGTTCATCATCAAGCGACTATTCACCTTTTTTCTCCTTAATGTCACATCACCATTAAAGCACACCCTCCCTCATCCCTCTCTCTCTCTTCATGTCTCACATTAATACACTTCTTCACACATGATCATGACACGTGGCCCTGTTGTGGTACTTTTTAAGGGAAAACAAGGGTAGCATGGTAAATGTCCGTGTCATGATCAAAATGTTTCATCGTACACGATTTGGCCAAAGAAAGTGACTGAAAATGTTATAAGTACACAAAGCACTCATAAAAGTAGATAGAAAAAGCTGGCCAAGATGCTAACACTACACAACCATATTTCCTAACTACATACAAAAATTAATGAAAATAAGAAAGGAAAACACAAAAAAAAAAAAAATGGTAAACAAATAGGCTCTATATATCTTAGAACGCCCAAATTTTAAATAACTTTGGGAAAAAAGATTAAAGTTATTATCAAAATCCAACAAAAAACTCCGTGAAATTCAAGATGGTTCACACATCACAAAAACTAACTTATGACACAGTTCATTAATTTAGATAGTTTGCACTTTCAGAACAATGTAAGTTCCAAGAAATTCAAGACAATGTGCGCTTATTGAAGAAGTTTGAAGACAAATATAGAGAGCATCCAAACAGGTGAAAGTGATCTGGCCACTGAAGCCAAAGCATCCAATCCGAGCATTTACGAACTGACTAAACAAACTAACAGTTTGGTTTAGTTTTTCATAACTCGAATAGTTGGTTCAGTTTGGTAAGTGCTTTTGATTTCTTAGAAGCGGTTAAAACCAAACCTAATATATATACATTAAACAAGAATTTTAATTTAATCCAATCCAACTTTAGTTAGTTTCTACCGTAATTCTGTTTATTATATTCCTTCCAAGTTCTACAAAAAGGCCTCAATATGTTAGTGTCATAAGGAATTATAATAATAAAGTCCCAAAAGTCAAGAAAGGCTCAAAAAGTCCAAAAATTGACTAAAAGCCCAAACTGGTCAAACATTGCAAACCAATCTGCTAAAACCAAACCACTGAAACCGAACCATTGAACTCTCATTTGTTTTATCCTCTCAAACCAATATTGGTTAGTTTGGTTCAATATTCGGCATCCAAACCAAACCAAGCCAACTGAACCGTGCGGACCCTAGACAACTGGAAAGACCACCTACATTGGATCTTCTTAATTTTCTATCTTTCTAACTTTGCAAACAATACCAGCCATACCCGTGAAAGGTTTGACGACTTACCCCTCGTTATTCAGGTAGGTATATTCTATTTCTTTGGGTTCTTAAATAAGGAGTCATTCCTTGTGTGCAATGTAACAAAGTTTCTCTTGTCTTCTTCTCCGTGGCTTGATAGTATTCTCAGTTTGGTTCCAGATATTCTCTTATTTCCCCTGTTTTGGGTCCGATATTATTATCATGTCAATGTATCACTAAGCCACTATCTCCTTTAGCATAAAAATAGCTAATCACCATGAAGGTCTACAGGATCTTGACTTGTCTCTTGTTGATTGGATTCTCCACGTGCAATCAGGAGCTTGCATGTGAGCATGATACACATTGTTGGGCCCGTTCTCAAACAGCTTAAGCTTTCAGGGCAGATGGCAACTTAACAGTAAAAGTAACTCCCTAGAGAAGAAACTGATCCCAACCCCTGTTTAGTAAGTCAAGCAGCTGGCTCTTTAACTTCTGCCATAGTATAAGTGAAGTGTAATGTGCTAATTAAGAAATCTGAGAAAACATCAAGAGACATTAGTTTGTTCAAAACATATCAAGCATTTTAGACATTAATTTCATCTGAGAGAAACTTAAGAGTACGTTTAACTTAAGACCTAGCTGCACCTCAATCAAATGCACTCTACTATTCCGTCTTAATGGAAAGCATCATAGAACCAAGCTTTATGAGCACAATCATATGTATTTCCTAGACGAGTTTCTGATTAGCAGCAGATCAGTAGTGACTTGTGACTTGCAAAAGCAAGAGCAAGGTGATGGTGGGTTTTTAGCTATATTATCTCCTTGCTGGTTAACTCCCATATTTCAATCTCTAAGAAGACAGTCAATGACTGTGCTGCCTGTTTGCCTTTGGAACAACATAAATTCAGTATCCTTGTTGTTGTCATTCCTGCAGTTGATTAACCTTAATTTCCCAGTTGCCAATAGTCAGTACTTGTAGATGATTTCCTTCTTAGTTCCTAGCTAAGACAACTAATGTCAGCAAGCGCCAAGAAGCAAAGCACCTTAAAAATATAATGAAAGCTAGTCCAAGCCATCTATCATCTTGGCTCAGCATGACTATATCTTCCGTTATGCCCTATTGGATCACGTCCTTCCATCAAACTTTGCTGACACAAAACTCAACTCTTTCTTCAGTTGTCACCTGCAGTTCTTGGGCATAACCCCAAGAAATTTGATCAAAATATGCGGAAGACTATCATAGACAAAAATCAGTTCCTTTCCTGATGTTGAGCTAGCTACATCTCCTTAGCCTCTACTGCAGAAAATGCTCAATCAAAAACTAAAGTTTCTCTGGAACCTTGGTAATCTTTGAATTGCCCAAACTACTGCAAGATAAAATATAAAAAAAGGCCCTATTTTGGACCCGCAACATAAAGTATAGCTCTTATTCCATATTTCCATGTCTCAAATGGGTATAACATAATAGATAACCGGACTAAGATTAAATCTCAAATGGCCACTGTCAAAAAAAGGTAATTTACTCATTCAAGAACTTGTAAGAAAATGGTAAACCGACCTCAATTAAGTTTCCAACAAGAACCCACACCAGAAGACTAGGCAATTTCAAACTCAAGGTATCACATAACAGAGAATGGACTCAGATTAAAGTTTCAAATGGCCATTGTCAAAAAACAGCTAATTCACTCATTCAAGAACTTGTAAGCAAAATGGTAACCCCAACTCGATCTATCCAGCAAGAACCCACATTAACAGACTACTTACAAAGCAATTTCAAACTCAAGTTCAAACACAATCCAGTGTGTACATGTGTGTATGTCTGTGTGCGTGTGTAGAGAGAGAAACACAAATAAACATACTGCTTAAAAACACAATTACCGAACTCTCAATATCCATACAACATATGTACGTATGTCGGAGTGTGTGTGTGTTTGAAGCGAGAAACACAAAAAAGGAGACTAGTTAAAACTGTACCCGCAAGGGAGAAGGCACCAAATGGGTACGGCTTTCGGTTTCATCCAAAGCAAAATGGATGAATTTGCGATAAGAAAAGGTAGAGACTTCCATTAAACGCCTCACATTCCTGCTGCTACTGTTAACACTTGTACTTGATAATAATGATGGAAGCTTTAGTGGTGAGAAAAGGGTTAAAGAAGATGAAGAGCACTGCATTGAACAACCTTGAAGAGCTTTTTCCAAGAAAATATGTTCAAGCAAAACATTTGCTTTGAGGTTGCTGCCATTTGAGCAGCAGCCCCACTAGTTTAAGTGTGTCGGTAATAGCAAAACCGAGTCTGACTGATGACCACATTGAAGCCTGCGACGTGCGGCCTCTGGCTTTCACCACCACAACGCTTCCTGGCCACACACTTCGTATTTTATGTAATTAACAATCTCCTCAAGACGGGTACTTTCGTGTTGCCCTATACCGTATAAGTTATGTCCTTTGTTAACTCATTCTCTTTTATTTGACGCTAAAGAGTGAACATTTGTTACTATTTTTTTATGATAAAAAAATATAAAATTCATATAGAGGTAAAAATAATATCCCTAACTTTAATATAGTATTACAAGTTTTAAAATCAACAACATTATAATATTGAATTCAACTTCATAACACGACTATTAATCACAAAAGAAAGTTTATGGTCGTTCGCTATGGGATCTTAATGGTTGTCATGAAGATATTAAGTATGCAATTGTCATATAGCTCTCACATTTTTTGTAGGACTCTACAGTGTAACGCCCCGAACCCCAAGGCTGCATTTGACACGGGGATTGTTGAGTGGGATATGAAAAGGTTCCGTGCGGATAAGTCAAGATAAGCTAAAAATGTTAACTTGCATTTGAACTAAACACAAGATTACAGGTTGAATAGATTATCTTGTTGCCTTCACGACCGACAACACCACCATCCAAAACAACCACCACATCATTAACACCGCCAACATATCACCACAATAACGATTGTCTAAACGTCAATTGTGAACCCACAACCACATCAAAACGCCCACCTCTACCACCGCAACCAACATCTTAATGCCAATTGCAAGCCCACCACAGATACAACAACCATTCTAACACCAACTGCAAACTCACCACAACACCACTAATACCATCAACACACCACCACTTCAGCATGCCCACCACCACCACTAGTACCACCATCCCTAGGCCAACTGCAAGCCCAATGGAATTTACCTTTTATTATGTCTCAATCTAAGTACATTGTTATTGAAAAGTGATATTAATTTGGCAAGTCGTATTAAATCATTGCATGGAATCTGCTTCTACAGCAATACATGCAAGGCGTCCATCCAAGGTGCTTGCATCGATCAATGATAAACGATTAGTGGTGGTGGTGGATGAGTCGGTCAGCTGGTAAGAGAGACATAGATGACCAATCAATCTCGTTCGCGACCGTCGGCTAAGAAGGTCGGCAGTGATGGGTGGTGCGCCACGGTGCACTCCTTTTCTTCTTGGCCCGTCACTCTTTTTCTCCCAAAGGTGCTAGATAAAAATAACGCCGCCACCCCCCCCCCCCCCCCCAAAATGAAACTATCCCACCAAAGTAGGATAAAACAAGTCTGACGGATATCTTATCCGATTCTTATGTGCGCGGTTAAACGCGCCTTTTATCCAATCCAGTTCTCTTATTTGGCGTGCCAAACATATCCTAAGAGCTTGACAACATCACTAACGATCCATTCATACCAACCATTTTTGTTAAATAATAAAATGGGTAGGTAAAACATAGCAACTAAATGTATGTCAATGTCAACTAAATAAAAATATCCAACGAAACAAATCCATAACTTAAATTTCCAAAGCGGGCATTACAAAAGGCACAAATCTAATTAGCTACTAGACTAGAAAAGCAAATAAATAAACTCTTGAGCCGTACGAGGATCAACTAAACAACTTCATTGAATGACTATCCTCAAATTTCTGTCAACCTATGGGAAGGAAGGGGAGTGAGCCCAAACAGCGCAACAAGGAAAACCATCACAGAATGGCAGATGAAACGCATGAAATAACAAAATAGCAGTTGGATAGGAACATTTTTATAGTTAATAAATACCACAAACTCTAGAATCATATACTCACAATCAATGGACACACAAATAAAATATCATACAAATAATTAGGACATGATTTCTAACGATCGTAACCGAAAAGCCAAATCCATTGTAGCCATAACTGCCAAATCTATTGGAGTACATAGACAAGACGTCAAGCTATAACAATTATTCTAAGAGTACAAATCAATATCTTAGTGAAAGTACAAAGCAATCAATGAACAACCACTTAATCTTTCAAAAAGAACGAGAGGAATGGAGTTTTTCCTTACGTCAAATCGTGCAAACACAATCTCTTAAATATGTTCAGTCATGCCCCGAAACCAGACGCGTAAGTTCCAATCCAATAGAGTCAATCTTTAGAACCATGTGTAGTGCTAATACCTTAATAAAGTGTCAATAGCATTAATACCATTAATGTCCTACAAGGAAAAACCTCAATAACTAGGAACAAAATTAAATCCCTACAATACCTAAAATGCTACTAAATCTGGAGAAAATGGTCTTGTCCAACCTTAGCGAAAGAAACTTATTACAACTTGAATTATTTCAAGTACTAATTTTAAAAGCAGAAATTCCAAAACTTGCTCAAACTCCGAGCCTTCCATCCATGTTCTACGTACGATCTCTAATTGATTCTCATCTAAAAAAATAAGAAATAAGCAAAAGCCCAGCAAGAGAAATATACACACGCGCCCGGAGAACAATACGATAGTATCAATAATAAGTATTTTGAACCAATAGGCAGGACGATCAATATGCATGGGAGAGTGGTTATCCACACACTTTACTAAATTAGTTCCAGAAGCTCACTTATGGTCCCTGAACTATTAATATATTGCTAAATTAGTCCTTAAACTAATTCTTGCACTCTTGATCCTTTAAGATTGCATCATTAGCCAAATTTGTGCTTTTGATCACTTCAATCAGGTTTCATACATTGATTAAAAAGTTATTCTATACGCCATCAAAATAAGTCACCACCATGACCATGGAGTTTTCTACTAGGTAGCTTTGTCTTTGCTATGCACCATCAACAACCTCTCATTTGCCACCAACACAACCAACATCGTGACATCTCGTCCCCGCCGCTCAACTGTCAGCGTGCAATACCTGCCACCATCAGCAGCTGACTAAGCAAGTCCCCCACCTCCGATAGTCAATCGCTGGTTAAAGGTAGGGTGGTGGCGGCTAGAGATTGGGGGTTGGCGGCAACCAGTGGCGCTGGTTACGATTGATGGTCGGTAGTTGTAACTGTTGAAAGGTGCAATCAATGACTGACTGCCTACGGCTTAGAGCTAGGGGCTGCTTGCAATCGGCAGTAGTTGTGGTGGCTGGCTGATGGCGGTGGCAAGTAGTGACCAGTATGAATGGGTTATGATGCCAAATCCAACATAACCTACTATAACATTGAGTCAACCCATCCTAACCAACTTTAATTAAGTGGCCTGGACCGAGTAAAAGTCAAGAATTTCTTGAATTGAATTGGTTAAATCCATAAGAACTCAATCCAACTTACACGCCTAGACAGAGGGTGTTTAGGTATAGCAAGAAAAAAACCACCTTGTTAACAGATATGTGATTACGGTACTAAAAGATCATGGTCATGCTAGTGACTTATTGACTTTTTTCATTGACATACGAAACCGTTATTGAAAGGATCAAAAGGACCAAACTAACTAATGATGTAATGTTAAAGGACCAAGAGTGCAAGAATCAGTTAAGAACTAATTTAGCAATACGTTATTAGTTCAGGGATTATAAGGAAGCTTCTAGTTCTTGAGGATTGTAAAATGACTCTAGTGCCTCTACTGTGGGGGCCATAAACAGTTTTTTTTTGGGACAGAAATTGAGAAAAGGACCACTACGGCAAATGTTGTAGTGTTTAAGGACTAACATGGCAAAAAATTGTTGCGTTTGGTATTTTTTTTTTCTTCTTCAGTTTAAAAAACCAGTTTTTAAACTGAAGAAGAACACCACCAAAAATGAGTTTTTTTTTAGACCACCACCACCACCCTCCCACTGCCGGCAGCCACAGCCGACCACCGACGACCACCACCGCCGACGGCAACCTCCGGTGGCCACATGTGGCTACCACCGCCGGCTGGTAGCCACCTCCAGCCACCACCGCCGGCGATTGCCGGCGGCCAACTCCGGCCACCACCGGGGATCGCCACGGCAAACCACTACAAAAAAAAAATTCAAAATAAAAAATGGGTTATCAAACACCAAAAAAAAAAAAAAAAACTGGGTTATCAAACACCCACTTGTTTTCGTAAAAATAAATAAATTAAACTGCTCTTTAATTTTATTTTTTTTTGGAAACTGAAAACCAAAAAGTGTTGTCAAACAGAGCCTTAGTTTAAGCACTAATATGGCTAAATGCATATAGTTGAGGGATCACCTGGACAGTTGTCTCAAAATATATGCTCACGAGCCAATATATACTATCAGTAAAAATGTATGTTTTGGCTTGGAATATTACATGTGGACATGTGGTGGTGTCTTCATGTCTTCATTTTCATAGTATAAAAGTAACCACAGAGGTTCAATCTGCTTTGCTTTGATACATAAGGTCTATTCGTTTTCTTTCCATCTTTGAAGGAATTGTCATCTCAAATTGTTAGCTCTTCTTCTCTCTGCTTATATTTTGCATTTCAATCAAGTAAACTATATAGTTCAAGTAAACTATATAGTTATTTGTCAAGTTTTCTTAGGGATTATTGATTTTTCTTTTTATGATTCTTCTTTTGATGCATTGTATCGTGGGTGCCCCTGCAATCGGTTTCAACTTTTTAATAAAGAGCATGTGAAGGCCATGAAATAAACTGCACGGTGTAATGTAGCCTCATCCTTAATCCATTAGTAGTGGCGAGCCTTACACAAGGTGTGTGGAGTGGAGGAAAAGAAGAGAAAATATTTAATCAAAAAAAATTATTTTCTCCATTCAGACTTGAGAGATCGGGTGAGACCGTCACACCAAAGTCTTCTCTCCTTCAATTAATACTCATTTTGCGCCAAAATAAAAAGTCCAAAATCCAATTGTGTTAAAAGTAGCACGGTTAGGTTTTGAAAAAAAAATTGATTAATGTGCATTAATTAAATGTTCACGCCAACTACTATGAGACAGAAGTAAGTTAAGTTCAAGACGATCATTTTTGGACGGATAGAGTAGCACAAAGTGTACTATTTATCAAAAGTGCAATCCAAATAGCATAAATTATTTGAAGTGCAAGTGTCATTACAATTAGGGATACTTTTATTTCGGTCCTTTGAACTGTGCCCATTTTTTAAAAATAATTTTTAACTCCTATTTTCTTGGAATTGATTCATGAACTATGCTTTGTCACCATTTTAGTTTCTCAATCAACTTTTTAGTCAAAAGCAACCATCCATATGCAGATCACATGTGCAATTTTTAGGGGCATTTTTGTCCAAAGTCAACCACCCCCTATAACCCACCGCTATGAAATAATTCCATTTGCCACCATCCAACCCAATCGTCCACTTTACATAACCCTCAACATCCCTATTAACCACCAACGCTACAACCTATTTGCACATTACCACTGCCACCACGTATATCTAATTTATGAATCCTAAAGACACCATCACCAATTGCTACCAGGTCAACCACTTTCATAAACTTTTTTCGACTGCAACTGCCACCACCACTTTCGCAAACTTTACTCAATTTCGGCCACTCGTCGTCGCCACCTCAAGCCACCATAATCAATCGTCACCATCTCTAACTATAAATCTTGGGTTTAAGGGGAAAATGGTGGGGTTTGGTTGCCAATTCTTATAGGTGTGATAGTAATGGATCTGGTGGTGGTTTGGCCGTGACGCTGGTAGGATTGTGGCAGCAAATTTAGTGTTTTTGTTGGGTGGTAGGTATTATGGCAGCATATTTGGTGGTGGATAATAATGTGGTGGTGAAGATCGTGCAGTTATGGTGGATGGCAGCAATGGTTATGAAGCTCGGTTGGGTGCCCATGGTGGTGGGGGGAGAAGATGGGTTTGACAGAAGTAGGGGTCACCTGGGGTAAGGTGAGATGGGTTTGACAGTTGGTGGTGGAGAGATGAAGAACATTATGAACATAGTTATTCTATTTGGTTTCGTGAACTATCTTAAACTCCTATTTTCTTATCAACCACTAATTTGGATGAAATTGCCCCTCAATTATTGCCAAGTGATAAGCACGTGGTCATCTTAAACAGAAAATCCAACAAAATGACTAAAATGGTGACATACAAAATATAACTCGTTGTAAGATACTAAAAGTTTAAAGACTATTCAAAAAGGGGCATAGTTCAAGGAATAAGATGGAATTATCTATTCCAATTACAAGGGTCATATTCAGGTAAGTCTAACCCCCAATGTTAATCAGATGCATGAAAGCAGCAAGAGTTAAACATGAGAATATGGTTGATAAAAATATCACAAAAAACACAAAGATCCAGCTAATACAAACCTTTTATAAAGGAAACATGCCATAGATTATCCAAGAGATGCTTGAAGTGCCAAGACAAAAGGACCTGTCTTCTTGAGTGAGACTGGTATTGCCTCGATAAGTTAAAAGAGCCATGGATCTCGCTTTCTTAAAGAGATCCAAATCTCTAGCGTAATGTTATGGAGATCTGAACTAAGAAGCAAATGTCATAAGATATTGGGGTAGCCACCGTTGAGTTGTAGTCCACACCCGTAATATGAAAGACAATAAACTACAAGTCAGGATGAAGAAGAATGTGCTTAAGTTGGCTCTGGTGAGCCCAGAGGTAGGCAAAAAGTAGTGTTATAGCCTATGATGGGTAGGGGTTTAAGGCTTTGAGAGACTGTATTGTAACAATGCGATCCACCCCCCTGCATTGGGCGATATCTCCCTCAAAAGGGCTAGCCAAAGTTGGTACAAGGTCATGACAAAAATTTATAATTTGGAATTATGAGTTTATGGACAGAATCTTATAAGGTCGATCATAAATTAGCCCATATCAGATGTAGGATATCACATTATTTCCTTGTTTTTACTTTAGTGTCCTTGGTAAGGCCTAATGCTAACCCTAATAACAGATGGCCTAGAATCTTCTTTTTCTAGCCATAGTCGAATAATAGTAGCAGCCCAACTGGATCACCCTGATTCGAGTCTACCTCGTGTCCCAACCTCCCGCAACCCAACTAGATAGTCCAACTTGAGCTTTTAAGATCCGCACTGATACCATTTGTAAACGATCTGATCTTTATTTTTACCCTATTAGTGCTATATGTTTATTGGTTATTATTCTTGCATCGTGTACTAGAGATGTCGTTCGATTCTTAAACATCAACTTTGAGTTATACTAGAGTAATATTGACTATGTTTGAGTAACTCTCACATTTAAAAGAGTCCCTTTGACACATGTTGTTTATAAGCCAGCAATCTTAGGATAACAAGCTACGCGTATGCATATGTTTGATGTTTGTACTTTTAGTTCGACACTAGGGTATTTTTTTACCAACGTAGTCTCTATATTCTTTCTTTGAGCATTCCAAGCATATTACAGATATGCATAATATGATAGCCCGCATTGGATACTGGATAGTATGATATTGCCCTTATAAGACCTTGCTTATGATCTTAATAGTACTTATTTGGATGGCACTTTTAAAAGAGAGGCGTCGTGGTGAGGTCGTGGACCAGGTCATTACAGAGACGACTCTTGAAAGCTCAGGCTAGACTATCCAGTCGGGTTACCGATGGTTAGGGGAAACGAACGTAAGCCCGTGTATATCCCACATCCAGAGTATGGTTGGGGGAACGAAATGTGAGCCATGTATATCCCATATTGGCTAGAGATAAAGGTTGGGCCTAGTGTGATTATGCCTATGCGAGGATGCTAAGGCATAAGGGGATGAGGGGAGATTGGCGATATCACATATATGATGCGGGATAGTACGAGATTATCCTTATATGACATTGCTTAGGATCTTAGAAGTACTTAATTGACTAGCACTCTAAGGGAGGCATTGCCCTATGGTGGGGCCGTGGATCGGGTCATTACATATAGTGTAAAAATACATAATGATACTTGTTTCGTTATTTGACATAAGGACATAATTTGCGTATTTGAAACTATTAGGTATTGTTATTCATTTCATTCGGCTTAGCTTTTGGTGCCCCTAGCATTTTGGTACCTTACGAGGCTATTCAAGCTCACCATACACTTTACCGTGTCCCTTACCATAGGTTAAAGATGTGATTAAAGGCTTTGGCAAGCTTTGGAAGTATAAAGTTTCTTCATCAGACTAGTTGGATCAGTTAGTATCATTTTGAGAATTTTACCCGGATGTAAGTAATTTGATTTGCGGTGGCATCTTGAAAATTATTTTAGCCATTGCATTTAATACTTTATTTTGTAATGGGTTCCAAAAAAAGAATGGATTCTCTTAAATTGTGGTCTGATGGAGACCTATTGTTATTAAGGGATGTAGATACTATGTTTATACCTTGTATTACTCGAAATATAGCGATATATCATCTAATTTGAGGAATCTGATTTTAGTCTCGGCTTCCAAATTTAGGGGCGTGACAATGTTGGTATCAGAGCGGACTATTGAAAGCTCAGACTGAACTATCTAATTGGTATCAGAGTGGACTACTGAGCTATTCGAGCTCACCCTATTTTTTATTTTGTCCCTTACCATAGGTTAAACATGTGATTAGAGGCTTTGGCAAGCTTTGAAAGTATGGGTACTTTCTTTTTTCATGAAACTAATTGGATTAGTTAGTTTCTTTTGAGAACTCTATTTGGACGTAGGTTATCATGTAAGTTGTTTCCTCATTTTTTTTAATACTTGGTTTTGCAATGGATTTTTAAGAGAATGGATTCTCTTATGTTATGGTCTTATGGATACATTTTATTATTAAAGGATGTAGATGCTCGGTTTAAACCTTCTGCTACTAGAAATATAGCGATATATCATCTGATTTGATGAATTTGATTTCAGTCACCGCTTCCTAAATTTCGGGGCATGGCAAAGTTGCTATCAGAGTGGACTATTGAAAGCTCGGACTGGACTATCTAATCGAGTTGTTGGAGGTTAGGACATAAGGATATACTCGAATCATGGTGATGTGGTTGGGATGTTAATCTTATCCAGTAATGGCTATAGAGGAAGATGCTAAGCTATGTGTTAATGTTAAAATTAGGCCTTAGCGGGGATGCTAAGGTAAAAACAAGGGGAGAATGTGAAATCTCACATCTAATGTGGATAATTTATGATTGCCTTATAAGATCCTAAGATGAACTCATAAGTACCAACTTTGACTAGCCATTTTGAGGGAGGCATTGTCCTATGGTGGGGCCGTGAACCGGATCGTTAGAGATGCTAGCAGAGTCAAGTTTTCTGAGCCAAATAAAACATAATCAATCTTATTATAGTTTTGATTTGCTCATTTCAAATGAGAAAACGATATCCTTATTTCAAACAACAAAAGAAATATCATTAATCATTATAACCTTATATATACGTAATATGCATGGAATGCTATGAAAAAAAAAGATGCAAAGACTATGTTGTCATAAAGACCCAAACATCAAACTAAACATATGAACATCAAACCTGTTAGTCCTATGGTTGGATAACCTAGGCTTACATCTTGTTTTGATGATAACTACACATTGATTATGTTCTAATGTGTACTTTGAGCGTATTCTTAGTAGGTATATAAATGCACGCTCATGAAGACGCATTTGAGAAGTTGGATATATGGATTGAAGCAAAGAAGCTTAAAGCTATAGTGAACATGCTATGGAAGCTTTATCAAGTCCAATGTTAAAGAGCAAGAAAGAATGCAAAGGCTAACTTACTATGGATTATGATTGATCTTTACTATTATGTAACTAGTCTTGGTTTGATGTTTGGATTGATGACTATGACCTAAAATGACCTTAAGACACCTTGTGCATTGCATGTGAGTTCATAACCTTTCACACAAGTGTGGTCCTTAAAAATCAGTGAATTTTGGAGCTTACTCAGTTTTTTCTCAAAAAAATTTTTGGTGCTAAAATTTTCTTATCTTGATAGAAATTTTCATTAACTTTTCAACGCCAAAAACGACACCTCAATCCGATGTTTCTAGAGAAAGTTATGCCCAAAATAGGAAAGAGGGTTCTGTGAGGCAGCCGATATGTAGTATGGTAATAGAGTTGACTGCATTTCAATACAGTCGACTGCATTGGTCAAAATTATGTTCCAACGGCTATTTTCGAGGACAAGATTGCAACGGCTAGTTTAGAGGGAACCCAGTCGACTGCATTGAGAATACAGTCGACTGCAATGACAGTTTTGCTTATACTATGCCTATAACGGCTATATTTCATATCTTTTCTATATAAATTATTTGGGGCTTCATCATATACCATGGAAACCACATTTTAAGCCTCCATTCATTAGAGAAACATCAAGGCTCATAGATAAAACTTTTCTCTCTTCATCTTCATGATTTTACATCATTGAAGAGAGCATCTTTGTGAGAATTTCTTTGATTGAGAGTGAGCATACTTCAAGTCATCAATTCTCTCATCTTTCTATTGTACTAGAGCTTCATTTATACTCATTTCCTTTCAAGAGAATTTCTTTGTACACAATTGATCTTTGTAAAAGGATTGTGATCAAGGCATGGGTTTGTCAAGTCTTGGGTGAGCTTTGTGGATTCAAGGCTTGTGCTTGGTATGGGGATATCACCAAGTGTTGTAAGGGTTTTGATCTTGACCCATAAGAAGATTGTTACTAGTGGATTCTAGTGCTCTTGCAAGGGACTTCCTTGAAGAGGTGGATGTAGGCTTGAGGGTAGTTCAAGCCGAACCATTTAAATCTCCTTGTCAAGTATCTCTAACTCAATCTCTTTACTTATTGGTCTATAATTGCTTGAAATTGTGTAATTAGCATCTTCATTGGAGTATTACTTGGTTTGATTGAGATTTGTGATTGTGCTTAGTTTAAATTCCCCATTAATTTTCAAAAACCCTATTCACCCCCCTCCCTCTAGGGTTGTTTTATTGGTTTCAAAACCTATACATACTGGTAGCATGCTAGGCTTCCGATCCACTGATCGCCAACTTATAAACAAACATGTGTCCAAAGGATCATCTCAAACTTGAGAGTTGTTGAACATAGTCAATATTACTCTAGTCTAACTTAACACCAAGGTTCAAGAACTTGACAAAATCATAAGTATACGATACGACAACGATAGTAAATAAACATATAGCATCAATAGGGTAAAAATAAGGATCAAATCCTTTACATATGGTTAAGCTCGCAAAAAAAGAAGAAGAAGAAGATGATGATGATAAAACAGAAAGCGAAGCCTACATAGTCAATCCTTGCTTGAATATATCTGTATCGACCCATTTCATTCAAAAGCAATTTCAACCACGATTTAAATGGATTTCAAGAAAATTCAAACTTTGAAAGTAAAAAAAAAAAAAGCTTAATGAGGTTTTCACATTATTCAGGATTATATAAAACCAATTGATAAAGAATATTATTTAGGGAGTCGTCGCAAGATGCAGTCTAAAACAACAAATTTCAGCATTGAAAAATATTATTAATTAAAAGACAAAACTTGACCAAGAAATAAAAATGTTACGATAAAACCACAAAAGTGAAAAGTTTCTAAGGGAACCTAAGGATTTTGGATTGTCCAAGTACATATAAAACAGAACAAACACTTCCATCTAGAGAAAATCGAAGTAGACTGTTCTACAAATGCCAAAAACAACATATATGCATGACTAGTTTTGCGTAGTGGCTATTTCGAAGCTGAGTGTCTATATGAAGAATCTCAGAATACTCAAAACTACAAAGTTCAATTAGACTTGTACTGTTGAGATTTTCATAAAGATAAGAATTACTAAAAATCAATTAGCAATGAGGATTCTATAGCAAATTGAAATGGATGCCAGAAATAGCAAAATTTTGGACTCTATGGGGCATTGACTTTAAAGTAATTTTGGATATGGAAAAAATTAGATTTTGAGAAATCTTAGATCTAAGCAATTGAGGTGGACATGACAAGGTTTTCAGAAAGTTCAAGGACATATAACACGAATGAGTAACGAATGAATACTAACAAACTAAGTTTAAAAAAAAAGGACAATAGGTATTCAGACAAGGTTTACAGAAAGTTCAAGGACACATAACACGAATGAGCAACGAATGAAATACTGACAAACTAAGTTAAAAAAAAAGGGATACAATAGGTATTCGTTCTATGAAAAAACTTCCGATTCAAAAACTTTGAACATGATCAACGATCAAACACATCAACCAAGGAAATCTCGATTCATTAGCGTTCAAAGGCAACAAAAACCAAAGACAAATAATATGGATGATCCTTAACCACGGTAAGAACGCTAGATTCCCTCGCCACAGCAAAAAGTACAAACTCTTACCTTTTGTTTCACGGAAATCGTTTTCCGGGAAAGGTTTTTCGCATTTTTCAATGTTTGGTGTGTGGAAATCATTTTTCGGAAAATGTTTTCCGCATTTTTCGGTGTTTGGTGCATGCATAAGATTTTTCAATGGAAAATGATTTCCAATCACACTTATTTTGAAGAACAAAATGTTGAAAAACCACTTACCGATTAAAATTCCGTAAGTCATTTTCCGGACCACTAAACACACACACTCACACACGCGCGCACACCCAAACACACACA